>CM040978.1:10090206-10160006 GCA_022985145.1 Pangasius djambal
AAAAAAAAAAAAAAAAAAAAAAAAAAAAAAAAAAAAAAAAAAAAAAAAAAAAAAAAAAAAAAAAAAACGTCAATACTACATTTTCTGTATTTATTAAGGCAATTTATACGACAGCACTGTTGAATTCTCAACTCTGATTGGTCAGAAGGTGTTTTGATTAATTTTCTATACCAGCAGCTCTGACGATATTTATATTAATGCACTTGTTCTAATACATTATTGTTTCTATAGTAACAGCTAATTCGCAGGGACTTGCATGGAAGAGATTTTACATAGGCCTAATCCAAGACTAATAACGAGCACATAAACAGATGTGTTGTTATTTAAAAGACATCTAACTGTAGATATAGTGCCCTAACCCTAGCTTTCTGTAACGAGACCTTTATTTAACATTTACTCAAGCAGGCTCCAGTTTCAGCACTTTTTCCATCACTGCACAGTCTTCAACACAGATGTCTTTGCACTTTTATTTTTGTTTTATTCACTTTAACATAGTGAGAAAAGAGAAGCTGGTGAGCAAATAACTATTTATCGCTGCTCTAATGCAAATGATAACAGAATCTATCTCACGGACGCTCCACAACTTAAAAGCAATTATAAATGTGTTGTTTTTTAATAAATAAACAAGTCTTAGAGTTCACAAATAGCTGTGGTAGAAGAGGAATAAAACACTTTGGGATGTGCTGGAAAATATATCATAATAATAATAATAATAATAATAATAATAATAATATACTTAAGGGCAGGACGCTTCACATGAGGCCGCATCCCACCACCCCAGCATTGATTATTTCCCTGTAACAATACTCATATATCACACTCATTCCTCATATATAACAAACTCTCTGGATTAAATTATCTGATAATCTGAAAGCCAGAGTATTTTCTATTTGCTGTCATCTTGCTAAACGTCTATGATCTTTCCAGAGAGCTTTCTGTGACAGGGTAAAAGCCTTATATAGTTAGACTGCGTCTTTTTTACACAGTCTTTAGTGTCAGATCTAAGTGCACGGCCTGTCAGAGCCTAAATACGTTAGGCAGCGGCTCATCATGGCATATGATGCAGATCAGAGACACAGGCGCCGCAATATAATTATGCAAATGTGTTCCCTATGAGACCTAAAATCATTTTATCTCAACTCATTCTCTACTCTTGTTTTTTTCCCCCTAACTAGATTAAACCAACTTAATAAAATAAAGAGATGAGAAAATATATTTAGCTCCTTACTAGATATGCAGGTTAGCACTTCAACAGACAGACCACAGAACCAAAACCTGTGATGGCATTTGATGTCATAGACACGGTTCAGATGTGTCTATAAAATATGCAGGTAAGAATGCGGAATGAATCACATTCAACCTTTCAGCCGCTCATCTTTCAGCTGTCTCAGGTCAAGGCTGAGGTATGTGAGGAATGAATTATAATCTACGGCGGTAACTGTGACTGTTATGCGCAATATTACTTACCGCAAAGCATCACGGCAATAATAATGTATTTTAGAGTGTTCCTCTGTAATCACACTTTCTGATACTGTCTAATCCCAATTACACACATGACACACTCAGGAGTGTGAGATCATCAATCAGTAATACTACTACTACTACTACTAGTAATAACAAATTAATATGTTGCAAAAATAACTGTTATTTCATGTGAACACTGATTTCACTGGTACACACTATTAAAGCAAAACCTCACCCTTGAATAACTTGCATATCTATGTGATCTTCAGGACTTATTTTACGATTATGACACGTTGGCCTCTTTTCACTTTGGCTAACAGTTTCCTAAATTACCCACAATGCCGTTCAACTGCGGTGCCAGTGAGAATGCATCTCTACTGAAACTGAGTGATGCGGCAGCGCTTTACTGCTGTAGGCTGTCCAGCTCTCTCGCCTCCTCATCTGTACACGGTGCTCAGACAGACTGTCTTTCAAAAGCTTCATCTTTCACGCTAAAACAGCCGTCAATGCCGTCATGCGGTTCACTCCCTAGTAGAACCGTGTCTCTGCTGTAACTGTCATATAGCTGCACTATATTGAGTTGTGGAACGGTCTCCGCTACTTCTCCACTAGATTTCGCATCAACCTGCCACTGAACATCACAGGAAAATGGTGAGTGAGAAATGAAGCTCTTGCATTTTGTTTCAGGAGTTGACTTAGAAACCTGGGCATTATGACTTTATGTTTGAGATCGCGGACATTTTTCCTCCTGTTAAATGCTATCGTAGCTGCGTACCGCTAGCACCTCCACCTGTGACTTCAGTGCAGGAGACAACTGCTAACTTCTCACAGAACCAGCAACAACACAGCGAATTAGCACCAGAATTACTAAACACATCACAAACGTTGCTATATATATATATATATATATATATATATATATATATAAAAAAAAATTATGCTTCAGGGTTTTACCTGAAGTGAAGTGAAGTGACTTGTGGCCAAGTATGGTGACCCGTACTCGGAATTTGTGCTCTGCATTTAACCCATCCAAGTGCACACACACAGTAGTGAACACACACACCGTGAACACACACCCTGAGCAGTGGGCAGCCATTTTAGCTGCGGCGCCCGGGGAGCAGTCGGGGGATCGGTGCCTTGCTCAAGGGTCTCACCTCAGTCGTGGTATTGAGGGTGGAAGAGAGCGCTGGTCACTCACTCCCCCCACCTACACTCCCTGCCGGACCCGAGACTCAAACCCACGACCTTCAGGTTCACCTTCGGGTTATAAGTCCGACTCTCGGACCATTAGGCCACGACTGCCCCAGTCTGAAGTTTCACCTCCTACTGAATATATGCTGCACCGCAGTAATGAAAATACTTAAAATGATGATTAATTATAAAACATTAAATATGTTTGTCTTAAGGTGGTTTTGAGAACGAGTATTCAGGTACTCCGCTGGAAACATCAATCAATATTCAAAGCCAGTGACATGCTGTTCAGGTCAGCGGTAGTACTTAAATTATTGTGATTTTATGAAACACCAAGAATAAGGGTTTTACATTAGATTAAGTAAAACCTGTGTGTAATTACCGGCTGTTAAACAGTTAACTGTTAACTAAACCGCTCTTAAGTTATTTATTAAATGCCGTTCTGTCTTAAACATCATTATTATACACGTGGCTGAACAAAACCAAAAACCTTTGCTCACATTTGAGTAAACAAATGGGTTTATAGGCAAAGAACGTATTTAAAGCCACCTTTATGGTAGAGTGTTTATGATATCCAAAATATACTGTTAATACGGCAAAGCCAGCTACTTGGTCAGTAACTGTAGCTCTGATGACGACGACGTCGTGCTTGAAATTCGGGTATAAGCGTAGACGCGCAGCCAGAGGGTTGTTGTGTTGTTCTATACATGGGATATTTGATTAAGGCGCTGTGCTCTCTGACAGTGAGATACGCCTGGTGCCGTGCTGCTGCAGGAGAAGTTATTCTGTCGAGATTTGCAGCATCATTACTCAACAATTTCATTTCTTTTTGGATGAATATATTCAGTGGCCAAACATTCAGCAGATCCCTAAACGACACCGCAGACATAGTTTGCTTTTAGAGAGTTACCTGCGAGGACAGAAGTCCGGCTGCTTTCAGAATCCTCTTCTAGTCACTGAGGCTAATAGTGCTATAACGCTGCTACAGCATACATGAGTCCTTCTGAGAGGGAAGAGCTGAGCGTTTGACTTTATTTCACAGATAAACATGACGAGATTATGCTAATGTCTATGCTAATGATCGTGCCAAGATAGGGCGTGCTGGTGCAACACACTATTTTATCTGGAATGTGAATGTTTTTGCTCCCTTTCATCATCGGAATAAATTCGGGATGACAAAACAGATGGTAAAAAAAAAAAAAACATCAATGCGGCTCTTTCAGGGAATACCTGTATTAAAACCAAACAGCGCACATTTTCAATCTTCTTAATCAGGCGGGTGTTGATCGAAAGCATGTGCGGAGGTATAAAATAATGGCACCCATCAGCCTAGATACAGTCTCGAAAAGCTTGTGTGATTACGTTCGATACTAAAACGATCTTTTACATCATTAAACAACTACAAGTCAAATAAAGAGGAAGGACGGAATACAGTTTTGCAGCCTCTAAAAAGGATCTTCGCTTAGTTTCCAAACACCAATCGACAGGAACATTGGGGGGGGGAGCATAAATGCAGGAAAAATAAAGCACAGAGAGATGAGTGGAGCGATAAAAAAAAAAAAAACCCATATTGAAAAATCTGTTTGCACCCTCGGGGTGGGGGCAGATAAAGAGAAACACTCGGCATACAGGAGATAAATAAATCTCTCTAGCAGGCGGAGAGCAGAAAACATAAGACGGATTATGTGGCATGAGGAAAACTCAAGGCGACAATGAGACAAACAGGACAAAGAGAAAATGTCTGCGAGAGAGGAAGAGAGAGAGAGAGAGAGAGAGAGAGAGAGAGGCTGAGACGGATACAGAGAAGCCGTCAGTGAACTAATCCAGTGTTTGACAAGATTATGGGCGGTTATGATATTTTAAGATTTAACAGAACTATAAAGAGCTCAAGCAAGTATCTCTCCCCATCCTATTGTCACAGCGAGGAGGAAAGGCAGGCAGGATGACAGTTACCCTGTGTGTGTGGGCTGGATGATGAGAAAGGGGATATTCACGACAGAGAATGACTTTATAAAGCGAGAGGGAAAAAAAAAAAAAAAAACTGCAGGATTGGTGCTGCAGGAGACAAAGAAAGAGGATGGGAGCAGTGCCACCTATTGGTCACAGGAGATCACCTTAAACAAGAAAACAGCACGGTGTGTGGCAATCTCCCCTCTGTTTGACAAAATCCATGGACTCTGAACGGTCACTATTGTGCTTCTGAAGCATAGAGACATCTAAACTTATTGCAACACTGGTACTGGAGTGTGTCCGTTAAAACCACGGGGTGGAAACGAGCAAATAATCCTGTTCATTCTGTATGTGTGGAAGCCTGGGAAAACTCTTCACATGGCCACATTCTGCCAAACTTACAGCATTTTAAACTCTGGTTACACAAAACACTGTAAAGATTTCGTTCTAGTTCCAGTGAAAGACGCCCTGCTGCCTCTACATCTCCGACCCAATCTACTGGAACAACACTGCTGTCAAATGTTTCAGAAGGATATGTTTACAACAAGAAACGGCGTCGCACTTTATCATCGGCATCATCCTCTTCAGTTTCTGCCTCATCACCTGAGATAAAAGCCATTCACAGCATTTAAACACGGAAAAATCTTGATTTTTTAAAAAGATTTATAAACAATTCCCAATTACAACTATGAACAATTCTCGATTTTTAATTTATCATCATCATCATCATCATCATCATCATCATCACTGATGCCAAATGAGAGGAAGAGGGAGTGTAGAAACCCTTTTATACATTTTTTCTGTTCATTTATGCAGATTATAAAGATTTTAATATGCATGGAAAATAATATTATGGTATTATATTTTATTATATTATGCATTTTTTTTTTTAGTAATGCGGTTGAACTCTTTTGAGAATTTACTCTCGCCAGTGTAAATGGGCGCCATGTCTTTAGCAATATGAAATGCCACCCTATCAGTAATTTCTTCATTTTTCACCGTATCAGTAATTTCCCCCTCTGGAGCTCTTCTTGTTGTATGGAACAGTGATAGAAAATGTTTCAGCTGATGCTGCATTCGACTCGAGCTCGCAACTTGTAATTCCCAAACTCCGACCAGTTAAAGCCAAAGAAAACACCTGCTCGACTTGACCAACTCATCAACTTGAGGTAGTCTTCTCAACTCTGATGTGAATAAACACTGTAGCACTTCTTACCTTTAAATGACTTATACTGTACCGTATACACAAGTCTTAGCTTTAGATTAACCAAAATACTACAGGCGAGGAGCCCGGAGCCTGTGACTTAGACACACACACATTCACACACTACAGACAATTTGGAAATGCCAATCAGCCTATGATGCATATCTTCGGACTGGGAGAGGAAACTGGAGGACCTGGAAGAAACCCCCGAAGCACGGGGAGAACATGCAAACTCAGGGCGGAGGCGGGATTCGAATCCCCAACCCAACTAACATGGAAGTGTCCGATTTTCCACTCCGTCTGTCCATCGTGCTGAGGAATAAAACGCGACCGGAGAATTACCACTTAATGCAGCATTATATCTTACATAAACTTCCTCTTCTGACTTTTCAAACTCAATCGCTCAAGTGACATTTCCACCTTTCTTTGCTGTGAGCTCAGTCCTCGGTTTTTTTTTTTAATCTAAGCACAGCAGTGTTCGGGAGAAGCGCAGGCTGTAGGGGGTGTTTATCAAGTTAAGAAGGCTGTGTTCTTTCTTTCATAGTGGTTTAAAACTTTTGATAGCATTTATAGCGTTTTTTTCTATAACAAAAATCTCAATCGCAAATGTCTTAGAACATTTTGAAAATTGTGTTTAAAACATTCATTCAAATGAATTGTGAAAAATCGACCAGCACTATGATGATGATGATGGCGGCACTGATTCATGGTGGACATTTTGACAGCTGGTTTCTGATCACAGGCTGAACTGATTGGACATTTGTCCATGTTGCTATGCGCGTAGCTATGCAAAACCCGATCAAATCATGAGCACACTTAACTAGCAAGATTTTAGGCATCTTTAGGCTGACTGCATTTACTGCTATGTTTGTTAAACTCCTCCTTACCTGGTATGATCTCCGCATACTGACAACCAAGGCAAGGTTAAAAATGAACCTAAATAAAAAGATCAATTTGGTTAAAAAAAAAACATGTCTATGTTTCTGTAAAATAGAGACATCAAAGTATATTCCAGAATTCAGTTGCAGCAACATCCGATGGGTTTTCCCAGACCACCACACACACAGTTCCTGTATACGTTTGGAAAATACACATATCATCACTTGAACAACAAACTTTAACTTGATTGCTATAACTATTTTGGACCCTTTTTTTGAAACCCAAAATATGACGCATTTCTGAGCAAAGCAGGATATTTGAGCGAGAAATAACGTATGGCTGGACTTATCCATCAGGATATCATTGTCATCAAGCCAGTAATGGCAATTATTTTCTGTGCATGTGCAGAAACGTTTATGTAGTCAAAGACATTTAAAGAAGATGTTTAGAGGCTGGTAAAAGTCTGTATTTTGATGGAGGAATATGGAAACACAAGAATTTTCTTTCAGGTGATTGATACTGGTGAATCTGTCACAATCAAATCATGGACATAAACTTGCAGACTTACGGCTTACAGAACAGCGCTTTTGTATTAATAGTTATAGTCATACTGTATTTATAGTTACACATTAAATGTAACTATAAAAGGATAAAACGTACAACATGTCATTCTTTATTAAATGAAACAAATGTTAGCATTGGCAAACTTTTACGGTATAACAGAAATAACACACTTCGGGAGGTGCTGTTATTGGAAACTAATCTTGAGCATGGTAAAGCATCACAAGACCGTGCCGCTGATGATCTTCTCAGAACAGGCTGACCAGAAATGTTTTATTCCTCATGCAGTGCCTAACATAAATCTCTTTTTCTTTCTTTCTTTTTTAGAAAAATGTGGACTTTTGAAAGCAGTTTCTTCTCACCAAGCATGTTGAAGATGAAGTCTTTGGCCGTGTGCACCTCGAGTGCAGTCTGGTCCCCGAACTCGCCTTGCTCGAGCTGCACGAGCTCCTGCACGTGCGAGGCCAGCTGCTCAAGCGCCGTGCCTGAGCGGAAATCCACCTCGGACACACGCTTCACCGGCGCCGGCGCGCGCGGAGTCACTGCGCTCCTGATCGCCTCCATCGAGCACAACCTGAGACAACACAACTATGAAATACAGCATGCTGGATCCCTTAGTACCTTAGTCTCTTTCCTTAAAAGATAGGGGTTTTATAATGTTAAGGTTAAGACACGATCATACTGAATATGTCCAAATAGTGATATCACATCAGTACAGTGTACTATTTGTTTTTTTTTTTACATTATAATTAATACAGTAGTATACTCTTTGGGATTCTAAGCATTACAGGATTCCCTTTCCACATTAAAAAACAGACATTTTCACTTTTTAAATATTCTGTTTTCTTGCTAATAGCAATAAAGAAATGACTAATAGCAAAGCTTAAGGAATAGGAAAGTTAAGGAAAGATAAGGATTGTGGTTTGAAAAGCTTCCAAATTAATAATATATTTCTAATATAACTTAAATTATATTATCTATAATCTGTATTAATTTGACAACAGATTAACAGCTGGGAAAAAAAAAACGTTTTTCTGATACTCTTTCCGAGTCTGGAAGTAAGTGCTTAGGTTTACATCTTAGCAACGACTTTACTTTGATGGCAACCGCATACTAGCTTACTACATAGTATGTGAGAACAGTATGGTAGTTATGGTAACTTGCCGCGCCGTGTACTCTGTCCACATACTCATTAGTACGGTAGTACACGGTTTGGGCCGAAGACTATGTCCATGTGTTCAGCTGTCATTAACACACAAACTACCGTGTTAACACTGACTCCCACTACACGTCACTGATGTTTTTGACATTATTAATATTTATTTGTTTATTTTTTGCTCCAAAAGCATTAAATAACTACCTAGTGAGCGGACTACGTAGCGCCGTGGCTAACTAATTAGCCAGCTAATGTCCAGCTAACTTGATAAATACTACAGGATTGTTCATCATTCAGGTAGCTAGCTCTCTGCATCTGTGATTTCCAACTCCCCTGAATGCACAGCACAAAGCCGGGTCATGCAGCTAAGAAATCACGACAGGAGAAGATCTGCACATTTAGCTCATTAGTCGCTAAAAGTCCCAGCGCCAAAAAGAAAAAGAAAAATCAAATTCCACAGCTTTGGTCAAGGATTAGCTGGCACGCTAGTCAGAGCAGGTGGGACGAAGTGCATGAATCTAGCAAGATAAACACTTTAAACAGTTCATGCCAAGCTTAATTAAACACACACACACACACACACAAACACACACATACACACTAGGTCGCAGTGTCCAAGCTCTGTGCCTTATGCCCCGTTGGTTTTGTTTGGATATGTGATTAGGAATCCGGTTTCAGCTCCCGTCATTTCCAACTAGTCTCCGCGGCACACGCCTTCCCACGGCAACACCAAACCCGGAAATCACGGCCGCCCCAGAGGATGCTGGGATTTGTAGTTTTTCAATGGGATCAAGCCGTATTACACACAGTCAAGCCACAGTATTATCTATATTCTCTATATTCACAGTATTATCTATATGCACAGTACTATCTATATTCTCTATATTCACATTATTATCTATATTCTTTATATTCTCTATATTCACTATATTCACATTATTATCTATATTCTCTATATTCACTACATACACAGTATTATCTATATTCACTATATTCAGTATATTCATAGTATTATCTATATTCACTATATTCACTATATTCTCTATATTCCCTGCTTAGAAATGGCACTTTATTATAATGCCTGAAATGCGAGTGTAGAATTATCCAGCAAACTCGTGAAATCCCACAATGCACTGCGCAATACACTACAAATGTAACCTAGTTCATGGCTAAGTAAGTAAGTAAATATTCATTCATTCATTCATTCATTCATTCATGTATTCATTTGCCTTCTGTTTGTCCTGGTGAAGGTCAGCCCCAGATTTCTCTATCTACATCCACAGATTCCAGCTCTTCCTGAGAGATTCCCAGACGTTCCCAAACCAACTGCGAGATATAATCTCTAGAGCAGGTCCTGGGCTTGCCCTGCGGTCTCCATCCAGTGAAATGTGCCTGATAATTCTCTAGCGAAAGCTGACTAGTCAGCATCTTCAGTTTATCAATCGTACGCTCTCGTTCTCCATCACTCATGAATAAGCTTCCAAGATACTTTAACCCCTCTGTCAGAGACAAGATCTTCCCCTTACCTGAAGGGAACATATTTCACTCTTTCCTGGGAGAAAACCACGGCCTCAGATTCAGTAGTGCCCTAATTTTCATCCCGGCTGCTTCACTCAACTCTATTTCTGAGCAATATTCAAATATGAATTCGTTCACATATTAAGCAGGCAAATGTGTAGCATCATGTTTATTTATCGGAGCCATCTGAGCATTTTATTTCTCTCTGAACCCAAATTAATTAGACCTTATTAAAATGTAGATTCATAATGTTTTGTATATAATTAACAGCACTCAGTTTGCAGTTAGATTCAAGTTGACATTGTTTACACTTTTCAAATTGAGGTTATTGAAGTTAGGACTGAAATTCAATTTAGGCTTCTAAATATAATAATGAAATAACAACTATGGGTGTATACAAAGGTTTGGGCACCCCTGGCCAAAAGTTTTGTTGATCTTTGAAGTGAATAGAAGTAAACACAAAATCTGCACAGCTATTGTATGTGTGGTAAAGTAGAATAGAAAAAAAATTATAATTTTGGCATATGCAAAAGTTTGGACACCCTTTCAGTTGTAAAGTCTAATTGCTAAAATTGCTAGGCCTCATTAGAACTCATTAGGATTAGAATTGTCATCAGGAATATTAATATCAGAGCGACTCTTCAAACCTTGTGATAACAATCAACAACCATGGGCTCCTCTAAATAGCTGACTGATGATCTGAAAATCAGTGTAATTGATGTTTACAAACCAGAGGAAGGCTATAAAAAGATATCAAAGTGCTTCCAGCTCACACTTTCCACTGTACAAAATGTCATTAAGAAATGGCAGTTAAGAGGAACTGTGGACATCAAGGCAAGCTCTGTAAGACCAGGAAAATTTTCAGATAGAACTGCTTGTATGCTAGGCAATAAGGCAAAGCAAAACCCCCATATGACACTAAGGACTTTCATGAAGGCTTAGTCAAAAGGGGAGCTGTGGTGCACCATTCTACTGTGCAGTGTTGCTTGCACAAACAACTGCATGGAAGAGTCATCAGAAGGAAACTTTACCTACATCTGATATATACAAAACAATATCTAGATAAGCCAGAGGCGTTGTGGAAACAAGTGAGGTGGACCGATGAAGTAAAAATGGAACTTTTTGGGTTACTATCACCAAAGCTATGTTTGGAGAATATAAGGAGCAGCATTTGATTTAAAAAGGACACATTTCCAGCTGTTAAGCATGGGATGTGGAACTATTATGCTTTAGGATTGTGCAGCAGCCAGTAGTACAGGAAACAATGCATGGGCAAATGGAATAATGGAAGCAAATGTAACACAGTCAGTCAAGAAGTCAGTCAGAAGCTGAAAAGAGACAGGTAACTACAACAGGACAATAATCAAAAACATACCTTAAATCCACCTTGAACTACTTCAAAAAATGCAAGCTGAAGCTTTGGGAATGGACCTCACAGTCCCCTGACTTCAATACCATTGAAAATATGTAGGTAGAGCTTAAACATGCTGTTTTCCAATCCAGAATATCTCAGAACTTTAAGTATTATGCAAGGAAAAGAGGGTGAACATTCCTAAAACAGGAACAGAAAGATGCCTAGCTGGCTAAAAAAATGCGTTCAGAGCTGTGATATCTGCCAAAGGGGTAAGTACTGACAGTTGGTTGCCCAACCCTTCGCACATGCCACAATTACTGTTTGAAGTTTTTCCCCATTTTTTTTAAAAAGTTCTTTGCACTGCACTTTTTTAAAGAATTTAAAAAAAAATAGTTTGCTGCAGAGGTTGTGAAAATTCCGAACCCCTTCATGTTATTTTTGGCACTTTGAGATCCATAGGCCTAAATGATACACTTTAACTTTTTTACACCTCATTGATGTGTGACTTATATTCAATAGTGTAAATGAGTGTGAATACCATTTCAGCTTTTATTAAACGACAAAGAGCCACCAGAGGCACTTTTCAGGCATACCCACAGACAGCTTTTAAACTCTTCCTTTCCCCATTTCTCCCTCGCTTTTCAGCATGAAGTGAAATGTTATAAAAAATAAAAAAAAAAATCTTCAGAAGTACTGCTGGGTGCCGCATCCCGTCTCCTCCTAACCCCATTCACTGCAGTGTCACCTTGAAATTCCAGCCTTTTGAAGAGGCATCTGAGAGACTGGCAGGGCTGATAATTGGTTCTGTGGTGGGAGGGTCAAAGAGAGTTCCTCAAAGCTGCAACATAGTGCTTCCCTCGCAGCACTCTCACAGCTTTTAATATAATGAAGAGGCTGAAGAATTCATTTTATTTTCTAGTAGACGTACAAGACAAGACATTAGACACCTTGGTACACGTGATGCTCCCAGTTACAAAAATAATCATATACATTAGATTGAATCTACATTTTGTCAATGTCTTTTTGATAGACATGTTGATAAACGCTTATGATTATACACATGTATTTTGTACTTTGAACAAGTAGTTTTTTTTAAAAAAAAAAAAAGCATGTATGCACCAAATTTGGGCAATCTAGACCTAAAACATGTCTTTTCCCCATACTTTTGACATTTTTGCACATTCTGGCATACTCTACATGGCACACTTCTTTTTATTAATTAATTTATGTTCATGTTCATGTATTTCCTCCATATCTTCTTTTATTTTGCTTTTAGCCATGTAAACCACTTTGAATTGTGTTTGTGTACGAAATGTGCCCAAAAATGAAATTGTTTCCACAAACGAGTAGTTTTCATTCCGATCTTAAGAGAAGCAGCTGCTCGGCCTGTCAGGGAAGTATAAGAAAAGCATGAAGCAGGTTGGATTTAAAGCAAATTTCTTAGTCATTGCATAATTCTAAACTTGTTAGTTCATAGTGCTAATGCATTCAGTATTTTTCTGAAATAGTAGGAAAAAGTGAAAATAAAGAAAACCAAACTTTCGACTGGTATTGTACATTGGTGGGCGTTCACTACAAGATCAAACTCTGTTCTCCTGAAAGTAAATCTGGCACTTACATGTATTTTCGCCACAATATCTTTCTGGGTTAAGTAAATTCTCGGAATATGTGTATAGAGGTACACAAGGGTAAAATAGCTCAAATAAGCTTTGTTGATTTGAACCTTATACACATCATTGTATCTTTTACACAGTCTCTGTTATGTGCCTATCAGGTTACAGCCACCATTTCACCAGACCATACAGTGGGGTTTAATAAAGGATTTGATGAGCTAGGAACCCTAAATCCCAGGTTCATATGCCATTTACTTTGAGCGAGCTTTACTGCAAACCATAAAAGCCCACTAGAGGATATGGTCACCTTTAGAACAGGTGGAATGGGGAAGCTGAAAGCAGATGCACTGCTGCAGGGAACTGTTCAGAAATCCCACTGATTCTGATTACAGGCTGCATTATTATGTCAGAGAAGGAGAAGTATCTGTGTCTGAACTAAAGGATGAGGTGAGTAGCTTAGAAGTTATGAGTGAGCTGGTCACTATATTATTAGACACCCTATGGTGTCTTTCTGTCTAAGGGCTTCGGGTATTTGCAGTAATGTGTGGGGGGAAAAATCACAGTTTCAGAATGCTACATCCTTTCACAAACTTAAAGGAAAAATCCAAGTTGAACGACTTGCAATACTTATGATTAATATATGATCTTCAATGGTGTCCAATATTTGTTTTATAATATAATTCTGTATGTGTGTCACGTTGCTTTGTCTCGACTGTTCCACCATCCGTTCGACTACCTGCTGATAGCGGCATCTTTACCTAAAGAGACTGATGCGGGTAGCACTTCAGTCTTTTAGTTTGTCTCGCTCTCTCACCTCTTCATCTGTACACACTGCTCAAACAGATCAGGCTCCAAAGCTTCAACTTTCACGCTCTGCAGTCAACGCCATCTTGCTCGTCATCTCATAAATCACTACCTAGCTGAGCCGAGTCTCTGCCGTGACTCGGCGCAATCCTGACATACAGCTGCTTTGCATTCTGGAACACTGAGTCCAACATTTGTTGTCTATAATAATTCAAGAATTGGTTGAATTTCTCATTGATATGACACCGAAACGGTGAGTGAGAAAAGAAGTGCTTGGTCTTTTTGTTTTTAGGAGCTAAAGGCAAAACCTGGCTGTTATCACTTATGCTTCAGATCACAAAAATATTTTGTCCTATAAACAGAGCCGTAACTGCGCTAACAAAAGACCTCTGTGATGTCAGTGTGGCACGTAACTGCTAACATCTGACAGGAGTAATGAAACTACAGCGCCAACAAACAATTTCACACAAGAATCAATAAGCACATCGCAAATGTTTCAAGAGAAAGCCGTTTAATGTGTTTTTAAATTTTCCTTTAAGACAGAATTTATCCAGGAATTTATGTATTTCTCTGAAGCTACTTTGTGACAATGTGCATTGTTAAAAGCTCTATACAAACAGAATTGGATTTAATAGAGAGAGTGTGTGTGTGTGTGTGTGTGTGTGTGTGTGTGTGTGTGTGTGTGTGTGTGTGTGTGTGTGTGTGTGTGTAATTATTCAGAGCAATTGTCATTCCTACTTGGACAGGTACTTGAAAATCAGCTGAGCTCTAAGCTCAGTGAAGCGAGAGATTTACAGGCTGTCTGAATGTGCAGAGGAAGAGAACTAATAGAATATACAAGATTGTTTCAACATAATCTTCAGAAATCACATCTGTAGCGTATGAGTGAATGCCACAGATTAAATTTTTGGGCATCTTTGCAGATAATGAGAAAAGAACAGAAAACCTGCTAAGTCCAAGGACAATTGTACAATAAACATTTGAAATATGACTGGAGCAATACAGTAAAAAGCTGCTTCCGAACGTTCTGTGGTATCCATGCTTGATCGAGCCTGCACATCTGCACAAGTCGCACACAAAAAGGATATAATCCCACATCTATCTACAGCTTTAGAGCTCAATTTGCAAATACCTTTGGCTGAATGAATGTTGAAGCGACGTGGTGGAGCAGTGCGTAGTGTTCCCGTGTCACAGCTCCCGGATCCCAGGTGTGTGTTGAGTTTTACTGGTTTTCCCCAGTGTCTGCATGGGTTCCCTGCGGGTTCTTCTGGTCTCCTAACACTGTCCCAAAACATGCAGGTAAGCCGACTGGCAACACTAAATTGGCCATAGGTGAGAATGCGAGTGAGAATGTGTATGTGCATGGTGCCCTGCATCTCTGGCATCTCATCCGGGGTGAATTCTCATTCCATGCCTTTTCCGCAGAATTCACGGATTCACGATGACTTATTTCCAGGTTAAAGTGTTTACTTAAGATGAATGAATGAATCCCGAAAGTGTTCTACAAAAATGTTTTGCGTAGACATTTATTGAAAGAATTTAACAACTGCCCCTTAGACTTCCATTAAAATTAAGTTTTGAGCAAATAGGTTTTCTGTTCTTATCTCAATAAAGGTGCTGAAATTCTTGTTTGTGGTAATCACGCATGCAGTACAGATAGAGATATGGAGATATGGAGTATGTGTGTGTGTGTGTGTGTGTGTGTGTGAGAGAGAAAGAGACAAGGCAGATAAAAGAGGGACAGGTGAAATGCAATTAGGGATATCTTTTGTGCGCCCTGCCTATCATGCTGGATGGTGGTTCAGCTACAAGCACCTCAGCCACAACACTAATTACCCACAATGCTGTGGCTGAGCTCGGAGCTCCAGCACACAGAGAGAACACGAGAACTGACTAACAGAGTGACCGCAAAGACTGTGGCGAGGTGCCAGGCATGTAAGACAGTGACTTCTGCAGTGCAAACCTTCGCAAACAGCTGAGAGAAAATAGATGAGTAGAGAGAGAGAAGAGACACTTCATGGTCCATAAGAGCAGAGCAGGTCTCCCAGAGCAGAGAGGAATGCTATGCCCTTATAGATTTTAACAAGGAGACGCTGATCTGACTCCGGTAATGAGTGGGTGGTATAATTCCTGCACTAGCAAAATGTCAGGGCAGAGGGGAAAAAATGCGAAGGAAATCAAAAAAAAAAAAAAAAAAACCATCAAAACAGCCTCTACGTACAAGTTTTATAACACTCCCCTAACACCAAGATCCTCAGGAGACCTCAACTCCAAATTAGGCCCAATTAAATGTGACAGTGGCATTTAAAATCATTATAAAATGTAGTTAGATCAGCTGAGACCCTTATTTTCAAGATAGATGCCCTATTTGTGCTGGGAAGTGTGTGCTCTCCCACAGGCCCGATGCAGTGCAGACTCAAGTGGCTTTGATTGCTTGACCCCGATTTGTGCAGTGGCGCTAATAGACCCCATTAATGAGGGTTTTATGCGAGACTATCAGGGTTTATTGGGGCATGCAGTGTCTATATGAGACCCCCTCTCCATGCTTATGATCCAGGCCTTGCAAACTGAGCTGGAGATTTATTAACCAATTTTCTAAAAGGTCCCCAAATCTGGTGCTCGGCATAAAGTCAGGGATCCAGGATTTAGTGCTTCTATAGATTTCTCTGTTCATTTGAATACCGAGATGTTGGAACGCTGGCCGCTTTAAAATGAGCGCTGACAGTAATGGACAGCTTTGTGCCATTTCACTCACAAGCTCAATCCCCGAAGGGTTATTGAGACATCTCAACGCTGACCTGTGAAGCTTATTCACCAAGCCTTCTCCTCCACAATATCAGAAGGTCAACCTGGCAATCACTTCCTCAGACAGATTTATTTTCCAACCTGAGAAACAAAGGTGCTAAATCACAATTTAAAAAGACACATACTTGGACTATGCCTTATCTTTCAAATATGATTTTTTTTTTTTTTTTTTGCCTGGATTTAATCAGCCTTGGTGATTTACATTTGTAAATGGAACATTTCTGAAAGCAAGATCACATGCATGAGCCAAATGTATTATGAACAACAACAACAACAACAACAACAACAACAACAACAACAAAACGGTCATACTTGCAAGACAATCCATCAAAGGGAAATGAACAAGCAAGCAGCACAAGTCTTCTAAACTTAAAGATCATGTGCTTTGGTGGTTGACTGGCATCTCATTGGCTGTTAGTGATTAGGGCATGAAGGCAAAATGGCTAGAGAAGGTTTTTGCTGGGTTTTTTTCCCCCCATTATTACTGGCAGTCATCCATTTTTTAAAGTAAGGCCCTGCTGGCAGGCTGCCAATGTTGGACAGTAATATGATATAATTCAAAAACATGAATTCCAATTGTGTGGCCATGTCCTGGATATGTAACCGCACTAGGATTGGATTGAGAAGATTAGATTAGATTTTTTGGAAGAGAAAAAAAAAATCATATCACTGTCACACGCAAAAAAAAAAAAAAAAAGATTTGTGCCACTATGCACTGTGAATGTAGCTGATCATATTGTCACAACTCAGGAGTCTTTCTGTATAAAGGAATTTATTTCTGTAAGAAGAAAGGGTGATCCTAAAGCTTTATCATCATCTTCCAGACGTGACTCAACAACTCCACCCTCCACCTCATATCTCCAGCTCAAATTTAACACTCCCTGTCAGAAAGCAATTGTCAACAATCAGGAGGCTGTGTAGAAAAGAAATGGAGGGTCAAAGCTCAGACGGCCATGGCAAGCCAGCCAACGATGAAAAGCACACCCCCGATGGGTGCCAGCTTGCTGAACGAGGGATCACCCGTTAAAGCCTGGTGGTAGAGAGGACCACAGAAGCAGCCCATGCCTGTCAGGAGAATTGCTCCAGCCTAGAAACACAAAGGCAACATTACAAATGCGAAATTTGCATAAATATGAGTCAGGAGACATTCTTTATAAAGTTCTACTACTGGCTCATATGTTCTTCGTTTAACAACATTTTATTGTGTGTAGATTTGTATAACGCAGCTGTATGTTATCTGTGGTGCATGTGTGCTTACCAGAGCAGGTTTCCTGCATCGCGAGGCTCCTAAAAGAGCCAAACTGTGGTAGAAATGATAGGTATTGGCCGTGCTGTAGAGCTGAGGATAAAGCTTGTTAGATTCATCAGTTATTTAAGGAATAAAACATGACAGGGAATGCTGTTATAGGAAAATAATACATGGCGGGTTAATAATCCATGGCATGCTACCACTGTGATTATTTGCCTATAACAGCACCTCTCGAAGTGTTTAATTCCTGTTTATACCACAGCGATTTGCTAATGATTATCGTTTTTGATTTATTACTGAACGACATCCATCATGCCTTTTAACCATGTATAGTTACATTCAATGTTGTGGAATGTCCATGAGACAAGCTATGAGATAAGCTGTTATCACTTGAGATATAAGAGCTATAAACAATCGTTCCCTCACCAGCCTATCTTTTTTTCTCTCTCTTGAAGTCCATAAGACTAAAAAAAAAAGCAGCTCATCATGTTAGTGATAAACCGGCAGGCACACACTCATCTGTACTGAAGACTCTCCTGTTGCAGAAAACTTACTGACTGTTACAAAGCGCTGACACTGGAGACTCCTTCCCAACTCTCAACTAACGTCTCCTTGAACGATTCAACACGTCAGCGATTTTCTTTGTTTAATAAACACATATTTTCCGTCTTCTATACAAGTCCCTGTGAATGACTCGGTACTATACAGTACAAACAATAAGGCATTAGAATGAGCGTGTTAATATAATATTAATATATAATTAATTATGCATATCGCATACAGCCGGAACTATTGTCAGGGCTGCTGGTATAGAAAATGAATCAACAACTTGAGTTTCGAGAATTCTACAGCACTGTGGTATAAAGATGCATAAAAATATTCATTTTCTTGGATTGCTTATAATATTGGGGTGCTTAATAAGCATAAACCCACCTCTCTCTGGTACTCATCCCTGTTACTCAGTCTGAACCCTGTGATAGAAATCATACAGGTTTAATGTACAGAATGATTCATCGTAGTTATAGTTGTCATCAGAAGATGTGATCACATGAGCTCTCTCAAAGCTTTAAGGGAAGTTAGTTATTTAAGAATCTATCCAACACTGTGACCTGAAAAGGCTGCCTACTAGGAAAATGATCGTTATTTAAAAATGCAGCTCACCATGAGCCCCATAAGCGCCGGCGGTGACCGCCAGAGCCCCGCTCACAGCCGCTAACCTCTGCACCGCTAACGACGCGCTCATGCTTCTGCAGCACAGACAGAACAGAGGAAACAGGTGACATGCACGAAAAAGAAACTTCCTGCTTCTACTTCCGTACTGAGCCACACTGGCGAATCAGCGCACGGGTTCTGGTCACGTGACCTCTCCCGTCAGTAAGCGCCAGGAAGCAGCACTATCTCAGCAAGTCCTTTATACTGAAGATTATTTTGGAAGGATTTAGAAGCTTATATTAATAGAAAACTGGGATGTGTATTAGAAATTTGATGTGCTTTTTTTAAAATCTTTTTCAAAATGACATTTTGGAATGTAAACAACAATACATACAATAAATACCATTTACACAAGAAGAAATAGAGTCTTTGTAAACCCAGTTTTCTACATTTTACAAATGACATAAACCTTCTGGAACAAACAAAAAAGCACTGAAAACATGCCGTGTTTTAAAAGAACTGAGTTTTATGTAAGAAATTTTGTCTGGCAGCATTAATGTTGTAAATAATGTGACTGTTCATTACGTCTCGTTCTTGTGGCATTTAAAAAAACAACATCTCAGCAAGTCCTTCTACACTGACTGTATTTAGAAACTGTATTATTTGGGCTTACTAATCATGAACGAGAACTTGAAAATGAATATTTTATTTGTAATTTAATCATTTTACTGACAACGTATTATATACATAGGTGCAAGGTGCTAAATATGAAACTCCGTTTTTGTCATTTTGAAAAAAAGATGTTTGTGTAAAATCTTGTATTTTATATTAGTATATACAGTATTATTAATATTATATTTTGTGCTTTATTTATTTATTTATCCATCCATCTATTCTTCGTAGCACTTATCCTACACAGGTCACAGGGGAGCCTGGAGTCTAACCCATCACAGGGCACAATCACACACACTCACACACTATGGACAATTTGGAAATGCCGATCAGCCTACAATGCATGTCTTTGGGCTGAGGGAGGAGACCGGAGTACTCAGAGGAAACCCCCAAAGTACGGGGAGAACATGCAAACTCCATGCACACAGGGCGGAGGTGGGCTTCAAACCCCCAACCCCAGAGGTGCGAGGAATGTGCTAACCACTAAGCTACTGTGGCCCCCTTATTTATTTATTTATTTATTTATTTATTTATTTATTTATTTATTTAATTATTTATGTATGTATGTATCCTTTCATTCATTGCATTAGTCTATTTGTAGCTTCCCCATGGCATTTATTATTTGATTGTATTGTTTATATTGTCTTGTATGCATATGATATCCAGTGTATTGTTTACATTGTCTGTACGTATGTGACATGATAGTCTTTTATTACTAAATAAAATGGACTGGTTTGTATAAGTTTTTAAGAAGAATTCAAATAATATGTATAGAGCTGGCAAAACTTAGAATAAAGGTATACGAGGCTATCAATTATATTGAGTCCTAAATGAATGATTTCAAGATTGTCATGTACTTCATATTTTTCTCCTCAGTCCACCGATATTTACTTTCTTTTTAGTTTTATTTTTTAGCTTAAAGAGGTTACTGAAGATGACTGAATGTATTGTATTAAATATACTGAGATTTGAAATTCGAAATAACGTATTGAAATAATTCACTTGTTTCTCTCTACTTTTGAGATACTACATGACAAGAGAAAAAGAAACATGTGACCAGAAAAAAAAAAAAAAAAAAAAAAAAAAAATAAAACCCAAAAAAAAAAAAAAAAAAAAAAAAAAAAAAAAAAAAAAAAAAAAAAAAAAAAAAAAAAAAAAAAAAAAAAAAAAAAAAAAAAAAAAAAAAAAAAAAAAAAAAAAAAAAAAAAAAAAACTTCAACCCCTGAGTCTAGACAAGAACAGGGCTATTGTAGTTAAAATAAATAGACCACATAAAATACGTTTATGGCCAAGTTTATAACATGCTCTATACAATTCTCCCTCAAAGGTCACTGAAGACGCCAGGAAATGGGCTAAAACTAAACATTTACAAAAAGAAGGTGCATGTCAGAAGATAAAATGACTATTTCAGTGAATTAATTACTTAGCCTTTCCCATGAGTAATAAAACCGGAGATAAAGGTAAGAGATTACAAATTGTTTCGAACGCTCATTGCAACCTGCATGACCCCAATTCACTATTTAAAATATCACAGGCATTTCATCTAGCTCAAAACTACATAATTCATGTGCCGTCTAAATTATATGAATGTGGTTTTGTGAATTATTAATAATCTGCCATTTCCACAGACACAAAAATATATTATTATCCTGGTGCCTTGGCTTTGAGGCTTGCTTTGAAAAGTAGACTGAAATATTGTGTGTACTGTTCAACTCTTGTGGCGGTTCATATAATAACATGGCGGTGTTTGTTAGCATGATTATCCTGAAATAAGCCATGCCACACCAATCGCCCGGGATGCCTGTTACTCCTTGCAATTCATCCTGGTGTAATGAATCTGACTCGTGATACACGCAGATCGTCATTGTAGTGTTGTAGAAGAGCATGGCCATGAATTAATATATTGAGGCTACGAGTTAATATTTCAAGGTCATAAACTAAGTGTCTGAATTGTGAAACTTGAACCCACAAGCTAATATGCTGTGGAATGTCATTCTTAATGGGTACATGACCTCCAGTATTCGCTTTGAGGATTCTGTTAATATGAGGTGTGCTCGTGGTATATCCATGTCACCACACCACTAACTCCAGCATGTCTTTATGCACCATTCCAAGATTGATGTAACGTGTAATATTATTAACCATCTTCATGCTTGGGTGGGACAGTGATGCAGTGGGCAGTGTTGCACACCTCACAGCTCCAGGGTCTCCTGTTCAATCCTGAGCTCTGGATACTATCTGCATGGAGTTTCTGTGCATGCTATCCCTGTGTCCACGGTTTCCTCCTGTCTCATGACATCAATTCAGTAAAGTGGCCAAATTATGCACAGATTAGATATTCTGCAAACGTAGCCTCGGCCCACACATACTTAGGTAAGCATGCTCTCGCTGCATTTGATACCTCACTATTTGGTTGTCAGCCCTTGTTTGTTCATTTAATTCTGAATCTCAGCAGTTCAGTCTATAATTGCCAGATAGATATCGAAGACTCCAGTGGGGGGCACTGTTTTTCTACCACCGTAAACACACCTGCCTTATTTATAGACTAAAACAGTATCTGGGGTGACACAGTAAGTCCGTAATGCTTTCAAAATTCGGTCGTAAAGAGGCCAGATTTAAATCTGAGTTTATGATTAATACATTTTAATTACCATCCCATTATCAAGCAGCCTGTTAACTGATCCTGCAGCAGACTCAAATCCTGCTTCTCTGTCATTACATACTCAGACTCTGATACACACAGCCACATATTCTTGCATGCATGCTTCCATCCTCTAGGTCTCCTGAGTGCTGATATGGGAGAATCTGAGCCAGTGTGAGAATAATAAGCAATTCTGTCGTACAGCACTGAGCTGGACTTGGCTGTCATTTATCAGCATCGTGCTGCACCTCTCTTTTTAATTGCTTCTTTGGATTTCTGGTGTAAAGTCCATGCATGGAGCACATATATGTCACTAAGTGGGTCTTTGAATATCTTTAGAACTTTACGACGTGACACTATGTTCAAATAAAACCCACCTGCATTTTCAAATTCACATTTTCTCCCCCTTTTATCTATGAGTGACAGGCAATACTGAACAAGACAGGACGGTTATGAAAGATTCTAAAAGCACTAATGGTTCACCCTGCCAGGGTGGTAAGCATCCATTTTATTACAGAGCATCTGTTTTTTTTTTCTGTGCTTTGGGACAAACAATCCTTTTTAGCCATGGTGGCTTACTGTGTCATGCCATGTTATTGGCAAACAATTGAAAAAGAGCCGCTTGACATTCCCAAATTAAAACGATCAAGATGAAACTGGCCCAAAATGAAGACCTTGTAGTTTTCAGAAAGCCATTTTCTTACTCAAAAACCTACAGTATGTGAAAATTGGTTCTTTCTGTCCTTGATGCTCCTTGTAGTCAGAAAACCTGAGTCCTGTAGTGGTGAAGTACATGCTTTTTGACAATACAGTATATTGTGTTATACAGTGTATGATCTACCTGATATTTATAACACAGCTACCATTTCAAATCTTTACCGTACAAGGGCAATATATTATTCTAAAGGTCAGTATGAATTCATTTTAGTTACTGTTAGGCTGTGTGCTGAAAATCAGTTCGAATATATGTAAGGAATAATACAGATGGGCCATGCTTTTATAGGAAAATAATCAACTAGGGGGTAGTGTGATACGGTACCTCAAAGTGCTGACGCTGGAAGCTCCTTTTTACTTATTCTTTTCTTATGTTTTACAGGATGTCCTGCTACTGCATGCGACCTTGGGTTCCTCCTGATACATGGAGCTTCAATAAAACATAAGAAGCTCTAGCAGATCTGGCAACCAGGACGTCTGTACTCTCGTTATAGAGAAGCTCCCTGCAGTGCAGGAGGCAACCATCAAATAATATCTGCAGGAGACTACAAGAGGAAATGTGACTTTTTATTGCTGAGTTTGCACATTTGCAGATCACCCAGCTCTTACAGTATGAAATAATGATAAGTAGCTGATGTGTATAACTTGACAGCAGCTCCTTATTCGTAATGATCATGTGCTTAATCCTCTAATCTTACATAGCTGATCCAACTTCTGAAGCACTTTTAACAGTACTGAGGTGGAAGAATTAATAATGGAACAGCTCGTGGGCTGGTAGACAATGGTAAACATATATGGTGGCCATTGTAGCAGCTTGCAGTAATGTGACATCCTGTAGTTTGTGATGATCACTTACAGTAGGGGGAAGGCACAGTTTCATCCATGACATAGGAGCTTCAATAATGAGGTCCCAATCCCTTGTTTCAGCTGTAAAAAAAAAATGAGAAAGATACCTACAGCAAGGAGCACTATCATAAGGGTTCATTAAGCTCATCAGCATCTCCCCTTCAAAGGCGATCAATGCAAATTGACATAGTTTAGTCACCGGTTGTTGTTTGAAAAGCCCACCGCTGCATATCCCTGTCTGCTCCATTCAGCCACTCTGAATACTGTTTGAGGAAAATAGATACACTTCCTTTAGTGTTTCCTCCCTTTTTTATCCACAGTCTCGCTCGTTACCCGACCGACACATCATCCTTACATTCTTCTACTTAATCTTCTGTGTAAGGAGAGGTTGTTGCCAAGGCTGTGATTTTGGGAAAACTATTCATTTAGCCTTGATAAGGTGTAAGGGATTGTCATTTGGGTAATGAAAACAAAATGCCAGTTCTGGAATCATGTTTCAGGAAAAAAGGTTCAAAGAGGAGGATCTCGTTCTGTTGCTACAGCGATGTGTGTTTGCAGTCTGCTGCACAGGGTCTCTGCTGCAATGACGTGCTATCACTAAGCAGCTCTTTCTGGGGTTCAGAGAATATTTGGGTGGTTGCTAGGTGATGTTCCGTGCTGTCTCCAAGAACTGCACTCAGACAGTCACGTCTTCTCTCTCTCTCCCCCTCTCTCTCTCTCTCTCCCTCTCTCTCTATCTCTTATTTCTTTTTATCTTTGACAGTGTTTCTTAGAGGTCATTGACTTGATCTAATAAGCCAAGATTCACTGCTTTTCCCAATGCCATCCTTGTGAGTAATGACTTCCCAATGGAGCTTACTTTAACTATCATAACATGGAGATCAATGTGCATGGATTTTTCCTTATCCTGATCGAATGAGGTGGTGGTGGTGGTGGTGTTGGTGTTGGTGGTGGTGTTGGTGGTGGTGGTGGTGGCAGGATCTTGAGGTGAGCCTCAAGTTCTACTGCTACCTCTTGAGCAAGGTGTTAAAATAATTTGCAAAATAATATTTAAAAAAAAAATGATTCATTGCTCTTGGCTCTCACTCATGACTCCTATTAGCAAGGTTAATTGTAAGAGGATTAGGACTGTACTGGCCTCAGGGGCTGTTAGACTCTCTTTAAGAAGATATAGTTAGTAGCTCAAGTGTAGTTAAGACTCAGAATGTCTTTTTCAATACATACATAAACACTCAGAGGCCAGTTTATTAGCTAAACCCACCATATAGATGCATTTTGTAGACCATTTGTTGTAAGCACAGCTTGCTATCCAGCCTTTACTCCATTCTTTAATTGAAAGTAACCACTGTTGGATCACCACTGACCAGATTTTATGTGGATCATTCTGCCAAACTGTGCATTGCAACAGATGAGCTACAGACAGGAACTGAAAACCTACGCAGTGCATGGTATGTTAACAGTGCACATACAGATTCCTGAGACGAATGTCTGCAGCATGAAGTAGTGGTTTTGATGCACAAAATCTATAGCATATAATGTAACTGCATAAAAGGAAATTTATTGGAAAAATATGACCAAAAATATGTTGGATGTCATTGAATTGTTGAATTTCAGGTTTTGACCAACTTTTTTCTGCCTACAATATACTGTGACACCTCTATTTAAAAAAAAAAAAAAAAGCATAAACATACTGAATTCGATATTTATTTTAGGATTTGTGCATTATTGGGTCATTACAAAAACATTTTAAATTTCCAAACATTACTTTTTCCACATAAAAATGAAATACTTGTGCATTTCCAGAAAAATGTACATCAGTGTGAGACAGTCAAAGTCTCCAGAAGAACTGTAACAGGGTCTCCAATTCAATCAACTAGCCAAGTTCCTTATAAAGCTGCACAACGTTTACCTAAGACTACTGATCCATTTTTAAAAAGCAAAGGGCTGTCAAGGCAAATACTGACTTTGTGTAATCCATTACTGTTTGCTTCTCATTATAGTAGAGTTATTTTAGGTAGAAATGTTTCATTTTCTCTATTTTTGGGGGTGTAACAAAATTCCACAGAACCAGTAACCAGACTTTAACATGCTAGAACTTTTCTCATGAAAGGCAAAGAGAAACCAACGGGCAGACATCCTGCATTTGCTTAGTATTCAAGAAGGTTTCAATGTTCAGCAATAATAATGCCTCAAGCTCAATAAATAGCCAAACAAAAACAAAAAGGGCACCAGTGAGGAAGACACTACCTTATGATATATTGACTATTACAGACAATAGAATGAACAAAGAGGGTTGAATTGGAGAGCTGGCCAACAGGTTTGTACTGGCTTAAGGAAAAATGATGACTTGCAGGAAATTATATGGCCTACAATTTCCTGTCACTGGTAAGAGTGTCACAATCAATCATTAATTTTTTTTTTTTCTATTCTACTCTATTACAGCCGCCTGTTTGTTCTCCATCCATCCATTCATCCACCCACCCATCCAACCCTCCACATCCAACCATCCATCCAACCATCCATCCAGGGGTTGGGATTTAGGAGGTACAAGAGCCATACTTCTTTGGGTGCTGACAGTTTATGTATTATTACATCCCAGGTAGCAGCACAATGGCACAATGTAGCTTCTATTTAGTGTTCTTCATGTACACGTGCTTGTTAGCGGATCTCTATATTTAATTGCCCCTAGGTGTTCCTGGGATAGGCTCCGGATCCACAGTGACCCTGACCTGGATAAAGCAGTTAAAGAAGATGAATGAAAGAATATATGTGATATCATGGACATATGTTTCTGGTAAAGTGGTATAAACAAAGTAAAGCCTTTACATTAGCAAAATAAACACATTTTACTTCAGTGGTCAAATGTATATAGACACGTTAACAATTGCCTTGTGTGTAAAAATGCAATTTTAAAATGACAGCATGTCTCTGTGAAGCAATATGAAACTGTATTATCACCGTTATGCCATGTAATGATGTACATTTCTATTAAATTACAGTACCAGAGCTCAGCTCCACTTACCATTCTTATTAACTAAAAGTTGAGGCTAAAATTCAGCTTTCTTGAGCACCATCCCCATTTAACCCCTGCATTCATCCACCTGTCTATTCGATTTATTTTATGGTTCATGGTTCATGGTTAGTCTTGTTTCTCATTTTCTTAGGCTTAATGCACGATTTGTCTTTCTTCATTTCTCCCTAATATGCCTGTATAATCAGTTCCCACAGATTGTAATGAATGGCAGTAAACAGACAGAATTACAAGCAAAATAACAATGAACCCAACAAATAAATATGAATAGATGAGGATAATTACTAGCGTCAGCACTACAGGGTTGAGACGAGGATGAGTCGATTTGATAATCTGTGAAATCGCGAGAATCTTACCAAAAATCCGGAAATGCGTTTGTGTTAGAGAGAACAAATGTGCATGTCACCTTTTGCACGGTGGCTTGCGTGACTCTCAAGGAGACGTGAGGTGAGAGTCACGTAAGCCGACGTGTAAAAGGAGGTGTTGCATAAGACAGAAGACAAATGATAAAACCTGCAATCCCCGTAGAGCACAATAAAATAGAAAAGGGATGAGGGCGACAGAGCTAACCATAGCAACTGGCATTAGTGTGGGCGTGTATCACACTGGCCTCGATTCAAGCCGCACATGTGTGAGGGAGCAGTACTACGTGTACTTCGATGCATCATTACAGACTGAGAACTCCCTTCAAGAAAATAATGAAACATCTACACTTTTCTCATGCAGAGATTTTTACGAGCCTCCTGTCATGAATAAAACATCAACCATAGGGTTTCATTCTCAGTGGGACAGAACACACACACACACACACACACATGCACACACACACAAAACTTTCAGCTCTATTCATAACCATTATGTATGGTACATACAGAGAAACAGTATGAGAAATAACTGTAGAGTAACACTCATTCTAGCTGTCAGGTACCTCACATTTTTGCTCTATTCTTTTATGTAAACTGCAATCCAGGCACCTTCATTACCTGCTGCGGGTGTGTTAGGAGCAGGGATTTTGTGCCTAAGAACTCCTGCTGTAATAATAAAGACTGTCCTGCGCTCATCCCAGGATTTTTATTCACAATATATTCATACTAAAAGTCCTTTCAACACACTTAATACATTTGGCTGAGTGCACAGGTACTGGAGGAAGAACGTGTTATCCTTCACTCTTTCTGGTCGGTAGCTGGTGTATGAGAGCTGGTTGGTGGGAGGTAATTGGCAGATGACCTAATTAAACAAGGACAAAAATAGGGGGGAAAAACCCCAAAAATAAGTGAATAAATAAAATAAAGAATGTCACAGCACACATTTTAACTCATTCGCTCTCACTAACCGCTTTATCCATGTCAGAGCCGTGGCGGCTCTGGGAATTCACCCTGAATGAGACACCAGTGCATTTCATTTTGAAACTTTCACTTGCTGTATTTTGTTTTCTTTTACATGTATGCTTCGGTTCCGTAGATTTCTTCTCCGATTTACTCTTTTCTTTCTTGCTTTCTCTCCTTATTACTACACTTCTCCTCTTTCTAGTCTCTTTTCCAGTGAGGGTAGGTGGGCACAATTACTGCCCGTCTCCTTAAGCTTCTCCAGCCGAGTCTGTGTACTCCATACTACAGCCCAGGGCTCAGATGACATCAGTTAACAGCAGATGCCAAGGGAGTGTGAGACTGTGAACACACATGCACGCACACACGCTACATCCCATTAGTACCAAACTTAGCAATCTGTCTCTGATCACACAGATGAGAGACAGTGAGAGAGTGAGAGAAGAGAGAGAAAGAGGGAGAAAGAAGCAGAGGGATGGCAGTCTCCGTTGCCCCCGGCGACTGCCTGTGTTCCTCTGCCAGTGCCAGGTGGTAGCCGTTCACACAGATGCCCGTTCACTCGACTGGCAGCGGATTGACATGGAGGTCACTGCTTCTTAATTAAGATTTAAGCATGAGCAAAAACATTTGCTTGCTCTGTCAGACATCCCAGGAAGTCCTGAGGTGCTTTTTAATGCACTTGCGCTGCCTAGTTTTCCTACTTTGCTACAGTGGAGCTCTGCCCTACACCAGAATGTTATTAACAGTTCTCCGTTGGCAAGAATGAAACTCTGCCGAATGCATTTATCTCTGCTCCACTGCTTTGCTTTATGCAAGTATGAGAAAAATCCATTCTATAACATAATACTTTATCTAATTCAATTTACTGTATAACAGAAAGACACAAAAGAAGGTTTGAATTCATGGCTGATGTCTAGTCCCTGAATTATGACACCTGGCCTGAATACTTGAGTCTGTATCCAGGATCAAATTTAATCTGGGTTCTTCAATATCAATATATATATATATATATATATATATATATATATATATATATATATATATATATATATATATATATATATATATATATATATATTTTTTTTTTTTTTTTACACAGATGAATTCCAGGACAGCATGGCGGCACAGCAGGTAGTTTTGCTGCCTCACTGCTCCAGGGTCAGAGGCTCAGTTACTGTCTGTGCTGAGTTTCACATGTTTTCCCTGTACATTGTATACAGTATTTCTGGCATAGGCTCCAGATCCACTGTGGCCTAAATAATACGTCATTTCTGCTTTGTGTACCTTTTAGCAAATGAGACAACATCCTTTTATTGTCTGTATTAAAGTTTATTAAATAATTTTATACCACAGCAATGTTGAATTTTCTTGAATTTTCTGTACCTGCACAGTTACGATTTAGTTCCTCCTACAAGGCAAGTTCACAGGTTTATATTATTTACTCATTCTATACCTATTGTTTCTATAGTAACAGCTCATTCACATGGACTTTATGGCAGATGTTCTGTTGAACCTTTCTGTAAGGAGACTTTTTTTTTTTTAAATGTGTGAAAGAATACAGTGCTTTGAGGTAAAGCTGTTCCTTTATGTTTTCTGCCATGGAAAAGTCTTCAGGATAGAGGACTTTGCACTTTGTGATTCCTCAGTAACATGGCAAGCTTAAAATTTCAACAGAGAGAGAGAGAGGGAGAGAAAAAAAAAGAAGCTTGTGTGAGAATAATTGTTTATAGCCTTTAAAATGTAAGTGTTAACAGGAACTTGATTCAAGGATTTTCCACAACATTGAATATGTCTATAAATGGATAAAAAGTATGTGGGGTTTTTTTGTTCAATAATAAATGAAAATAAATACAAATCTGGTGTAGACCCTTGTTCAAAATCTGTTTCCATACAAATTCCTGGTGCAAAAGGCCTTGGGACACCTTAAACACCTTAACACCTTAAAAATATATTCCGTCATGGAAAATATGCACCATAATTCTGAATGAATTATTTCATGAGACATCTTCAGTAACCACTTTATTCTGATCGCAGGGGATCTGGAGCCTATCCCAGCAACAATGGCTGTCATTCATACCTAGGGACAATTTTTTTTAGCATAGCTACTGGCATGTTTTTAGAAGGTGGGTGGAAACTGGAAAGCCTGGAGGAAGTGGAAGTGGAAACTCCGTGCAAACAGTAGCTCAAGTGCAGGATCAAATCAGAGACCCTGGAGGTGTGAAGCAGCAACACAACCTGATACCACATCATGCTGCCCTTGAAGCATTTCAATGAGGCGAAAAGCCAGATTTAGCCAGGTTTCTTCCACCCCAGATATCTTCCTCACAGAACTTCGGGTGTTTTGAATAGACTACGAATTACACATTTGGTACAATTCTTTCAGTATTTCATACAGTCTTTAATTTGTACCAGTAATACATTTATTTATACATTTTATTAGATTTCACAGATGTTCCTTTATCGCAAAAAAAAATCTTGCATGGTATATGTTCATTTATTAATAATGAAGAGGGAAAAGAATTTAAAAGTTTGCATTTCCCTTTCTGCTTATTCATGCAATTATCCAAATATCAGCCAATCCTAACAGGAGGTCTTCTGCTGTTATAGTCTATCCACCCAAAGTTTTGACTTGTGCATTCTGAGATGCTTTTCTGGTCATCATGGGTGTAAAGAGTGATTATTGGAGTTACCGTAGCCTTCCTATCAGCTCGAACCAGTCTTGAAACATCCCCTCACTGGATGTTTTTTGTTTTCTGCACCATTCTGTATAAACTCTAGACACTGTTGTGCATGAAAAGCCCAGGTGCAGTTTCTGAAATATTCAAACTGCATTTCTTAAGTCAACATTAACTGAAGCTCTTGACTTGTACCTGCATGATTTACTGCATTGTGCTGCTGCCACCTATATGTAATTGGCTGATTGGATAATTTTATGAATCAGAAGGTGTATGTGTGTTCTTAAAAAAAGTGGCCGGTGAGTGTATGTTCTAATACCATGTATTCCTTATCGAAAAAGGTCCATGAAAACTGCTAACATGGAAAACCTTGATTTGAGCAGCATTTGTAACATTTCCATCATTTATATTTGTACCGTTGGTGAGCTACTTCAACTAAGTGCTGAAGAATCATGCTGATTGTCACCACGCCAACAATCCAAGTTTATGTCACCACAGGTTATGCTAACTATGACTTAGCACACAAACTCACATAGCACGCAATGCCATCTGCATCCTGCTGTCTAGACTGAAAGTGTTTTGACACCAGTGCCTGCCTCTGTCTGATGTTCATGGTGGTGACAGGTGTCATGGTGCAGTTCAGATGCAGCTTTTGGAGAGGCTGAGGCGGAGGCTGTCAGCTTGGCTTTAGAATAAATAAAAGTGCTATCAGCAAGGCATTAAAAGATTTCCCTCAGTTTTGCTGTAGGATAGGCAGTATTCTTCAGTTTCACGATTCTGTCAAACAGCCAAACATGGCCTCCTGTTGTGTGAAAAGGGATTTCGTCCCATATGCGAATAGCAAGGTGTAAATCTGCTGTGTTCCATGTTATAAGAGTGTGTGTGTGTGTGCGTGTGTGTGTTAGATGATCTGTAGGTGGGTTAGGGTGTGATTGCGGTGAATGTGGTGATAGGGGTGTGAGAGTGACTTCAGTATCGACTAGGTGTTGGAATCAAAAAGAGAACAAGTGTTTCTTTGTATGAAAGGAAAGGTGAGCGCCTTCACAGAATCTCACTCGTGCCTGCCTACAACATGAGTCACGAGCTCAGATTAACAAATATTATACTTCTATCTTTCAACCACCCAATATACATGTTTTAGGTCTGTACATGACTTACATAACCTGTGTATATATCTTTTAAGTGAATTCCTGTACATTTTAAACTCAAGATCCAAGGGACAACAGTGTTATTTAAGATCTAATTAGTACCTTTCATAAGTCTTAAAGGTACACGGCATCCAATATTCAAAGTACAAAATACATAATAAGGGTACAAAAGATGTACTTGAGTGTATAACATCCCAAAGAAAGGTAAATGTACAGTATCTGTTTTTCTGAGAGTATAAAGTTTGTCCACTTTAAGATTTTACTTCATGACAGTACGATGCTTTAATAGTGTGGCTTGTTCATGGACTGCTGTGTGTGGGCGTATAAAAGTCAGCGTGTGTGTAAATCATCTTTTTAAAGACCCTGTGGAGTGAACCACAGCGAAAAATCCTTTAAGAAACTTCAAAGCACCTTTTCACCGGTCACTTAACGAGATTGACATCAAACATAGATTCAGTTGGTGAAAGGAGGAAGTGTGAGAGAGCGAGGAGTGAAAAATACGTGACTATGCTGGCTATCAGAATTCATTTCAGCTAATGTACAGCTTAAATGAAGCTCTGCTGGGCTTTTGACAAAATACTTGCACAAATGTGAATACGGAAGCATAATATGGCTCACGCTTTCGCTGATAAATCATGCCTATACCTGATTTATTACTTTCACCATAAGTACTCTTGCATTTACATTTAGCAGCTGTTTTTATCCAAAGTGACATACATGGTTAGAATCTTATCCGAGCACAGAGCTGGTAAAGTAGCTGATGGTGATACAAGAGCCACAAGACGAAATTTCCACCAAGTGACCAGAAATGAGTGTGAGGCAGCTGTAGGAGGAATAGAAGTGTTACGGGGAAAAAAAAAAACTACACAAAGGGTTGGACAGAGTGTTAATACTCTGGAATGCTACAAACACTAGCGACACAGTCAATCAAAGTATCACATAAATGATATTCTTAACCCCAACACGTTTGTCGACTTAATCCAGCCAGTTATGACTTCTTCAGCTGACTGTTCTGGTCAAAACCAGTCAGCTTCAACAAGGTCCCAGGTCGGGGTCGTTTTGTTTTCAGTCACTGTTGAAGCATAGCTCAGGCAGACACACACATCCTCTGAGACCAAAGCTCTGGTCCCAGCTCTGCCTCAGGCAGATGTTTAGATTGCTTTAACAGATTTAGATGCACCTGCTGCCACCTAACTCACTTCATATGAAGATGAAAGCCGCCAGTGATAACCGATTTTTTGTCTCTTCAGTTTGTTGTCTTTGCATGAGCGGTTCAATATTATTTTGTGCTTTTGGTGTAGACTTCATACAGGCTCATGAACATCAGCAAATATCTCCCCAAAACTAAATAATAAAAATATGCTAAACATATATGGTCTTAATGTGTAATTAACGGGAAGACAAGACAGGTAGCAGCAACAATTTTGGTCATTGTTAATCATTTTCAGATTTTTGGATAAACTGAATCAATAACATGTCTACTACTATATATACAATTATCTCACTGTTTTTGTCCACTTGTGACCGCTACATTATCTGAAAGAGGAAAGCTCATTTCCTGATACATGTCAATGTACAGTATGTGGCAACATAATATACATGTCAGTTTCATTTATAAACATTATAAACTAGAGTGGAAACGTATTCAATCACAATAGTTCATTTTCTAAACTATGTTTCTCATAATCTATTTCTTTCTATAATCACAGATTTGTAGATGACCTGAATTTATGAAATTTTACACTTTCATTCCTATCCCTAAGAAAGACATTACAGAATAATTTCCCAAAATGTTAGAAAGTATTTACTGTTTTTGTAAGTGTATGGTATTTTCTTGATTAAACAGTAAAAATTATTCCAGTAAAGTTTTTCTGTAATATTCTTTCTCTTGAGAGTGTATTTACAGTGAAATAGACATTACAATTTTGAGTTATTAAGTATGCAAATGTATACATTTTTTTTAGCTAAAGCATATTTTTGATGAATATATATATCTATATATATATTTTTTTAAAGTTCCTATATATATATATATATATATATATATATATATATATATATATATATAGGTACATGGTATATGTAAGAATATCAGCAATCAATATCAGCAATCAGCTAGTAAAGAGTGATTGTGATATCTATTGTTTTTTTTTTTTTAATATTCACATGTAGTATAGTGTCACTCATTTATTTTTTAAATATTGTATTTTGATCCTTTGAATCCACTGAATCCATGGTGATACTCTGCCCAGGTTCTATTAATGAAGGCAGAGGTTCTTGGTATCCTGTCCATTATTCATTTCATTCAGCTTCTCTCTCTTCTTCTCTTTCTATCTCTCACTGTAGGTGCCAGAGCCAGGTTAATTAAGACTAAAATGGAATCACAGACCACGCAAGAAAAGTCTCACAGGTTAGATGGGCTATAAAAACATTTGCCTGTTTGCCTGGCACCGTTTCATGAGACTCTTTGATAAATTGCCTACGTGATTACTTGATTACTCTGGGCTGTGATTAATAATTTCACTCTAAGTTCAATTTCATATAATTGATGTTGATAACAGTGTGCCTGAACCATATAAGCTACAATATCTGTCTTTGTCATTGGTTTCAGAGGTTATAATTATTTGCATTTAAAATGACTGTTTCCTGCCATGATTATAAGTTATTCATAAACAGCTGTCAATTTCAGAAGGTATCCTATTATTCAATGTTACACTGTAAAGGTTGGAGAGTAACCTGTTTACCTTAAAATATTAAGGTTCCTTGAAACTTTATAATAATTATGCGATAAGTGCAATTGAGTTTCCATTTTTGAGTCTCAAGGTTTCTTCCTGTATTATGGAGTTTTCCTGTCACTGTGTCCTTTGGCTTGCTCATTAAGAGCTCGAGACTCTTTAAGAGATCTAGAAAGGGAGATGTACCACATGACAACTATCTAACTGGTAGTATTCGTGCTAATTCAATTACAGAAAGCTAAAATGCTCTTACTCCCTTAATGCTCTGTGCAGGATTTTCATCTGTCTCCACAGAAATTGAATGAAGAATATAATTTCAATTAAATCATTTTCGGTAAGTGCTTTATCCTGGTCAAGGTCATGGTGGATCCAGAAAGTATCCTGGGAATAGTGGTTCTGAGGTGGGAATACATCCTGGATGGAACAGCAATCCATCACAGGGCACCATGCCCACACACATTCACACCTAGGGGGAATTTGGTGTTGTTATTCCACCTACTGGCCTGTTATTTTTGGAAATGGAAGGAAATTGGAGAACCTGGAGGAAACCTACACGGACACACATTAATCCGAGATCAGAATCTAACCAGGGACTATAAAGCTGTGAGGCAGAAAAGCTATCTACTGCAAAGCCACCGTGCCACCATAAATTAATTTCAACTGTACAAAAAAAAATTGCATCTTTAACCAATGTGTCAGGTCAGTCAGGAAATGGCAGGCCTCACATGACACATCACTGTCACAAAGTTGCCATGTGTTATGTCACCATGGCTGTAACTAGCTATGTCCAGTTGTCAAATTCAATATGGAAACAGTGATATCCTGATAATGTAGTGGCAGAATGTAGCCTGCATACTTATACTTATACTGCATACTTAAAAACTTGCATTCCAAGACTACCTAAGAACTAGTGATGATTAATTCTCAACTGACCTCAGAACAGCTAAATATGACACTTTAGGTTTGCTTAATCATTAGACTTAATCATTGTGTTTAGCTCTCACAAGATTCTACTCTTCCAAGTAGCTTTAAGTTCTTGCTGAGAAGTATGCAACGCGCATCTGACATGTATCTGCTATGATATAAAGGTTTGGGTTTATGTCAGAGCATGTGATATATGTAAATGTGTAACTAGGCTATAAAATGCAAACTACTTGTAATGTTGCAGGCCGAGTCAGTTTGCTAGTTGCAGTAATGTTATCTAATCTCAGTAAGGTCAGCTGATGTACTCTCTGTCAGCTGCGGGGCACATTGCATTTTTAATGTATGCTTTTTCAGTGTCAGTGTGAGGAAGCGAGAGAGAATGGGTGGATGAGCAGACACAGGGAAATGTTGCTGAAAAATTCAGCTTAGTCTGACCAGCTACCAGCTGCCAAAACACAAGCTGAGTGTGTGCTGGTAAAAAGGAAACAGTTTCTGAATGGCCACTACTAATGTTACATGATCGGCAAGTTATTGTTTAAGAAAATAACCCAACAGTAGGACACTTTGGAAATCTCAGAATGTATTGATCAGTTAAGTCAAGTAATAAGGAAGCTGGAAAATAACTTACCAGCTGGTGAAGATGGTCTACCAGATTGATGAGCTCAGCCTGTGTTTTCGTAGCTGGTAGCTAGTTTGATCAAGTCTGACTAAAACTTTTCTGCAGGGAAGACAGAGAGACACACACACACACACACACAGAGAGAGAGAGAGAGAGAGAGAGAGAGAGAGAGAGAATTGTAAACCAAGATACAGTGTGGTCCAAAAGTCTGAGACCATATTGAAAATCTGGAATTTTTTTTATTATTTAAAATTGGAAATAAACAGAAGGTTTTAGAATTTTTAAATATTTAAAACAAAGAAAGTAAATGTGCAATATCTTGAATATTTAATATTCATGATTCTGCACTATTTCTAGGTCACTATTTAAATGTCAGCACATTTGTGATATTGACCATGTTAATCGGGGGCACTGTGGCTTAATGGTTAGCACTGTTGCCTCGCACCGCCGGGGTTGGGGGTTCGAATCGCCTTGCGTGCGCAGAGTTTACATGTTCTCCCCGTGCTTTGGAGGTTTCTGACAGGTACTCTGCTTTCCTCCTCCAGTCCAAAGACAAAGACCCTTGTAGGCATTTCCAAATTGTCCATAGTGTGTGATTGTGGGGGTGTCCCGTGCCCCAAGTTCTCAGGGATAGGCTCCCCTGTGACCCTGTGTAGGATAAGCAGTACAGAAAATGTTTGGATGGACCATGTAAAAAAGGTCAGATTTTCCTCATGCCTAATCTCTTCTATTGAAGCATGTGTTCAGACGACACGCCGATGGATTGGATCTAAGATGGATCATAACGTTTTGCACAAACCTGTGGAGTCCATGCCAGCTTGAGTGCACACTGTCATTAAAGCAAAAAAGGGGATGTACCAAATACTAAGAAACTCTGAAATTCATGTAAATATTTCAAAGATTCTACTTTGCACTCAAGCTGTTGCCAATGATATAATTTGTAATGAAACTTGTTGTATTAAATGAGAAAGGAATGCAAAAAAGAAGCATTTTCATTAGCGCTCTCAGACTTTTAGACTCCGCTGTACTGTATGTAACTTAATTAAACTTAGATCTGTGCAGTTTATGGGAAAATGGAAGTAGAACAGAACAGAGATTAGACATTAGCAATTAGTGTAGTACTCATTTGGCATTGTGGTACATTGATTGTGGGGGAAACGGTAGCACAGTGGTTAGGACATTGACTTTCTGATAAGAGTTCAAATCCCACATCACCAAGCTGCCACCGCTGGACCCCTGAGCAAGGCCCTTAACCTTCAACTGCTCAGTTGTTTAAATGAGATAATTGTAAGTTGCTCTGGATAAGGGCGTCTTCCAAATGCCATAAATGTAAATGAATGCGAGGTGGGTCACATTTGTGCAAAGTTTTGATCCTGGGTACAGCTGTATGTCACTGAAGGTGCTTTGGATAGTCGGGTGTAAAAACAATAGTTGATTCACTGTCCTCATTGTAGAGTACTATACACTGGAATATTATGGGTGCATGTGATTATAAGCAGAAAAAAAAAGCGCGTATCGCTTTAACGACGGGTTTCTGACGTCATCCTGATGTGCATCATCCAGATGACGGAGAGAGAGAGAGAGAGAGAGAGAGAGATATGTTCATCCTCTGCATTTCGATGGTCGCAGAGTGGCTGAGAAAACACAGTGCTTTATAAAAGGCAGGACAGCCAGTGAGGTTATGTGCTAAATGTGTGTTAACTCCAAGCCCTGGAGCCTGTAGGTGGGATGCGAGCGTTGTCAAGGCGACAAGCTGGGGGGCGGGGCCTGGAGCATCATCTCAGAGAGCTATGAGAGAGAGAGAGAGAGAGAGAGAGCGACATGCCTATGCGAGTGAGGGGAGATCGGAAACGCGCAGCATCTCCTCCCGACGCTGGAGCAATACGCCTCCCATCACCACTGTAAACATGCAGAAGGATGGACAGACCTGCTGACGGATTTAACAAGATGAATTCACACTGACAGCTTTGGAAACAAAAAAACAAAAACAAAAACAAACAGGTTCTCGTTAAACAGTGACGAAACGCCGCGCTATTGTAAGCCCAGGAGACTCGGATCAGAGGCGCTGCGTTTGGATGAAGAGATCAGACCCGGCTATTCACTTTCTCCTTGTTTCCTGTCAGCCTCGTCACACAGGCTATCTATCTCTGTAGACAGGATTCCTCACAGCAACCTCAACAAAAACAACTGGTAGTAAAAAGCATCTGACAGATGCTTGATAAAGGTTTTCAGTTCACGTGAGAATATTTGGAGTTTGGCAGTGAGAGGAAAACCACAGGCGAGGGAAGTACAGACTGTCCACTCCACACAGCACGACACACAAATCAAGGATTTCTGTCATCTTCTGATCATCTCATCATCAGGTAAGAACATTTGCATATGTCTCAGCCTTACCCTAAAACACTGACATTCAACAGCTCTTTTCATAGGCTATATGATCTAAGAAGAATAATTCAGCTAATTATTATTCATCTGTCACTGTGGGCTTCATGTGTTGCATTCTGTTTTTTTTTTTTTGTTTTTTTTTAAACGCCTCCAGATTTGTTCCACACAGTGTTGAAACAACACCTACAGGGTTGATTTGACAGCTACAGTGTCAAACACACACCGTCAGTGCTGAATTAACACCTACCGTGCCAAATTAACACCCAGGCACAAATAGACACTGTAGGTGTTAATTCGACACAGGTTAGGCCTGCCATGTTCACGGCCACCTGCCCAACACAACTCAGCTCCTCTGCAATCTACTAAATTAGAGGGCTGGCACGTCTGGATGCACTGCTTTTCAAATCGCTTGGTGCGTTAATGTGGTTTGAGAAAATGGACATCAGAATCATTAGACAATCTCTTTCAGTCTGTCTCTTTCCTTCTGTTACGTTCTCTCTCTCACACACACACACATACACACACATACACACATACATACATAATCATAAATCAAAGATGAGTAATTGCCGCTTCTATGATGTGCTGATGGTGAGCAGTGTAGAACAGCACACATACACACACACACACACACACACACACACACACACACACGCACACACAGGAAGAAAGGGCCACATTTATATGCTGTTCTGGTGTGTCCATTCCAAGCCCAAGTGGATGGTGGAATTCAACAGAGACAAGAAGATCTCTGTTCTTTGGTGGAGAGTCCTGCTCTCTCTCTCTCTCTCTCTCTCTCTCTCTCTCTCTCTGGCCCAAATAACAAATATGGATGGCTCACGGTGTCATTTGGGATTTTTGTAATGGATGGAACTGTCACAGTCCTTGTGACCAACTGATCTTTCACCAAAGTTCTCTTTCTGCTGCTGAAACTTTTCTTGCCAAAGTCTTTTTTTTTTTTTTTTTTTATATGTGTATGTACATGCTTTTATATATAAAAAATATATACACTTATATACACCTAGTGGCCATTTTCACTTAGCAAATTCAGTTATAAACCTGCTGTACAGGTTTTTTTTATTACCTTGTAAATTTACAGCAACTTGCTGCTAGCATGTAGCTACTCTAAATAATATACAGCATTCACACTATAATGACTGTTTACATTAATTGCAAATTGCACTGTATTTGTAGAGTGCAAAACGGTATTTTTTGCAGGATTGCATATTGACAACAGTATACTACCGCTGCAATTTTACTGTTCTACTGCAGTTTTAACTGATTTATTTCCAAATATACATCTTAAATAATTCCAGTAAAAGATTCTAATAAATGAATCTGATAAAAATTGTTTACTAACATATCCATTTAATTTCAGTTCGCATAAGAACAAATGTAAGATTAAAGTACACATTAGTAACTTACTGAAATGAACAATTAAGTCAATGAGAACAACTGAGACAGAATTGGTTTAAAACACACACAAGTGCTTTTGTGTGTGTGTGTGTGTGTGTGTGTGTGTGTGTGTGTGTGTGCAGTCTTTTGTACGGTGGCCTGACATTGGCAATGCCTGTAGACCAGCGTTGTTCATTCCTACCGAAGCAGCAGATCGATGAGCTCTAACTGATCTGCAATGAGCTGATTAAACACAGGCAGACAGGTGGTCATGTCATTGAGAGGATTGTGTGTGTGTGATGTTTCTGTGGGGGACTCAGAAGGTACACAGAAATCAAATCATAGGATAGAGTCTCAGGGCAAATGGGGTTTTGTGTGTAAGTGTAGGATCGTGCGTGACAAATGTGTGTGTCTCTTGCCCACTAGATTGAGAGCTCACTGCTTATAATACAATTTTCCATTTTTCCTTTTTGGTCCTTCTTAATTTCTGGCAGCTCTACACAGTCAAGTCACATAAGGCTACATTTTGATTACAGTTCAGGTCATTTCATCTGTGTGCGTATGTGTGTGTGTCTTTGTGTGCGTGTGCTTGTGCTTTATTTGCCTCCTGTGCATATATGCAAGAGTATGTTTATGTAACCAAAACAGGGATCCATAGAACTTGCACAGGTGCCTGGCTCAGTATGTGATGCTGCATGCTGGGAATATTAAGACAGAAACATTTTATACACACGCTTGTAATACACAGACAGGAGAATGTCTGGCCAGTCCTGATGAGCTGTGATGAATTTGGAGCTTTAACTTATCGCTGGCCATCATGCAAATACGCTGCAGGTCTTTTAATGAGATTTGTATCCTCTAGGGAAGAGTGATGGCTCTCTGGGTCTTGGACTGAGTTTCTGAGGCAACAAGTCTTCTAATCTTAGCATTACTGGTAGACTGAGATTCTGTCAGTCAACTAATTGTATTCACTTAAACATGTACTGTATGTATGTGTGTAACTGTGTGTGTATTAGGGGTGTATCACAATGCACTATCTGTATCTGTTTATTGCTCCAATTATTTGTATCTGTGTTCATCTTTAGTTGTGGTCATGACCTAAAATGGAAGGTTAAAAAAAAAAAAAAAAAAAGAACCCTACCACTATGCCTCTGGAAACCTTGGAAAACACTGGAATAACCCAGAGGTAGAAACGGTAGCACTGTCAGCATGATCCGTGAATTCTGGCTTTGACAGTTCCTCAACCTCAGCTATATCACTCAAACTGGTCTCAACTAGAGATGTGCATGGAACTGTATTTTTTTTTTTTAAATCCTGCATGCAGTTATTATTTTTTGCATGAACCTACACTCAGTATTGTCTAACTTATTTACTTGGTTCTATTTCTCAACGTATAAACAAACACTAGCCTAATTTAGCCACTGCAGCCTGGACCAGGCGGTTACTAAGGATGAGTGAATGAATGCTGTAAATGCATGTTAATGAATGTGCTATGTATGTATGTGTGTATGTGTGTGTGTGTATATATACACTATATGACCAAAAGTTTGTGGACACCTGACCATCACACCCATATGTAGGTCTTCCCCAAACTGTTGCCACAAAGTTGGAAGCACACAATTGTTTCTGTATGCTGTAGCATTACAATTTCCCTTCACTGGAATATATTTAATATTTTGGTGAATGCTGGCATGCCACATTCCGTATGATCGGCTTTCAGTCAAGATTCCTGTTTAGATTTTTTACCAGAATCCAAAAATGAAGGCTCACACGTCCTAAACACCATCTTACTTGCATGTCTACACAAGACAGGAAGCGTACTGTTCAACACCACGTGACTGGATTACCATCTCTAAGGAAGAAATCCATGCAAGGAAACTATGTCACCTCCAAAGCTGGCCTGTTGTCCTTTGTGTGGACCTCTGCTCTGCTTTTAATTTGTCTTTTTGGTCTTTGTTAAAGGTTTATAAGGATGATTCTGGGGGAAGGGGGAACTTAAGTTAAGGTTAAGTTTAGGTAGCAGTGTGGATGTAGTGATATTTACCTACAGTAATGTATACTGCATTGGAATTTTTTTCAGTAGTATTGTTAATATGGGGTGTGCCTGCATGTGTGCATACACATAGTTCATGGTAGAGCAAAGAGGTTCTTGACTCTTCTGAAGTCTTTTGATTCCTCCTTATGAGCGTTTTTGTCAACAGTGTCTTTTATTATCTGTATCTCACAGGCTTTCATTTAAAGGTTAGACATAGTTCGTTTGCTGAAAAGAAGCTTGAAGTACACACACTGTCCTTCAGTTGGTGAAGCACTGTCACATGGTAGCGAGCAAACTACAGAGACAAACATACATCATAGATTGTTCAAAGAAAGAAAACGAAAGTGAACACACACACACACACACACACACACACACACACACACACACACACACAGATGTGTATAGGCCTGCTGTGGAGCTGACTGTGACTCGGTTGACTGCAGACAGAGATTGTGTGACAGTGAGAATAAGGCTCCATCAGTGACAGGCATCTGATTATCCACTGTATAAGAAATGTCTGAGTGTTTGATCTGTCTGATCTGATTTAGTATTAACATGAAGAGAACCACATACAGACTTACAGGTCAGAGTTATACGTTGCCATTTGTAATGGTTTAGGGATGGTTTTATGGATCAGGGGCAGGGAGTTTGACCTAAAATAATAATAATAATAATAATAATAATAATAATAAGTTTATTTTATATAGTGCCTTTCTGCACACTCAAGGTCGCTTTACAATATGGAAACATGACAGCAGACAAAGAACGAAAGACAATAAGCAAGAAATCCATGGCATGAATCAGGTCATACAGTCAGATCAGAAAAACAAGAAAGAAAAAGATGTGTTTTAAGGTGGGTTTTGAAATCCTGTAATGAAGAAAGATCACGGATGTTTTTGGGAAGAGAATTCCAGAGTGTCGGAGCAGAGAGACAGAACGCTCGTCCACCAAACGATGCTAACCTGTGGCGTGGAATTAACAGCAGACCAGTATCTGAAGAGCGTAATGTGCGAACTGGAGAATAAGTATGAATGAGATCAGAAATGTATGGCGGGGGGGTGAGACCATGAAGTGCTTTGAAGGTGATGAGGAGAATCTTGTAATGAATACGAGAACGAACGGGTAGCCAATGAAGTCTGTGTAGGATGGGAGTAATATGAGAGGATTTCTTAGAAAACGGGAGAACCCTAGCTGCAGAGTTCTGGATATATTGGAGCTTATTTAATGTTGTGTTTGGAAGACCATAGAAAAGAGAATTACAGTAGTCGAGTCGAGAAGAGATGAAGGCATGAACCAGTGTCTCAGCGTCAGTGATATTTAAGAAGGGACGTAAACGAGCAATATTACGGAGGTGAAAGAAGGCAGATTTAGTGAGTGAAGAAATGTGAGGCAGGAAAGAGAGGGAGGAGTCAAAGATTATCCCCAGGTTTTTAACGGTGGTGGAAGGTCGGACTAAGTTCCCAGCAATGTTAACATAATCAGCACAGAAAGGAGCAGCGTTTTTTGGTGAACCGACAAGTAGTAGATCTGTTTTATCAGCGTTGAGTTTGAGAAAGTTACTGGTCATCCAAGCATTAATACAGGCTGTTATGGAGTTGGTGGGAAAAGGAGAGTTATGTTGAGAACTGATATAGAGCTGGGTGTCGTCTGCATAGCAATGGAAGTTAAAGCCATGATGACGGATAATGTTACCTAAAGGGAGCATATAGATGATGAAGAGTAAAGGCCCAAGAACAGAGCCCTGAGGAACACCGTGAGAGACAGGAGCAGTAGAGGACTTAGCCTGGCGGACAGAGATGTAATGCTGACGGTCAGACAGGTAAGAAGTGAACCAAGATAGGGCAGTTCCAGTAATACCAAGAGCAGAGAGTCGTGAGATTAAAATACTGTGAGAGATAGTGTCAAAAGCGGAGGAAAGATCTAACAGAATTAAAATGCTAATGGAGCCAGAGTCAGTGGCCATAAAATAGTTTAACAATAAGATTTAGTAAAATATATAAGCGATGATGGCTTAGTGATGTAATGGTGTCTGTAGGAAGAGAATGAAAAAAACATTGTACTGTTCTTTACTGATCATTGCAGATTATTTTTAGCTTTAGGCATAAAATACCTGGACAACATCAAAGCTAAGTGCTGAGTATAAGCGAATCTCATCATTTGCATCTAAATGCACATGAGAGACCCATCACAAACATTTGAAATATCAACATTATGATGGAGATTGTACTATGAGCCTGCTTTTCTAGTTTCTACTCTAATTAGCACTGGTGGTAACATTGGGGATTATGTATTATTCATTGTGCAGTTCACTTAGGAAAAAAGTGCTAAACTGGGATTTTAAGGTACAAACACTTGTCACTGGAGTGGTACCCTCACAGATGCGTCTTTAATACCTTATACCTTAAAGGAACATAATTGTATAGAAACAACACAAGATACTTAATTGGGCATTATGGACCACGGCTGAATGTTTAACATTGGATCCTGGGGAACAGAAAAGTACAATGTATCCACTCGTCTGTCTACCTAATGTACATACTTCTCTGACAGTGTTCTATCCATCCATCCTACGTCAGTGACAGTGTTCCATCTATCCATCCACCCAACACTCCATCCACCCATGCATCTATCTATCTATCCATTTATCCATGTATCTGTTCTACCTACTGAATATTTCATGCATACAGTTCGCACATACAGACTTTTTTTTTTGCCAGTGTTCCATCCATCCACCCATTCAACACACCAACCATTCAACATAAAAAACTTATCTATAGGTCAGTCAGACCATCATTGCCCCATTCGTACATGCACCAGCTGTCTCCGAGGTTCTTCATTAAAACTCACCATTATTAAAAAAACAACTCACCATTATTTCTTATTGATTATATCAGGATATATATATATATATATATATATATATATATATATATATATATATATATATATATATATATATATATATATATATATATCAGGATTATATCAGGATCTGCCCTGACTCTTGTGTTATAACTTATCCACATCATTCATGCACAACAATGTAAATTTGGATGGCGTAATGGCAGTCAGCTAGATTAGTGCATGTACACACATATACATATGAAAGCAGCTATTATCTTTAGGCATACCACGATAATTGTGCCACTGACGTGGTACTAAAATGACTACTTGGGTTCAGGTCATGCAAATTCTTCCATAGCATCAGCATTACATCCAGGAGTTAAAGGGTAAAGTGTGTATTAGCTTACTAAACCCCTCCCACCTGTTTGACTATTTTATGTATAGAAACCCAGACACCCAGGGAAGCTTTTAAGCCTGATGGTTATGAATGGTCAGACCCTTTTTAAAAAATTACCAGTTCCAAGAAAAATTAAACAATTTAGGGCACTATAGCATCAGTGTGTCATTACCCAGCAGGCATGAAGTTCATGTGATCTGGTTGGGTTTTTTAACCTGTTACCACCACAGTTACCTTTACTTTCCTCCCCTTTCCTTTCTGTCATCTCTCTTCCATACATTTCTCTCCCTCTATGTGCACTTCCTATAGCTGTGTTGGTAATCTGGTGGCCTGGACTGCAGTGCGACGATGGTGCTGTGTGAGGGGGATGTGGGTGGCTGCCTTTGTCTATGTCCTTGTCTGAATGTTAATGTTTAATAGCAGCTATCAGTGAAGAGATGACCATTGCTATCAGCTGCATAATGGCTAGGGAAGGTCACAGGTGCCCGTCACAGACTGGCTGGGATGGAGACTAATGAAGTGTTGAGCGTTTTATCTTTGTGCCTCATTTTTGCACTCATAAACGCGTGTACACACTTACACAGTTATAACTAACTGTCTCTAACAGGCATTATGACAGCTTTTATTTAAGAAGTGAAGAGCGGCAAGAAAACGGTTATTGAGGTTAATGTGTCTTTATCTGTTCTAATGTGTATTTCTGTGGAAAACTGTAAAGATAGTAAGACAAGAGAACAGAGTAACTGATGCCTCTAGAGTGCTTCTTGCTTTCTTGGCTGACTGGATATGTAGGTTACGATGGCTAATGGGCACAGCGGGAACAGCGGGGATCGGCTGAGCAGCAGCACACTCCTGGCACTGGTGAGCTGATTGGCGAGGCCCTCTGGCACTGCAAGGCCACTTTTTCCAGATCAGGCACTGCAGTCAACCCTCGCCTGCTTTGGCACAGCACTGAGAGTGCCCTTCTTCAAATGAAGACTTTAACCCCTATTTTCTGATGCTCAATTAGCACTCTCTTCCATTCTCTCTCTCATAAACAGTGGGAGTTAGCACTTTACTGTCTTACTCATGTGATGTAGTCTTTCATCAAATGAGGACACACCTGTTAGAGGCAGGGAAAGAGGGAGAGATGAGATGGTGAGCAGTATGATAGTAATGAAGACGAGCCAAATCTGAAGTGTCACTTGTTTTTTCCTCCTATTTCTTCACAGCGGTAGTGATGATTGTCACTGCTGCTGTTACAATCAGCACCGAAAGCATCAACCCTGTGCCAGAGTGACTTAGAGAAGACTTGTACAAGTACAAATAACTAAAAGAATACTTGGAAAACAAAACAAAAACAACAAAAAACATTTGACATTTTTCTTGGCCAGTGTAGTTTGACAGAGCTGCTTTCTTAGGTACTTCAAAATATAGTGCACTTCTTGATATGTGATTGAGTATGTGTTGTATACAATTGATTTAAACAACTCAATACAATACAACTCAGTTGCTTTCGTGATTATAAAATACATTGCAATAGGATATGATTATAGTGCAATCACCTAAAAACTTTTGCAAAAACTGTTGGCTTTGAGAAATGGGAGGACACGCATCCTTCTCTTGGACTGATGGGCATAGGGGACACACCTCCCTCCCTGGACCTGACAGGCACAGAGGCCACGCCTCCTTTACTAAGACTCATAGGCACTCTTTCAGTGAGACTGATAGGCACACTGAACACGGTTCCTTTACTGGGACTGACAGACACAGAGGCCACACCTCCTTCAGGGTTTCTGTTATATGCTTTATAATTAGAAACATGTCTGCACTAACAATGATAATATAATTGATTTTGATGTTGGTGGATAGTCATAGAGGCCTGTCCATATATCTTCATGACTCTGTGCTGTGTTAGTGTGCTATAATGTGAACCATTAGTATGCAACTGATAACAGCCAGACAGAGTGAACCTGAGTATTTGGAGATATTGAAATGTTTTTGCCTTACTTGTGTGCTAGTTGTCCAGAGACATCATTTCTCAATGTTATTTTACTTCACTGACTCATTTGTTAAATGGCAGTCTTTGCTCCTGTGTGGGAAGCCTAATAACCTCCCATTAGGTTTGTTCTGATTGCGTCTCTGCTGATGGGCACACACTCAAATGAATGAGGAAGAGAAAGAAAGAAAAGTTCAGTTGATATTTCGAAATAACTGGTAAATAAAAGTGAAACTGGATAAAACCTTGCTGTTTTGATTTGTACCAATACAGAAAATGTGAACTTGTGTGGTCAGCAGTGATAAAAACTCTCCCTATACAAGCTGTTTATAATCACAGCTCCTTAAAATGACTCCTTATCCAGCATGAACTTTGCAGGCAGAAAGGCATGAATAAAAACTAAATAATACCATTTCCATATAATTTTGGTGAAATACTGTATGTTATAGGCAGAAAAACCCAATTTTGGCCAAATTTCATCTTTTTTTGGCTGTTTGCCAAAAATTCAGCCACAGCAACATCTGAAGGGTTTTCACAGATCGCTGCACATAGACATAAACACCAATGACAATGTGTACTTTACATTGTATGTACAGGGCATTATGAATACAACTAATAGTAGCAGTAGAAGTAATATATATTGTACTCCGCAAGTGACTACAGTTCAATGGAAGTTAAATACAGCTTTTTTGTGAGGTCAAGCTTGAACGAGAGCAAATATAGCAAGAGAATCCCTTCATCTTTTCTCCAAAGCCAGACTTTCCATAAGCAGAGTGTAATGTTAGTTTTTCTGTGATCATCCAGCTTCTTATACTTAGCATGTCTCTGCAAGGACAACACTGAGAGCACACAAAGTTCAGTGCAACTGCACAAAGATGTTTTAATACATGGTTTTTATGACAATGAATCAGCATTTTCAGGCTATGATTTTGAACTGCAACAGGTTACAAAACACTTGTCTCAAACGCTTCTCCCTTTGTTAACTAATTTACTGGACTAACATTAGCTAGCCACATAGCTATAAACTTAGCACTCTGAGACTTCTTGCCGCCTTGAAAGGCTATGCGTTATTTCTTTATTTTTCTTGTGATCTCAAGATAACAAAAGTTGTTTGCTCAGAGCTCAGAACTTATTTTCCCCCTATGTTGAAATGCATTATTAGACATTTGGGGAACATATAATTGAACTCCACACGATCTCCTAAACTCGCCACAACTTCATTAAAGTTAAAAATGATTGCTCTCATCCACAATGCATAGTACTGTATGTATGCCTAATAATGCATTTCGACATATGAAAAAAAATATGTCGTGATCTCAAGAAAACAACTTTTGTTATCTTGAGACCACAAGAAAAAAAAGAAAAAGAAATAACGCTTGGCCTTTCTGGACTTCGATATCCGTGAGCATTTCGTGACTCTTTTTTCCTCACATTCTCTGTTAGCGTTGTATATTGGAACTTACTCTTGTAAACTAATGAATATTAATGAACATTGAGGTGGGTCAGCTTATAAATATTAATGAATAGCAGCCGGTCTGAGTGAAAACGGGCCGTGAGTTGGAGAGATCGAGAAAGACACTGTAGAGCAAGTTAGTAAAAATGGTCATGATTTTCAGAGTACAAATCACTTGAGCTGTGTTTCACAGAAACTCAGGAACATTTAACAGTAAATAAGTTATGTTCTTGTGTTATCAGATTTTAAGACACGCAGAGAGTATCGATTTTCTCATCATTGCTTCACAGTTTATTCTTAAATAAATGCTGTTTTGAACCACTGCAGTAGCAGTGAGACCAGAAAACCAATTCGAATTGGTAGATCTTTACATCCCAGTGTGTAAAATATTGCTTGTAGTGCAGTGGTACAGTTTCACTAAAAGCATATGTGAATTAAAGGATATTGAATGAGACATTTCTAAGGAGATTTGGAGTGCTAGGCTATAAATAAGTTTTCCACTGCTGGTTGGAATTGTTGTTCATCAACGAGCGTTATCAGGTTAGTGCCCAGTACAACAGTTATGCTCGTGGATATAAACAGCAACACTGTTCTATAATTCTGCAGCTTAGAATTGTGGTTAAAAGCATGCCAATGCTGTGCAGAGTTAAATTACAGTACAGAGAGAGAGAGAGAGAGAGAGAGAGAGAGAGAGAGAGAAGCCTGGAAGGGAGAAACATTCTACAGTCCCTTGGTATTGAGATGAAATGGTCTTCTCCAGTAAAAACTGCTGTTAGTGATTTTTTTTCCTAAATCCCTAGGAACAGAAATCTGTGATTACTTTTAATTAGGTTAATGTAGGTCTTGTGGGCACAAAACATGCATGTATAAAGTATGAATAATGCCAGAATTTCTTTTCTTTCAATGCTTTTGGTGTAATTTGTGAGGACCTAACAAGCTAATGCAACCTTTACTCAGACCAATCAAAAGGCTGGGCCAAATGTTTATTTGTGAGTGGTCAGCATAACACATATACAGCACAGCTATTTATATCTGTGTCAAATAACATTGTTTTGCATAGTTATTGCACTATAATGATTTTAATGAAAGGCCAGTGACATCAAATTATAATTTCTCCATACTTAACCACCCCAGACAGCCAACGAATGCCTCCTTTGTTTGCTTAATCACAAGCCCCAGCTGAAAAACAGGGTTAACCAATCAGGATCATGCTTTTTCCACGTTTATGTTTGAAAGCTTCTAGCCAACTAGCTACACTCTGAGCTCAGGGATTTCAATGTGACAGTTGATAAAGTACTGGAGGTCTACTGCATGCGGACAAAAAGAAGGCTAGATCCCTGTTTTATCAGGTAAGACTTCCATTTCCACCTATTACTAGCCTGTTGTTTTAATCATTTTCAGTGGAACTGTAATACTGGGATTTTATCTCCTACGCTTATTAATGTTATTAATCTGGCAGGATTGGTTGACACTTCAATAATTAAATTCTGGCATCCTTCCAAAATACACTTCTCAATTTAATTGTACAGATCACACGATGCTATTTAGCACATTTACTCATCCCCCCTGAAATTAATGCTGCATCCGACTAAAGCTCATCATTTCCGACCTTCAACTAGGATAAACCAAAGGAAATGGCTCCTCAACTTGGAATTTCTGGTCGGAAACTCGGGAAGATCTGCCCATGGCTGCTCACACCATCAACAGTAAATAAAATTTCACTTCACTACTTTAAATGGGTTTATAGTAGTATTTGCCTTAGATCAATCAACATAGACACATTAGTTTATTAAATCTACAACATTTAAAATACAGTTTGCTGTTTTGACAAAGTAAGTACACCATAAAATCATGATCCCTAATGCTAGCTGGCAAGCTTGTTGCTAATAAAACACACACTTTTATGGAGCTGTCCATATTTTTCCCCTACTTTGTAGCTTGAACATGCCAAGCTCGAAATTTGCGTAATTCCGCGTTCAGACTTCCCGAGTTAAATCGAACCCCTGGGCTTGGCTGCCTGCTGGTATGTCCCACAATGCTTCTTTAAATAGTCAGAGCGTGAAAGATAACTAGCAAGTGAAAGCTAAACCATCACACATAGCCTACGATAATCATTCTATCACATCCATATTTGTATGTGTGGGATTAATAATGTTTGTGAAATTGTGTATTGTTCTGCTTGGGAATCTTAGGCATAGCACTGACTATCTTTCGAGGGAGTTTTAGATGGAAGACACTGGATTTAAGGTAGTGGTTGGACTCCTTGTTAGAAAGATGTTAGAAAGAACTGCTAATATCGCATACAGCATTTTTTTTTTATCTCGAAGGATTGCTTTTAAAAACTGAGTTGAAAAATGTGAAGGAGAGAAAGAGGAATAAGCGTGGAGCACCGAGTCAGCATGGTTTCCTCTTCTCGTTTTTCTTATTCTTTTTTCTCCCTGAGGATGGCAATAAACACCTTTCAGAGGACAAAGATGAGTTCTTAACTGCAAAACATGCCTCTTGTCCAGCCTCGGGAAGTGTGGAGCCACCCAGGCGGAGACGCCTCACCCGTACATGAATTCATTTATTTTGTTTTCGCTTCCGAGCTGCAGGGTTGGACTGAAGCAAGAGCTCATAGAGCTTCTCTCGCTCTCATACCCACACAAGCTGTTAGAAGTCATACTTAACCTTGAGTTATAAAGTGCTTGTCCTTACACACCAGTGGAAAAATACATTACCAGCAATGTCACAAACCTTTGACATAATAATTAATCATATCTAAGTCACACCACTTGTATATAACACCTTGTCAACTGCATGTGGCATTACAAAGGTAGTTAATGCTTGCAGCATGAAAGACTGTATAGTTTTAGCAGATGAAGGACAGTTCCTATCAGCCACTAAGGCTTGTTTCTTTTTTTTCTTCTCACCCACCTCCCCCTTCTCCATCACAGCTACACTCCTTTCTACTTAATTAACCCATTGATCAGCGGTCTTGTAAATTAGGCCTCCTGAGAAAAGCTGGCTAAGCCTTCCACCCTTTCTGCCTCTCTCCTTCATCCTACTTTGTGCTGCCTCCTTTGGTTTGACAGTGAGGCCCTGAAATGGAGGATTCCCCCTCCACCCACTTTTAACCACGACATGTCATCATTAAGGGCCGGCGGCACTGTTCGTCTGTGCTGTGATTTAAATAGGTCCATAGCGAGGCAGCCATGTCCCTGTTAAAGCACAACATTCATTAGCCCAAACCTTTACATGGCTCCCTTTGGCATTGCTGTTCACCTTCCTGCCTCTCTCTCTGTTTCTAATGCTATTAAACCGGGTCGTTTTGATCACTATGGGAAGCTGAGAATGCACTCTGAGCTTGATCTTCTCCCAGATGCATCCACAACATTGACCAGGCCACTTTCCCTTAAGCGCTACTCTGTCTCACATCTCACACACACACACACAAACTCAGTCCAGCCCCACCTGACATCTAGCAACTTCTGTGCCTTATGGCGCAGGCACGTTATTAAATAGATCACTATTTCCGGACGAAGAGGACTCAAAAATTTTGTGATCCTGATTTTTAGAGGTGAGCAATCATGGCTCTCACGTACTATTTGGGCAGGAAAAGAATTCCAGATATATGATCGATTCACACAGGATAAGCGATTACTGATATGAGAGGTCTGAAATCCTAGATATACTATAACAGTTGCATTACCCCACCTCCCCATGCAAAACTAGTCCGATCTGAATAGGGCTTTAAACACACCCTACTTTCAATGCTTCAGTTCACTGTACCAAAACTCCAATGCTCCACCTAATCTCCACAGAGTGAAAAGGTAGAATCTTAGTGCTTGATTATCTGCCTGTGCAAATAGCATGAGCTTGCCTGGAGTGCACCGTCATAGCCCTTGGTACGGCATTTCAGCTACTCTTCCCTGCCTCGGTTTCCCATCTCACACCAAGACATTACGCTGGGAATAAATGAGTCTGGCTCAATAAACACATTAGGAGCAGACAAACTGCGTCTAGCACCTCGATTATTCCGCAGCTCCTTCCAGCTATAGTTCTACACACTTTGTACAAATGATCATTTTCCCTCAAAGGCTATGGTGCCTTTCTTCTCTAATAACATTGCTTATCGGCAGTTTTCATGGTGATATATAGGCTTTTGTTATAGCATCACTGATTATAAATGCAAGTGATTTTCGAGGGTGTCTGAAGTTGAGTCATACCCTGTCTTTAAGTGGTTCTGAATAATACACGTACGCTTGTTGATTATTGAGAAAAAAGCGAGTGGAAGATTAGACAGTGAGTGGATGGTTTTAAAATTTTAGCAAGTGTGTGTGTGTGATCTAATTTGCGTGGGCATGCCTATTGATGAATGCATGTTGATCCCATTATATTTCCCTAGTGGCATGTAGTAAAGGTGTAGTCAGCAATCTTGGCACAAATTAGTTGAAGCGAGCCGTTTTAAAACTCACATACCAAACAAATACGGACAAATATGTCTTTCCCTTCCAAATCACATGCCTAGTTTAGAAGGCCTGAATGCTGGTGCTGGAGGAGACTGCTGATTGGTTGGATGTTAATGGTCCACTGCATTTGTTCATGTGAATATTTAAAGAGCCTAGAGCACTGCAGAGTTTTTTTTTTTTTAACTGACAACAGATATTTTATTTCAGGCTGCTGGAAAGTGAGGGGAATTTTATCAGAAAGACTTAAAAATTGCTGATCTGATATGAAGTTAATTTATACCACAAGTTACACTTGCTCAGAAGTTGTTAAATAATCTTTTTATATCAGCACAGCTTGGACCGCAATTTTGGCTCTAAGGTATATATTAATGCCCTCATTCTAATATATTATTGTTTAAAGGATCCCAAGCCCGGAAATGGAGAGGGTTGCGTCAGGAAGGGTATCGTGCCACAAAACTTGTGCCAGAATCAAAATATGCGGGTGGATGATCCGCTGTGGCGACACCGAACTGCAGCAGCTGAAAGAGGGGGACAAAAATTATATATATTACACTTTATTTTATTTAAGATACTATATATAAAGAACAAATATAATAATCAATTTTAACAAAATAATAAAGTCTATTTATGTGTAAACATTTAAATTTACACGAAAAACAACCATGGACTTTTTTCTCTGATATCCAGTCCACCATATTTTGCTGCTATTGCCCCAAAACTGATGCTGACTATTGGATTGATGCCATTTTGAATAAAAAGTATATGCCATTCTTTAATTAATATGAAAGTGTAATTATTGGCAAACTGCTGGTATTTAGAGGAATAACACATTTTAGGACATGCGGTTTTAGGAACTTCTGGGTGGTAATGGCATCACACCACCCTGTCATTTATTATTTTTGTGTTTTATTCCTTCCACAAGAGAGGACTTAGCATTAGCATCTCTGAGGTGGCAGGTACAGAGCAGCTACAAAGGTCACTGAGCATGGTGTGTCCCCCCGCCTCATACTGCAGCCCACAGTCACCACACAGCCTGACACTTCAGACAGCTTGCAAACAGTTTATACAGGACATGTAGAGAAGAGCCACTGTTTCAGCCTGTTTCTCTCCCACTCTCACATCTTGCTGCATGAAGTGTCTGGAGAGTTGCTTCTGCTTTGCTGTTTTTCCTCCCTCATTGTTTAATGAGGCCAGTTTAGGCCTCTCTCTCCCTTTATGACTGGACTGCTGAGAGGAGAAAGAAAGAGCTGCTCATGGATGCACCCTTACACACACATGCTCTCTCTCTCTCTCTCTCTCTCTCACACACACACACACACACACACACACACACACACACACTCTCTGTCTATGTACAGGAAAATACTATCGGCCATTCAGCATAGCTTTGGGTAGCTCTCAACCAATCAGCAGTCAGCATAAGGGACTGTATGACCTGGCAGGCATCTCATCGCTCATATGTTGTGCATCAGGTTGGAGTGTGTCAGTGATGGAGTGATCGTATGTGGCAGCGTCATCGTACAAGTTGTGTCTCCTGTTATACCCAACATCAGCGCACCTTTCCAAAAATAAACAGCCATGTGCTTTGATTGAGAAAAATGAGAATGCAGAAGAGGAAAGAACAAGAGAGAGCAAGATAAAAAATGATGAAGAGGGACAAAAGTGCCTTAGCGCGCACACACTCACACACACTAGCACTCATTGATCTTGTACATACATTCACATGCAAACAATCCTTCATTCACATGTCATGCTGCTAAAGTAACAGTTGTGGTGCTATACTGTGAGCACACACACACATACACACACAAACCTGGAGTTTAACTTAATAGGAAAACATTATTTGGATTGAAAATATAATGTGTTCTAAGTGGATACAAATATAGATGCGAATTCATTTACAGTTTTGGCAATAGGCAGACACCCTCCCCAGAGCGGCTTACAGCGCTTTGAAGTCTTTATCAATAAATACATCCTCATACTGTTTCACAAGGTCACAGACTAAGAGTACTATCTCACTTGGAGAGGTAAATATAGAGGCGCACTTCTCGTTGTTGTTGTTGTTGTTTTTTTTCCTTTTTCCAGAAAGCTTGCCAGAAAGGTCCACCGGGCATGTGGTTGATATGAGAAGTCAACTAGACTGACTAGACACATGTTCAGTAACACGAACATGGGGTGCTGTACGTACGATGCATTTACATAATTTTTGGAAAATAAAACTAACTAAATTCGTTAGAAAATATCTCAGGAAGGGGAAGGTACAAACAAAAATAATAGCTGAGCAAGTGGGATTAAAAACAGCACCATGCACATCTTTTGGTTGAGACCAATTATGACCTGTAATGCGGAAATGTCAGAGCCAGAATTCACGGACAGTGCTGGCATTTCTAGCTCAGGTTTCTATTTTTCCAGTGTTTAAAAACAAAACAAAATGAAACCAAAAAAAAATCAACCCTTCCAGTTTACACGGAATGGTGTCCTGATACTGATATGAATATTCGAGCCCTGAACAGCTACAGAAACAGATATAGATAGTGCCATTGCATTACACCCCTAACACACACACATTTACAGACACTCAACGGCTTTTAAAGCATTCAACTGTGTCATAATTGTGATAAGATACGGGCATCATTTTCGCTGTCACAGGAAGCTGAGCACCTCATAGAAAATGAGCACTGTGACAAGAGCATGATTATACACCTGCAGAATGAATGGCAGCAATTTTTCAGAAATTCACCTGCCACTCAGGAAATGGGAAAAATTAGGACGTATTACATTTAACAAAAATCGGTCAAGTAGATCATTATTTGCATGAACTCTCTTCGCTTTCACTGACATCTATATTGATGCATGCACACACAGATCCACACGCTCATGCACAGATTGACTTCACCAGATTTTTTAATCTGATTAGATTCAGGACCGTTTCTGTGGCACGGATGCCCCCTTTAACTGTAGCACTTACACAAGCGGGCCAGAAAAAAAAAGAGAGAGAGTTATTTTTGCCCACAGGTGGACAAGTGGAGGCAAAACAATGCATCATAAGCTGTAGATAACCCAGCCATTCAGGGGCCAGATGTGCTCTATTTTTCTATCTCTAAACCCATACACACGCACACACACACACACACACACACACACACGTACAAAGCTTTAATGTGTGTGACGATGCACTTAACCCCCTCCTAAACCTCCACCAAATGTTACCTTGTGATATGTGAAGTGCTTAGAGGGAAACATTTGCATTACTGTTGCTGTTTGTGGAACAGCAGTGGCACTATGAATACTATTAAATATGAATCCTTATTTTAAATTCCCCTATAAGGAAAAAAAAAAAACTTTGTATGTTGCACTCCCTCAAGTCATATTTTATTGATGGAGAATATTCAAATTACTGTTAGAGCCTACAGCACACACAGGCTTCTGTGTGCGACAGGAAATGATGAAACTTTAATATTCTTTGAACATGTTCAACTTCTCTGTAGTTTATTCTATTACACTAAGTGGCTGAATACTCAGCAGAAGCTCTTGGTCAACTAAAGAAGTCAGCATTTATTTGACTGAGACACAGAGGGGTGAATGAGGCCATGGAGTCCATTAGCGCAAATGAAAATTTTCAAGGACACACTCGCACCAAATTCCTGCACCAATAAGTATTTTTTTTTCCCCTTAATATGTGAGATAACACATGCAACCCAATACTCTTATTAAATAGTGCTCATCATCAGTTGTTGTATGAGAAGCACACAACACTTATTAAAATGTGACAGTCTCATAGTCTTGAGCCCCAGGTGAGAGAGTCATCAGACTTGTATCAGCTCTCATTTTAGGGGAGACATCATTTCCAATAAAAACCCGTGTCTCAAAATAGATAAATTGCTGCCGCTAGACAAGTTGTTATTTACGTACCAGGATTCTTCTCTATTCAACCTGAAAAGAGATTCATTGCAAAACTTGTGACATTTGGAATTGAGACCGACCTCCCCTCCCCAGCACTGTTTTAGCCGTTTATGATGGGAGAATTAAACGGTATATTGTAGTACTTTAATTGCACAAATTAAGCAATCACCCGAAATTAGAATGAAACATTGGGTGCCTTCATTTCAAATAGATCTCAGTTCGCCACGGGAGGCACTGCACCACACACCCCTAGCACAAGGATATTTAAGACTAATTTTTAAAGAATTGCGGTACCTACATTAGTCACATGGGATTTAACGAAGCAAATTTCCCTGGGTGATGAAGTATATTGTATAAGAGTAATTTAGATAGAGCCGGCATATGGCAGGATTCTGGGCTGTGGAGAATTGGTTAAAGCTCTTAGAGGATGAAGGTAAATGCAGTGGTGGGAGGAGAGGATTATATATTCTCTTGCTATGACTTGTCCAGAGCGTCTCACAGAAAGAGAGAGAGAGCGCTTATGGAGGGGTTTTGTTGAGGTTACTAACGCTTAAGAGAGGAAAGAAGTCAAAATAGAGGACCAGAGAGCATTGCTGTAAGAGAGGAAATGTGAGGAAGGAATAATTAAGGGAAAAGAAACAGGTGGTGTTCCCCAACCTCCATCTCTTTGCACTGATCTGATGCGAAGTAATCCGCTTTCTGACACTGGTGGTCACTTATTATTGATCATTGGAAAGGATTCAGAGCCATCGGTAGCTACAAGAGCTGGCAAAGTTCATCAACATCCTCTTTTTTCATTCCAAGCCCATTTAACATTGCCACTGGCAGTCCTCCCTCGGGTTTATAGCCCACTCAGGCTTGACCTTGGGCTCTGAAATAGCTCATAGAGAGCAGAGAGTCACAACGGCAGCACACAGATACATGGACTATAGACTGTGATTGAGCAGCAGAGTTAATGTGGCTGCTCCATTCACAGCTGTACTGCAGGCTTCAGTAACCTGACGTCAGTCTTTAGTTAAAGCAGGTTTTTCACTCTGGCCTGACAGAGCGCAGAGCAGTGTATCAGGCATCAGATTTGAACTCGTGTTCACTTGGGAGCTTCCGCTTTGAAAGGGTTATGCTCTGCTAGAGCCCCATCAGGCAATTTGGGCAGTGAGTGGTGACGTTCTTGCCTTTGCCCTGAAGCATCAGCCTACTCTAGCTCAATGAGTTATCCATTTTTATTACCCAGAAGTTATGAAATTTCTTGCATGGCAATAGAGGTTTAGGGACTCATTACTATTCTATGTATGAAAGCAACATGTTTCACTGATTTGCTGATTTCAAACCACCTTACGCATCATTTCCTTCAGAGAAAACTTGCAATTCTTACGTGTTTCTCTATGCAGTACACCAGGGATCATCAACTAGCATTCTGGAGGGCTAGAGTGCAACACGGTTTGATGATTTCCCTGTTCAATGATGCCAGATTCAACTTGCCAGTTAATTATCAGGCTTAGCAGGTGTGTTAGAGCAGGGAAATTGCCCAACTGTGTTGAACCCCAGCCTTGCAGGACTTGATGATCCCTGCAAGAAAATATGCATTGAAGTAGAGTTGATCCAGTCCCAAAGTAGTGGCCATATTACATGACAGTAAGCATGTGGCAAACAATCAGTTGTGTGATAAAGTAAGGAATAAAACACAGTAGGGTGTGCTGTTATAGGAAAATAATCAATGATGGGGTGGTGTGATGCTGCCCGACAAAGTTGTTTATGTTCCAATAACGGTGCATCCTGAGGTATTTTATTCCTCTAATACCACAGCAATTTGCCAACAATAACAATTATTATTTATTAAAGAACACCATGTTATACTTGCTGTCGATTTGTGGATACATTTAGTTTAGTAAAACATCCCTGAAATAAGTTAGTTAAGTTAGTTCCTAGTTATCACATAATTTACAGCAGCTATTAAAAAGTCACCTCATTACTACTGTCCCTTGACGTTAATAAGACAAAACATGCAGCTTGTCTTGTTATCTGCATAGCCTTACACCCTAAAGACTCCTGCATCAGAAAACTTAAAGTTACAGTTTTACCTCTGACTGGAGACTCCTTCTAAAACGCTAAATAAAAGTCACCAAATCAGCAATTATACGCATCTTTAATTGTTAATATAGAAATGATAAAATGTTAGAACAGGTGCAGTAATATATGTGATGTGATTGTTATATAATTTGCCTTATTTGCTACTATTGTCAGAGCTGCTTATACAGAAAATGAATAAATGCCTTATAACCAATCAGATTCAAAAATTACCAGTAAATAAAGTGTGATATTATAATTAATATCATGGTATACAAGAAACTGCGATATTGTGGACACCATCACTACCAGAGTGTTGCAGGAAGAGGTATACCCCATTAGCTAGCATTACTGGTTTAATTATGAGTTGAGTACAGGTAAAAGCTTAGGCAGTCAGCATGACATGAACATTTAGCAGTACATGTTGATCTGGAGCCAGTTTAGTCCTGACACAGATGACATAACATGACAAGTCAGTCAAGGTTGTCGTACTGAGAAAGCAAAGGAAAAGGAAGGGGACAAACTAACTTTACACATGAATGCTTCAGCAGAGAGAGTTTGGGATATTCATGCACTTATTAACACATGTACAATATACTCTCATTAGCATACCGAAGCCTATGTTATAATTATATTACGGTCATAGACTCTCATTAGCATATAGAAGCCTCTATTATAGTTATGTTATTGTAATATACCCTAATTAGAAAATCCCAGCCTATATTTTAATTATGTTATGGCTGTAGACTCTCATTAGCAGCTCCAAGGCTGTATTGTGGTTATATTCCCGTCATATGCACCATATTTTAAATGTGGAAGTGAGAGAGAGGGAGAGGTGTGGGGGGGGGGGGGGGGGGGGGGGGGGGGGGGGGGGGGGGGGGGGGGGGTTAGAGAGAGAGAGAGAGAGAGAGTTTTGTTTGCTGCCTTAAATAGTCATAGATACAATGTATGATACATGATAGATACAATCAGGATAGTAATGATTAGGTCTGGCAGAAGCTAATATATCTTTATCATTTGGATTCTTTCCTAATGTAAATCTATCTAAGTGCATTTCCTAAATATTTTGGACAAATTAAATAATGTCATGTAATTTAAGGCAAACTTATTTTCACCTGCATTTACAATGCATTCATTTTTAAATTAAATATAAAAAAGCAGTTCATTTTTATGAAGGAGGACTGGGAGGAATTGCGTGTGTTTGTGATTGTTATATTCTATCATTAGCACATTCAAGCCTATATTATAAAGGTAATGATCATATATGATCATATATAATGATCTATATATATATATATATATATATATATATATATATATATATATATATATATATATATATATATATAATGTTATTAGCGTATTAAAGCCTATATTGCCTATATTATGTTATGGTCATATACTCTCATTTGCATACCGATGCCTATACTATAATTACATTATGATCTTATACTCTAGCAGATCCAGACCTATTGCATGATTATTATAAGTATTATTTTATGGTCATATTAGTCCACAACTACATAAACAGATCTGCATATAAAAACAAGCCTTTTACACTTATGTACTGTGTGTGTACTTGATTCATGTGAAATGATGAATTAGACCAAAGTAAACTGCACTGGTAACACATTTGCAGCTGATTAATTGTTGACAATCGTTAAGGATCGACCGGGCAACTAGGGCTGACCAATTAGTCTTATTACTCCTCCCTTTCAATCAATCAGTTACGACACCTGAAAGGAAGCAATCGAGCACCTGGTGACATCTTTGTGCTAAGATGGGCTGATTCGATATCGGAGCCAAGTGATGACTTTATTGGTGTCCTGGAAACAATGGCTACATCTGAAATGACGCCGGAGCAGTAGCAGGTTGATTAAGTATGGTAACGTTTTGAGCGATATATTAAAGTCATGAATCACTGGATTCATTTAGATCACATGACAAATGATGGTTTTTGTCATTGCAGATTGTCGTTACACGCCGCATATGTTCATCAGCCGAGGACTGTCACTCTAATAATACAAGGATTTTGTCCAGTCACGTGGTATTTATTTCAAGCAAAGTTAGCTGTTTTTTGCGTTTCATCATTTGTAGCACATTGTCTTCTGTGTTGGGATTATGCTCATTTTATTAGACATGTTCGTTTTTACAAGCGTCTTCTGCTTTCCTCTTGTTTCTAGTGGGGTGAACAGACCCATTAAAATAATTAGCTGTTCCCTGTAATTGTTTATGAGGTTTGTAAGAGCTAGTGGGGCAGGAAAAGATGGCACCATCTCTCTCTCTCTCTCTCTCTCTCTCTCTCTCTCTCTCTCTCTCTCTCTTTTTCATCATTTTCTCGCCTCTATCTATCAACCATTTTCTTTCCCTTTCCTACTCTTTCTCTCTCACCATCCACCCTTCCCTTGCTTCCCCCCACCTCCTCTCCATCTTCTCATCAGTAGATTTAGTCAGAGGGATGAGCGGTAGATTGAAACACTGAGGTCACAGCCCTGTGTAAACCGGAGGTAGAGCAGTACTGATTGGAATCCGGTCAGCTCAGTCCCAGCCAGAAGAATTACATTTACACCCATAACACTGCTCCAACACAGATATATATCAGTTCCATTCCTGTCAGAGCAACAAGGGTTTTTTTTTTTCCTGACCTGGCTATTTTCCAAAGCTAAAGCCTGCATATGTATGCCTATTTAAATCCATATGGCCAGTGCTTTCCATAACCACATGCTAAGCAGACTCATTCTCGTCCCACGCTGAAAGTCCCTGGCTGAAGAACAACCAATTTAAATGATATTGAATGTTCGGTCCTTTGTGACTTGTTGACCATAAAGTGCATTTCTGGCCTAATCAGAGGCTCTCTTGGCATCATCAGGCATCGTCTCATTCACATCCAGATTGTCTGGAGCTCGTATCCTCTATCCTGCAGGATCTCTCAGTGGGCTCTTCAGAGCTCTCTCGCATCCCTGAGAGCGACTTGTCAAAATGGGGTCAGGTTAGGAAGATGGCAGGTGGTGTTAAATATGGAGGAGTGGGTGTTTATCCTCTTTAGCTGCAACAATAATTGCCACCACTCAAACCATCTGCACTTATGGACACCAACCTCTCCAAGACTGGCAGAAATCCTCATGGCCACTCGGTTTTATTATCAGTTGAGCTCTTTTTGCTCTGCTTTGCTTGTCTTGTTAGTCTTTAGGATCCTGTTTGAGTCATTTCTGCACTCGCTTGCCGTCCCACATTGGTGTTAATTTAACTATTTAAAAGGAAGAGGAAGAGAGTCACGCCGGGAATCTGAACCCATTTTCCTGCACAACATTTCATCGAGTTCTAACTTTCAGACTGTGTCCGAAAATATACCCTATTCCCTATATACTCCCTTATTTTCTGGGTCTGTCATTTTGTAGCAGAGAATATTCAGTGCATGCTTTCAATCCCACAATGCAAAGCGATAGGTACAGATGATTTGGACAGGATGTACACCAGTGTTCATGGAATACTCACAATGCACAGTGTGGTTTGTTTTGATTTGCACACATTATCTGAGGAATACACTAGCTAGCAAAGCAGTGTCCCTTCAGACTTCTTACAAATGCAATTATCAGACTGATCGTTTTGTGAAGTCATCTCTACAGCTACATGTGTTTGGTTTATTGTTAGCTCAGTTATTTTATTGCCCATAAATTCCATACGTAAAGAACCAAACACGACAGGGCATGCTATTATAAGAAAATACCATGCAAGAGTTGATTATTTTCCTATAACAGCATGCCCGGTTGTGTTTTATTCCTCTTATACCACAGGAACTTCCATTACATGTCATACATTTAGACTGTTTATTGTTAAATTTAATGTTGTGTAAAATTAAAAAAAAAAAACAAGCTTATTCCTGTTATAAATAGACGTTCCCTCACCAGCCTGTCTTCTTTCTCTCTTTTGAAGTTAATAAGACAAAAAAAAAAAAAGAAAGAAAACATGCAAAGCCCTCCATCCTGAAGACTTTCCTGTGTTGCAAAACTTCACCTCAAAGCTTCACCTCTGACTGTTACGGTGGAGACTCCTTCCAAGGATGCTAAACAAAGTCTCCTCCCAAAAAAAAAGATCACCATATCAACAATTAGGCGTACATTTCTATATCTAGACAGGTCTATGTGTAAGTCGTTACTATTAGAAAGGATAATGTATGAGAATGAGCATGTTAGTATAAACAACCCTGTGATTTGCCTCGTAGCGGAACAAATGTCAGAGCTGCTGTTATAGAGAATTAACAAGCTCCAAGAGTGCAACATTGCTCTGGAAAAAAAAAAGTTAGCCAACCTTGTGCATGTCTATCTAAGGGAATGTGATTAGTGAATGTGATGAGCAAACCCATGTAATTTAGTATACAAAACTGCTTCCTTTAATCACACCTTCTATTTCCTATAATAGTGTTCTGTGTAGCTCCAGAGTTTGCAGTGAAGGCAGTAGTGAACAGGGGACCATTCTGAACACTGCAGCACTCTATGCACATCCTATTCGTTTATCCTTCTGGTCGGTTCATCATCTCCTTCCCACTTTCATTCTCTTATTCTCCATATTTCTCTCCATCTCTTCTGTGATTGGTGATGATTTATAAAGCTGGTGAACTCCTTCCAGCAGCACCCACTTCGGTGTGATTGAAAGCGTCGACTGGTAATTATTCTGCTGGACGTATTGACTCAGCATCAGCAGCAGCAGTCACTCTGCGCTGTGATTTAAATCAAAACGGCCCGTTACCATGGCGGCACCAGCATCTCTACCTCTCACACACTGAAGCCTTTTTCTCCTGTGCTCTCTTGCTTGCTGCTGATTACTTCATTGGTTTCTTTTTCATCTACCTCCATTTTGTTTGCCTACCCCATTTTCCCCTTTCCCATCTCCTCTCTCTCTCTCTCTCTCTCTCTCTCTGTCTCTCTCTCACTCTCTCCTTGTTCCAAAGGCCACGTCGCATCAGATTTCATCTTGTTTTTAACATTCCTTTCTGTTTCCTACCTCTCTGCTCTCCTCCCTGGCTCCTAATATCATCTCTCCTTTTCTCTGGCAGCCCGTCTTTTTCCCGTCATGCAAATTTTGCCTCTTTTCTTCCTGCCTTCTCCCTCTCATGCAATCTTTTTTCCTCTGCACCCTGCAAAGGGGTCGATGCCAAGACAGCTGCAAGGAGAGGGATTAAAGAACAAGAGTGTGAGAAGGAGAGGGGGAGAGAGAGAGAGGGAGAGAGAGAGAGAGAGAGATAGCACGAGTAAGCAAGGTAGAAATGGCAGCAAAGGAAGAATCATAGACAGCATAGGGCTCTGATAGATCTTTAATAGAGTGAGAGAGACTTGCAGAGTGAGAGACGGACAGGGCTGCAATATCTGAGAGCAAATAGAGACTCAGTACAGAACCGTAGCAGCACCCAGTACACCAAAAATCTCCACACTCACTAGTTCAACTGCTCTCTTCTATTTTAGTGATAACATCAGTACATCAGTACACTACCTTGACTCCTCTGCATGATAGCATGAATAACATTACTCCTGATTAGTAGGTGGGATAAATAAAACTGATCTCACATGCCAAAATATCAGGAAGATGATTACAGCTGATTAAAGATTAGCATTGATTATTGCAGAATATTTTTATTAAAGGGACAACATAACATAATATCAAGCAACAGACAATATAGAAGTCTGTCAGTTTATTTGGTCCACCTGCACAGTGCAGATAAACTGGAAAAAAAAAACGAGACTTGCTGGTTGATTAAAGGAGCAGTCTGATAAACCTTTGCTTCCCCCAGGGGTGTCAAACTCATTTTAGCTAACAGGCCACATTACATTTAATCCAATGTCAAGTTGGCTGGACCAAAAAACGTCTAATAATCAACAGCTCCTCTTAAATGTGTTCATTTATTGGCATTTGTCTGTAACGTATAAATAAAAAATGTAAAAAATTTTTGTGATTGCATACGTGTTCAACCTGTAAAGCCCCTAAGTGAGTTCATTTGGAAAGACATGGTTACAGCATCAAAATCTTTAGCTTCCTAATGCAGAATTACATGTCATTAGCACATTTCCTCATTAGCTGAGTTTATGGCCCTGACTTTATTGCTGTATTTTTCGTCCTAGTGGAATAAGAGAGACTAGCTCTTTAAAAAAAAAAATCCTTCAATTCAATTACAGTGTCAGCAAACTATGTTTGGAAATAATGAGTATTATAGTTTATATAAATAAAACTTTTTATATGATCAGTTTTAAACATTACATTTAAAAGTTTTAAACTAACTAGGTGTCCCTAATAGACTCAGGGTATATTATTATTATTATTATTATTATTATTATTATTATTATTATTAGGTATAATTATTATGTTGAAATTGTTACTCTTGTGAGCTCTTAATTTGTCAGAGTGATTTCTTCCTTGTTCCTCTCAAACAGTGGGAGGCTACTGCTTGTCTTTACACAACATTATAATAATAAGAGTCATAGCAATAGCAAATGTGATTTAAAATGAGGTTGTATGTAGGTTTACATTATATTTCTATCTACAGTATGCCGTATTTTAAACAATAAATAATTATGGAAGTCATATTTGCTACTTTGAGTATGTGAAACCTACTTTTGCCTCCACTGAGTGAGCGAATCCTTTTGGTCACGATAATTTGAGTCAGCAGATCTTTCTGTCATTCCTCTCTTGTTCGCCAGCTGGTGATTATCATTGTTCCAGTGCAAGTGACAGTAATCTGTGTTGGGCTGGGTGAGAAAAATAATATTCTTTTTTCTAAACATGGACATACAAGCATATTATAAAATAAGTTGTAGTAGCTATGTTTGTTTTTCCGCTTTGATGGCCACACATTTGAGTGGAACTGAACAAGTCAGTAAATACATCTAAGCGAGTCATTTAACTGAACAGACTCAAACAACTCGAGTCACTGAAAAGGCTCAACACACACACACACACACACACACACACACACAGACACACAGGCAATGACTTCCATTACATTATTTGCTTTAAAGGCACTGGTGGGACAATTAAGGGATTTTGTGTTTAACTGAAAGTTTTATATATAACTATCTGTCTCTTTCCCACCATCAGTTCGTGTGAATCTGCAGTGTGGATTAAGTCTGCTGTTGAGTCTACAGAGATCAAACCACTTCTTGGAGATTGATTACTGATTGACTGCTGTTAAGTCTATTCTACAACTGGTCTATGTAACTCTGTGAATGGGGAATATCCGTCGTAAATCCGTTTTAATCTAGCATCAGGCTTAAGGAAACCCACCCATGTGAATCTGGATTGACTCGATCACCAGCTTTTCTGTGCTTCCAGGTTGTAAACTTTATGTGCATTGTGTAAGCAGTAAAGGTACAATGGAAATATTATTCATTTATTCAAGACATACAAACTGAGATCACATTCCTCAGTAGTGTAATCCAAATCTAAATAAAAGTCATATTTTATTTGCTTATATTAGCAAGTATTTGAATATATTTGAATTTGAATCTTGATCTTGGGTTATTGCTTGTGTGGAGTTTCACCCATTCTCCTCACGTCCGTTTGGGTTTCCTCCAGGTTCTCCGGTTTCCTCCCACCTCCCATCAGCTCTAAAATGCTCCCAGGTGTGATTGTGCAACAGCTAATATTGATGAATGTTGGAATAAATAATATCACACTATCACAGATTATTAAGATTAGCAGTAGCACTGCAGTATGCATTCTCATCACGTAAACCTCACCAGGTGAAAATATTCTTATGCAAAGAAAATGACAATCACACAAAGTCAATTAGTTTTTATGTATTTACCCACAGTAATTGTTCTCATTGCTAACATTTAACTCGATTTTACATGTCTTACGTTACATACACAGATTTTAAGGCAATAACAGTGTACACAGACAATCTCCACTATAACAAAGTTCACCATTATTGCCTACAAGGACACCAGGACGACTGCTCTACAAACACATTAGTGCTGAAGAATTGCTGTGCAAATCAGCAGTGCAAAAAAAAAAAAAAAAAAGCCAGTAAGGCTAGAGCGAGCTACAGTCATAGCTGCTGGCAGCAGCTTGTTTGTGCAAGATTTTTAGAAATGACAGCTGGCTCAACCCAATGAGTGTGACAGCCAGGCCTGTTAGCATCAAGACAGCCCTTGACTTCAGCTTGTTAATGAAGTGCATTGCTCGAGGGTAAAGACCTGAAGCAGCAGATCATTTCTGTCTCACTGGGCTTCTCTTTCTATCGTCTGCAAGAAGAGGACAAGGCATTTGACTGGCTTTGGAAGATGAGTTGTCCTGACACAGCCTTGCTTAGTCTCTGTAGCTATTTTTTGTTTCACATTAGTCCTATTATAGAAGTATCATAAGACAGTGTTGATGGTGCACTTGTTGCTCTTTAGCTGTGTAGTCATGGGTGAAAAGAGAACATAGCCTCAGGCCCAGCTCACAGCTTTATAGAGCTCCAGTTTAGAGAAAAGGGATTGGTAAGCTTTATTGATTATCTTTTCTGTCTCTGCTTGTCTACCTGTCAGTTCAAGTACGGCAGTATACAACCCCAGTTGTATAGGATACTAAATTCAGCTACATCCCTCAAATATTCTAATGTAGGTGTGGTTTTTGCACGTAGGTTATTATGAGGGTTATCTACAAATCTGTTAGCCTGGTTGAAAAAAACGCTGAGGGTACAATGCTTTGTGGGTTTTTTTTTTTTTATGTGTGCCATCTCATTTTCTCAGGCACTCCAGGGTGAGTTTCCGGAAAATAGTCCTTCAGGAGAGTCACCTTTAATTTCTCAAGTAGGGCCATGAAGCTGGAACTTTGGGACACGATAATGACAGTGTGAAAACATCCAGCAGCCCTGGGAAATCAGCCTTAATATTTTCCAGCCATTTCATTTTCAATTTCTATTTTTCGAGGGCCTCCTCAATTACTATTACTCATTTCTCTCCCTTGTGCTCTCCTCGCACTGGTCCTCTAATCTCCCTCACTTCCTCTGACAGTCTCCTAAAAGCACAGATGAGTTTTGGAGAGGTAGCTGTCCTCCGTGCTCTGGGCTCCATGGGTAAAAGTGTGCGTGTGTGTGTGTGTGTGTGTGTGTGTGTGTGTGTGTGTGTGTGTGTGTGTGTGTGTATGCGTGTTCTAATACCCGTGTGCACATGTGGGTTTCAGCGACCTTAGTGGTGGTTCAGCGGTTGGTAGAATAATGAAAGGAGAGACGTTAGCGGAGGGAGGAGAGGAGGGAGGGAGCAACCAGAAACTAAAAATAGAGCAGAAGGCCAGCCTTTCAGCAGTGGGCTTGGGTTAAAGGAGTCATATCCTGAAAAAAAAATGGATCACAATGAGTTTCCTTTGTTCCTCATTTTTTGAAAAGCCAAGGAATTTCCCCATGGTAACCAGCCAAAAATCACGACAGATTTTAGAAGCACTGCAGAAACTGGCTCTAGTTGCAGCAGTGTTTCATCTCACTGTTAAAGGCACATTTTCTATAAGCCTCTGCTTTCAAAACCTTGTAACATTTTGAATTGTGATAGAAAAATGCTATTGTGAGCTACTTGCAGAAGATTGTACTGCATTGTTTTTTGCTGCTAATCATTTAATAATGCACACTAAGTAGTATGCCTATATAGTAATGATACCAGTGGTGTACTGACAAACTACTTAGTACAATTGTATGCTGTTTGGTACATGAGATATAATTACCAACTCTTGTTCCCTCAGTATTACAAAGCTGTCAAAGCTACTGAGTACCAGGTGCAAAACCTCTCACTTGCTTTACTGTATTCTCTAGACACTCTCTCCAGTCTCGCTACAATCAGTAAACACTAGTGAGCCCATGAACCGTAGCTGTCTAGCTAAAATACAGTGTAGAGAACAAAACTATCACCTCTGGTCACTTTTGATGTGTGTATTTTTATTAGCTGACCTGTGTTCTCTGTGTATTTATTATTTAATCTGTGTAGTTTGTTCTCCAGCCTGCCAAATATAGCGCACTAGCTAAAGCTCAGAGCGACAAATATAAGTTACACACTGGGGCCAAACAACATGGATGACTTGCACCATTACATATATATGGAAGTATTTGGACAATGACAGAGTTTTTGTGATTCTGCCTTTATACACCACCACAATGGATTTGAAATAAAACAATCAAGATGTGCTCAAAGTGTAAGCAAAGGACCTCCATTTTCAGGGGCTCAAAGGTATTTGGACAATTGACTGACAAGAAGTTAATTGACCAGGTGCGGTCCATTCCCTCATTACTTCAAGACAAATGAAGCAGATAAAAGGTCTGGAGTTGATATCAGGTATTGACTTGGCATTTGGCAGCTGTTCAACTGGAGCTACCAATATGAAGTCCAAGGAAATCTCAATGCAAGTGAAGGATGTGACTGCTGACAGAAGTAGCAAGATGAATTCTGAGGTGTATAGGGCTATACTCTCTGCTCACATTCAGCCAAATGCTACAAAACTGATAGGAAGCTGCTTCACAGTGCAGGTGGATAATGACCCTAAACATACTGCGAAAGCAACTCAAGACTTTTTGAAGGCAAAGAAATGGAATATTCTTCAATGGCCAAGTCAGTCACCTGATCTCAACCCAATAGAGCTGCTTTTCACTTACTGAAGACAAGACTGAAGGCAGAAAGACCCACAAACAAGCAGCAACTGAAGGTGGCT
>CM040978.1:10173513-10201475 GCA_022985145.1 Pangasius djambal
TTAAAAAAAAAAAAAAAAAAAAGACTTGTGCTGACAAAACTAGTAAACATTGAGGAAAAACCATGCATTTGGCAACACTGGTATTTATTTACACCTGGATTGTGGATGCAGTGAAAAATATGTGCAAACTTGTTGCTCTTTAGGAATTTGACTTTTGTGCATGATCATATATAAGACTTAAGATGTAACACAAAATTATTATGGCTAAATACCACAAACAGCTTAGTACGTCTGACGCAAAAATAATAACGTGCCGCATGACCATGGCTGGTTCATCCATAAAGGTAACTAGACAATTGCCTAAAGCAATGGTGGCAAAATATTCCATCCAGATGTACACTGACACGGACACTTTTTCACAGGATATGGCTATTTTGCCACCTGTTAAGAACCTGGACATAGAGTATCCGAGTATGTTACTGAGGACTCTGTGTGTTCTGTGAACACACTGACTGGCAGAGGAATGTGTCGCACCCCTTAATCCCACCCCTTCCTGTTCTTCTCCTCATAAACCTGAAGAAAGAAGTGAAAGAATTTTCACACTGACACCATAAAATGCAGCAGCATTACGCTCTGTTGTTATATGTGCTGACCATATGGTTTGTGTGTAAAATGTTTCCTGTCTGAGACTTGCAATGGTGCCTGGTTTTAGGAGCTTAAACAAGCTTTATCCTGGCATTGCTATAAATGTTTGAAGGTTATTGGAGCAATAATGTGGAAACTTATTTGATGCGTTATTTGTGTATTGAATCCTACACAGGAAATATTCCAAGACTCAAGCGTGTCACCAATTTTATAGCTGACTGTTGAAAATCTGAGTACAGCAGTGCTTTTTTTTCATGTGTTTTTTCTTATTTGTTGTAATACTAACATTTCCCCCCATTTTCTCCACCCAAATGTATTATTTATCTTATCATCTTCAGTAATTGCTTTATCCTCGTCAAGGATCCGGAATCAAACCTGAGAACACTGGTGGGAAGGTGGGAATGCACAAGGTGGGAATACACCCTGAATGGGAGCCAAGTCCTTTGTAGAGCTTCACACACTCATTCATATATTCATTCATATCAATCCACCTACCAGCATGTTTTTGGGAGGTGGAAGGAAGAGGTGGAAGAGAACCCAGAGTAAACCTACACAGACAGTAACCTGAGCTCAGGATTGAACCAGGCACTCTAGAGCTGTGTTTCAAAGGTTTTTGCCAATTTGTAACCCCATTCGGTGGGTCTCTCCATATCATATGGACCTTCCAGATCAGGAAGTGTATATAATCTACAACAGTAGAATTTCATTCAAAATCAGCTGAGTCCAGTAATGTTATGTTCTGCTGTGAAAACGGACACCAAATTACATCTTTAAAAAAATTAAATCTCTGTTTTAGTATGAAAAGGACCTTACTTTGTGAGCTAAAAACACACACTCTGTATACAGTATTTGTAGCTTTCAGCAGATTCAGTAATAGTAATATCACTAAAATGGATTGCATTCTATCATGAGCTCCCTTGTGTGTCTCCATTTCTGAACACACACATGCATTCTCTCACACAAGCTAATAAACTGAAAATCTCTGGAATAATTAGAGTCTGACCTTGTTCATGAAACAGGTATACACACACACACACACACACACAGAGCTGCTTGATGTTTTCATTTATTCATTTCAATATCCAGAAGCACGTCAGAGACCATTACAGCGTGCAATGTGGCATGACGGCTTTTTGATCCACGCAAAATACAAAATGAGGAAATAAGGAGGGTGAAAAGCGTAGCAATGTGCTAGCTGTTTATTAGCACTGCTGATGGCGATTACATGCTTTTGGTGTGTGTGCGCAGGTGTGTACATACTCCTGCTCATCCACATAACAGTGTTAGCATGTAAAAGGCAAATGGTTTGCATTCTGTGTATATGACCCGTGTGTGTGTGTGTGTGTGCGCATGTGTGCGTGTGTGTGTTTTGGCTTGCATCCCACCTGTAGTGTGCTGATGTTGTGTGTTCTAATCACTTTGTGCATTGCTCCCTCAGAGCTTGTTAAGTGGGATGCTCCACTTCCACATATGCACGCGCACGCGCACGCGCACACACACACGCACACACACACACACACACACACACAAATCTTCCAAACATATACAGGAGACAATTTGTCACCAGTGGCAGCTCTGTGCCATGTTGGGGTGTGTGTGTGTGTGTGTGTGTGTGTGTGTGTGTGTGTGTGTGTGTGTGTGTGTGCGTATGGGAAAGTCTGTTTACGTGTTGTCATCTCACAGGCAGTGAGCACGTTTCTTGGCTGGTGGTTAGTGAGATGACACTGGAGTGCTGCTCTATGCATATATTTCCATAATCAAAGCAAATTTGCTTTAATACAGTGTGCACTGTGTGGCCTTATGAAAATTTTGTTTACTGCATGTCTGTGTGTGTGTGTTTGTGTGTGTGTGGTGTCTCTGTCAGAAGCCATGTTTATGTAGATATCTCTACTGTTTGTGCGTATCATCTGGGTTTGTGTGTGTGTGTGTGTGTGTGTGTGAATGGGTTCTCTGTTTGTGGTGTAGTGTTTGTAGTAGAAAGCTTACTGCAGTGTCCGGTGCTGCAGTTAATTGTGAGACACTATCACACAGTGAAACGCACACACTCGCACGCACACACACACACACACACACACACACACACACACAACCTTTTTGACTGTCTCTCTCTCACTCACTCACTCACTCACTCACTCACTCTCTCTCTCTCTCTCTCTCTCTCTCTCACACACACACAAACACACACACACACACACACACACACACAATTATGCTGATTTTCTGTCTTAATGTGACATACAGCTGATTTTTTTCTCTACTGTGTGGCCACAAAAATCAGATCTTTTTATCAGAACTGAGCCGAAGTTCATGTTTGCATACACATATCATTGTCTTCATCGTCATTCAGTGTCTCCAATTCAGATTCAATTCAGAAGTTGGTGATATTTAAAGAAATTAATCGATTGCTATCTATCGAGTAGTGTCTGAAAACGAACATGGTTACAATGCCAAAGAAATACTCTCCTGTATAAATGCTTTGTGAATTCCTCCACACTGCAGTCCCACCATTTCTGGCTCCAATCCCATACCAACACATCACTCGGCACAGCAGTGCCAGTATTAGCTGCAAAATTGGCAAAAGCTAGCCATCTGGCCTCTTTTTCACCTTCTCGACCTGCTCATGTACAGCTGATGAGCTGCTTGTCGACCTCCTGAGCAAAGTGCGATGCAGGTTTGGGGTACTAGCGCATTCATTTGTTGCTTCTACTATGATAGACATTTTTGTTGATTGTGACAGATATGAATCATGCAAAATTGATATTGATGTACACGTGTGGGGTATTTTGGGGGGCAGGTGCGTTCACATTAAAGACAGATATGAATCACTTACAGTTACGAATGTGAACTGTCAAGACAAACAGAGTAGATCTGAGCAAAATATTAGAATTGTAACATGAACATAGCCTTACTCTCTGTTGCCTTTTAAAAGGGCAAGCTCACACTCATACTGCAAATCTCCTGTTCTAGCACCTGCCAAAGGTGCTCTGCTGGATTCAGATCTGGTGACTGGGTAAGTGAATGAAAATCATTGAAGTCACTTTCATGTTTGTGGAGACAATTTGAGACAACCTTTGCTTTAAGACATGGCGCATTATCATGCTAGAAGTAGCCATCAGGTAAATTGTGGCCATAAATAGATGCAGTTCTCAGAGGCTGTGGCATTCAAACAATGCTCGACTGGTATTAAGGGACCTAGTTTGTGCCAAAAAACATTCCCCACACATTTACACCACCACCAGTCTGGACTATTGACATAACAAAGGTTAGGTCCAATAATTCATGCCGTTGATGCCAGTTTCTGACAACACCATCTGCATGTCGCAGAAGAAATCAAGATGCAGTTTTTTTCCAGTCAGCTGTGCTGTTTCAGTGAGTCTGTACCCACTGTAGCCTCAGATTCTTGACAGGAGTGGAACCTGATGTGGTCTTCTGCTGTTGTAGCTCATCCACCTCAAGGTTCAACATTTTATGCATTCTGAGATGCTTTTCTGCTCACCGGGGTTGTAAAGAGTGGTTGTCAAGAGCCTTCCTGTCAGCTTGAACGAGCCTGGCCATTCTCCTCTGACTTCTTTCATCAACAAGGTGTTTCTTCCCGCAGAATTGCTACTCACTGAGTGGTTTTTGTTTTCTGCACCATTCTGTGTAAACTCTAGAGACTGTCGTGCATGAGAATTTCAGGAGCTCAGCAGTTTCTGAAATACCCAAACCAGTTTATCTGGCATCAGCAACCATGCCACGGTCAAAATCATTGAGATCACATTTTTCCCCAATTAGTTCACAAATTTCCGCTGGGGTTTCATTTATACTTGTAAACAACCCATTACTACTCTGGAGCTTATGTTATAAACAGAGATGGAACCGCAACCATAATACAGAAGTATTTAACCCTCACCGTGGGTCATGTGTGTTTCCAAGCTACAAAGCAAATATAGATAAACTCTCTCTCTCTCTCTCTCTCTCTCTCTCTCTCTCTCTCACACACACACACACACACACACACACACACACACACACACACTGCATTCTCATATTTGTAACCAGCAAGGTGTTCATTTCCAGCAGCAGTGTGAACACTGAGGGGATTTCTGTGACCGCTTGTTCCATTCTTCATGTCAACGCAGCCTAACAGAATGGACCTCTCAGAATGGAAATTAATAGACCGTATTTCTACTCTCTCTGACAAAATGGCTTGCACCCATAATAACACTATTACACCATATTACTCTAAAACAGCTGTGGCTACTGCTAACCAGGGATGACAGTGGTTAATAAGAGAAGTAATGTACTGCCCAAATCAACTAATTAAACTCTTGTCTGACATTAATTATCATGTAAGTATATGGTGTTATGATTATTAAGCTGAGATTCCATTTAATTTATTGCGAGATACAGAAAGGTGACCCCTGCTAGATGTGATTATGTAACTAATATAGTCAGCCTTGGACTAGATTCATATGTGTGTGTATGTGTGTGTTTGTATCACACTGTGTGGATTTCTCAGTTCTCGCCAGCGCAAGTCAATACTACAGAGCAAGACTTGGCAAAGCAGCTATGCTAAACAGGCCGTGCTTTGCACCAGGGAAACGCTGCGGAACATACACTAAAATTGGATCGATTCAGACAAGATTAGCATGAAAGGATGAGAAGAATGACACACAAACTGGCAAAGCTGGAGAGCTGGTTAATGTTTACAAACCTGTCAGAAAAAGACATTGCCATCTCTCTCTCTCTCTCTCTTTCTCTATTATATGGAAGCAAAAAGAGACAGAAAGATTTGAATTTTAAAAGGCATTGCATTCTTCACAGTTAATGTTTTCAGAAAATCTATATCAAATAGTTTTCAGAGTTCATAAAATCAGATGCAAATGTTCAGAAATTTCTTTTAATAGAGATTACAAAGCACTTCTGTAAGCCGCTCTGGATAGGGCATCTGCTAAATTCTGTATATTTAAATGTAAATGCAGTGGCTCAGTTATTTTTTTACAATCTTATTCACAAAAGCACAGTGTCTTTTTACTTATTTATATTGTGTAAGAACACAGTAAAAAAAAGAAGTTGCTTCCACTGTTTTGCCCATGAAGCATAGCCAGGGGGTCCACATTTTCTTTTCTTTTTAAAACAAATAAAAATATAATGCCAACATAACAGGAGTCTTAATAAAGCCTAGGGGAATGTAACATAGTGGAATTGAGTTGGGTTCTGTAGGAGAGAGTGTAAAAATATAAAATAATAATCATGCCAAAAAAAAATAAATAAATAAAAATTTATAGTTTATAGCCAGGTTTTTATAGGTGGCAAAATGGCAGCATGCTTGTTGGTATAAATGGACAAAATAATTACAGTATTTATTTATTATAGCTCTTCATAGCTTATTTACTCAAATTCAGTAACTGCTTTATAAAAGTCAGGGTCACGCATCCAGAGCCTATCCCGAGAAAACTGGATGAGATGCCAGTCGCAGGGCCACCATCCACACACATTCACACATTAGGGATAATTCATCTTAACTAGTTTAGATACTGATTGATATACCTGTGCTTATATATTATGAACTAATATTAGAAGTTAATAATAATAATAATAATAATAATAAATTATTTTTAAAATGCAGTCTAATTGGCATCATAATTGAAACACTTTCCACCCATCGGACTGTTCACTTTAACGCTGGAACAAAGAATCAGGCTGGATGCTATAGGGACGGTTGCCATAGCGAGTAGGGATTGTTGTGGCATTGAGACCGTAGTCTAATTTGATTGCTATTAGCTGAACTTGGCCTGAAGTGGGCCGTGCCCAAGTGTGTATGAAGCAAAGGATACCCACGAGGCACATCTCCTAATCCACCCCTCATTTCTCTCTCTCTCTCTCTCTCTCTCTCTTTCTGTCTCTATATCTCTCCATCTCTTTCTCTTTATTCATTGCCCTCATTTTGGTGCTCAAAGACTGCATTTCTCATATTGTGACAAGCGCAGCAGGATTGGGAGCAAAACTCAGTCGATAAAAAATAGGACTGCAACAGAACAGAGGGATGGAGGGAGAGGGAGAGGCCTGGGGGAAGAGAGAGTAAACGACCCATCTCACTGTAAACATATGCCATGCAGGGAGGGATATATATACGTAAAAGAGCTTGCGCTGGCAGGGTGGATGGTTGATTCTCTCTGGCAGCAGAGGAGAAGCTGTGAATGAGTGATGGAAGATTGATGATGGGGAGAGAGAAAGAGAGAGAGAGATGGAGTCTCTCACGCAGTGCACTCTGAATGCTCGAAGCATCATTATAAAAACACAAGCATCCACTCTCTCACCTGCGAGGTCAATGGCAATCTTTTTTGCAGGTTTTTTTTGTGTGTGTGTGACGAGAATTGTGCATTTTTCTGATTTATGATGTGTGTTTTGTATATTGATGTGCATGTAAATTGTAGTGTGACATTATGGAAGAATTCATGGTTCTCCTAGCATATAGCCTGAAGATTATAGCTGCTTTCGTGTGTTTATATGTGTTAGTTCTGTGTACCTCTGTGTGTGCGCACGTGTATCATTACTATTTACACGCACATACAGATGCTTGTGTGTCTTGTGTGTGTTTAATGCAATTTGGGAAATTTGCCCTGTTTTCTCAGCTGCATGTTGATTTATATGTTGCCCGTGACATACTGTACACAGGTCTGTGTGTGTGTGTGTGCAGGCTAATCTAATTCGGGCGTTTGTGTGAGAATGTCTCAATGGAGAGGTGATAAAATGAGAGAAAAGCCTAAATATGGCATCCTACTTGTCCATATCAGCTCATATAAATCAGAAAGATGGCTGGGATGGAACAATCTCCTAATTATCTTCTGTGTAATCTCACTATCTTGTCTGTGTTGAAATGAGTACAGATCTGGAGAGTCAGGTGGGTAATTTCACTATGCCTTTTATATTTTCTAGAGGGTCATATTAGGACTGCGCTGGCCATCCATCAGTGTAAAAACACAGCCTTTCTCTGATACAGCCATTGAGAACAGGAGAATTTATTTCACCTTTTTCATCTGTAAAGCCTACAGTGTTAAGAACTACACCACCCATCCATGAAATATATCTATCTCTGCCTAAGCATCCACAGAAAGAAATAACTGCTCAAAGATAAACATTGTTTAAATAATTCAATAGCCTAAATTGATTTTTGTGAACATATTGTTTCATCATTCGTAATGATTACTGAATGTTATTTGAGTATTATTAATGATAACCTATTGTCATTAGTTTCATGGTAACTGCATTGCTAATGTTCAACTCTTCCAGTGCAGATAGTGTCTCATTCTGGTTAATCACAACAACAAATGAAAATAGAGTAAAACTAGTGAAGGTTGTTCAAGCCGAGTCAAGGGACAGAGCTGTACTGTTACAAAGGATTGATGAGCTCTGGATATCTAGACCAAAGAAAGAAAAAAAAGAAATGCAGGGTAAAGGTTAGAAATGTTTTAAATTAGTTGGTCGGTGTTCTCCATGTTTAGCTGATTTCTGTCATTTCTATATGTGCTTGCCAAAAGTTTGTTTCAGTTTCTCACTCGAAGTATTTCTGACCAATCAATGAGAGATTTAAGTGTATATTTTCAGCCCTCAGCATTTGTTTTCTTTTTGGCTTGTTTAATTATGTGCAGTGTAAAACTGAGCCAAACCAAACCAAAATTCACTCTGAAGTGAGCTTGAAATTGACTAGTATGTGAGAAAGCACACAAAAGATAAAAATGTGTGTCCATTATACATTTATGGCATTAACAAATCTGTTTATCACAGATTCCAGAAAACATCATCAGTTGACCTGGAGTTTTATGTGGAAGAGTTTTTGGTCATGTTGTTAGTTTGTTAGTAATGGCTTATCTGCATAGAATCTTAGGCTAAGTCCCTGTTTTTTCCCCCTATAACTGCTTCACACTAGGGACCCTGCTCTAGATATTTCAGCTACCTCAAAGCACCTGCTACAAAATGTTCCTGGCAGTGCCGCTGCTTTGTGCCTCCTGTTGTCTGGCAAAAGTACTGCACTGCCTGAGCCAGACTGCCAAGCAGTTTCCATCAGGCACCTCAATATTTGCCCAAACTGAATAAATACCCCTGCCCTCCACCAGCCCTATCCCCCCAGCACCACCGGCACTATTAATGCCAGAACATAATAATATTTTCTGCACTATATCCCTTAACAACTTTAAGGGATTGTTCTTCAGGGTCCAATGTGCAGGTATCAATATTCTGTATGCTGCTGCTCATGTTGGTTTATATCGCATGCAGTTTGCACTGTCAGCCAGTTCATAACTACAGTACGCTCTCTAATTTATCCTATATGGAGAGAGATATTAGTGTCATAATTATTGACAAGCTAACTTTAGCAATGATGTTAATGGTTGCAAGCTTACAGCAGATGCGACTACTTGAGTGCAGTGATGTGGTGTTTTTGTTTTGTTTTTTTTTTTGATGCCCTTATCTTATTGGTTGTGGATTTTTTTTACGAAGATGTTCGTAGGCTGAACCAAAATTAAAATTTCCACCAGATTTGTATACTTATTTAAGTTTTAGGAATGCTTGGGTTCGTCATACTCAAGTGCATACCATATTGATAAATGCTAATCATATGTAAATTACCAAGCAACTTCACTGTATAGCTGATTTGCATTTAGGAACGCCCACAAAACTCCATAAAAGGCAACTCACACAGAGCTGAAAATGACAAAATGATGACTAAATGGCAAAAGAGCACCAGCCAAAGGCGGAGTGCACTAAATCTTCCAGCAGCTCAGCAATTACCGAGCATCAGCTACCATAGACCCATTAAGACTTCCTCATTTTATACAGCTGCATTATTTTTGTCCTAATTGATTTGTCAGACTTATTTATCTTCATTGATATATTTCTTTTTGGATTGCTTTATTTTTAGTCATTAAATTAAAACAAAACAGTTTTGCAAAATTTTCATTAAATCCATGGGTAATTGAAATTAATGAGTGATGGTGTATTCTGTATATAAACTTGCAGTAACTCAGGGCAATTATATAAAACCCATCAATCAAGGTTCTGTTATGACCACAGGAACAAGTGGACCCAGAAGCAGAACACATACTCAGGGTTAATCAGGATTTAGTCAAGGTCTTGAAGAAGTGAGGGTGTGTGGAAAAGGAGTGTGGTAACTGTGCAGTTGAGGTCAGGATTCAATCTCGGGTCGCTAATGTGAAAACATCCACCAGCTGGTCTGCACATCCTCTGAGCACTCTGCCAGGAATGTTGTCTGGTCCAGCAGCCTTCCGTGGGTTAATTCTGTGTAGAGTTTTCCTCACATCAGCCGTGGCTAGACACAGCACCTGGTCATTGGGAGGTCTTCCTCGCCGTCACGTCATTCTGTGCCTCGAACCGAGCATAGAAGTTGTTCAGCGCATCTGGAAGGGAGGCATCCCTATCACAGGCAGGTGGTGTTGTCCTGTAGTTGGTGGAGGCTTGGATGCCCTGCCACATGCGCTGCATGTCTCCGCTGGCCTTGAAGTGGCTGTGGATTCTCTGTGCATGTGCACACTTTGCCTCTCTGATGGCCCAGGACAGTTTGGCCCTCGCTGTTCTTAGGGCCACCCTGTTTCCCGCTCTGAAGGCGGAGTGTTGTGTCCTCAGCAGCGCACGCACCTCTTAGGCCCATTTAATGGTGAATGGGCCTAAGAAGCAGGGAGAAAGTTCCTTGGAATCAGTTGTGAGGGGTATGTCTTTGGAGAACAGCCACACTCTTTGCCCAGGCCGGTAGTTGAGAGCTGGGGTGCAACGGCGGTTAGCCAGGCGCTGGTTGCGGTCAGCAGACGGAATGAGTCTCTTTTCATATTTTGCGGCATCAACGAAGGTGGACCTGTACAGAACTGCGATGCTGTCTTCTTGTATAGGAAACAAGGGAGGCTGGTAACCCAGGGAGCACTCAAAGGGGGACCTACAAGTGGTGGGGCTGGTCAGGGAGTTATTGGCATATTCTATTCATGGTAGCTGGGAAATTCAGGTAGAAGGGTAGTTAGCAGTGACACACCACAGCGCTGCTTTCAACTCGTGATTCGCTCATTCCGTCTGACCCTGAGGAGAGACTGATGGTAGCCCTGAGAGCATGGCAAAAGGATTTCTAAACCTGGGAGACAAACTTTGGACACCGATCCCAAATGATGTCCAGAGCACATGGTTGACCATGAGGTCAGTGGTTTCATGAGCTGTGGGACGTTTGGGGAGGGCCACAAAATGTACAGCTTTAGAAAAACAGTCAATCATGGTGAGTATGGTGGTGTTACCTTGTAAGGGTGGCACTCTAGAGCGATGCGCAACCAGAAGTGGCTGGGAACAGTTAGCGGGTGCAGTAGGCCAGCAGGTGGACAATGGGAGGCTTTTCCTCGGGCGCATTCCGAGCTGGCAGCAACGAAGGCCTGGATGCTGCCGTCCATGGTCTACCACCAGAAATGTCGTTTCAGAAGCTCTAGTGTATGGCTGGACCCCAGGTGGCAGGTGATTCTGGAAGAGTGATCCCCCTGGAGGACCTGGGAATGCACAGAATCAGGGATAAATGAATGACCAGAGGGCCCGTTACCTGGATTGGGTTGGGTGTGCTGGGGTCTTCTGATGGCAGTTTCTATCTTCCAGGTAACAGCTTCCACCACAAAGGAGGGAGGGATGAAGGGGTGAATTGGCAGGAGAGAGCATTTGGCTTAGTGTTCTTAGAACCGGGGTGGTGTGTAATGGAAAAATTGAACTGGCCAAAGAACAGGGCCCAGCGTGCCTGACGGGAGTTCAGTTGCTTGTATGGTCAGACCAAACAATGAATGGGTGCTGCATGCCCTCGTGCCAGTATCTCCAGAGCCAGCTTCACCGCTAGCAACTCATGATTTCCCACATTGTAGTTGCGCTCAGCTGCAGTTAGTCGGTGAAGAAGACACATAGTTGGAGTTTCTGATCAGGGGCTGAAGGCTGGGAGAGGATAGCGTGCCATCTTCCTGTATAGGAAACAAGGGAGGCTGTTAACCCAGGGAGCACTCATGTCCGAGGCATCTACCTCCACAATGAATTGACGGGTCATGTCGGGCTGAATAAATACAGGGCAGTGGTGAATATTTCCTTGAGGGTGTTGAATGTGTGGTCTGCTCCAGGGGTCCAAACGAAGGGAGTGGAGATGGCGGTGAGCATAGGGAGAGGTACCGTGATCTGACTGTAGTCCCTGGTAAAAAAGCGGTAAAAATTGGCGAACCACTGGAATTGTTTCAGGGAGTTGAGCCTGGGCCACTGAACAACACCCTGGATTTTCTGGGAATCGGATCTCACTCGCCTGCTCTCAGTAACAAAGCCCAGGAAGGTGACTGAGGTGGCATGGAATTCACATTTCTCAGCCTTGACATATAGGCAGTTTTCAAGCAGGCGCTGAAGGATTTGGAAGACATGACAGGTGTGCTCGGTGGGGGTGCGGGAGAAAATGAGGATATCGTCTAGGTAGAAGAAGACAAAACGATTCAAAAGTTTCTATGTTGTTCACCAAGGCTTGAAATACCACTGGGGTGTTAGTGAGGCCAAAAGGCATGACCAGGTACTCAAAGTAGCCCAGAGGGGTGTTAAACGCCATCTTCCACTCAACCCCTCCCTGATTCTGACTAGATGATTGGCGTTCAGCAGGTCTAGTTTAGAGAAAATGGTGGCCCTTTGAAATGGTTCAAACACAGAGCTGAGGAGAGGCATACTTGTTCTTCACCGTGATGTTGTTTAGGGCTCAGTAATCTATGCAAGGCAAAGTGAATGATCTTTTTTTCTCCACAAAAAAGAAACTGGCACCCAGGGGGGGAAGAGGAGGGTCTGATTATGCGGGCAGTGAGCGAGTCATTGATGTATTGCTCCAGGGCCTCACATTCAGGGTGGGAAAGGTTGTACAGCCAGCCAGTAGGTAGGGTGGGCGCAGGGAGCAGGTCGATGGCACAATCGTACAGATGGTGAGGTGGTAGGGAGAGGGCCTGGTCCTTGCTGATGACCCCTCCCAGGTCATGGTACTCTGGGGCACCGCTGAGAGGTCTGGGGGGCTTGGAGCCGGGGAAGCTGTTGTGGCCGCAATGGGTGGAAGGGCCAATTTCAGGCACGAGGAGAAAGGACTCCAATTAACAACCCTCCCTGCTGACCAGTCTATATGGGGGATGTGCTTTCTTAACCAAGAATGGCCCAAAACATACTTGGTGAGGAGATAAAGTTTAACTGAACCCATTCATGGTGGTTTCCCGAGAGAACAAGGAGCAACAGGGCAGTGCGATGGGTGACCCGGGCCAAGAATCTCCCATCCAGGGCATTAACACTAATGGGGGGTCTAGTGGTTCAATGGGGAGGCCGGACTGGGTGAGCATTGAACCTGAAACACGAGGAGAAAACATAGAGTGAGCACAAGAAAACACAACGGGAAAAGCACCAAACAAACAACATAGAAAATAAACATGAAGAAAGCCGGAGTGTACCACACTGGAAGCCAGAAAAATCTGGCGAAGGGTGGCTGGAGAGCTGAGGTTTTTATGTGTTGGATGCTGGTGAGGAGGTGAGGAGCAGGTGTGTCTGCCGAAGCAATCAGGAAGTGCATGAAGTGGAGCACCATGCCCAGGGACACACATAAACAGAAGCAAGAGAAAAACAGTGGAGACATGAGGGAGGGGGAAACACAGGGAAACAAATGGGACACCCAGAAAGTCCATCCCCAGCCATGACAGTTTCAGATTAGTGACTCTCCTTAAACCTAAATTTACAGAATCTCAGGAGCTATTGTAGCATACAAACGTTTTTCCAAATTAACTGGATTTTCGTGAATGGTATATTTCTTGTGTAAATGCTAAGGATTTACGAATAAATTAGCTCATACCATGAGGCCCAATATGTGTTTATTCTCACATTTTGTTTCACATTGAGTTAGCAAATAATAAGACAGAAGTTTGCATTTGTTGGATGATAGACAAACTTATTTGCTATATTTTGTAACACGATAGACACATTTGTCAATAATCTACCTCCAACTTCCTGATGCTGTTTCTGTAGTTCTGTTTACTTAGGGTGTACTGTGCAGATACCTATAATCTTGTGATGAATATTTATTGCATTGACTGCACTTGCTCTTGTTCTGTTACTCTCACATTGTTTGCATTACAGTCGTCAGTTCTGAAGACACATTTCACCTGGATCAGGATGGGATAACTATTGAAAAATTGATATGACTTGGCATTGGTGTATGTGTGTGTATGTATGTGTGTGCATGCATATACTGGATTAGGTCTGTGATTTATATACTAAGCCCAGTACACTGTAATGATTGTAGCATGCATTGGATCCCACAGACTATAGGGATTTGTAAGCACTTCTCTATGCACAAAGCTGCTTGTTTTCCTATCCACCATGCATAAACCTTTCTCACAGCAAAACCCCCAGTGTTAAGTTAACGTCTACACAGTTAATATAGCTTCAGATGGACACAAATGTTTTACTGGATTTCACTGTGCTCTTTAGAATCAGTTGCTTTTCTGGGAAGACGTTTTAATCACCAGTGAGAGTAATCAGATCAGGCATCCTGATGTGTGCATATGTTCTGAGCATATCAGTGCACACTGGAGTGTTGTACAGTTTTAAAGATGAATGCATGCTGTCAAATCTGCTGGTAGCTGAAACAAAGTGATAAAGTGACCTTAGCGTTAAAGAGTATAATCTGAAGTCTGGAATTCTGGGCAAATATAAGTTCAAGAACCAGGGTGGAAAAATACTTGAGTAACTGTACTTTGTTATTATACGTAAGTATTATTTTGCCATATTTATTTACTTGAGTATTAATGAAATTGAATATGTGTACTCTTACTTAATTACATTTCCACCAAAAATTATTTTACTTCTTACATTTTTATTTAAGGAGTATTTGGAGGTCTCATCATCTCTAATCCAGCCAATGACTGTAAGATATATATATATATATCAACTGAATTTGCTCAGTTTGCTCATACAATCATTTCACTTTATCAAGTTCATCAGTGTAGGAGAAAAAAAAAACAAGAATCAATTGATGAATTAATCAATTTGTCATCTGCCCTGACCTTCTCATGCTACACAATGTAGTTAACACTATAGCTATCTGTGTATTTTTGAAGATGGATGAGCCACCAGACTGCAGTGTGGAACTTGAGGATAAGCGCTCCTTACGCTTCATCAGTAAAATGGTTCAATATGGAGTTAGCAAATAGTTATATAAAGTGTAACGTCTCTTTTGCCTCCCTGGAAGGCATTAACTCCATCTAATTTTAAAAAGTGAGTTGAGTTAATTTAATTAACTAAACTGGTTTTATTGAACTAAGTTTACCTGTTTTCTTTGCTAGTGCCAGGTTGGACTTGCATCTGTACCAGTAACAAGGATAATTGGCTAGGCTGCAAGTCAAATTTACACTTATGGCATTTGGCAGACGCCCTTATCCAGAGTGACTTATGGAAGTGCTTTGAAGTCTCTATCAATAAATACATCCTGATACTGATTCACTAGGTCACGGACTAAGAATACCATCGTTCTAAATACTCTGTTGGGGAGGTAATATAGTAAGAAAAGTACACAGACACTTTGGTGTCTACGAATAGGTAGTTGAGCACATTTTTAAAATTTTGATTAAAGTAAATTATATGTTTTAATATATAATAATAATGACTTGTTTTAGAAAATATGTTCACAAAAAACAAAACTTAATGTAGTGCAAATATAGAGAGCTTCTATCTGCTTTAGTAATATTTTTCAGAATACTGAAAATTATTGAATCATGTTTAATACATAAAGAGGGATAAACTCTTTTTTAACAAGCTGTTCCATAACATCTATTACTTAGTATTTGATATTGAGGTATATTGTATCATAAAGAACCAAACCAAATGATAAGCTTCTCTACAATCTCAGGATCTTAATAATGCTCTGTGTGTTTGTGTGCCAGAGAGATTTGTGTTTTTTCCCATATCTAACACATCAAGTTCAGCCCATGAAGGTCTCAGTCATTAGCTGAGGAGTTGACTCGTGTGTATGTCCTGCTCTGAGGGCTGCATCCTTCAGAGACTCGTTTTCTGTAGGAGGGGAATGTAACAGCCATTTCGAATTCACTTTACTGTCTTTTTTGTAGCAGAAACCAAAAGCTCTCCTGTCACACAATCACCGACACTTATATAAATTAATAAATGAACTACGCAGTGAAAACGTCTTCACATTGCCTCCATTTTGTCCATGTTAGTTAATCTCCCCTGTAGTAACTAAGGGCAGTTCACATGGGATAAGTGATCTCTGCATAAATCACAGATATGGAAGTATCTCTTCCATGTATGTATGGTCATCACATCAAAAAGTGTAACATATTACATATAGCTCATTTTAATTTTTATTATAAGTGCTTTTTGTATGGCTTGTGGCTACGAAGTTGCTCTTGATCATTAGTAGGTCACATGACCATGACATGTATTTAGGCTATACCTGTGCTAGGTACAATAACGTACCTAAAATCCCTGAATGCAGTGCTTCTCTGACAAGTCATTTTAAACATCATCGTCATTTTTTTTAACCTCTGCTATGTTTTCGCGTTGTCTGTCTCTGTCTGTCCATCTGTGCAGTCGTCCGAGATTCTCGTTAGTGCAATATGATGAGATCGAGTGGTTGAATGTTTATAGGATTTAAATGGATTTATCACTGGAACCAGCAGATGATCAGATTTTGGAAGTCATCCAACCTGGGTCAAAGTCACAGCAAGGTCAAATGTCTGAAATAGTTTTTCTTCAATAGCTTCCTTCCTGTTGAAGTGTATATTAAGGGTATTTCACGCATACAAATTAGGAACAAGAAGGACGAGACTTGTTGGCAGCAGAGGCATCCCCATTGACACCATTGCCATTGAGTTTTAAGTGTTTGTTCTGTGTTTTAAACTCTGCCAATACTTATTTGGTTTTAAATTCAAATCAGGAGATGACAGAAAAAAAGCGCATACTGGAGTGTCTCCAAACTATCAAAGAAGAAAAAGAATAAGTGCAGAATCTCTTTTCCTGTAGAATTGAACAGAATCTTTACCAATATCTCCAATATGATGTAAATTACTTGAGGTTAAAAATTAGTAGCTTGGTGGCTTTGAACAGGACTAAATTCACACCAATAAAAATTACATTAACCTTTATCTCCATCTAAAACTAATACTGTCCAAATAGTCTGATTTTGTTAAATAGGCTAATTTACAAATTTTGTACAGGGTATTTAGTTTTATAGTATAGAGTTAACAATAAAATCATGAAGTGTTACATGTAGCTGTTTTTATTCCATTTAGTTATAATTTGCAATTACAAAATGTGATGTAATTATATTTTATACTTGAACTTTTTAGGAAAAGAATCAATCAGTGTAAAGTATCTTGGGTGTCCATCAGTTATTGCCTTCAGTAATGACTGTTCATAAAGTAAACTTCAGCTTAGAATGAACCTACAAATCTGCTGACAGTGTGTCCCTCTTCCAAGTCCCCAGTGTAAATTTGATCACTTCAGAATAGAGTGTACAATCAGACACCGCTTTGGCGTGTATTTTGAATTCCACTATCATAGTCACATAAGAGTGTAGTGTCTAGTGGTTCTTCTGCTTCTGTTACACAAACACAGTGTCCTCTGCCTGAGCATCTGTGCTATAATCATTATAATCACTATGGGCTGAGGTGATTACACTGCAGTGGCTATTGTGTTGTGGAAAGAGTGTGTTGGACAGGACTGGTGTGATGTGTCATAAGGTGAATACAAGCAAAAGTACCAGTTGTAGTTTCATAGAGGAATGGAAGTGAGCCGGCAGACACTGCTGGAAGGGACCGAGAGAGAGAGAGAGAGAGAGAGTTATTTCAGTTCTTGGTTTGGGGATTGTTGAGTGAGTCGTGTACACCCAGTGGACCGGTAAAGTTGCCACAGCTCTTCTTGTTTGGAGGAGAGAGGGAGAGAGGTTGTTTCACATTCAAGGCATTTCATTTTAATGAGACACACAACTACATGGACGCAGTGCTACCATTCAGACACTCACCACAGCCAGAATCTCTTTGTTAATGATTTCAGGGTTAGTGCAGAGGAAGCCTCTGTGCCCTACTGCTTGCATGGTTGTTTGCGTGTTTAACACACGGCCGCTTTATGTGATCCTCTAGAGCAGTTCACTCATGAAACAAGTGCATGACAGAACTTACATGCCATCAGGATTCTACTCATTCTAGACCGAACAGTGGAAGAAGAGAAGAGGGAGGGGAGCGTGAGATTGGATAAGGGAAAAGGGGAAAGCAGATAGAGAAAAAAGGGAGAAGAGAAAGAGAGAAAGAAGAAAAAGAACATTACCTACATACTGCCCCACACCTAGGTATAACCCAACACACACCACAGATAATTTATCTTGTGACCTTATCACTGTGATATGTCTGAAATTCATGATACATGATTCGGTCCAGCTTTTTCTCATCTTCCCTCCGAGCCTTTCACCCATCCTTTCATCTCTCCTCTGTCTCGTTTATCAAGCAGTGCAAAGTCAAGGAGAGGTGCTTCATTACTGTTCTAAGAAGATTTTTTAAAAATCCCAGTTTTCCTTTGTCCTTTAGTCAATTAGGCTGGTTTGCCAGTGAGTTAGATAAAAACACACACACACACACACACACATATACAAAAATAGAACCTCACTTACTATTCCCCCTCATTTTCGTTCATTCAGATTATTTCAGAATAGGTTGCCCACAATCCAGTTTTAAAAAATACCTGTTCAGATATTTATTTAAATAATCTTCAGTGAATTCACTGAGATAATTTGGGATAATTGGGATAATTTGCTGGTGTTTTTATGTGATTTAATTTAAAAAAAACTAGACATGTTGAGTTTAGTTTTATGTCACTTTTATGCTTGTTTGAGACTAAGTTGCAATATTATTGAATAGTGGTATTTAATAAACTGGCAGCTCTGAGTATTTATCCAGGTGAGTCCTAGTGAGGTTAAAAATCAGACTCATGAGGAAGCTTTGGCCAACAGTCCAAATACATAGTCACAAATACAATTACATTTACAATGATGTGATAAGTATGGTATAATGGTATAATGGTGTGATACAAGCGGGGTGTGATAAGTGCCTTCAAGTAGGCAGGGGTCTGTTTTTGGCTTTATAGGCAAGCATCAGTGTTTTAAATCTGGTGCGGGCAGTTACAGGAAGTTAGTGGAAGGAATGCAGCAATGGGGTGGTGTGGGAGAACTTGTTGAAAACAAGACAACAGCTGCATTCTGGATCAGTTGAAAGGGTCGGATGGCACTCAGGGACAGACCTTCCAAGAGATTTTTGTCCAGTTTAGTCCAGTCTTAAGATGACAAAAAACTGAACAAAGATCCTCCTGTTGTAAAGGAGAAACCTACATCTAAGTCGGGTTAGCAGTGTGAGCAGAGAAGGATAGGTGGTTGTCCAGAACTACCCCAAGGTTGCATGCTCTATAAAAATATCAACATACAGAATAAATAAAAACATAAGCCGTTTTAACACAGGGCAGCAGGCTGGCACATGTCCATGTGGATTTCTTCTCTTCTCGTCTCTTCTCGTCTCTTCTCGTCTCTTCTCTTCTCTTCTCTTCTCTTCTCTTCTCATGGTGTGTATGTGTGTTGAATATGGCCTTCTTTTGAATATTAACCAGAGTGAGACATGCTGACAGCTCCTGACCTGCCTCTCCTCTTTATAGTCGTTGTATTTTAACAGGACTGTGACACTTTTTCTGTCTATCCAGCCTTTCATACACACAGATACACTTAGATTAATGAAGGCCACACACACACATGCATACACACTTGTTGTAGCTAGTAAGCAGTATAATGGAAGGAGTATAATGTAAGGAGTATAATGATTAGTGTGCGCTGTCTCATTAGCCTTATGTTCTCCAGTGCTAGTGTGACCTCACTGGGAGAGGAAGCGGACAGCCCACGTTAAAGCCTTGTAAATATTTGACTTTAACTCTTCAGGGCATATTGTTCCCAATTTTGTGCTCTGGTGGTCTGTGACCTCCATTTCCCAAAGTGTGTGTGTCTCTTTGTCATTGCACTGTCCTCTCAGATTCTGATAAAATGCCTAATTGCTTAGAGGAAGTGAGGGTCAGAGCAAAGCTAGTCAGGAGCACCTGACTGTTAATGGCCTTGCTTTCCTCTGGGATTTGAACTCACAAAATCCCCCCACCCCCCAGTACATTACATGGGGTAATGTACTGTGATTTATTTATTTTATTTTTTTTTGCTGCTTGCAATGTTAAAGTAGTGAGACAAAGGTTAATTGTGACAACTACTTAACAATAAGCATTTCCTTGTTTATTTTTTTTTTCAGAGCAAAAGATACCACATGATGCATGTTGTCTGTTGTGTTTTACTTCCAAGATGAAACCCTGCCTTCAAATATGTCTCATTCTTATTTAACATTTGTGAATTATGAAGTCTTTGCATTCAGGTGCATTGCTAACATTTGACTCATCTGCTTTTGTTGCTAACATATCCCTTATTGGGAAAGTGTACCGTCCTTCCTAAGTTCACCCATGTCATATCACTGCTGTTCTCACCACTACATTTAAAACCTTGATGCTTGCCTATAAATCCAAAACTGGACCAGCCCAACCAACCTGATGACAGTGGTCAAATCCCAAACCCTACCTCAAGCCATTTAAGTCACAAGTATGGTGGCAGTTTAACCTGCCAACACTGAGTATCAAGACCGATCTGTATTGGTCATAGGTGGTGGAATGAACTTTCCCTGGCTGTCTGAGCAGCTCAAGATCCATATCTTCTACAAGCACTTAAAAACTACTAATGATGCACATACAAGTCTCATAAACACGTAGTTATCAGCACTGACCCCTGTTACTGGAAGTGCCTTAGCCTTTTGCTAAGTTTATCCTTGGATTGACCTGCACAGCATAAGTATATGCTTTCCAAGTAGACAACCAAGCATTGCTCTGGAGTAGAGCGTCAGCCAAATGCCATAAATGTAATTTACAACTAAAACCACCCTTTCCACTGTCATGATGAAAGGGCAATGGTGGGCGAAGTTCTCAGATATCAAAAAAGTCAGATAGCAGAATTGTTTGCAAGGCTTCCACTTATAAATACAGTTTGTAGGGGCATTCACAAGCAACCTTAAGGTTGGAAACTCATATTTACAGCACCACATAAGTGAAGCTGTTATTTCAGAAGCACATACCTTTTTTCGTTCCACATCCTTTGCCTTTGAAATGAATTGGAATTTTGTCAGGTAAATTTTTTTTTCTCCACATCACAGGAATCTTATAACATGTGGAACGGACTACTCTCTCTATCTCTCTCTCTCTCTCTCTCTCTCTTTCTCTCCTTCTCTTTCTCTCTAGTTAAGGCCCATCTGTCATCAGAATACCTGAACAACACTTCATTTATTCTCTTTCTCTGTTCCTCTGCCTAAAATGGGCAGTGTTAAGATTTGCTTTCTGACGCCCACAGTCATGATTTTGCCAAACTGTGTCCGGCGACAAGGAGAGAGCACTCAGGATGCAATTGCCGGCAATGCTGTTTTGCTCTTACTTGTTTTTCCGCCAGTGACCGCTGTCTCTCTATCCATCTGTTTGCTCTATCGCTCTTGGCTCAGCAGGGCCCTGATCGACTCTTTGCTTAATCTTCTGGGAGGAGAGAGAGAGATGAATAGAGGAGAAAAGGTGTGAGCCCAAAGTATGACCTAGCCGTTGGCAGCCTTGCTATTGATGAGCAGTCTCACACACACAAGCACACACACACACTTATGAAAACATAATCAGACAATGCCATCTTCCAAGGTACTGAGGTTTGACCTCAAGAGCAGGGGCCCTGTGACACACACATCCACATCCAAACATACACACACCTGCACACAATGGACCACCTGCTCTCACACTTGAAATTATCTACTTGATCTCAGGTAGGCCTAATGGCAACTCTCCAATCCACACCCCCACAGAGAATAAAGCCTGTGTGTGTGTGTGTTTGTATGTGTGTGTTTGAGTACTGTATATACATGTATTTGTGCAAATTTATGGAGACCTTTCTCCTCTCTGTCTTATTTATTCCAGCCATTCATCACTTTCTGCCACCCCCTCATGGTTCACAGTGTGCCCACTACAGCCCAATTAGGCCTTGTAACAATGCCAATTAAGCAATTAAGACCCAAATAACCTGAGTGTCCTGCAGCGATGGTATCCGTGCCAGCTGCATGCCTGTGCTGTGCCCAGTCTGTGCCTGCTCTAGGCTGCCTACAGGGCACAGGCGTCAGCTGCTTTAACAGAGTCCCAGAGTGTGATTAAGAGCTGTGTCACCCTGGCTCAGGATCAGAAAAGAGGCAGTCTCATTTGCCTGATGATCCTTAATGAGTAAGACTTCTTAATGAGTAAGACTTCTGATTCCAGATCAGCCTGGAATCTAACAATCGGAGTTTGATTGTGTTGATGCAGGTGGCTGATCTAAGTTGTTTAACTCTTGCATCTTGCTTTCACTAGTTACATATACACATACAGCCTCATAAACAGTAATAATACAACTGATCTGGGAATAAACAACCAGCACTGAAGCTGGAACGGAGCCAATCGGAATAAAATTTTTATCCCATCAAACAGGTGGGTAATGTAATTAATAACCTGCTGAATAGAATAATTGCCATGTAACCCACCTAATCTAATCACTTTCACTAACTAAATGTGACTGCCATGTGCTTTTTGAGTTATGGCACATGCTGACCAACATTGCTGGACATTAGTCCTGGGAGAAAGCAACATTCATGTTATGGATTTTAAAAGATATAAATATTATTTTTTTAAAAATGGGTGGGTAGGCATTGAAATAATGAAGTCTAAGTTATTTGTTTTGCTGTATTTCTTTATCATAGGAAAAAAACAAGCTCAGTTACTAACTAAACTAACTTTAGTTACTTTAGCCACTTGTTACACTTTGACAGGACTTCTCATTGCTATGTTTCGACACTAAGTGCAAGTTCATTCTTAAGTTTGGTTAGAATAACATGTAACATGCATTCCAACATTTTTGAGGATTTAATACTGAAATTGCAGACATCTGTATTCAGACCTCAGACTTACGTGCTATTCAGAGAGTTGCACAAGGATTGCACAAAAGCCTGTTTCAGTAATGCACGAATCTGACCTTGAACTTAAGCATAATTTTCTTGTGCAATGTGGGCTCAAGTGAGGAGATTAACTATTAAGTCCAGCACCACTGTCTGAACGTTTGATGTAACCACAATATTTCATGCTGAAATTTATGTTCGGGTCTGTAAATAAACTCTATTTACTCTATTTACTCTATTTAATAGAGTAAATAGAGTAAGTCTACTTAACATATCTTAACAATGACATAAATCTACTGTTTTTTTGCACTATACCATAATGCCATACTATACCTTAATACTGCTATAATTTTACCATTCTGCACTGTGCCATAAGGTATCAAATACTGCCATTCATTTACTTTTTCCACTAAGCCATAAATGCCATAATGTATCTAATACTGCCATCATTTTACGATAATTTTCACATAAATTCACATAATTTTATGTGAACAACTACTTACCTGTGAGATCCATGCTATCACTTCCACATACTTATATCTATATCCTGTTATCCTGCTATGCTGAGCCAAGGCAACGTAATCTCGTTCTGTATACATTTACTGTATATCTGAATGACAATAAAGTCTGTCTAAGTCTAAGTCTATTAATAACTATTTAATATCTTTCCAGGGCAATATTAAATACATAGAAATATGGCTCTATAAATTAATTAACAGCATTGTCTTATTAAATTCTATAAATGTTTTTTTTTCTGCATTGAGGAGACAGCATCTTTAACGGAAACACCGTTTATTTTGATTACTGATTATTTTATGCATAAAATTATGAACACTTCTTGCTTAATGTCAGCTGCAAGTTTGTCCTTCAAACCGTGGGAACATTTCCTTTACTGGAGAGTGCATCAAATTAACCAAAATATTGGCCTTGTTTTTTAATTCAATAGTTCAAATGAAATCAAATTTGCGGTGATTAATGTGATAATTATAACTAGGACTATTCATGCAGCAATCTCTTTGCAATATACCAGACTCCTATTAGATGTTTATTTCAATTCTTGTCCCTTGCTTTTGTTACATTGTTACATTTGACAGCAATGGGAAAACATGCTGATTCCTTCTTCAATCTGCATTTTCTCTCTCAGATTTGTTCAGGCTTAAAGGCTTGTCTTTAAAGGCAGTGATTTATACACTATTGAAAACCCCAGTCACCCACGCTTCTACTGAGATAAAATAGACTTATAGAGACGTATAACATATCTGAATATGAGTAAGTTTCCCCATGTAAATATTAATGTTACTTTTGGACTTACAGTAACTCACCAACTTTTAATACGGCCCTTGGTGTATCTGTGTTTGCTTACATGGTGTGCGTAGACGTGTATGTATTTGTATGGTTCTGTTGATATATTTGGTTTAAGTACAGACCAGAGAAGCATTTTAGTAGTCTCACATCACAGACACACAGCCCATCAGAAAAACCCAGATTTGAGGGAAATGATGGGAAATGTTAGTGATGAGTTTTGATGAAAAATAAAAGCCTCAGGAGTAACAGAATGATAAAAGGGAAAAATGTAAATAAAGAAAGAATCACACCAATTTCTGTTTTAAATGAGTTGTTCCAGTGTTCCTGTCCTTTCACAGTAAAAAAAAGAAAGAAAAGTTTTCTAGCGTGCAGAATTGTATATCTCTCTGTGTGTTTCGCATACCCAAGAACAGACCGGCAATGCAATCAAGAGCAGTAATAGACACATTAGACCATTATATGACAGTGATAAAGCAATAAAGCAGGACAAACTAGGCAGAGGAGTATATTCGGGCTGCTGATGGTTTCTGTAGTAATAATGAAAATGATGATGAGGATGGTGATGATGATGATAACGTGAGAATATTGCTTGCTATCCTCTTTCATTCTACTGATTCTCAGTGGCTTTGGATATCTTTATGTTCCCCAGCACTCTACTGTTCTAGCTGTGCTGTTTGTGGGGCATGTGTCCATATGTGCAAGTGTGTGGTTTAGAAATGCTCCCTAGGAACAGCTGCTCGCTCACCAACAGCTAACTATTAACTCCAGAGGAAATGCATATAAAACCCATTCATTCATCAATCATCACTCATACAATCAGAGGCCTTTAAAGAACAAAAAGAGTTCTCAGTATGTGATGAATTTGTTTATGTTCTTAATTAGGCTTCATCTCCTCACATTGTTTCCTTCACATACACCAAATGTTTCAGTGTTTACAAAGGACTAACCTTTGTTAGACATAACTGACTGACTGAGCCGTGAAAAAGCTTTATCATCCGTTTAAAAGTGTTGTTTCTCAACAGATCCCAGCACATTCATAATTCAATAGTGCCACAGAGTAGAAAACTGTTTCCACAGCCACGTTTTCTGGTGTGTGCTCTGAAAATGTCACTTGGCATACATTTTCTAACGTCTAGCCTTTACGAAAAATAGGTCAGCGTTGATTAGTGTGTTATACAATTACTCATTTTCTGCTCCCAGGAGTATGTTTTTGCACTATCAGCTTCCTACAAAGGTAGGAAGTAACAAAGTATAGTTACTATACTTGAGTCTGTTTTTTAAAGTATCTGTACATTATGAGTTTTTCTTTGACCTAATACTTAGATTTTTACTCACTACCATTCAAAAGAAAATCTCTACTTTCTACTTCCTACATTTTCAAACAATACATCACTACATTTCCTGACTTGCCCAAAGAGGCTTGTCTTGAGGTAGAATCTGGAGTGTACATATATAGAGGGTTTTACAGGAACCACTAGGGACTTGGGGGGAAAAAAGCTGCCGCTTGTCTGTTTTAGATAAGATGTAGACACTTCAAAACTTCACCTACAGGTAAGTCTGAAAGTTTACTGTAAAACCGTCTGTAAAAGCACTTTCCAGTTTCTACCGGGGCTTCCAGGGGTTCAGTTAAATTTGGAATTCAAACCACCTGCGCAATTGTTAATTATTCCAGATTCTTTGACTGATCGGCTCATCTGCCTGTTTTATTGGTGGAAAAGAACTCCTTTTTTTGACTGATAACTCATAGACACCCAAGCAAAATGTGTAAAGTTTTACAGGTCTGCATTTCTCTATAATAACATATTTGTAAAGTGAGAATGAGACCTAATGCACATCACTGTAATCTGTCTTCTGTTATGTACACTTTGTTTTTTCCAAGGCAGTTTATATTGCAAAAGCTAGCTATTTGCATTCAACTAGTTTGCATTGTCATATCTATTAAAGCTAATATTTGAGAGCTTGTGAATTGAGCTGTTGTTAGTTAGCCAGAGCTAATGTCTTTTCAAGTTTCTTGGTCAAAGTGGCACTGATTTACCAGCTGTAACTAAACCCAGTCTATAATTTGAGGCAAATGGGTTTTTTGTTTGTTTGTTTGTTTCAATTTTGTGAACTTTTCTTGTAATTTGACTTTATACTTTAATTAAATTAAAGTCGATACTTTTCCCAGATGTACTTCAACTTTTATTTACATTTATTTATGTTATGGTTTCTGAATGTTCTTAACTAATGATTTCCTTAAATCATGTTAAATTTTTTGAAACATTGCTCACATGTTGAGCAGTTGTGAAACTAACTATTATTACAGAATATATTTATAGAATATATTGCAGAAATGTTATTTTTGTAATGTTACACCCTGATCTTCTTGTTGAATGTTCTAATAACAGTTTCTGTTAGCTGGAAAAGTCTGACTTTTGCACTGTTTCTTACTCTTCTGCAGGACTCCCAAGCGTGATTGTCTGTGTGACCAACCCCATGAGGACAGTGCTGGGCAATGGAACGTAACAGACTTTTTCTCTTTGACCTTTGCCCCATCACAGCAACCTGCCAAGGCTGAGATCACCACTGGCAACACTTTGTTCTCGTCTTTGTTCTCCTCCCTGTCCCTTCTGTTCTCCTGACCCCTTGTTCCTGTCCTCTCTGTCCATAGCATCTTGTCTACCTAAAAAAAGGTCACACCTCTTACACTCTATCCTGGCACTGTTCTAGTGGATAATCACTTTACCTACCTGCTTCTTGATTTGAAGGATAAAAAACAGAAATGCCAAAAGCAGTCATGCGCCCACCACGCTGGCGTAAGCAGGACTCAGGCTGTGCCCACAGATTGGACACTCTCAGCTGCGTTTACGTCCTGTGCTTAGCGCTGTGGCTGACCCTGGGTGCGTGTCAGCGCTCCGAACCCAGCGCCAAACACCCAGTTGTCAGCACCAACTATGGAAAGCTGCGTGGACTCAAAAAGGAACTGAATAATGAGATATTGGGCCCTGTGGAGCAGTACCTGGGTGTGCCCTATGCCACACCGCCCATCGGAGACCGCCGGTTTCAGCCCCCAGAGGCACCCGGCTCGTGGCCTGAAGTGCGCAACGCTACTCAGTTCGCACCCGTGTGCCCACAGAATCTCCACGGCGTGCTGCCTGAGATCATGCTGCCCGTGTGGTTCACTGACAGCCTGGACGTGGCTGCTACTTACATTCAGAACCAGAGCGAGGACTGCCTCTATCTGAACGTCTACGTGCCCACCGAGGATGGTGAGCTGCCACATTCAGCACTGCACGCTATATATATATATATATATATATATATATATATATATATATATATATATATAGATTACAAGTTAAAGAGATTATATTAATATTAATTATTATTAAATGAAATAATTATTTTTAATCTAATTTAAATAATGTCTTTAATAAGAATTATTAATTATTCTAAAACATAATTTAAAAAAAATTATACTTATTTTTTTATTAAGAAACATTATACTTCATACTATATGTTAATAATTTTTAATTTTTCACAGCTGTTGCACACAAAAGCAGATCAAAACACTTGATAAGTTGCCGATCAAAGTGCAACACGTAACAGAGCACAGCATCTTTTCGCTGAATTTTTGTTTTTCAGGAGACAAAACTCTAAACACATCACATCTTTTTTTCTCCTTTTTTCTTGTTTTGTCTCCACCTATTAAACAGTGCTCAGTACATTGGACAGGGGTCCAAATTAAAAAGTTCTAAGATGTCGTAAAATGATTTTTTACAAATGACAGGCCTTAACTGCTAATAAATTGTCTTCATTTGTATTTACATGGTCTTAGATTTAGGGCTTTTTATTAGCTGTTTTAATCTGGTCTTTGATTTTTCTTCTTATGCAACTGAATATTCTTTTGAAGACACTTGACTTCATGTCTCTCTCTCTTTCTAACGCACACACACACACACACACACACACACACACACACACACACACACACACACACAC
>CM040978.1:10205693-10224095 GCA_022985145.1 Pangasius djambal
ATGACAGTTCCACGCTGGAATTCACTGAGCTCCTGAGAGCAGCCCATTCTTTCACAAATGTTTGTAAAAACAGTCTGCATGCCTAAGTGCTTGATTTTATACACCTGTGGCCAGGCCAAGTGATTAGGACACCTGATTCTGATCATTTGGATGGGTGACCGAATACTTTTGGTAATATAGTGTGTATATATATATATATGATCTGTTTACATATTGGGGGGTGGTGGGGGATTAGTGATGAAGAGTGTGTTTGTTAGAAAGGTAGGAGAGTTGAAAGAAAGGGAATTAGATGCTGTTCTCTCTGACAGGGAAATGAAAAAGGGTTTTGCAGCAGCACCTGAGTGTGTACAAATGGAGCTTTTTAATGAGCATCAGAGCTGATGGTACAGGTCCTGTTCACTCTGTGGGGATGAGTGCTGTTGCAGAACGGAGAGCAAAGCAGCTTGAAGCTATCAGACCACAGACACACACACAGCAAGAGTGAAGAATCCAGGGTAGATTCAAACAAGGCCATCTGAGAAACTGGGTTATTAACTGTCTCTAGTACATCCAATGTTGAGTTAACTTCCAACAGAGTCAGACGAGGTCAAAGAGCAATGAAACTAATTGGTAAGTTTTTCCTTGTATGTGTTTGTGTAAGAGACAGAGAGAGCAAGAGAGAGAGAGAAAGAGAGAGAGAGAGAGTGCAGATTGTGTTAAAATGTTAGTTTGACAGCATGATAAAGAAACAAACGATCAAGGGTAGAAAAGCGACCGGGAAACAAAGTGGATAATGAAGAGACAGAGGCAGAGGGAGAGATAAAAAGAGAGGAGGAAGACGGAGAGGTTTAGGAAGCTGAGATTGAAGGCAGAAGTTGGAGGATTCAGAGGGTCGCCTTGGCAACCTTGCAGCTATTCCAGCCTATAGCTGTCAGGCATCACATAAGAGCTGTGTGTGAGTGTGTGTGTATGTGCGTATGCTCATCCATTTGCCTTTCTGCTAGTCTCTCAATAAGGGAATTAGCAACAACTGTGCAATGCATGCTATTTATAGCTTCAGAGCCAATCAGGGGAAAAAAAGTTCTCAAGTGTGTGCGTGTGTGTTAGGGTTTGTACTCCTGACTTATGCTGTCATTGCATAGATGTTGAATTCTCTAAGGCTGATGTGATGTGCTGTCTTATCTCCATTTCTCCTGCTCTCTTTGTCAGTCATCTGGTGTCCCGTCCCCTATTTTAGAACCCGCTCATCCTCAGAAGCTTCTTAAATAGACATCGATTGTGTAAGAGCTGCTACAGTGAAAAGCCAGAAGTGGGTTTACTCTGACCTGACTTGTGGTGACACCAGGAGGTGCTTCAATGGATCTGAAGTAAGGATAGCTTGAGGAAGAATATATTTAATTCAGTATAACTTTACTGGCATGTCTCTATTAAATACAATGTTGCCAAATCTCAGCTTAGTCCTACTAAACTACAGCTGTACTAAACGGACTCAGAATCGATGATAATAATAATAATAATAATAATAATAATAATAATACTAATAATTGTTGTATGTATATAGTTATTATATACATACTTATATCTATATCTGTTAATAATAATACTTATAAATATAAAGCATGATATACACTGCCTCCAGAAAGTATTCACTCCCAATGATTATTTCTCTTTTAGTTGTATTTCAATATCAAATATAAGCATATCACAATGTTTTTTTGTGCTCCTTTTGAAGTGACTGTATACAGAACTAAAATTAAATGAAGTATTTAGATGCCTTCAGAAATATTTGAAAATTAAAATCTAAAAACTGCTTAAATGATAAGTATTCACCCCCTCAATGTGAATTGTCCTTTTTACAGCAATTACAGATTTGAGTTGTCTCAGATGTGTCTCTGTGAGCTTTGCACATTTTGATTTTGGCATTTTCTTCCATTGCTCAATTCAAATTTTCTGCAACTCTCCCAAATTAGTTAGAATGTTGGTTGACAGCCATTTTCAGGTCATGCCACAGATTTATAATTGGATTTAAGTCTGGGCTTTGACTCAGCCATTCCAAAACACAAACCTTCTTTTTTTCCAAGCCATTCCTTTGTATTTTTGCCCTGTGCTTTGGCTCATTTTCCTATTGGAACATACAGTCCTCTCCAAATACAGTGTATTGTTTATATGCTGAATACATTTGGGGTCTCCAGGAAGCACTGTATTTAACTTTTCTCATGTATGAAAGTTCTTATAAGGATTGTCAGTCTAGTAGTGGTGAATATACTTGGGATGGAATTCACTCTTTCATATCAGAGAAAAGAATATATTTGTTAAGGAAGAGATTTTTTTTTCTGGCACGGAAATCAAGGAGAATTTTGAGGTAGTGCCCGAGTATGTGTGGATAGTGCTTTTTTAATTTGTGCCAGTGCTAAACGTACAGGTTCCTGCACTGATGACGGCTATTTGTGGGAAAAGATAACAAAGTGCCTTTGAGGTAGGTGCTAGTGCAGGAGTGTTTGGGTATTATCCATTTACAAAATGTTTGGGAAAAGCTGACCTTTATGGCATGATAAAGACTGTGAAATGAATAGGCTGCTGTAATAGTTATTTCGTACTAAAAAGATCCAAATAAAGGAGTGCGCACTAGAACGGGGGTGGGTGATATAGCCAAATGAGGATATGATGATTTTTTTTTTTTTTTTCAAATATAGTCCAGTAACATGACTGGAACTACAACCTTAAAGTGACCAATGAAAGATCTCTTAGAATTAATCAGTCAAGTTACTTTAACAAACTGAAAGTATCCCACACAAGACATATTGAACTGCAGTGAAACAAGTAGTAGCAGAGAATACATTTCCCAAAAACTAGTTAGGGCATATAGTGAACAAGCAAAAGTTGCTTTACCACAAACCAGTCAGGGCACCAGTGCGAAAATACACTGGACACTTGACCATCACACCCATATGTGCTTTTTGAACATCCCATTCCAGATTTAGACCCCCCCTTTGCTGTTATAATAACTTCCACTCTTCTGGGAAGGTTTTCCAATATATTTCAGAACATGGCTGTGAGGATTTGCCCTTTTAGCCACAAGAGCATTCGTTAAGTCAGGCACTGATGTTGGGCTGGTGTTCAGTGGGGTTGAGGTCAGGGCTCTGTGCAGGCCACTCGAATTCTTCCACTCCAGCCTTAACACACCATGTCTTCATGGAGCTCGTTTTGTGCACAGGGGCATTGTCATGCTGGAACATGTTGGAGCCCCTTAGTTTACTGAAGGGAAATTGTAATGCTACAGCACACAATGACATCCTGTACAATAGAGTGTTTCAGTTTGGGGAAAAAACACATATGGGTGTGATGGTCAGGTTTCCACAAACTTTTGGCCATATAGTGTAGCTTCTTAGTTCTTAATATTCTATGAAATTTGATACAAAATCAGTCAGGCTGAATTCAGCAACCTTTCCAACCTTTTTGCATGGCTGCTCTGTTTATAACTGAGCCACACTGGCATGAGAAAACGTGGTAAAAATGACAATTCATTCATTCATATTCAGTAAACACTTTATGCTGGTCAGGGTCATGGTGGATAAGAGCCTATTCCAAAAACACTAAGCTCAAGGCAGGATGGGCTACCAGACCATTGCAGGGGAAATTTTGGGGCAGTTTAGAGTAATAAATCTACCTACATGCATGTTTTTGGGAGGTGAAAGGAAACTGGAGGACCTGGGGAAAACAAGGACACAGCTCAGGATTGTATTCTGTTCCCTTGAATTGTGAGGAGACTATTCAGTTTGATTTAAATATATGTGTATAGCATGTTTAACAATAGACATTGTCCCAATCACAGCTGTTGTGAACAGGCATTTTGAAATTACTTTGTGTTCACAAAGACCACATTATATCATCAGGCGTGGTATGCTCAATTTGGAAAGCATAAACCATCCTTAGAGCTTAGGAACACCTGCAGTCCACACACACAACAGCTATATGTGCAGCAGTTCTGAGAAAAGTACCATTTTAGGGCCATTACATGAGTAGTAAGGCCATTGCTTTTGTAGTTTTCTCCACCATGATAGAAAAAGAATTTGAAAGTCTCTACTGGTGGGCAGTTTTATCTAGAAATCTACCAGTGTCTCATTTTTAACAGTTCGAGATACTAGGCTATAATATTCTGGCAGTTGTTTGTGAGATGGAGGTTCCATAGAAATGGAAAAGAGAGAAAACCCTGTTTTCAACAGTCAAAGACTGTTGTGGATGCTGTAAGGTGCTCAGGTTATTCCAGTTCTTGCTTTGTAATGGTTTCCCAAACCGCTTCTCTCTATTGTCTCTCTGTCTTGCTTTTGCCATTTCCATCTCTATCATTTTATTTTTTTCGCACAAACACACTCGCATATATACACAAGCATTATTACCATCTCATGCTGTGTGTCTTCGTTCACTTGTCCCTCTTGCTCCCATTGCATGCTTTTCTTCTTTTTTCCTCTCTCTGCTGCTCAAAGGGTGTCTCTTCAGTTCCTGCTGTAGCTGAGTTGGCAAGTGGCTCTGAATGCAAATAAGACTTACCCAACCTCTCTGTCTCTCTCTCTCACACACACAGACACACACACACACACACACACACAGCTTGTAGTTATATCTATGCTTTGAAAAAGCTTCAGTCAGGGAGCAGGAGCCAAGAGTGAAGGAAGGTTGGAGAGAAAAATAAGGCAAAAAAGATAAATGAAACCTAAAGAGATAAAGTGATATGTCATTTGTTGAATAGGAGAATAAAAGGTCCTAGTTTTTTCTCCCTTTCTTTGAGTATGAATCATGATGGCATTTATTCATATATGGCTGTATTCAGCGTTGGCAACTTAAGCCAAGAAGTTACGTCAATATTTTCAGAGACAGGTCACGTAGCTGTTTAATTTGATTACCTGTGCACGCAATTCAGATTATTATTAAAATCATCTGCATGTAATTTGCTCGTCCAAGGTTGCCAGATTTTACTTTTGTAAAATCTTTTGTAAAAGAAGTCAGAGAACAGTTTTTTCATTACAGTCTAGACCACTGGCTTTAAACACAAGAACGTGCTAAAAAAATTAGAGAGCAGAGTCGATGGTTAATTGTGCATAAAAATGAATGTAGTCACGAGATACTAAATCAAGGCCATGATATCGTAATGTGTGTTTGGGATTTAGGTTATATTATCACACTTTAAATTTCCTATTTTGAGTTGACAAGTTAATGAAATAATGCTGACGTTTTGTTTAATTTCATGCACTTTTCTGTAAAGAAATCATGCCCTCTGTTTGAAGAATAAGCTGACTGAGCATTCGTCTGCTATGCTTACAGCTCAATTCAGCCTCTGAGGTAAGCAATGTCTCTGATTAAGATGTAGGGTCCTCTGATGCAGAAAAAAAATCTTTTAATGAAATTTAAAGGGATTATTATTAATTAATACTGTCATATACTGTATGTATTTAATATTGACCCTCATAGTTTTTAGTGTAATTTAAAGCCCAAAATATGAATTTCAACATTATAGCATTATACAACTGATATCTCACAAGAAAATGCACTTAATTCCATGTCAGAATTGTACATAAGTAATTGTCTAAAACATTTCTCTTTGTTTTAGGCAAACTCCACCCCTCTCATCTAACTGCCTGAGTAACATTTAAGCCCATAGTTACATCTGAGGTCTGCATAAATCTTCACTATGCACTCTGAATGTGGCCCAAACTGACCATATGTCTTCACTTCTACAAAATAATGAGCACAAAATAAGATGCATTTACATGCACTTAAGTAATCCCCATACTGTATAAGTCTGTAGTTATACGAGTTATTTTTTTATGTCTCTTTATCACATAATGATTTCATTCTGCAAGCTTTCCAGATAATGTAGAATTTTTATGTGAATGATCTCATAATGTTTGGATTATTACTGTGCATATAAATCAAGTGGTGGCTGGTGGTTTTTAAAATAGGAGAAGCACAACTGTCTGTTATAGACATTCATATTAATGTGCTCATTCTAATACATTATCACTTCTACAGTAACAGCTTGTTCACAGGGACTTGCATGACAGACGATCCACATAATCTAAGATTAATAATAAACAAACACAGCCAATCAATTTTACTATTCCAAGAGAGCTGAATGGACCTTTTTTTGTTCCCTGACTCCTCATAAGTTTGAGCATCACAAGACCTTTCTAAAATCAGGTCAACATTAGCAGGGTCGGCCATTTTGTGCCAAAAAGCAGCTAAGCTGCTAGCTGAAGAAGGTAGTGGCAGCTGGCTAAACACTTATAAACAACAAATTTCACAAATTAGTGCAAATAATCAAACAAAATTTTATATTTAAAGTTTATTTACAATATGTACAAATTATACAGAAGAAATAACAAGATATACTAGTGTGTAAAACTGTTTTGGATTAGGCTACTCAACTAACTACAGAAGCACTACTGCAGCTTCAAGCGATTCTGACTGGTGTCGATATGCTTGAGATATCAGTCATGTTCATTACCATTTCAGTGACTGGCAGTAGGTTATGAGGTTCCATGTCTTTGAGAGATCTCCCTATCATCATAAAGAGAATCCGTGCGTCCAATTGGGACAAAAGAAGAGTGCGCTGTTTTTTTTTTTTTCTATGCAAATCCCATCCGCCTCACTCCCATTAACCCCCAGAGACGTACAGCGTCCAGGAGGGACAGAAAATGATGTGTTAAAATCCTGATGTCCCATGAGCATTAATCTTTCATCCCCTAAAAAAAACACACTGTACTTGAATCTTCCATAGGGTCCCAAAGAAGCATGGCATCATGAGTGTCTATCAGTGCTGTGTCAGGGGCTTCAAAGTAGATTTTCAGTCAAGCTGCGCTGTCCGCCAAAACCAGTTTGCATTAAATGAACAAACAGTGAGATATTGCTTTTTTTTTTTATATTCGATTCGCTAAAATATTGAATTTTATTGCTCTTTTTCAATGAAGGTTTTGGGGAAGCCGGGTAGTCTTAAAGCAATTGCCTGTGATATAAATGTAGTTACAGAATGAGAAACAAATCAAGAGTATATTCTAGGAGGTTAAGGCTAATTCACATCCAAAATGCCTAAATCTACCAGACTAACAGCACTATGACAGACGGTGTGAAAGGTGTCAGTGGAAGAAAGCTGGGAAACGGCATGCTTTATTTAAATCCGAGCAATTACTGGCCACATTTCGTATGTTTTAACAAGATTAAGTCAATGTCACTGAGGCAAGCAAGAGAAAGATTGTCTCTCAAAATGAGCAAGATTACACTAAATCAGTGTGATTAGCCTGCATCTGTCATACACGCTCGCATACACAAGAGGAATGGAGTAAAAGAGGCAATAACTTCTCAGCCTATTTAGCATCTATAAAGACATACACAACCTTGCAACAGTGGCCTCAGTATAGTTTCTAATAGGTCGTCAGGGCTGTGCCGGCTGTAGTGTGCCTTTTAAATAAATGTTTTGCTTCACATCTCTGACCTCGCTGAGGCTTTGCGAAAGATTCAGTGAAGCAGACAGACATGGGGCTGTGTGTCATAGTGCTCATGAGGCCCGCCAGTAATTGTCACCACTGGTGTTGCTGGGAAATTGCTTTAACCTTCATGCCTTCTCCATTGCCACCACTCCGTAAATGTCATCCTATCTGGCTGCTGTCCCTCTCCCCTCTGTTTAAACACTCCTCTTTTCCAAATGCTCACACTATCTCTCCAAAACATTCTGCCTGTCTCTCTCTCTCACACACACACACGCACACACAAAACACACAATACACATACACACAGTGTACCGTTCCAGTCACCTTGCCTTGCAATAATGTCCTCTCCCTCTCCTTTTTTCCTCTATCTCCACCAAGCATTCTCCTTCATATCCTCCATGCACTGTATCTGCTCTTCCTCTTATTTTCTTGCCATCTTTCTGTCCTAACCAGAAGGCCTGCATCGTATTCTCAGCCAGTCATGCTGTGTAGGTACATTTCACAATCTTTTTAGGAACTTAGGAACTATAGGCAGAGGAGGAACCAGGGCTACTTTTAATTCATGAACTATAGTTTTGGTCCTTGTTCCAAGAGCGAACTTCAGGAGGGACTAGACTGTATTAGTGTGGAGCTTACAAAGAAATCGCGTGGCAGAATTCTGCACATGCTAAATGTATATAATAGTAATCTTGCACAGCACTGCATAAAAATGAACACTGTGGGAACAATACATCCAAAATATATTTACCAGACTCAGTTGGGTACGTATGAATTACTTTCAGGGGGATATGATGAAATGCTAAATAAAATCACTGCATGATCTGTACAATTAAATCACAGTGTGATGTGCTCATACATCTTGGGTGGATGCCAGACTGCAGTAGAGGCAGTTGTGATATTCAGAATTTGTCATTTAATTATTTAAGGCACGACCTACCGTCAACCAATCTTTCAATATTAATAACTTTAATAGAGTACATTTATTACAGTTACACTGAACATGATTTAGATAACATGCTAATAATAAGGGAAATGACATATTACCTTGTAAAACCTGATCTACCGCTGTTTTTTTTATCTCCTACACTCGATCTCCAGTACTTTATTGACTGTCACATTGATATCACTAAACTCAGTGTGTAGCTAGCTGGCTAGCAGCTTTCAGACAGAAATGGGGAAAAATGCAGGGTACTGATTCACTAATGCTGTTTCTTATCATAGCAGCTAGTAGCCAATAGAATATGAATAAACTTATTAAAGGCCACACTCAGTTGATGCTTAGAGAGGTTAAATATGGAGGAATCATAATTATGACTTTGTTGACCATTTATGAGCATCATTATAGTGCAGTTACTGAACAAAACATTGCATTTTGACACATATATAATCAACTGTACTGTATCTGTGTTATGTTAACTGCCTAGGAATAATCATTTGGAATTGTCATAAAATATTTCAAGTTCAAACCTATAACCCTAGCCTAGCTATGGCTATGAGGAGGTTGGAGAAAAATGCTACTCTATGCAAAGAATTTAGCTAGCACTAGATCACAAGGAACTACAAATTAGCACACAAGTTGGACACAGCCTGTTACATTCTGAACGAGGATCACCGTGAGTTTAAACAGACAAAATAAAGATTTGGAAAAATATCGATCAAATATCAAAGACATAGTCTTTAGTTCGTGAAACAGTTCCTTTTAATGTAGTTTGCTAATGCTACACTAGAGCAACATACCAAAAATAACATAACTATATTGAAGCATTCATGATTGTTGACATCCTACTTACATGTTATGGTAAACAGTTGGCCAGTTGGTCATTTTGTTTCCAAGCAAAAGAAAAGAAGCAGTTACATAATTTCTGCGTTAAATATATAGCTCGTGTTGCTAAGATAACACTGAGATGAAATCAACTTTTTTTCAAGTTTCGGATGTGAGAAGGTGATCCTGTGAGAATCTCGTATCAACTTATGACAGGGTTAGTTACTTTCACCACAATCGCAAAGTAAAACATTTTCACAGTGCTTTTGTGTTTAGAAGTTTCCTTAAACAGTGGTGACTCGGTGGATAAAGGTTCTGGGTTGAAGGTCAGGGGTTCAAGCCACTGCACCACCAAGCTACTGCTGTTTGACCCCTGAGCAAGGGGGTTTGACTCTGGCTTGACCCTGTGCTCTGACCCCACCTTCCTAACAAGCAGTGGATATGCGAAGAAAAGAATTTCACTGTGCTGCAATGTACTGTATATGTGACAAATAAAGGCTTCTTCTTCTAAAAAAAGGTTCAAAGCCTGTGAGCTTCCAATATTCACCTGGGTTAAAAAAGTGAACGTGAATGTCATATTTGTACAAAAAAGCAAGCACAAAAGAATGACAACTTCAGATTAGTTAACTACTTACTTGTAATATCATGTATAGGACACACACTCTGTTTTGATATTAGATATACATAGAAAATGTGAATTATGCATATATGGAATAAAAAATTGATTGGGCAAAAACAATCAATAATGATGTGGCTGATACGGAGTTACCTTTAACGAAATCAATTATTTTACAATTACAGTACATCCCAAAGTGTTTAGTCCTCATATACCACAGCAATTTGCCAAAGGTCAAAATTTATTATTCACTAACTTCTGACCTACATCTGACTGTAACTAAGCATATTAGAACAAGTGTATCAGTATAAACTTTATAGCTGCAAATATTATCAGAGCAGCTGGTATAAAAATATTCATCAACACTTTCAGAATCAATCAGACCAATCAGACCAATCAGATGCAAGAACTTACTAAAAATTTACTAAAAAATTAATATACACATTAAAATATATGTGAAAATAAAGTATGCCATATGGCATGAGGTTATTCAGAGCTCAGTATCATGCAGCAAGATTAATTTAACCAGAAGGTTTGGAAATTTGAGTTTCAGTAGACTTATGCTTGCCAACAGAAAGTAAAACATATAAACTTTATACAGTGCAGTATGGATTTTCTTCTAAATATATAAATAGTGGGGGGGAAAAAACAGTCCAAAAAATAAACAGGATTAAAACAGTGATTTGTATTCTGACAGCTATATGGCATAGCACCTCAGACTAAGTGCAGTAATCAGCAGCATTATCTCTACATAAATAAGTTGGATGGACAGCCAGAAGCTAATCTTGATAAGCACCATGTATATCTTACTCTGGTGTAATAGTCTGGTATGGTATGTGGATATTTTCTTCTTCTGTCTTCTGTGTTTGAAAGGCTACATTAATAGCAAAGTATCCCAGACCTTTATACAACATGTACTTGGCGTTAGCCGTCTGCTTTCTTTATACCTACGTTACTGCATCTGCCCACTAGATTTATAATGAAATATGTCTCTCGTAATATAAAACTTGTGGGGTGTCTATACTATATTTGTGTGAGTGTGAACATTTAGGCAACATGTATAGCTACAGGAAGCAGTCTGTAGCACAGCCTGTATCCTGGGCTTGAATTCTCGGTGAAATAACGCTGCCTTTACAGATTGCACTACCAAAGTGGCATCAGAGGAAGGGTATTACAGACAGAAATCGATTATTTCGCATAGCAGCACTGGGCCGCAGAGTTCTCGATCATCACAAGACAGTGGCAAATAGTTGTGCCCAACACTGTTCAATACCTAGAGGAATTGGATATGATTTCAAACACTGGTTCAGAGCTGGTGTGCTGGCAAAGTCAAAACAAGATCAGCCCATTTTCTTCTGCAGGATTGTGGAGGAAGGAACAGATTGCCGTCATAGACCTGTTAGGCCCATGTGGCCTTCTGATTGAAAACTTGCATCCATATCACTGGGAGAATTTTGAATGACTTCTGTTGAGGCAAATAAAGGCTTCTTCTTTGTGAGCTTCCAATATTCACCTGGGTTAAAAAAGTGAACGTGAATGTCATATTTGTACAAAAAAGCAAGCACAAAAGAATGACAACTTCAGATTAGTTAACTACTTACTTGTAATATCATGTATAGGACACACACTCTGTTTTGATATTAGATATACATAGAAAATGTGAATTATGCATATATGGAATAGAAAATTGATTGGGCAAAAACAATCAATAACGGTGTGGCAGATACGGAGTTACCTATAACTCTGGGCCGAAGAGTTCTTGATCATCACAAGACCGTGGCAAACAGTTGTGCCCAACACTGTTCAATACCTAGAGGAATTGGATATGATTTCACTGGGAGAATTTTGAATGACGTCTGTCGAGGCACATGTGCATGTGTGTGCGTGCGCGGGCGTGTGTGTATGTGTTGAACACTCTGTTTTAACAGTTTCCTTTAAGGATAATTTGCGAAATCACATCATCAAACATCTTTCCTAAAGGAGACATGAGAAGTTATTAGCAGATCAAGCAAGTAGGAAAAGAAACTAACCAAACAATTCACAAGATAAAAATCTGAATCCGACAATCTGATCACGAATAAAAAAAGAGATTAATGATTGCTTCAGAGAATTTTCCTCTGAATTATACTCATACTATAGAAAACCAATTACACACATGGAATGCAGCCATTTTTGGCAGTCTAAATTAAGTGCGACTTAAATGAAAAATGACCTTGATTCAGAATAAGATGCTATTCAGTCTTTTCCATCTGGCAAGGCCGTGGGTCCTGATGGACTTGGCTACAAATTGTACAAAGCTCTCAGTAAAAGACTTTCTTTCTGTATGCTTAAAATGGTGAATGGTTCAGTAAAAATAGGAGGCTGCATTGATTAATAGAGGCAGGTCAAGTCTTTTTGAATTACATTGCACTGTGTGGCAGGATCCTTTATCTCCGTTTCCCTTTGATAGGCCACTGGTTTTAGGGATCAGGAGACATCCACATAGTCAAGGGAAATGCTGAAAGTATAAAAGGGCTTGGAAAATCTTGTCAGCTTCTACCTATTTATTCCACTGCACATTTGAAAGCTCGAATCTGACTGGTCAGAAGGTGTGCATTTTTTTTTCATATAACAGCACAGGTAGTTCCACTTGTAACAAACAATAGATTAATATCAAGGCACTAGTTCTGATACATTATTGTAACTTTAATAACAAGATAACAGCATTGTAGTAACAGTCTGTACCCAGGGACATGTAGGGCAGATGCTTCCAATAATCTAAGACTAATAATAAATGGATATAAAAATGGGTCATTCATGGGAAATGCTCATGCTGAATGTTTTGTTTATTGGACGTTTATTTAACATTTATGGAAGGAATCTTGCTTGTAAGCACTCTCAGCCTCGGTTACGATTTCCATTTTCTGCGTTTTCATGGTAAAATGATAGAGAAGAGGGAGAAAACGAGAGAGAGAGAGAGAGAGATAGAGAGAGATGATAGAGCAAGTAAGAGGTTGGTGGGAGAATGACTGTTTATCGCAGCTGTAACGTAGGTGAGAACTTGTCTCTCAGACATTCCACAGCATTAAATCTAATTAGAAACCATTAAAATGCAGACGTGTCACTTATTAATAAATCAAACATTGTAATCATTGGCAAATCACTGCGGTATAAGCAGAATAACACACTCCAGACTGCCCTTATACGAAAAGAATGCTGTTCTGTTATATGAAACTCGGCTTGCGCATCATGCCGTTTCACACCCCCCGGAGTGCATTATTTTCATAAAAGAACACGGTTTGTTGTATGTTGTTCCTTACATAGCCTATGCAAGTTTTTGTCTACAACTTAATTAACTGCATTGATTCAATTAACAGTTTATACTGTACACAGTCAGGTAGAGCAAAAGTGAAGTCATGTCTGCAATGAAAATACAGGGTGTCCCAAATGTCTCCATACATAAGGGAAATTAACACTTTTTTATTAAATGTATTTTTCATACTTAGTTTATATTATATATTGTTTTTCGGATAGCCTTTAAGAATGCCTTTGATACTTTGGGATTTTTGAGATTCAGTTTAGTGGTTTGGTTTTAGGATACCAAGAAATTCATATATTCGATTAAATAAAATTGTAAAAAAAAATCTTTTTAATAATAACTGACAATAATTATTGTTTGGCAAACAATAATAATCGTGGCAACATCTTTATTGAAATACAATTTTGAGGATTCTAAATTAGAGTTTCCACACATGAACATTCACATTCCAATATCGCAATAAATTATTTATGTTATCTAAGACAAATCTACTGTCTAGTGGTGTACAGGTGACCGAATTCAGCCTTTTCTAAATGCACATGTGAATGATGTGGCATTTACAGAGATCTGGGAAGATGATTTATCTTGAATACGAAGCTGTTCTATGAGCACTAGGCAGAAAATGATTCGGTTTAAAAGTATTGCAAAGTCTTTATTACTACAAAACCAAATTAAGCTAAAATCAATGGCTCTATGTCTCCACAGTGTGACAGGTGCAATATGGCTGTAAGATTACTATCATACTTATTTCGCTTCTCCTGTGTGCTGCAAGACTATTAGTCTATCATGTTTGAATGGGTTTTTTTGTCAAAAGAAAAATAGAAAGCCAGATAAATTTGCATCAATTTTTGAACATGACATGGCAACCACAAATGGTGAGCATCGCTGCAGCCAAAAAATATATTACGTTTTAATAAATCTCCAACGGTTCTATGTTTTAATAAATGATTTAATGAGACCATTCTTAAATCTTTTGAAAGATGGATAAATCTAGAACTTACTCCATTGCGGCATTACTTCATTGCATTATCTTACCACTTACTACTGGACACCTCTATGGAACCATTAAATGTGTGAACGCTTTTTTTTTTTTTACCTACTCAGCTTTTCTTCCTATTCGCAATTAATGTGATTTATTTTTTTTTTTTTTGAAAGAGACATCTTTCCTATGCATATGCATCAGCTGTTGAGTTGGCTGGTGTTAGCAGCTCATGCTGATTGGTGCAGAGTGAAGCCAGGACAGGAAGTCGAGCTGAACAAATGTATTACATAAGTACTGCAAGAGTGTGTGTGTGTGCGTGTGCATGTATGTTTATATAAAGCATGATCCAGTTCAGCACAGATATAAAGCTGAATCAAGGTCACTGTAAGGCAGCAGAGATGGATGCAAGTGCAGGCAAACATTAATAACAACAGGCAAACAATTTAATTTACAAACCCAAGACATAGTCAAAAGCAGGCATGGGTCAGATGATCAACAAATAGGGCAAACTAAGCAAAGCCAAGAGCAAAATAACAAAGTAGCAAGTCAAAAGAAAGCAAGCACTAGAGGAAAGGCTTGGTGTAGTCACAAGAATAATCTTGGAGTGAGGCTTTTGCAATGAATGTATGAATGTCCATGTTATTTATAGCAGTGTGTGTGACTGGGATCAGGTGTAATTAGAAGTCTGGCGACCTTGAACAAGGAAATGACTGTGGTCGATGGTAAAGGGAATCTGGTTTGGCCATGTTGTGAGGCTGTGATGAATTCTGGGAAGTTGAGTTCATGGCTGAAACCAGTGCTGATTTATAAAGGGCTCTATAAAACCTGATCAAGTTCAGTACAGATAGGTAAAGCCTGATCCAGTTCATTGTGGCTCTATAAAGCTGGCTCTAGCTCAGAATGGATCAGTAAAGTCAGGTTTACTTCAGGATGGAACTATAAACCGGATCCAGTTCAGCTTCGATCTATAAAGCCAGATCCAGTTCAGCTTCGATCTATAAAGCCAGATCCAGTTCAGCTTCGATCTATAAAGCCAGATCCAGTTCAGCGTCGATCTGTAAAGTTTGATCCAGTTCAGCGTGGATCTGTAAAGGCTGATCCAGTTCAGCGTGGATCAATAAAGCCAGATTCAGTCCGGCATGGTGTCTATAGTATTATCAGTTTCAGTGTGGATCTGTAAGTTTGACTTGATCCAGTTAATATGGCTCTATACAGTCTAATCCAATCATGATTCAGTTCAGCATGGATCTATAAAGCATGATCTGTTTGCACAATTCCATAAAGTTCAGTTCAGCATGGGTCAGTATGTTAAGCATCATCCAAATTATGCTTGTGGCTCTATGCAGTCTGATCCACTTCAACACAGCTCTATAAAGTGTAATCCAAGATTGATCTATAAAATGTGGTCCATTTCAGCATGGCTCCATAAAACTTTATCCAGTTCATTATGGATCTATAAAACCTGACCTAGTTCAGCAAAACTTAATCTAATTCAGCCTGGATCTGTAAGTTAAAGGTGAAGCAATTAATATGGCACTATATCAGTCTGATCCACTTCAAAACAGCTGTATAAAGCCTGATCCTGTTCGGCACTGCTATATAATGACTGGTCAGGTTAACATCGCTCTATAAAGCCTGATCCAGCTCACATGGCTCTGTAAAGCCTGTTCCAGTTAACATGGCTCTATAATGCCTGAGCTAGGTCACATGGCTTTGGAATAGTCTGATCCAGTTCACATTGGTTCATGAAGGCTAATCCAGTTCACATGGCTTTGGAAAAGTCCAGTCCAGGTTATGTGGCTGTAAAGACTGATTCAGTTCCCATGGCTCTATAAAGCCTGATCCAGTTCTCATGACTCTGGAAAAGACTGATCCAGTTCAGCAAGATAATGTAGGTACTGTAGGTAAACACTAGAAAAAGAGATTTATCATCATCGATAAATCACAGGACTGTTTTTTTTTTCTGTTCATCTTTGTGCCTCAGGAAAACATGTGACCACTGCACAAACTGTAGAAAACTGGCTTGAAGACAAACTTCACCCACAGGTCATAGATTAAATGTGGTGTAATGTGTGCATTGACAGGTTTTACTTTCCAGTACACATGATCAGCAAGCTCTATTAACTTCGTCCTTGAGGTTCTTGGGAAAAATCCAAGTCTCGGTCTAGCAGTACACAGTAAAGAAAAATAATAGAGAGAGCAGCTGAGGAAAACTGAGTCAAGAGTTAAAGGGAGAATGGAATAGCAAATGACAGAGCAGTCAGGAAGGGAGAGGAGAAGAGGAGATAGGCAAGGCAAAAAAGAGTAGAGGAAGCAGGTCCAGTGGGAGGAGGGCGATTTGGCTGAGGAGTTTCAGCATTGGTGCACTACTCATTAAACGGGCCAAATCATGCATAACTATGCACACAAGTTTGGCTTTGAATTGATTTCTTAAGGTAACTGGACTTGCCTGAGGCATGCAATCCATTTAGAGAACAGAGAGAAATTGAGAGAAATAAAGAAAGGGAGGCAAATAGGAGCTCCTCAGTTCACCTTACTAAATAAATGATTATTACCTGAAAGTTTAATTTTTTGGGTCGATCGGGGGTGGGGGGGGTGTCTTATATCCTTCACCTTTTTTTATTTCTTACAATGACTGTTGGTCTTACCATTCAAATCTCTCACACAGATTTTAAGGAAATAAACTGATCTTTTCTGTATCTCTCTCTCTCTCTTATCGGTTGACGCTGATCACAGATGATGTGCATTTTTATGTGCATTAACTGAATTTGCCAAATAACAAAATAAAAGAGATTTACCCATACAAGCACACTCAGTACTCACAGAACATGACCAGTATAAAACAGATATACCTGTATGCTATAGATTAGAACAAACATTTATAACAACAAATGTTATTTGAAAGAAAGTGTATTTTCAGCATCGATCTGAAGAAAGGTGCATTTAAATACAGTATAGCTATTTTTTTTCCTGCAGAGTACGGCAAAAACGTTACTATGCATTGTCTTGGGCTGCATGTTTATTAATATTTTGATTAATGTTCATCATCTAACTTGATGCTTATTCCTGCAGGGTTTGCTTTGTCTTCTTCACATCTTGTTTGCTTTGCCTAATGCTTAATAAAAGCATTACACAACCATTTTTTTTATTTTACCATCAACAGAAATTATGGCAAACATCTGCTTGTGCTTAAACAAGGGGGAAAAAATAAAAACACATCATTCTCTATCCACACTGTATTCTCAGTGTGTGTGTGTGGTGTGTAAGTGTGTGTGTTCTGGGCATTTCTTGATGGTGGCCCCCACCATGCATAGGCTCCCTACTCAACACGTGATGTTTTGTTTTTTTGCCGAGTATGAGGGTGAGAGCCTGTGCGGAACAGGGGCTGGAGGGAACTGGGCAAAGAAGGAGGAGGAGGAAGCAGAGGGGGGGGTTCTTGTTTTTCAAGCGACCGAGGTTAATTCCTTATTCTTCCTTATCGATTTTTCTTCATCCCCGGAAGCCAAACAAGCTGTTGGAAACACAGACACTAAAGATAGTGTAAAAGGGGAAATAACAAACAGTGCACAACAATGACAAACCCACTTCCCACAAGCCAGCGAGAATATTCACAGATCTAATAGCTCAATTCTTTGATCTTGCCAACAGTTTGTGTCTTTCTTGCGGTTGTTGTGTGTTTATAATGCCTTTTTTGTTTTCTTTTGTTTTTTCATCTTTTGCAAAAAGATAGAATCAATGACCTCTTGATGAATTGTCTTTTTTGCTCTTGCTTCTTTTCTTTTTTGATGTTTTTCTTAGTTTTTTTCTTACCACAGTAATATTTTTTGAATTTTCTCTTTTCTCTTTTCCCCCCCTCCTTTTTGTCTTAACCCTAGGTCCACTCACAAAAAAACACGATGAATCTACAATGAACCGGCCACGAGACGAAGGTATTTTTGTTGCATGTTTTTCCTTTTTTCTTGTATTTTTTGGGGGGGAAATAAAAGACAGCCTTCCTTATTAGTCATGTGTAGGAGAGTTTGTTAACCACATGTGCAAATCAGATATATATATATATATATATATATATATATATATATATATATATATATATATATATATACACACTCAGGTCCAGAAGTATTTGGACAGTGACAGAGTTTTTGTGATTTTGCCTTTATACACCACCGCAATGGATTTGAAATAAAACAATCAAGATGTGATCGAAGTGTAGACTTTCAGCTTTATTGTAAGAGGTTCCACAAAAATATGGCATTTACCATTTAGGAATTACAGCCATTTTCA
>CM040978.1:10224195-10244481 GCA_022985145.1 Pangasius djambal
GAGAGTATAGCCCTATACACCTCAGAATTCATCTTGCTACTTCTGTCAGCAGTCACATCATCAATAAACACCAGTGAGCCCGTTCCATTGGCAGCCATACATGCCCATGCCATAACACTGCCTCCACCATGTTTGACACATGATGTGGTATACTTTGGATCATGAGCTGTTCCTTTCTTTCACCATACTTTTCTCTTCCTATCATTCTGGTACAAGCTAATCTTGGTTTCATCAGTTCAAATCTTATTCCAGAACATGGGAGGCTTTTTTGATGTTTTATGGCAAAGTCTAATCTGGCTTTCCTGTTCTTGAATGTTACCAGTGGTTTGCACCTTGTTGTAAACCCTCTGTATTTACATTCATGAAGGCGTCTCTTGATTTTTAGATTTTGACAATGATACACCTACCTTCTCCAGAGTATTCTTGACTTCTGTTGATGTTGTGAAGGGGTTTTTCTTCACCAAGGAAAGGATTCTGCGATCATCCACTTTAGTTGTCTTCCGTGGTCTTCCAGGCCTTTTGGTGTTGCTGAGCTTGCCAGTCCATTCCTTCTTTTTAACAATGTACCAAATTGTTGATTTGGCCACTCTTAAAGTTTTTTCTATCTCTCTGATAGGTCTCTTTTGTTTTTTTCATCCTAATGATGGCCTCCTTCACTTGTATTGAGATCTCCTTGGACTTCATATTGGTAGATCCAGTCGAACAGCTGCCAAATGCCAACTCAGTACCTGATATCAACTCCAGACCTTTTATCTGCTTCATTTGTCTTGAAGTAATGAGGGAATGGACCGCACCTGGTCAATTAACTTCAAATACCTTTGAGCCCCTGAAAATGGAAGTACTTTGCTTAAAATGACTAATTCCTAAATGGTAAATATGTGGAACCTCTTAAAATAAAGCTGAAAGTCTACACTTCAATCACAATTTGATTGTTTTATTTCAAATCCATTGTGGTGGTGTATAAAGGCAAAATCACAAAAACTGTCATTGTCCAAATACTTCCGGACCTGACTGTGTATATATATATATATATATATATATATATATATATATATATATATATATATATATATATATACCCACACTGCTGGTCCTGGTGTTGAGAAAGTGTAGTTTTCTAAGACTACAAAATGAGCCTGAGCTGCTGAGAAAATCCGGCTATATCACTATTAACAGAATAGGAGAGAAAGGCTTTGAAGCATAATACTCGAACAGAGTTCTTAAAGTCATGATTTTACAGCTAAGCAACTGTTGCTGGTGTATAGAAGTGTTGGGTGCAGCTCAGAGAGATTATAATGGCTGAAATATCAGGCCAACTCTAATGAGGACAAATCAGACGGCCTCTGTTCTGCACTCACAGTGTCGGTGGAGGAGCCTCTGGAGTGGCTTTAGCTGTGATCGCAGTAAATACCACTCTGCAAGTATCAGAAAATCACTCATAGAGTGGCTAGATGAAAAGCATCAGTAGTGTATCAGCCTCCAAATGTACACTCAGAGACACACACATTCGTGCCCAGGCTTCAGCACCTGTTTATTAATGTCTTACAAATCTTTTTCTTCTTTTTGGCCTCTGTCTTTGAGAAGGATTATGATGAATTGCAATACTGTTACTGAGAAGGCCTTGCTGTCGAAATTCTTTGCCCTGTTCTTGTGTTTACAAAGAGACTCTTTTTCTCTCTTTGCCCTTTTCAGTCTTGTTTTTTTCTTTTTGGACCAATTTGTCTTCTTTTTACCTGAAGACATCAACACTGTTTGTGGCTAATGTGTTTTTTTTCTTTAAATACACGAATAGCTAGTTTGGTCCTTGGGAGGACTGGTCAGTGGGTATTAAAATGGCACATTTACACTGAAATGTGTGTATATTTGCATCAGTCTGTGAGAGAATGAATCACAGAGATAGTATGTCTACCTGAGCCCAGCTGATTATCCGGAGAAAAACTGTTTATACAAGCCACTGTCAACCCCCAAAATACACCCCCTCTCTTTCACTCTCTCTCTCTCTCTCTCTCTCTCTCCTTTACTCATAGACTCTCTCTACCGCCCCCTCGCTTTCTCTCATTTGGTCTCATATTATGGGGTGTATGCTGTCTGCTGGGGCTGTCGATGTTAAACCTGTCACCCTGTCTAGCACATCATCACTCCATCTTGCACATCTATATTTCACCCACCACACAGATGCTACAGCAGTGTCAGCTCATCTCACTGCCATTTTCATTTCTCCCAGGGTGGCTGAGGGATCTCCAACCACAGCTCAAACAGTAGGACTGGGTGGAAGATGTAGGCTGTGTCCCTGCTTCTGTCTTCATTTTAGCTAAGAATATTCTATTAGTAATCTTATCTCCACACAGCAGATGAAAAATAGAAATGTGTGATTAGGACTGTCAGTTGGTAGATGAAACAGCACACCATTTAATATGTAGCATGGAGTCTTAATTACATTCTGTTCAGGATGTAGTACAGAATGGGTGGACGTACTAAATAACAATATCTAAACCATTTACTGCTCTTCATGGAATTATCAAATCAGCTACATTTTTTGCAAGAAAGAAAGAAAGACCGCAGCCTGTGTGTAATATGGGAGACCACCAATGGTTATAATTTAGCTGTTACCGGGGAGTAATAAGAAATACACAGCAAAAAGAATGAGAATGACTGTAACCAGCTGGAAAAAAACTGTAATTTGCTAAATTAACATGTATTTGGCTAGTTTCTAAATTTGCGGCTTTTGTTTACATTTTTCCAACCTTTTAATTAGCCCTGCCTCTAGTTAAACGGAGGAATTGTCGTTGTTTGAAAGAAAGTGGAAAGTTTTTCAATATTTTAATTACAATTGCAATTTGCCTTTCAGACAACAGGGGGCTCTAAAACAACCAACTGTTTCTTTAAATATCACTTTGGCTGTTTGCAGTAATTGCTGCTAAATGGATGTATTGATCTAATTTGCAACATTGCTTTCACCCATTCAAGCCTATCTAGATCATAGCCTGAATATTCAGCATGAGCACTCATTCAAAATTGTTTTATATAGATCCCAGCAAAAACAACATGCATATACTGGTAATGAATGTTGATTCAGTTATGTCATATAAAAGAACTTGACTACACACAGCTTCATTCACTAAAAAGCAATATTGTTCAATAAATCATTAAAATTATTCAATAAATCATTAAAATGATTATTAGTTGTACCCATCAGATATGGTCTGCACATATGCCTACTTTACACATTCTCTCATCCACCCCCACAGGGTTCAGCATGGTATAGTTCACTATTATACTATTTACTGTAGTATATCCTACAATTTACTGTAGTATAGTATATGTTGTTCTGTTGTAGAATAGGCCACTGTGACTACCCCGATAGATGGGGTCAGGAATGAGAATAGATGAGGCAGGGGCTTAGAGAGTAGAGTTGCTTGGTTTATTATTTTTAGTGGCACTTTTCAGCACTACTCACCATTCAATTTAATGGCACATTCAAAACAAAAGAAAAGCACATGCAGCTTCCTGCTGCATGACTCATTCCAAATTCAAGTTCAAGTACAAGTTCAAAGTCTAGCTTAGCTCCACGGGCCTTTGTCTCTCTCTCTGGCATTTGGCAGCCTACTGACAAGAGAAAGACACATAAATAGGCTGTCATTAACCACACACAGGTGTACACCATCACTCATTACCTACTTTTTTTCTGAGACCCCTCCTTCAGTTCTTCCCACCTGATGGCCAGGCACTTATCTATAGAGAGTTTTTTGCTCACGTGTGATGCACCAGTCTGAAAAAAAAAAAGGGAAATGGAAAGTCAGGAGAATGCAACAGCACGTTCCCACAAATAACAGCTTCAATCTGGTGAAGTGCCTGTTGACATGACTGTATCCAAAGAATGGCCTCTGGTGCATTTTAGTGAGATCAGTCCTACTATAGTAGCCAAAAACTGCCTCACCTTGTTTTTGGTCTTGGGCCTCAAACCTTTACAATTGTTGCCATCGTATCACTTTGAGGATGCCTCTGCCCATGACCCAAGTGGAAGCCCAGATATCAAACATCCTGTCAAACCACACCGTTCTTCAGGTTTGTTGTGAGTCCCACCTGCCTCAAGGATCTTAGGATAGATCCCATATGATGAATGTGCCACTCCCAGTCATCACTGTAGACAGTTGTGTCTAGGTATCTAGGTAGACAGCTGTATTCTGTGTATGATTCATTGAAATGTGGCAGGGGCCCCACATGTCCCTGTGTTCATTCCAAACCACCTGTTTATTCTGTTTGGGTAATAGAAAGGGATGGCTACACACAACCATACCTGGGGACAATCTGTGTGGAGTTATATGAGGATACTGGGACCAGGTGGATTGAGCTGAACCTTTTAGGCTCATCTCCAGTCCCAAGTTATCTCTCCCAGGAGCCATCATCACCAGAGCAACATGGAACACCTCTCTTCAGGGATGAAGGATGTTGAGGTGGAATATTTACAGTGCACCGCCTCTATCTGTTTGCCTTACCTCATAGTTGGCATCCCTGATTCACTGTATGACCACAAAAGGGCCATGCCAATTGGTGAGTAATTTAGAGCTTGACATGGGCAGTAAATAGGGAGCCTGATCTCCCAGGGCTCTTGCAGCTGATTGGCCCTTTTATACAACTGGGATTGACAGAATGATAGAATTGATGGAATGTACTAAATTTTAGTCCAAACACATCCCTGATTAATCATATATGTAGGTTCCATAGTTTTGTAATATGAATGTGGTGCCTCAGTCAGTCAAAATCTCTTTCAGGATTCCAACTCAGGAGATTACTCAGAAGAGTGCCACTACATACAGCATGCTGAGATGTTGAGAACGGCACTGCTTCCCAGTATCACACTGCAGAGTCCGTCATGGCAGGACACTGGTCCTGGCTCCAGCACCATCAGGTTGACTTCTTCTCTGGTATGATGCTCCTCTGCCAGTAACCAACTTCGACATGAGTCCCAGAGTAATGTGTAGGTAGATCTCACCGAAAATCAGGGACCAGGAACCACTGGTGATACACAGAGGTCTGGCTGAAGGTCTGCAAGATGGATTTTTTTCATACTTCAGCTGAGTCTGCTCTGGCAGCTGCTGTGCCACCCCTGACTGCAGAGGCAGCAGCCAGACTGCCTACTGGATCTTGGGCCCTCCCCATGCAGCAACCATGTGCTTGAAGAGCTTAACTTAGGCTTCCAGTTTGTCCTGTGGAGACATCTTTGTGAGGGTGAAGTGGAGCACAGGTGGAGTGCCTGCAGCTGGAGTGCCAGAGGGGTGCAGCAAGCTATGTTGGACCTATCAGTCCTTTGCCTACCTTTTCCCCAGTGTTGCAAAGCTTGATGGTGGGCTTGGTGGAAGGACTTACAGTAATCACCACAGTAAATGGCAAGATCTCTATGGCAGCATATCTGTCTTCAATCCCAGGTTTTGGCACCAGTGTGACAACCCTGGTAAGAAGGGTGAGGAATGAGGATGCAGGAAACAGGGATTTAGAGTGTGGAGCTATTTATTATATTTTTAGCAATGCTTTTCAGCACTACTCCTTTCAATTTAATGGCACACTCAGTACAAAAGAAAAACACATACAGCATTATATTGTTATCTGTGGTATCAAAGGGCTGTATTCAAAGTTAAGTTCAAAAGATACAGCAATATTTATGGGGAAAGTTGTGTTGGGCAGGTTGTTAAGTTGATTTGCCTGTCAAAATTATTAAATTATCTAAATGTAGTTTAAACACAAGCACTTGCCATTAAGCCCAAAAAACGGGATAGAAAATGCAGACTGAAGAAACAAATTGCATTTTTTTTCCCCTTTACTGTCAAATGTAATACAGTGTAAAATAAAAGTGATCTAAAATTTAATAACAAAAAAAAAATGATATTAGTGTGAAGATGGTAAACACTGAAATAAACTTTTAATAGAAGTCTTGTATATTGCCAATATAATGCTGCATGAATAGTCCTAGTTGCAATTATCACATTAATCATGGCAGTTGTGGCTTAATTTAGCAATATAGCTTTCTTCCTCATTCTTTGTCAGCTTCCAAAATAGGATATGATCTAACACATTCTATCCTTTTGCATTTTATTACATTACAGCAGGGGTTCCCAAACTTTTTGGGTGAATGACCCCAAATGGATATTATGGCATCTGGAGGATTAAAAGACAAGATTCCCTAGATTGCATGTCAGAGCCAAAACATCCTTGTCCATCAGAAAAATACAAGTCAAACTGTAAAATGTTTGGTGATTTATGCACAGCAACATTTAACAGACTGACAAGCTCTGTTTCTCTTTAAAACTTTCTGTCATCGTTGAGATTGTTGTCAATGAGTTCTGACCTTACATTCAAAATATTTACTAATCTAGAAGACCCAGAATGCTGGTATGCAAAGCAGACTCTTTGATAGTTTGAAGGTTACATGAGTGGTTTTTAAATTTCAAATACTAAGCACAATAGGAAAGTCAATTAGTGTTAATAATAAATAATAAACTGGAACAGTAAGTATGTGATTTAAAATACAATGCTAGTTTGTTTAGCGGAGGTAGATGGAAGGGGAAATTTGTTCATTTTTATTGTTGAATTCCTATGCGAGTGCAGGGTGTCAGTACAGCAAGTACACTCTTTATTTAAAAGTAGCATGTTTGAATGTGACTCCCAGTAACCTTTCAAAACAGTAGAAAACAAAATCCATCTTTGTAGTTAGAGCAATATTTCTAAAAATAATTTGTAAAATGAAGGTCACGAGTTTCTCTTGTGACCACATTTGTAAATTAAATCCCATTTTAGGAACCCCTGCATTACAGTTTTACATAAAACTGTCAAGACAGTGGTGCTGAACTTCTCCTCAAGTGAGCCAATATCTGCCAGAAAATGTAACTTACGTTCAAGTAACTGAATTTCAGTATTAACTCCACATTACATGAACTGTGAATATGGCCTAATAGCAGCACCGAGATCGACTAACACAAGCAAGGAGACACAACATTTACTTTACAAGACAAGACAGGACATTTACTTCTTTAACCAGTGCTATGGTCCTTCCTTATTTTTACGATGTTTTTAACAATAGAATAGTTCATGTTATTACTGTAGTATAGGGCTTGAGTCATTTCTTTTATGTAATATAGTGCTACTAATGGCACTCCCATGAAAGAAGGTCTTTCCTTTCGCTCAAGCACTTGCACTATTCCCATTAGGAAGTTTGTGTAAGTATATGTGTCTCACATGCATGTTGTGTTTAGTGAGGATGCTGTACCATTGTAAAGAGTTCAGTCATGTTCCATTTCCTTCTCCTACCCCAACCCTATGTGATAGATGATGTGTCCTGACTGTAAATGACCACAAATAACAATATAGTGAGAGGATACATAAATATAATTTGTAATGTTAATCCATCTGCATTACTGTTATAAGTATATATATTATAAGTATAATATTAATGTTACAGTATAAACATGACTGTGAAGAACAGATATCTTCCTTTCCTGTTTATTGGTTGTATTAGTGAGAGAGTGACATGTGACATAATGACGTATTCCTGGCAAGTTCAGTTGGCCTCGCAATTTGCCCTCTCGTGCCTTTTTTCTCTATTCAGCTTCACATATTGATCTCCTGATTCGTCAAGTATATGTTAATGGTACCTAAAATTTGCTGACACTTCCTATTGATGATGCATATTTAGTGATACTTTATGTTTAATGGAAACTAGCAAGTTAGCGAGTCTTACTACTTCAATGTTGTGCACACTTAAACAGCCTGTAGCTGTTTGGCTCATGAAAATGGTTCTAGCAAGCTAACCTTAAAGCAACCAATTTAACACTGCGCTCTTGGTATGTGGAGCAAGGTATGTATCACTTATGCACTAAAGAAACCTTAAGGCAGTGTTCTATGTTGTTTGCTTTTTTCACTTTATGGAGAGACAGCCTATGGAAGAGTACTGTAACTGAGAATTGTTTGGCTTCTGATGCTCCATTGAAAACTCATAGGCAGCGTCTTCTCAGAAGAACATCAAAACATGAATGTAAGTTAAACAGCATGTGAACAAAGTTCAATATTATTGAGATTAACTGGTCGTTTGATAGTAGAGTGGTGTGCAGTGTTCAAAAACAGCAGCTGGTACAGAAAAGGATTAATTTAATTCAGGAATTTGTTTGTTCTCCAATATAACTGTGAGACTGGCTAGCTTGCAAGCTATCATTAGCTATGTCTGTCCGTAGCAGTAGATTGCAGAGTCACACAGCTCTGCTCATAGTTCAGAATTAGCAGCTAACAAAATGCAAAAAAAAATCTTGTACCTGGATAAAAGTACAGGTTTTCTATTTATATTTCTACTTGAGTTAAAGTACAACAATTCTTGGCAATGTACTTGGGTATCAAAAGTTAATGTACTGTGAGTTATTGCATTTAATGAACAATTTTTCTTAAGGACACGTGAGTGACTGCAGACAGGATTTAGCTGTTCATGTCTTCGCACACACAGATCTCTTTAACAGTAAAAAATGAATAATTATAATAACGGCATATAACTCACAGTACTTTTGTTACTTTACTACGTTTACAAGCAAGTGTGGGGGGCACAGTGGCTTAGTGGTTAGCACAGTTGCTTTGCACCTCTGGGTTGGGGGTTTGAACCCCACTTCCACGCTGTGTGTGCAGAATTTGCATGTTCTCCCTGTGCTTCAGGGATTTCCTCCGATTCCCCTGGTTTCCTCCACCAGTCCAAAGACATGCATTGTAGGCTGATTGGCATTTCCAAATTGTCTGTAGTGTGTGAATGGGTGTGTGCGATTGTACCCGGTGATGAGTGTCCAGGGTGTCCCCTGCCTTGTGCCCCAAGTATCCTGGGATAGGCTCCAGACTCTGCGCAAACCTGTGTAGGATAAGTGCTACAGAGAATGGATGGATGGACAAGCATCCATAGGAGGAAATTTGTGCTATTACTTAATTATTACTTACAAAATAAGGCAGACACCTGGATTATTTGACTTCCAAACATGCTACATCAGAGGGACAGATCCAGTGTGATCAAATGTTACATGTTATAATATCATCCGTATTTTGGTAGTGGGAGCACAAATGAACCATCTTTATCTTTGTGGGCAGCATCACGTACTGGTACATCACCCATGAAAAGAGTCAGTGTAGGAGAGCAGTGTGTGAAAACACAACATGAGGTTCAGTAGCTACACTACTGTAGAAACCTGGGGAATGGATAACAGGACCATTAGGGAGGGAAATAGGGTGGGTTAAACTGTTGAAAGAACAATCAGGTAGTCTATGTTGTGTGTGTGTGTGTGTGTGTGTGTGTGTGTGTGTGTGTGTGTGTGTGTGTGTGTGTGTGTGCAGGGTGATCACCAGGCCTGTCAACTCCTGGCTGCATGTGCACCAGCTACAGGGCTGTCAGCATCTTCTCTGCTGCCCACAGTGCCCTCAAACACACACACACACACACACACACACACACACAAAAACCAGTTAAAAGCTGACAGACCCTATTTCAGATTATCAGAGAGAGCAAGAGAGAGTCAGAGAGAGGAAGAGAGAGAGAGAAAATCAGAGAGAGCAAAAGAGAGAGAGGCAGAGAGGGGAGAGAGCAAATATATGAGGATCAGACATAGGGGGAGGAGATGGATATATACAGAGGAAGATAATTGCTGAGCAAGCATTAATCAAACCTTAATGAGACTGGAGTTTAATGGACTGCATTAAATTCATTAGAGCACTTTTTAGTCTTACCAGAAACTGGGCTTGGGTTTATAAATGAGCCTTGAAATGATATTAAAATAGTATACATTGTTAATTTAAAGCAGTATACTCAAACATATAGATACAGAATGTATCAAAATGAGTGTCTAATCGATTCTTAGAGCCTTCTTAGATAGTCTTTATTCATTTCATTTCCATTGGTCTGTGCTCATTTATATCTGCTTTGAGAGCATTGCTTCTCCTTGCTAATATTAATTGAAATACGTTGATTTTTCAAAAAGAATGAGAAATGAGATGTTAAGATAATGTGAAACCTAAACTCAAATCCAGTTCCTACTAGAGCTAAAGAATCATTCGGGCCAAATGAAAGTTTTAAGTGCTGTGAGGCTGTCTCCTTCCTCATTTCCTTCTGTGAATCTGAATCATGTGCAGAAAGAGAAAATGAAAAAAAAAAAAGCTACTGTCAGTTTTTGAATCTCCAGGTTCTTAACTGGATGCTAACGTCAGGTACAGATATAAGACACATGCCCATGTCTATCTATGAATTTTAATGTTCATGCCTTACCAAATTCTACCAGTTTTGGAAGTTTAAACAGAATGATTCACATTGCAGGATAAGTGTTTCACTTTAGCTTTGTGTTCTTAGTGTTCTTCATTCTTTACAAAATACTTTCAGCCTACTCTGGCCCAAAATACTCTACTATATGGACTTCTCAGTGGTGGAAATATGAGCTCCGTAATATTTGGACTGGATGTTTATATATTAGTGCTCAATCACAGGTTCTGGCATTTTAAAGTCTGGTTGCTCCCAAAAAGGGAAAAGGGAGAAAATTGCATTTAAAGGTTCCATTCCAGTTTCACTGAAAGTCACCAACACAATGATTGTCTAAAAGCAACTACTATTTACTGATTTAACTTAAATTTAAGGCAAACAAAAATTATTACAATTCATTATATTTACATTATAACTGGATTTGTTGTCAAAAATTACTTGATAACCAAAGTATCTATGTGGAATTATCTTAAACTGATTTAATATTTCCCTGAGTTTGCAAGGACTCACACTCACGGCTCTGAGAGTAGTTGAGACTGTAACATGAACCACAGGTTTATATTAATGCAATCGTTCCTATACGTTATTGTTTCTATGTTATCAGCTCATTTATGTAGTCTAAGGCACTCTGGTTAAATTAGAGCATAAACATTCAGACACAAGCACTATCGAGCCGGGACGGCCCAGGCTGTTTTCTGTTGTCTGTTTTGTCACCATAATCAAGTTAACAAGAATCAGAGGTGAAGCACTGAGAGAGTGCAGGGTGAGAGAGGGTGAAAGAAAGTCTCAGAAAAGAGGATTGTGGCATGAGAGAAAAAATCTCTCAGTGCCTACTTTGCATGAGAAACGTGGAGAAACCTCAGCTGTGCATTTTTTGTTTCTGTGTATGATATGCATGTGCAAGGCAGGGCAGTCATTTACACTTAATCTTTACAGTCCAATGATCAGCTTAATTGATCTCCCTTAAATGAAAACAAATCAAGATCAGCTTAGGTATTTTATAGCTATAGCTAAGCCAAGCTATTCTGGAAGGAAATGGTGGGGAGAAAAAAAAAGTGGCGAGAGAAATGGGAATGCGCGGAACGATGTCACGAATGCAGCAAATAAGGCAGAGAGGGAGAGAGGAGTAGAGTGACAGAAGAGCAAAAGATGAAAGAGAGATGAGGGAATGCACAGAGTGCTAAAAGTGGAGGGGGAGTTGAAAGTATGGGGTTTGGGGAGGGAGAGACAGAGAGTGTATGGTTTATTAAAGAAATAGAAAGAACACAGTGCTATCTTGAGGTTTGAGTAAAGGCAACCTTAGATGAAGTCCCATAATGAGAGGCCAGAGAGAGAGAGAGACACACACACACACACACACAGAAAGTACCAGCTAGTAGAAAAGAACAAGAGGAAGAGAGGGATCAGAGGAAAAGTGGGTGAAAGAGGAGGAGGGAGAAAAAGAAGCAAGCTAGAATAGTGCACTTGTTTCTGTCGATGCTATTATGAGCCCATCGGATGGACAGCATAGGAAGACCTTTGTTTTCCAGGACAGAATTACATACTAGTTCTCTTCATTTGTCATATTCTGCTTGTCCTCCAGCCATCCCTCTCTCTCTCTCTCTCTCCCCCTCTCTCCCACACAGTTTTTTCTGTCCGTACTGTATGTCTTCAACCTCAATTCATTTTCTGTTTTGCCCTTCCCATGTCTCTGTCTCTCTGTCCTTTTCTGTCTGTCTACAACACCACATTCTCTCATATACAGTCAGTGTGAGTCTGTTTAAATTTAAATGAGCTCAGGACGTCTTTCAGGCCTGTGTGTTTGAGGATGCAACAAAAACCGTTAATATTCAGAAGGACAGGAAGCACATGCAAGATATGCAGCATGACAGAATCACTCTTTTTCCATTCTTTTACACAGCACGCATGCAGTTAATATGGAATATGGAATCCAGTGTGGTCTTCTACTGCTGTAGCCCATCCACCTCAAGGTTCGATGTTTTGTGCATGTTGAGATGCTTTTTCTGCTCACCACTGTTGTAATGGGTGATTATTTGAGTTACTGTAGACTTCCTGTCAGCTTAGATCAGTCTGTTTATTCTCCTCTGATCTCTCTCATCAACAAGGCATTTCCACCCACAGAACTGTCACTCACCCACTCATTGTTTTTTGTTTCTCGCACCTTTCTGTGTAAACTCTAGAAACTGTTGTGTTGAGAGCAGCAGTTTCTGAAATACTCAAACCAGCCCATCTGGTACCAACAACCATGCCACAAACAAAGTAAACATTAACTGAAGCTCTTGCCCTGTATCTGCATGATTTTGTGCATTGTGCTGCTGCCACATGATTGTCTGATTAGATAACTGCATAAATGAGCAGGTGTACAGGTGTTCCTATTAAAGTGGATGGTGAGTGTACATTTCTCTTTTCATTTGTGGTGTTATTTATTTCGAGCTCCTCCTTCCTCTCTCTCTCTCTCTCTCTCTCTCTCTCTCTCTCTCTCTCTCTCTTCTCTTGCCTGTTTCTCTTGCTCTTTTTTATTTTGTTGTTCCTACATGTTCATTAATAATACTAAAGCCAAGCATGAGAGGGAAAAAAAGCACTAAATTGGAAATTAAAATGTGTGTGGAGTGAGAACCTCTCTGAACCATTGTTCGTATATGCTTGAGTTGATAATTGTAATATACTGGAATAAATGAGCTTTTTATGTGTGTATCTATTTTGTGAAATAGATGTAAAAACGTAAAGAATTTCTGATGGTTTTATTCAGCACAGTGATGCATTATGCTCAGTCTCTATGTCCATGGGAGTGGATCAAAGTGAAAATGAACTCTTATATGAGCTATAAAGCGCTTCACATCCACTGGCCTAAAGCATATTGAACTCTTTAAAAGAAAATGTACTGCAGAGCTTGATTCACCTCTGAATGTTGTTCAGTATCGGGTCACACGTGTCAGTACTAACTTATTTGCTCGCCTACGTTTGGCAATAAATCAAAATATATTTAAGGAAATTACAAATAGAAAAGGCGCAGATACAAATTTTCAAGTCTGAGCTCATGTTATCCATTGCACATGCACATCAGCAATGAAAATAAAGTGATATGAGTAATTAATTATTAACTAATTAATTATTAATAATTAAACAATAACAGACCACATAAAGGGGCAACAAGCAATAAATCCATTATAAAAGATGGAGATCATATTGAGGCTTATGTTGATACAAACATTAAACTGTGGGTAACACTGAAATATTAAACATTAAACAGCACAATAGTCAATAGACCATGCAAATGGCTCAGGTTTACGGAAGTTAAATAAATGAAGACACTTTGAAGTCTTCATTTAATCTTTCATGAGGGAGTATGGAGGGGATAAAGTAATTAATGATGCATTCAGGAGGAAGACAGGTTGGGATGGCTGATGGCATGAGGCAGAAGAGACTCTTTATGTGTCTGTTACTGAACTGGATGCATTGGTGTCATTAGCCAGATGGCAGATATGTGGAAAAGTCACAGCTATGGTGTGTGAGGGCTAAACTTGGCTCACGAGTCTGATCCTTCTTAGAGTCACCCTATACTTTATAAAATGTGTTTCTATCATTAAATCCTTTCAGGGGTATTACAGTGATTGAACATATGACAGGAAATGTTATTGCATCATAAAATAAAGAAGGCAGCTTCCAATATGCAAATACAGGTTTCATATTTGCTAATGTGTTTAAAAATGTGACATCCAGCCTGCTGCTTTCCTTAAAAATAAAGTTAGTGAAAGGCATCTCATGTGGTTGACTGGTCTCAGGTAATTAATGTCCACCTCTCTAATATTCATAAACTCACCCCAGTTGGTTAAATAAAACTATAATGGACAGTATTTTTGTTAGCTTATTAGCTCCATTACTATTGCACATATACCAGAATAACCTCACAGACATTACCCAATTATAATAAAATTTAAAATGAGGGTATTTTCGAGAATAACAACTTTTCAGTTAGTCGCCATTAATCGCCGTTAAGTCATGATGTTATTCATGAAAAAACACTCGGTAATATTAGGCTAGCTACACTCTGTGGACACAAACAGTGCATATAAGCTCATAGTTATGTTTACAGTTAAATGTGCGATGGTTTGTAAACACGCCAATGCAGTCTTGACCGCTGCACCATGCAGACTCTGTGCAATCTAGTACAGAATTACACACATACGTGTGACTACAAATTGCAGCAAAAAATGTATCTTTTGTAAAGCCATTTCTGTGCTATGCCATTTTCTAGAGTGTAGCAGTGCTGGTTTTCTGAGGAAGGGGCAGTCACATGCAGGGTTGGGAGCTTTTATATAAATTGCATATTTCTTGAGTTTGGATTTCTTGGGAAAAAAAAAAGTAGGCACTTCTGTTCCTTTTTCTTGTTGTCTGATGACATTTTTTTGTGGAACTGCCACATCAAGAAATTCATTATTCATTAAAGGATATAAAATGCCTTGGGTGACTTTAAAGGAAGGTGAATACCAGACATGCTCTGAAAAATGATCAGCTATGAATAGATGATTTTTAAAAAGTATCATCTCCTGAGGAGCACAGTGTCTACAAGAGTCCACTCCAACTCCACACAAAACCCATTAATTTCACTGATGAGCTCTTTACAAAGAAAGCTATCGAAGTAGTGAAGTCAGGTTTAGAGACTGAGTTCAGATGCCTGTGGGTTACACTTTCAAAGGATGGAAGTTGAAAGACAGAGTTCGAGTTTCAATGGAACAAAGTGCTGGTAGACCGACTGAAGCTCGGAGGGGAGACTCACATAATAATAAAACGACATAATAAAAAGGAAAGGTAAGAGAGTGAGTAAACACTCCTTTCAAATGTTAGAATTGTCTTTACACTATAAAGCATAAAGAAAATGCACCCCAAATAGGAATTGATATCAAATTGATATTGATGAACTGATTTATCTTCTCTGGAAAATGGCTTTCCTACTTCTTCCTAAATACAAATGCCACAACCACATGCGAGACCACAACTGATAGAGCTGCAAATTGTGTAACCATACTGTATCTCCTCACATAACTGAACTGTATCTCCTAACATAACTGAGCAGCACCCAATAACAATGACCATGGAGCTCGACAGCATCGGAAACGGATTTATCCTGACCACAGTCTCACATCGCCAAGAGCCCATTGTGTTGTAGCAGCATTTTAATGAGATGAGGGAAGGGTGGAGAACAGAGAAAAAAGAATGGCAAGCATGTCTGTGTCCAATAGATTTGGAACTAATTAAGTTCATACAACAGATAGAAACTCCACAGTCGAAACACTACTGCCACCAAAACACACACAAACACACACACATACACACACACACACACACACACTGAGAGCAGTAAACACAAGTTTGTCTCTAATCAATCCAGTATCTGTGTTCTGCATGAAAGGATCAGCAGTAGTGAGGCCTTATGGCGGTCCCTGTCTCTCTTTCTCTCCACCTATCCCTTCCTCTTGTTCTCCCTATACCCTCCCTCCATCTGATGCTCCATACCTCTGCTCCTCTAGCCTTCCACACCGCCATTCCTCTAGTCCCAGATTTTGTAGATGTAAAAAAATCAGCCCCACTCAAATGTGGCTCTAATGAACGTGACCACAGTGTACAAAAACTCAAATATACTGCCAGATATGAAATATATAATAGCAGCATGCCTGTATTGTAGTTAGCTTATACTTTCTGTGTTTCCAGAACTTCAACAGACATGTTTCAAGCTTATGTCTGGAGATTCATTTGTGGCGTGCTTGCTGACTATTTTAGCACTCGACTGATTTAATATTCTGTCCAATAGTATAATGTTTCCTTTAACAGCACTGTCTGATGGCTGAATGTACGCGGCCAAACTAAACATTTTCTCTTTCCGAGCCCTGTGCCCTAATTTAAAGTCCAACATCAAGACCATTTTTGCAAAATACCTTATGTTGTAATATTCAAAACTAATATCAAAAAACAATTCTGAAGTATTAAAACATGCAATTTCCTTAAATAGTTATTTCACCAAGGTAATACAATTGTTTTGTATTATTAGGTGTATTGTTATAAATAAATAAAAGCTGTGAGAATGAGTAGCCCAATTCACTGACACAAATAGTCTACATTCATATTGTAATGATCAGAGCTCATGAAAAGCGTAACGAAGCATGTACAGTCCCCTCCGAAAGTATTGGAACAGCAAGGCCAATTCTTTTGTTTTTGCTATGCACTAAAGGCATTTGGGTTTGAGATCAAAAGATGAATATGAGACAATAGATCAGAATTTCAGGTTTCATTTCCTGATATTTGCATCTAGATGTGTTAAACAACTTAGAACGTTGCATATTTGTTGGCAGACCACCTAATTTTTAGGTGAGCAGAGGTATTGGAACAGATAACCTTAAAGTAGTTAAAGTAAATAACGCTTAATATTTAGTTGCATATCCCTTGCAATAACTGCATCAAGTCGGCGACCCACTGACATCACCAAACTGCATTCTTCTTTTGTGCTGCTTTTTCCAGGCTTGTTGCACAGCTTCTTTCAGTTGTTGTTTGCTTTGGGGGTTTCTCCCATCAGTCTCCTCTTCAGGTGGAGAAATGCATGTTCAATTGGGTTAAGGTCTGGCGATTCACTTGGCCAGTCTAAAAGCTTCCACTTCTTTCCCCCGATGAAACTGTTGGCAGTGTGTTTTGGGTCATTGTCTTGCTGCCTGATGAAGGTCCTCCTTATTAGATTGGATGCATTTCTCTGTAAATTGGACTCTATATTTCTGCCCTCAAAGTTTTCTTCGAATGTTGGATTGTGATACCTGCACCCCCTCCCGTGTGGAGGTTGTTGATGTCACTGACTGTTGTTTTTGGGGTTCTCTTCACGGCTATCACAATGTTTCTGTCATCAACTGCTGTTGTTTTCCTTGGCCAACCTGTTCAATGTCTGGTTGTTAGTACTAGAAACTAGAGGATTCTTTCTTTTTCAGGACAATCCAAATTTATCGGCTATGCCCAATGCTTTTGCAAAGGCTCTGATCAATTTTTCCTCTTTTCTTAGCTTCAAAATGGCTTGCTTTTCTCCTATAGACAGTTCTCTGGTCTTCATGTTAGTTTCTCCTTTTTAACAACAAATGCAGTCTTCACAGGCGAAACCCACAGCTCAAAGCAAGAGTAGGCATTCAGAGCTATTAATTGTTTAAACAGTCAATCTAATAGACCACACCTGAGCAACAAGAAATACCTGTCAGTCACATTTTCCGATATATTTGATCACTTGAAAAATGGGTGGCTTCAAACAAACGGTGTCATGTTAACACATCTAGATGTAAATATCAGGAAATTCTGAAATTTTGAAAATAAAATAAAAGCTGAAATTCTGATCTATTGTCTTATATTCATCTTCTGATCTTTAACCCAAATGTCTTCAGTGTATAACAGAAACAAAAGAATTGGCCTTGCTGTTCCAAAAAGTTTGGAGGGGACTGCATGAGAGGAGACTACCCTTGGCCAGTATCCTAACTTTTATATAGAGATGTATTTATTATAATGTCCACAAGATTCCCATGCCGCATGGCAGGACAGTTTAAATGTAGCTCGATAAAACTGGAAAACAATGAACCTGGCAAAGCTGGTGACAGTTAAATATAATCTGGCCATATGCATCTGCATTTGTGATCTGATCACCTGAGGTGGATTTTAATACCAGATGGGCCTCTCATTCCCTCTGGCCCACCCTGACATTTTTTTCTGGCCTTCATATTCTCCATACCTCCTTCCCACTAGCTCTCCCTACCTTACAACCTCTGTCTGACCTTCTCACAAGTCCCCCCTCTCGCTCTCCCTTTCTTTCCTGTTTCACTCTACTCAAATCTCATCTTGGTCATAAAAATGACTGTGATGTTTGTAGAGCTTTTAGAAGGGAAGGCTTTAAATGGATCTGTAGAAGAGGTGAGAGGGGCAGAGAGGATTTTGAATGAACAGGAGAGAAACAGTGATGGGAAAAGGGGTATAAGAAAGGCAGAAGGAAGGAAGTGGTTGAGATCAAGAGGGAGTGGATAAGATGAAGGTGTGAGAGAGGGAATTTAGAGGAACAGGGTGTAGAGGCTATCAATCACTCAACTCATGTCACAGTTACAAGCAATGTCCATGCGGTCATGGCTCATATGTAATCATGTGTGTGTGCATGTGTGTCTGAGTGATGGCACCATGCCAGGATCCAATACAGCAGGCTAGCTGATTGAATGGCTGCTTTGGGAAGGGAAGGAATGGGCAATCAAGTTAAGGCAGTTACCACAGTGAGCTACAATCATAGATGCCCGTGTCTGCATTGGCCATGTTCGTGTATAGGGGTGAAAGTGCATATCTCTGATGTGTGTGTGGGTGTAAATTGGTGTTTCAGAGGCTACATTTTTGCACAGGGGTTGAGTGTGTGTGGGTGTGTGTTTGTTTAATGCTTTGGCCTCACTGATATCAGGGTCTTTCAGGAGCACTTGGTACATCCTGACAGATAACTATTGAAATATTTCAATAGTAGTCATTTGCTGGATATGTCTTATATTGGAGCAAAGAACTGAAACAGTTACCCAGGCAATGCTGAGCAGTTACCTCCCATATTGCATGTACATTTAGTCATTGAGCAGCACTTTTATCCAATGTAACTTTCGGTTCAGCCATTGAGATTTGCAGAGTTAAGGACAAGACAGTGGTAGGCCTTGGCCTTGGATTTAAACTATCCTTTATATTTTTCATGTTAATTGAATGTTTTGCCCTATTATAACTGTATAAATAACAATAGGAGATTGATATGTTTGGTCCTTGTCTTAAAAATTGTATTAATATAGAATAAACGAAACAGCTTGTGAATATACAGTCAGGTATTTGGACAATGACAGAGATTTTGTGATTTTGCCTTTATACACCACCACAATGGATTTGAAATAAAACAATCAAGATGTGCTTTCAGCTTTCAGCTTTCTTTTAAGAGGTTCCACAAAAATATGGCATTTACCATTTAGGAATTACAGCAATTTTCAGCAAAGTACTTCCAATTTCAGGGGCTCAAAGGTATTTGGACAATTGACTGACAAGAAGATAATTGACCAGGTGCGGTCCATTCCCTCATTACTTCAAGACAAATGAAGCAGATAAAAGGTCTGGAGCTGATATCAGGTATTGACTTGGCATTTGGCAGCTGTTCGACTGGAGCTACCAATATGAAGTCCAAGGAGATCTCAATGCAAGTGAAGGAGGCCATCATTAGGCTGAAAAAACAACATAAATCTATAAGAGAGATAGCAACAACCTTAGGTGTGGCCAAATCAACAGTTGGATGCATTCTTAAAAAGAAAGAAAGCACTGGTGAGCTCAACAACATCGAAAGGCCTGGAAGACCACAGAAGACAACTAAAGTGGATGATCACAGAATCCTTTCCTTGGTGAAGAAAAACCCCTTCACAAGGTGCAAACCACTGGTAACATTCAAGAACAGGAAAGCCAGATTAGACCAGATTAGACAGAAAACATCTAAAAAAGCCTCCCATGTTCTGGAATAACATTCTTTGGACTGATGAAACCAAGATTAACTTGTACCAGAATGATGGGAAGAGAAAAGTATGGCAAAAGAAAGGAACAGCTCATGATCCAAAGTATACCACATCATGTGTCAAACATGGTGGAGGTAGTGTTATGGCACGGGCATGTATAGCTGCCAATGGAACGGGCTCACTGGTGTTCACTTATGATATGACTGCTGACAGAAGTAGCAAGGTGAATTCTGAGGTGTATAGGGATATACTCTCTGCTCACATTCAGCCAAATGCTACAAAACAGATAGGGTGCTGCTTCACAGTGCAGGTGGATAATGACCCTAAACATACTGCGAAAGCAACTCAAGAGTTTTTGAAGGCAAAGAAATGGAATATTCTTTAATGGCCAAGTCAGTATATATATATATATATATATATATATATATATATATATATATATATATATATATATATATATATATATATATATATATATATATATATATATGTATATAT
>CM040978.1:10244581-10290905 GCA_022985145.1 Pangasius djambal
ATTGCCCAAAGATGATTCACACTGGTTGGACACTTCTTACGGACATCACGGTCCAGTTCCTCCCATAGCAGCTCAATGGGGTTAAGGTCAGGTGATTGGGCAGGCCACTCCATGATAGACAAGACACCGGCTCAGATGCCTAGAGTATGTAGAGCTGTAATAGCTGCTAATGGGGATTTCTTTGATGAATCCAAAATTTCAGTATTTTTCTATGTTATGTTCATGTTTGTGTTCATAAACTTTTTATTTAATAAAATATGTTTTCATAGTTTGTGTTGTCCCTTATTATCAATGCAAAATGGTCACTAACTAAAGAGGATTTATGCTGATATTGCCCAAAAACCCTATTTTGTTCAGGCGTTTCCAAACTTTTGGAGGGCAGTGTATATATATATATATATATATATGTGTGTGTGTGTGTGTGTGTGTATATATATATATAGTACTGTGCAAAAGTCTTAGACACATGCAAAGAAATGCTGTAGAGGAAAGATGCCTTCAAAAATAATGATGTTTCATTCTTTTTAATGATGATTAAAAAGATACTATAAAGAGCAGTAAACAGTAATAAATGACACAAAGTCAATATTTGGTGTAACGATCCTTTGATTTAAAAAAAAAAATAGTAGTCTCAGGTACAATTTGTGCAGTTTTATAAGGAAATTAGCTGCAAGTTTTACTGAGCATCTTGCAGAAGCAGCCACAGTTCTTCTGGAAACTTTGACTGTCACACTTGCTTCTTATTTTTGCAGCAAAACCCAGCAGCCTTCATTATGTTTTTTTGTCTGAGTGTGTCTCTTATGTAATATGCTGCTTTCTTTACTGAAGTACAAACATTTTTCTGTAACATTTAATTTTGTGCTGGAAAAATAGTGTTTGGAAAAGTTTTTGTAATGAATCATATGAATAATGCAGAAATCATAAAATAAAAATCTATAACAAAGTTTGTACAAAAATAGAGTGCCTAATTAAGACAAAGACCAAACACATCAATCTCCCATTCTTATTTACACACACACACACACACACACACACACACACACACACACACACACACACACACACATATATATATATATATATATATATATATATATATATATATATAAATGCCTTAACCAAGCAAAAGAACACAAAAGGCACAGTTCTGGTCTATATTTATCCATATTTTCTATCAGAGACCTTGTCTCTGGTTTCAATAAAAAACTACAGAATTAAATATAATTTCATCAGCATGTGGACTTTGCAACAAGAGGGAAGAACGTGCTGGACCTTGTTTACACAAACATCCCCGGCGCGTACTGGGCAGAGCCCCGCCCCCGCCTCGGCTACTCAGACCACATCTCTGTTATGCTAATCCCAGCATACAGACCGCTCGTCAGACGCTCGAAACCGGTTCTGAAGCAGGTGAAAACCTGGCCAGCAGGAGCCATCTCTGCTCTTCAGGACTGTTTTGAACACACTGACAGGCACATGTTCAGGGAAGCGGCAACTGACGGCGACTTCACTGACTTGGAGGTATACACGACATCAGTGACCAGCTATATCAGCAAGTGCATTGATGAAGTCACCGTCTCCAAGACCATCACCTCACGCTCCAACCAGAAGCCGTGGATGACTGCAGAGGTACGTGCGCTACTGAGGACCCGAGACTCTGCCTTCAGAGCAGGCGGCAAGGCTGCCCTAAGAACAGCAAGGGCCAAACTATCCGGGCCATCAGAGAGGCGAAGCGCACACACGCTCAGCAGAGACAGGCGGCGAATGTGGCAGGGCATCCAGGCCATCACCAACTACAGGGCAACATCACCTGCCTGTGACAGTGATCCCTCCCTCCCAGATGCGCTGAACGACTTCTACGCTCAGTTCGAGGCACAGAATGGCGTGACGGCGAGGAAGACCACCCCTCCTCCCAATGACCAGGTGCTGTGTCTAACCACGGCCGACGAGAGGAAGACTCTACACAGAGTCAACCCACGGAAGGCTGCTGGACCAGACAACATTCCTGGCAGGGTGCTCAGGGGATGTGCAGACCAGTTGGCAGATGTTTTCACGGACATGTTCAACACCTCTCTGAGCAGCACCATTGTTCCGAGGTGCTTCAAGGCCACCACCATCGTCCCCATGACAAAGAAGTCTTCAGTGTCCTGCCTCAATGACTGCTGTCCCGTTGCACTTATACCCATCATCATGAAGTGCTTCGAGAGGCTCGTCATGAGGCACATCAAGACCCTGCTGCCCCCCTCACTGGACCCCATCACCACCGCCCTCCATCTGGCCCTCACCCATCTGGACAATAAAGACACATATGTTAGAATGCTGTTCATAGACTTCAGTTCAGCATTCAATACAATCATTCCTCAGCACCTGATTGGAAAGCTGAACCTGCTGGGCCTGAACACCTCCCTCTGCAACTGGCTCCTGGACTTCCTGACTGGGAGATCTCAGTCAGTCCGGATCGGGAACAGCATCTCCAACACCACCACACTGAGCACTGGGGCCCCACACTGCTGTTCACTCTGCTGACTCATGACTGTGTAGCAATGCACGACCGTGGTGGGTCTCATCAGCAAGAACGACGAGTCAGCATACAGAGAGGAGGTGCAGCGGCTAACGGACTGGTGCAGAGCCAACAACCTGTCTCTGAACGTGGACAAAACTAAAGAGATGGTTGTTGACTTCAGAAGAGCACAGAACGACCACTCTCAGTTGAACATCAGTGGCTCCTCCGTGGAGATCGTCAAGAACACCAAGTTTCTTGGTGTTCACCTGGCGGAGAACCTCACCTGGTCGCTCAACACCAGTTCCATAATGAAGAAAGCCCAGCAGCGCCTGTACTTTCTAAGAAGACTGAGGAAAGCACATCTCCCACCCCCCATCCTCTCCATGTTCTACAGAGGGACTATTGAGAGCATCCTGTGAAGCATTTGGGCCCTCACAACCAGACTGTGCAATAGTTTCTTCCCTCATGCCATCAGACTCCTCAATACTTAGAACTGGACTGAAGGAACACACACACCCACACACACATATACTTATGTACACACACACAACTGAGCATCCTCCATCCTCTCTGCAAGTTTTTGCACATGTTTATGTTGCTACAAATACTTATTACTGTACATAGGCTGCTACTCTTATGTTTACACTATTTCAGCACTTATATCGTACTCTTGTAATATTTGCACCATTGTCACTAGGTCACTTTTAAACAGAACTGCGTACTGGTCGGCGCTGTAGTCATTGTACTGTCCTGTTCTGTCTTGTGCTGTCTGCACATGTTTGCACTTGTGCACTTTATGTATAAATTATGTAGTCTCTGTAGTTCTATGTTGTTCTGTGTCGTCTTACGTAGCACCTTGGTCCTGGAAAAACGTTGTATCGTTTCACTATGTACTTGTATATGGCTGAAATGACAATAAACTCCACTTGAACTTGAACTTATACTTCATCCTCAGTCAGATTCATTAACTCCCTCCAAAGTACCTGTTGGTGACTCAGTGCTTTCACTACATCCCTAGCTTCAACTCACTTGCACTTTTCTGTGTTTTGAATCATTTGTTCTCAGATATCCGTGACCGCAGGAAGAAACCTGTCATGCTGTTCATTCATGGCGGCTCATACATGGAAGGAACCGGAAACATGTTTGATGCAAGCGTGCTGGCAGCTTATGGCAACGTCATTGTGGTCACCATGAACTACAGACTGGGAGTGCTAGGTGAGTCTCCTGTCTCTTATTCAGAATAATCATATAAGTATTTGCAGATTGTTAGACAAATGTAACAGTCTTCATTAAATGACTCAACCCTTGCTTCCTTTTGATGGATTATAGTTATTAGACTCAAGATCAGCGCAAGGCTCTACCATATAGTCTTAACATAGTAGTCACAGACTGCCAGTTAGCCTACATGTCAGAGATCTGTTTCTGACTGCTCTTAGGTTTTGAGACAGTTTGCTGCTGCTGTTATAGGAATGCATGCCTAAACTTCCTTCCCTCATACTTGATAATTCTAATATCATTAGAGCAGAATCTGTTTCTGGATATTGTACAACAGCAGTGTCCCTGTTTTTCCCTCCTGACCACTGAATTAAACTAATCAGTCTTGTGCTGAGTTAAATGGTATGTTGGAGCAGAAACAATAATTTGTGCAGTGCTATTACAAAGACTGAATTTGGACACCACACTATCTGTTCTTTTTGATCAGGTTTAATACCCAAATGGACACTCTTATTCTAGACCTACATCAGTTTATCATCTTATTGTCATGATTTTTATCACCTATTAAGGCAGAGATGCTATGAAACTGCAACACAATAGATCTCCATCAGTGAAAGTGAAAATCCCTGCACTGATAGCAATCGTGCAACCACTTTAAAACACCAAAAATATGTGCCCTGCTTTAATGTAATTCAACTATAAAAACTACTAAGAGTGTTTTGTGTCACCTAAAATAGCTGTCAGTGATGCTTTCACTGTATTTACTGCTGAATTTCAACCCAAATATGTCATGAGGAAACATAGCTTAGTTGTTGTCTATGGAACATAAACAGAGGATTGATTTCATACCTTTTGAAGAAACATTTTGTGGTCTTCTTTTAAGCTGGGACTTTGAGCCATGTATGAATAAGCTTAAATATAGTGAGAAGGAACTGAGACAATAAAAGAGGCTTCATGAGCAGCAGCAGCCAAACATGCATTATCAGTTCCCATTGAGGAAAATAGCAATTGGTTGTGCTTATACCGGCCTTGCCCACCAACACCAAGCCAAGAAAAATAAGCGTGCTGCTATGAGAGGTGGGAACTAGCAAAGAACTGTTACTCCAAAGTTAAGTCTCCATTTTATGGATCTGTACATTATGGGAGACTTTTTTTGTCCTAATACTTTTAACTACACTTCTTTGTAATCTGTAATGTCATAAGGTAACTTTTTAGCATCAGACAGCTTGAAGGAGTTGGTCGAAATTCCTAACAAATCTTTTGAAGTCCCTTTTGGAAAAGCACTTTAGGGGAACGAGAATATGCTTACCACTGATCTGCAGGATCTTCAAATCCACTGCTGTAAAAAGATAAATATGTTTAACATTTGGTTCTCTGAGACATTGCTCCGGTACTGTCATTCTTTGGTAGAATATCCCTTTAGCATACAGTACATTAAGTGCCACTGTGTATATGATAAATCTTAGGTCATTACTCAACCAAAATTCCTTACTGTGTGTTTTGTGTATTGTTAACTAATTTTCTAACAACTTGCTTAGTTTGCTTAGTCTCTAGCTACCACCTCATTTTCAAGAATCCAACAACATATTACCTTACCCTCTGCCCTAAAGAATCATCTGATTGATGGATTCTTTAAGCATTTGTTGGTGCCACAAAAAGCTAACACATTTCCCACCATAAATGTTACTGTTATGTAAAAGGATATGAAATTAATAACTTCATTATTGATTGTGCCATAGCAATTTATTATGACAAAATCAAAAAATGGGTAGAGAATTATTGACCGATTTCATTAAGGAAACCAACAAGGCATTGCTCTAAAGAAATTTTTTGGCCTTTATATAAACTCTGGACACAAGCAAAATTTGTATTGAGATTTTCTCAGATATATGTAAATAAGTTATGATCTAGTAAAGAGATAAATCCAAATGACTGGCTCTAGTAAAATCCTCAATCCTATTTTGTCCAACGATCCCCCTCCAATTCTCAAAGCTTTAGTTCCAGTCTGAGGTTAGTTCCAATTCAACAATATTTGGTGCACAAAAAGTAAGACAAACATATAACTGTTGTGTAATTCTTTTATGGGTTTTATTAAAATGCTCACATGTTCGTATGGAATTTGGCAACCATTTCTTATTGGAACTGGGTAAGCCAAGTCCATCAGTGATAATAATAACATTTTTTCCACACCTATCTGGAGCAAAATCAGCAAGTTAGCATGAATGCAGGGTTAGAAGCCCAGTTGAACCATAAACTGAGCATGTGATTGAATAAGGAGTTCTGATTTTGGCTGTTCAGCACTGTGAGTGGAACAACTGAAAGAAGGCAGGTCCTAGAAGAGCATTTTGGGGCCCATAAACACTAAATAATATTTTCCACTTTAGCTTTATATGACTGAAATATTGGCACGATGTACATTCATGCAAGTCAGCGGTGACTGTGATAGCTTTATTGGGTGAGCACAGTTAGAAATATGCTTTCCCATCTCTCACTTTAACTACAGGGCTGCCCAGAGCTATCGCCCCAAGATTTGTGCTTCATTAGCAAAAATGGAAAGGTCTGCTAAAAAAAAAAATAGAAAGAAAGTCGTTTAAAGCTCCAAAGCAACTCTGTCTCCTTCAGAGCATGTGGGACTGCGACAGTGTGAGCTTCACTTACATACACACCCATGTATGGTTACACACATTCCTTATATGGATGCTCAATTTTTAGATACATAGTACAGGTGTCTCTAGCAGATTCAATGTTCAGCAAGTGAGGCCTCGGCTACTGTTCAATATCGACGATTCATAAGAAATTTATAAGAACTGACTGCACATATCTTGCAACCTTCTGTCTCCAGTGCCGTATTAGTGCCATACATTGTTGCCTTTGGCCTCATATACAGCACAAAGCAGGGATTATGAGGAGGAAAAAGAACAGTGTGCATTCATATGTGTGTGTGTGTGCATGGATACGACTGTCTGGGAATAATGCCACAGTGTAATGCCAGACAGGGACAGACAGATGGACCGGCAGAAAGACAGAAACACATTGCCAGCTCAAACTGAATGATAAAGCGCAGGTCAGCATGCAGTGGAAAATCACTGTCCTAAGCTCAATTCTGCTGGCCTTCAGAGACAGATGTGCCTTTCTCAAATGTTATGTGATACAGAATCACCTGGTCTTCAAAAAATATATATATTTTACAAGTGTTTTTGCAGGTTTTATTTGAAAAACATAATAAGCTAAATTATTTACTTCTGTTATTAGGTTAAGGTAAGGGTTAGGTTTAGCTGTAACCTGTAATTAATTAGCAACAGTCATCACTAGGTCAATGGAAGGTTCACAAAGATAGAAAATCTTTGTGTGTGTGTGTGTGTATGTGTGTGGGTCCTTAACCCAGCCTCTTCCAACTCCTCCTCTTGCAGATTCCAACCAGGAATTAGAAGGCTGTAGGTTCTGTAACCCTTTGCAAGGATCAAATTGCCCTATAAAGATGGCAATACATGACAGTTTTGGCCTTGTGGGGACATATGCATGGTCCACATAAAGATTTTTTTTTTTAAATAAAAGCAGCTAAATAAACAAAAAAAAGGTTCTGTTGGAGTACTTAAATTGAGTTACAAGCATTAATACAGCTTTGATTTGAATACCTAAAAAAGGCAAAAGATACATATGCACACAGTCTTACCCAACCTCAGTAGACAAGAGGATTTTTTCCCCAAAATCTTTGTTTAAAAAAGGTGATTTTCCTCATGGTACTATCAAATATTATAAAGGCATGCACACACAGACACACACACACACACACACACCAATCAGCCATAACATTAAAACCACTGACGGGTGAAGTGAATAACATTGATTATCTTGTTACAATGACATGGGGTGGGATATATTAGGCAGCAAGTGAACAGTCAGTTCTCAAAGTTGATGTGTTGGAAGCAGCAAAATTGGCAAGCATAAGGATCTGAGTGACTTTGACAAGGACCAAATTGTGATGGCTAAACAACTGGGTCAGAGCGTTGGCAGGTCTTGTGGGGTGTTCCCAGTATGCAGTGGTTAGTACCTGTCTGGTCTGATCCCACAGAAGAGCTACTGTAGCAGATTGCTGAAAAAGTTAATGCTGGCTGTGATAGAAAGGTGTCAGAACACACAGTGCATCGCAGAATGGGGCTGTGTAGCTGCAGACAGGTCAGAGTGCCCGTGCTGACCCCTGTCCACTGCCGAAAGCGCCTACAATGGGCATGTGAGCATCAGAACTGGACCATGGAGCAATGGGAAAAGGTGGCCTGGTCTGATGAATCCAATGAATCCAATTCCAATACTAAAAATACCTAAAAAAAACTGGCTGGTCTGCCACCAAAGGTGCCATGTAGTAAGTTGTTTAACACATCTAAATGTGAATATCAGGAAAAATATTATATATATTATAAATATTACACCATTTCAGTACTTTTGGAGGGTACTGTGTGTGTGTGTATATATATGTAAAATATATGTGTATGTGTGTTAGATAGATGATTTGTGACCTACTGGTCTCTGAGGTGCCTCTTGTTAAATAAAGCATGTGTATATTTTTGTCTAAATGTTCTGTGCTTCCCACAGCACACACACATTACTCATATCTCTCAAAGTGAATCCTGAAGAGAATGTGGTTATGGGGAGCACATTGATGCTACCCTTTTTCCTCTCTCTGCTCAGCATCCCTTGTTGCCTTGGTGGCGGTTGCCGTGGCAGTGATTAAGACTCAGGCCTCGCCCTGTTCCTGTCTGTCTGGCCGATGACTGAAACGCTGTCTCGACCATCAGGTCATCCAACACACTGGATGTCACAGCATCTACACTGCTAATAAAGCAAGGAGAAATTTGGCTCCTCCTTGTTTCTGCACTTTCCTCTCGTTCTCTATTCTTTTGCTCTCACTTCTTTCCTCTGTTATTCATACGGGTTTTTTTGGGCTTTTTTGTTTGTTTTTGGTTAAACCCCTCCTTGAATTACAGTGAGCAGGATGTAGTTTCATCTATGGGGAGCTAATTTCTTCCTGCACATGCTGTTCAGTGATTGATCGTTTTGTGTGTGTGTGTGTGTGTGTGTGTGTGTGTGTGTGTGTGTGTGTGTGTGTGTGTTATTTCTTGGTGGGGACCAAATGTCCCCACAAGGATAGGAATATTTGATAGTTCTGACCTTGTGGGGACATTTGGCTGGTCCCCATGAGGAAAAATGCTTTTTTTACAAAAACACCAGCTTTGATTTAAAAAAACTAAAAAGAGCTAGTTACTAAAGATTTAGATTTAAGTATAGCATAGCATTAAATAGCCTAATAATTATGTAAATAAAAGGTTCTTACAAGGTCAGTAAGGCAAATGTGTGTGTGTGTGTGAGTGTGTGAGTAGATGAAAAAAAGATGAAAAAGAATTACGTAGACAAAAGTGAGAGAGAGGGAGTATGTGGCACTGGTTGCTAAAAATAAAATTCACAGCTGCCTTTTAAATCTGCACTGAGCCCTGTAGTCACTAAAACATAAAATGTAAAATATACAAAATAGTCATACAATGTGAACTTAAAACACACATACGCACATCCATATAGGAAGACTCAAACACACTTCGCAAAGTGAACTGACATTCAGGACAAGAGCATGCTCAAAAAAGGACATGCCCAGGTTTTAGCTAAGTATGTGCTTGTGTTTGTTGTTGTTGTTGTTGTTGTTGTTGTGTGTGTGTGTGTGTGTGTGTGTGTGTGTGTGTGTGTGTGTGTGTGTGTGTGTGTGTGTCTGTGGCATGTCGTTTGCTTCGACAAGATTGTGAGAGATATTAAGACGTGAACGAAGAGCTTCTCCAAATCCAGACCATACGGACAGTTTCCATAGCAACCTATGGCAGAATTGATAAGCCAGGGTCTCTTGACTCTGATAGAAAAAGCCAGCAGAGGGGGGGAGAGGCTGGAAAGGAAGAAGAAAAAGTGGGGGGAGAGATAGACGGATGACATTAATAAGTATGGTGAGATAGTTTAAAGTGAATACCACACATTACACACACACACACACACACACACACACACACACACACACACACACATCAGTACTGATCTTTTATTTTCTCCTTTCTGTTTCTTGTACCTCATCTGTCTGTTTTCCCTTGTGCTTTTATCCATTGTCTCTTTTCTCTTTATCCTGCTGTCTTTTTTAGGTTCTTGACCTCCTTGTTCATTACCTATTCCCTCTTTCCCAAGCATCCTGAACTGGGTGAAAAGATTAATGGAGTGTCTGGCTCTGACGGATGTGTAACAACCCAAATGCTTGTTTCTAGTCTTCTAAAACTTTGTCTCTGTTATTGGTAAGGAGTAAAACACAAAGATGCTTTCTGTTACAGGTGGTGTGATGCAGCCTGACACAAAGCAGATTATTTTCCAATAACAGCATGTTCTGAAGTGTTTTATTCATCATATAAGACAGCAATTTGCCAATGATTACATTTTTAATTTATTAACGAATTATTTCGTGCTTTTTATCCATTTACATTTAGTGTTGTGGAACATCCACAAAACAACTGAGTTCACGTTATCACTTACTTTATAGCAGGTGTCTTGTTTCTCTGTCTTGAAGTTTATAAGACAAACATGCAGAGAAACTTGAAGTCACAAAAAGACCTTCCTCTGACAGAAAACTTATTGCATGTTACAAAGTGCTGAGGCTCCTGACAAGTAAAAGTATCCTAACAGCAAGCGTCACAATGTCAATGATTATACAGTTTTCATTGTTAAATAGCAGCACATTTTTTTTTTAAATCAGTTTATTATTAGATTCGATTGTACAGAGCATCCGCCCTGTGAATGAGCTGTAACTATAGAAACGATAACGTATTAGAACTGACACAGAATTCATGAGCAACTTTTCCTCCAAGACTGGTACATTAAGTATCAAGTTTTAAAGTGTGCTCAGACGTTAAGTGTGACATTTGTGTTTGACGCCCACTTGAACCAGTAGGAATTGGACACGATGATGCTGGAGAAGAGGCAGCTGTGGTCTCTTCTCATCCCATCACATTTAACTTGTCTCAGAATTTGCATGGCTCAGTAGCTGAAGCTGGAAAATCTTTTGCTGCACTGATATTTCCTGTCATGCCACGAAGTGTGGGATGGGGCAAGTAAGCTATTGCCTTGCACTCATGAATGGCAAATCAGCCAAACCTGCCCACTAGTCTAGGACTATATTTGACCTCCATCTGAGTGGTGTGACTGCAGGGATTTTGAAACGGTATGTGTGAAACTGAGTGTAATGGGATGTGAATGGAGGGATTCTCTTTTTCTATGTCTGTCTCTTGCTGTGAAATCTGTCCCCTGAGGAGAGACTCGGACTGTACTCCAGCTGCTCCAAGCCTACTATCGCCTCGCTGATTGAGCTCCAAAAAGCAGCAGATGAAGCCTCTTCTCTTCTCATCTCCTTGTTGCTTGTCTGTGCTTCCGTTTTTTCTTTTCTCTTCATTTTGTTCATCCACTCATGTCAAGTCCTTCTTTCCTCTTATTTGTTCATCTGTTCTTCTCGTCCTGTCTCTATGATTGACTAGAGTTCCTGTGATTGACATGTTCACCTCTTACTTCAAGTAACTCAATAATTAATAAAGGTTAAAAAGGGGGAGGATATTATAAAGGAGAAACTGATTGGAATGAAAAAATGTATATCTGGAATGCATGGAGGGAAAGATGATAGAGAAAGAGGAATGGTACAAGAGTGTAAAAATCTATGGGGAGGAGTGAGTAAAAGGAACAGAGAAGAAGATTGGGGGCAGAAAAGGGAAACTTGAAATGAAAGAGATGGAAATGGAGAAGTGAGAGAGCAGGCCACTTATCTATTCACTCAGACATGTTGAACACAGGCTGCCCTTCTACACGTAACACACTGCAACAGCTGCTAAGAGAACACGACCACATCTGCTCTGGCTCCTCACTCTCTCTCATTCTCTATCTCTCTCAGCCCTCTTTCCAGCTTTGATTATGCCAGTGTACAGTGTGTGTAGCCAGAGGGGAAGCTGCCTGATCGCGAGTGATTAAGTCAGGTGGGCTTGAACAGTTAAGTGGGAGCCTGAATAATTAAAGTAGAGCGCATAGATACAGCATATGATACTGCATCAGCATTGCAATGCGAGTACTCGACTGTCTTACTCTTGGTATCTCTCTTTTCACAGAGAAAACATTTCTAAGTGGTTTAATCACACAGTAATATCACAGATATACTTGCATTTTAATCAATAATCATTTTTAAAAAAATCGACTGCATTTATCCTGCTATATGTCTGTTTTTTTCTCTTTTTGCATGTGAGTGAAGTGCAAATTTCATTCTATTTTCCTATCCTACCTTCTATAATAATAACAACAGTAATAACCTTTTATTTCTATAGAATCTTTCATATACAGGTTAATATACAGCTCAAAGTGCTTGGCAAGGAATATGTATAGACAGATTTCTATACATATTTCTATATTTCTTTCATAGGAAAATGAAAGCTTTGAAGGAAATAAGAGTTTGCTCATGCCTCCGGTGAGTGTATATACAGTTAGCTTACATTGCTAGTCTGCCAAACTGATTGTCAACCAGATGTCACACTGATTAGTGCCTTGATTATGTTAAACTAATCAGCTATAGAGGATATATACAGCTACTACTGTTTCTCAAAGATGGGCAGTGCACACCCACAAGGTGCAAAATTACAAACAAATTGCTGTGTGCTCATGTGAATGTGGGGTTATGCTATGTAGACTTACGTGTTGGGCGTGTTGTGACTTGTAGGTTCTGCAGTATCCTTACATCTCTCCTCCAAAGCCCATACACAAGCATCCACAATCGTCCCACTGTGAGTGTTATGACCATTATAATTTCCATACTAGGCAAATTAGGCAAGAAATTTTACATAAAAATATGATTACTGTGGTTTAAAATTCCCCAACAACACACACACACACACACACACACACACACTGGTGGGAGATGGCATATGGTAATGGTCAAGATGTTTAAGGGTCAGTGGAGGTTGCATTTCAGGGATTTGAGCACTGTGTGTGAGAGTGCATGTGTCACTACACTTGACACTGTGCAGCAATCTGCTCATGCTAATTCAGTCGCTAATTCATTAACTAATTAGCTAGTGCATTCTGGGAAAGCAAGCCATTTCCTTTTAACACATCTTAAGCCTAGAGGAGGATGTTTCTCCTAATATATTGTGTTGCAGTTATAGTCTTGAATAAAGCTGTTTCAGTCTGCTGAACTAACACAAAGACACAAGTGCTAATTTGCTATGTGGACTCTTTGTTTTAGAACAATTGAACAGAAACAAACATTCTGTCTCACTGTCTTACTGTAACAAAGCATCTAACTAGCAACTTAACACAATGTACTTAACCAATCAGTCTTTTCAACTCTTAATTAGCCATGTTGAGGATGTTGGCTCGCAGCCAGTGAGGAAATTTGGTGATTTGGTGATGGAGCTGAAGCAGAATTGAAGGACGAAGTGATATATGATCCCCACTGGGTGTTTAGAAAGCTGTGTGTGTGTGTGTGTGTGTGTGAAAGAGAGAGTACACTTTTCTGGGTTATGAAGTATTCTAGTCTACAGCCTTATAATACATACCTATCCACTAAAAAAAAAAGAAAAAGAAAGCGAAAATAAATTTAACAGCCTAAGCCTTAAAGATGACCTAATAATTTCCAAGTGTCCAATGTGATCACGTTTGCTGTCCATATAATGATTTGTCCACCATGCACACCCCCACACCTCTTTAAGCATTCAGCACACTCCGCTGGGTCTCACTTAAAAGCTTAACGAGCATTTGCACTAATTGGCTTGATGGTAGAGAAGCCTCAGCGTGGCTTTACTGGCTTCAGTGATGGGGCAGAGGCAGACATCAAAGGTCACTGTGTGTTCTCAGTGTGGTCGCTGCTAATATGAAACTTGCTTCATGTTTTTCCAGTGATAATTAAGGCAGAGCTTACCATTGCAGAAGAGTTTTATTTAGTTCCCGAGGTGGATACCCAGCTGTCTACCGACCTTGCTTAGCTGGGTCAGGAACAGGGTTTGAAATTAACACCCACCCACCAATTATGGCTAAAATTCACTGCTGTTCGTTTACCAGACACTTTGGCAGACAATTTAGGATGTTGCTTGGCATTCTGCTTATGACAGTTCTGCAGGTGGAAACCTCTTGTTGATGAGAGAAATCAGATGATTGAATGTGCATGTGCACAGGTGTCCCTAATAAAGTGGACAGTGAGTATATAAGTAGTGCATGTAGTTATTTCCCAGGGCACACACATTTTCATCACTCAGCTTGATCATTCTCCTTCTGGGTTATTTCATAGCTAGGTATGTAAATTGTGATGTCAGTGCTGTTTATCTGGGCCAAATCCTATGACACATTGTTTGTGTGAAGAGAAATTCAGAAGTAAAATATGGAAAATGATGAGGAAAAAGTGTGTGGGGGGAACATGCTTTGAAGAAAAACTGTGGATATATAAAGATGTTTTGTCAAGATGGTTAATGTTAAAAGAAATGATGCGGGAAAAAAAGATAAAACACATCAGACTGAAGTCTGTTTTATGAATTAAAATTAGTTTAGCAGGGTTGAAATTTGCATGCACTCACACACACAGCAATGAATCGGTTGTTTGTTTGTTCCTGAATACTGAATAAATGAATAATGAATAAATCACATGGGTCATTGTATTTTTTTATCAGTGGCTACGTTTACATGCACGTCAAATTCCGTTTAAGGTCTATATTCAGGTTGCAGCCATATTACGAATACATGTTTATATGCGTACAGGCATCGGAATGTTCCTGTATACATTGCCATATATACAGGAATATATTCCTGTGTATATTGCCATTCCTAAATACCTAGCCTACAGCTAAGCATCTGTTAGCACCCACAATTCGTTGCGGACTGAGCATGCGCATATATATCTCCTTTCAGTGGATTTTCTGAATAAGGTGTTTACATGCACCAAATTTCTGATTACAACAGACATATTCCTGGGGTGGGAATTGGAATTTGGGGAATCACAATAATGTCTTAATCTGAATCGGGCAATCGAATTGCCGCATGTACATGACTCAATGCTAATTAGAATATTGATTCTAATTGATTCTGAATATTGATATAATTAATATCGGAATATTGATGTATATGTAAACGTAACCAGTGTAAGGTGTATTCGGTAGTGAATCGGGAAAGCAAGCGGCCTTAGTGGCTGGTGAGCTAGTTCATTTCTAGTCATGATCAAGAGTTTTGGGAGTTAGAATTTAACTCATTATATATGAGCTTGCTAGGTGTATGAAGTCTGGGACTATACCAAGACTCACCCTTGCTTCAGTGGATAATCTCACCCGGATACTGTAGTCATACTGCTGCTGTAATCATAAAGACTATCCTGTGCTCATCCCTGGACTCTGCTCATACTGAACGTCCTTTCAACATACTTAGTACTGTTTGCCTTTACTCTTCTGTGGATGTAATGATTTATAATTTCACTATCCAGTGTCACCAAGATAAAGATGGGTTCCCTTTCTTCTCAAGCTTTCTTCCTCATGTTGTCTCAGGGAGTTTTTCCTTGCCACAGTTGCCTGTTTCTATAAAGCAGCTTTGTGACAATGCCTATTGTTTGAAGTTCTATACATATGAAATTCAATTCAACTGAATTGAATTGAACATCTGAATTAAAGTTAGGGACTCTAGGGAAGCTCATCATTGGACAGATTTCCTGTCAAACCACTGGTGGCTCGTCTGCTGTTCTTCCTCCTGATCTTATTAGAATTTATCTCAGAAAGCAGCACATATAGAAAATGAATCTTGCTCTGGTCATTGAATAAACACACATGCTTCCCACCGTGTTGTATTTGTTTTTATTAGTTCAGTGTATGTGTAGCATGTGTTTATATGTGTATACAGTATGTGTGTATTCAGGTTCTTGGCTCTTATCATTCAGCTTCACATTTGCTCGTCCACGTTTGAGATCTATTTTTATTAATCACATTCTGAAGCCTTTAATATTTAATTCAAAGGCTAAGGCACCAATCGAAATGGGATTGTGAATCAAAATGTATGAATATGTAATGCATGGTGGTAAAAGTATGAGAATATAGTGGCTGATGTTTTATTATAGCATTGCATATTTTATAATGGTAAATTAACCACTGTATATATTTGATATTCTCTCACTCCTTCCCATTTACTGTCACTCTCACATTCATTGTGTGTTGTCTACACACACACACACACACACACACGGTGGTATTTCTCACTCTTTGCCTCGAGTACTCGAGTACTTCTGTACACTGTACTTTGTTTTCAAACATTCATCCTAATACTGGGTAACTTTGTATGATCTATAATTCAGTACCAGCCTTATAGCAGACACAAACTAACCTCAGAACCACAGTGTCATTGTATATGTGTTTGTGTGTGTTTGTGTGTGTGTGTGTGTGTGTGTGTGTGTGTGCTTGTTAACACCATAATAACAGGAACAGGATGTGTGTATTATGTATAGCTATACAGAATGAAGTTTGATCAGATGAGCAGATGATTCTGTCACAGACCTTCAACAGGGCAATGATACGTGTCCTGATTTTAATTGGACTCTGTCACTTGACATGACAGCTCTCATCACAGCAAAACTGAATGCAAACCTAGAAACACAGCATGCAGTGTTAATTACATATTAGTCTTATGAATGGATGGCACCTGTATGTATGTATCTGTTTTTCCTGCAGGCTGTGTGTACAGTGATAAGGAGGAGAGAGTCAGTTAGAACAATCATGGAACACGGCAGGCCAAATGAAAAAAAAATGTGTCTGTGTGGGCTCTCTCTCTCTCTCTCTCTCTCTCTCTCTCTCTCTCTCTCTCTCTAGCTATCTTTCAGGTCAGGTCTGTTCAATAAGCCTTTTTGGCATGATCACACATGATGTATGGTGTGTATGTGTGTACACTATATGGCCAAAAGTATGTGGACACCTGACCACCTATAATAATAATAATAATAATAATGTTTAAAACACTCTTGCAAGCTGACAGGTGCACATTTGATGCATGTTTAATACTTACTTTGGTTAATCATAATTTTTTATTTATTATTTACATTTTTTAAATCAATATTAATCATATAATTCAGTCATATTAAATTTATGGCCAACAGAGCAATCAGAAAGGGATTGGAATTAAAAATGCATGTGTAAAAATGTAGAAAGTGTCTCAAAATAACAATAGCAAAAATAATAACAACAATGATATTGATTCATATTATTATAACATCCATCATTATTATAATATCCATTTTTAGTAAAAGTATTATTAATAGTATTAGTATGAGTATTGGTATGAGTTTTAGTATGAGTGCCTTTTTCCTGTCTTTGCACTTTGCCCTGTCTGATCTGCTGGAGTCTAACTGTTATGACAGCCTGCCAGTGGGTGTTCACCACCTAGTCTATTGCTCTCTCTCTCTCTCTCTCTCTCTCTCTCTCTCTGTATTTCTCTCTGTCTTTTACTCCTTTAGCCCTCCCTGCACTGCTCACACATTTCCTGTCCCTCCTCCTCTTCGTGTCTTGCACACCTTTGGTCTGCGTGAGCTTTTCCTCCCCTCTCACTCGCCTCCTCATCCATCATTCTCTCGTTGTCTCCTCCACTTCCACTCCCTTCATCTCACACATTAATAGCGTCCCTCCATCTCTGCCGACTCTGCCACACCTGTCTCTCTTCTTTCCTTTCCTACCACTTGCCTGTCGTTTATTTTTCTTTCCTTTCTTCTGGTTTCTCCTTATGCCTCCTTTTTTCTGTTCTCTTTTATGAGGCTCATGTCACCAGACCCAGCGTCATCCATCTCTGTCTGCCTCTCTCGCTGTGCCTCATTTGTCCAGTCCTCTGTTGTTATATTTCTGCTGCTGCAGTCGCCCTGTTTTCTCTCCGGTGTGGGACTTGGGGTCTCAGGAGTGCTCACTCTGGCACAACAAGTGACGACCTGTAGGAGATTTAAAGCTGCAGCATTGCAGCAATGTGAAAAGACTCTAATGGAGAGAGGACTGTGAGTGTGTGTTTATAAGAGATGGAGACAGAGAGTCAAAAGTTAGGAGACAGCATATGTTTGAAAAAGTGGACCAGACCCAAAGTCTGTGTGTGTGTGTGTGTGTGTGTGTGTGTGTGTGTGTGTGTGTGTGGCTGATCAAGATGAGGACAGCAATAAGCTTTTGCTCATCAGCTCCCATTGTGTTCTTTAGCTCCGGCTTTCATATTCACTTAGAATGAATGACAGTGGGGAAGAGAACACACACACATATGCCCTTTGGGTCTGGTCCACTTTTTCAAGCCTGGTTCACTTTTTCAAGCCTGGTTCTAATAATGCATTGGCCTCCTGCAACCACAAACACTTAAACAGGATAATTACACTTCCACACAAGTAAACCAAACTAAGTAAAAGTGATAGAGCCCTCCATTTACTTGCTGAGTCAGAACATTATTTACAGCAGAACTGTGATGTACATGTGTGAGCTATGAAATGACAAATGACATTGATGATCCCTATGTGAAAAGAAGCTCTAAAAGTGCATGGTAATCATCTTAACTATTAAAAGCAAAAGATTCATTTTGAAAAAAAAAGCTTATATATACATACAGTTAGGTCTGGAAGTATTTGGACAATGACAGAGTTTTTGTGATTTTGCCTTTATACACCACCACAATGGATTTGAAATAAAACAATCAAGACCAGGTGCGGTCCATTCCCTCATTACTTCAAGACAAATGAAGCAGATAAAAGGTCTGGAGTTGATATCAGGTGTTGAGTTGGCATTTGGCAGCTATTCGACTGGAGCTACCAGTATGAAGTCCAAGGAGATCTCAATGCAAGTGAAGGAGGCCATCATTAGGCTGAAAAAAACATAAATCTATAAGAGAGATAGAAAAAACCTTAGGTGTGGCCAAATCAACAATTTGGTACATTCTTAAAAAGAAAGAAAGCACTGATGAGCTCAACAACATCGAAAGGCCTGGAAGACCACAGAAGACAACTAAAGTGGATGATCACAGAATCCTTTCCTTCATGAAGAAAAACCCCTTCACAACATCAACAGAAGTCAAGAATACTCTGGAGAAGGTAGGCATATCATTGTCAAAATCTGCAATCAAGAGACGCCTTCATGAATGTAAATACAGAGGGTTTACAACAAGGTGCAAACCACTGGCAACATTCAAGAACAGGAAAGCCAGATTAGACTTTGCCAGAAAACATCTAAAAAAGCCTTCCATGTTCTGGAATAAGATTCTTTGGACTGATGAAACCAAGATGAACTTGTCCCAGAATGATGGGAAGAGAAAAGTATGGCGAAAAATAGGAACAGCTCATGATCCAAAGTATACCACATCAGACATGGTGGAGGCAGTGTTATGGCATGGGCATGTATGTCTGCCAATGGAACAGGCTCACTGGTGTTTATTGATGATGTGACTGCTGACAGAAGTAGCAAGATGAATTCTGAGGTGTATAGGGCTTTACTCTCTGCTCACATTCAGCCAAATGCTACAAAACTGATAGGACGCTGCTTCACAGTGCAGGTGGACAAAGACCCTAAACATACTGCGAAAGCAACTCAAGGCAAAGGACTTTTTCAAGAAATGGAATATTCTTCAACGGCCAAGTCAGTCGCCTGATCTCAGCCCAATAGAGCTGCTTTTCACTTACCGAAGACAAGACTGAAGGCAGAAAGACCCACAAACAAGCAGCAACTGAAGGTGGCTGCAGTGAAGGCCTGGCAAAGCATCTCCATGGAGGAAACTCAGAATTTGAGTTTTGAGAACATGGGCTCCAGACTTCAGGCAATCATTGACTACAACGGATTTTCATCCAAGTATTAAAATTATGGTTATATTTACAATTATGTCACTTTGTCCAAATACATTTGAGCCCCTGAAAATGGAGGTACTTTGTTGAAAATGGCTGTAATTCCTAAATGGTAAATGCCTAAATGGTAAATGGAACCTCTTAAAATAAAGCTGAAAGTCTACACTTTGATCACCTCTTGATTGTTTTTATTTCAAATCCATTGTGGTGGTGTATAAAGGCAAAATCACAAAAACTCTGTCATTGTCCAAATACTCCCGAACCAGAGATAATAATAGTTTCACAGCTGTTCACTTATGGCATGATACTGTTATAAACCTTGGAAGGAATTTTATTCATAAATGTTCGTTCTACTCCACACTGAAAGTAAGTTTAGGTGGTATGATCCCAACTTCTTATTTTAGTCATAAGAAGAGCCTACAGGAAGTAATGACAATAGTAAAGACAACAGATTATGACAGTGTTGTCATAATCAGGCAGTCATGTCATATAATGGAAAATCATGTCTTTCCTTTTATTTTACTGCAGCAAACACTCTCCTTAAATTTTTGTTGACTTGTGCAGTATTTTCTTTCATTTGTTTTGTTGCACTGCCATTTATTTACCTTTATGGCATTTGGCAGACACCCTTATCCAGAGCGACTTTCATTTATCTCATTTATACAACTGAGCAGTTGAGGGTTAAGGGCCTTGCTCAAGGGCCCAGCAGTGGTAGCTTGGTGGTGCTGGGGATTGAATGCATGACCTTCTGATCTGTAGCCCAACAGCGTAACCACTGAGCTACCACTGCCCTTTATTCTTTTATTTACAAAATAACAGTGTTTTTAAGATAATGAGGGTTTAAACGTCTAAAATCCAATTAATCCAACTTTGCCTAATAATCAAAGCTTTTATGGCTTGAATCATGTGTAGGAAAAACACATTTTGGAAAAACAGCTACTACACATATTAATCCCATACTGTAAATGACACAGAGTAGACATGTGCCTCAATGCTGAATCAGTATGAATAGAAACTGTTAACTGTCTTTTTAACATTACATAATAGAGTAATGTTCCATTCTTGTCTTCTCTTGTTCCATGGCAATTAATAAAGTATCAGGACAATGTCCACAGGGCCAGTTGCCAAAATGAGGCTATAAGTTATATATTTCAGTTTTTAACTAAAACATTAATGCATATTACACACCATGCCGCCAGTATAATTTTCCAGTATTTTACAAAGAACAGCAGCAGCTCACTTGGGAAAGTTTTGCTTAATGGAATTTTAAAATACAACAGAAAATTTGTGTAATTTTTGTGAACATTGCTTCATTTTACTGATTATTAACATACTAATGCCTCAAGCAACATGGAGGTTTATTTCTCTCATCACAGCCTGAACTGTATTTAGTGAATAAGTACCTTTTTCCCTCTATGTTTCACTACTGCTGTTGGTCCTGTCAAGATAAAGGCTTTCTGTTACAGAAAATGCTCCTGCCTTTAAAAGGGAAAACGAGGAGATCCTTATTGGCTAGGGGTGATGCATACCAAAGTGAACTAAGCAAATCTTTTTGTAGAACAAAATATAGTCTGTTTTGGGAATTAACTAAAGTAATTTTCTATCAATTCCAGTGCACCTTCTCATACATGAAAAGAAGGACAGGGTCAGAGCAGAACTGAAAGAATTTGGGGTTAAAAGTCTTTCTCAAGGGCCAGACCTGGAAGGAAAGTAGAGCAACACTGGTATCTCTCCATCTACATGTTAACCCAGGCCAGTCCAGGCATTTTAGCTCTCAGCCTTCTGTTTCCAAGCTCAGATCCTCAGTTACTACAACATATTTTGGTACTTTTTTCCAGCAGGTATCACCTCCATATTGATTATATCACATTCAAATTGGTTTTGGTGAAGAACCGTTACACTAAAAGCCAATTTAATATTAGTGATTTCTGTTCAATGACTGACTCCGATAAAATGGGGAAAAAGAAAGGAAGTGAAGAAAAGGTTGACAATAGCGAATTGGACAGGCCCGGCAAGCAAAAACGTTGCCAATCACCACCTTCTGATTGCTTCCAGAGCCTTGGAGACACAGATCGATTTGTATCATATGAGAGTGTGAGTGTGTGTGTATTTACAGAGGAAAGATACCTTCACCTGGAGGATGAGAGTCATGTATTGTGTGGTTCAAATAATAAGGCACCAATTTGTCGGTGTGTTCCTAAAGGTCAGGAACCTCAGTAAAGCATGAGGTCTCAGTGAGGTTCACTGGACTTTAAATACAGGGGCCTTTGAAGATATCAGCTTTGTTCTCTTTACATTATGTCCTGCCTGCACACCTGACAATTACCCAAACCACAGCAAGGATTCCTAAATTATTCTCTTTAGGGAACACACACTCATGGAGTCTCATATACAATATAATGTAATAGATATTTCACTTAAACCCATGGTTCTAAGAGTTCTGGCAGCTCTTCTTGTATAATCATTTGTGGTGGGTCAAGACAGATGTGATTCCTGCTGTTTTATCCATGTGTTTCTCCATTACTGAACACAGATCTTCAAGGTTAACCCTACATTTTTAATCACCTTTTTATAATTTTCCTACATCCTTTCCAAGAAAATTCCTTGGAGCCTTTCCAGGAGAAATGCCATTCACATTTTTTCACTGAAAACAGTTGTTTCGTAATTTCTTGTTATTTGGAGTATTCCTCACATTAGGGATGTAATCAAATAAGAATACGTTATTTGAAATTATATTAGATCAGATAATGTGTTCTAAACAGAAACAGGATATGACCAAAAAGGCACATGAGCAGGAACATTTTACTCTGATGCAGGCCAACAGTCAGATATGAAGCTTGGGGGACAAAGAAAGACCACATTCTTTAGCATGAATGCCAATGATGCATTTACAAGCATTCATTGCGTTATACCCCCCCCTAAATAAAGTTATTTTTTCTTGATTTGATAAATCCTAGTAAAATTAAGCTGTGTTTTTAAGCTTATGTAGCAAAGGTGGATCTGTTTTTAATTTGTTGAGGAGAGAGGACAACATGGCCCACTGAGATGTGGCAAGTTGTCCCTGGAGCTGAAAAAAAAGCAGGACTTGAGCAGATATTGAATAGGATTGAAGATGTGCACCTGAATCCCAATGTGAATGAGTGAGGCTTTGAATAGTGCAAGACAAGATGTGCATGCCTGTTCTCTAGAAGGGAACATTTGGCATTGACTTATAGAGGGACAAGTCAGGGCTACATATAATAGGGGTGATATTGAGCAATTTAATTCCCATTATCGCTGTGACATGGCAGTGTACCTGTGTGCTGAGGTCAGTGTGAGCATGTTCTTATAATGTGTGTTTGTATCAAATATGACGTGCATTCAAGAAAGCCAGTGATGCCTATTCCCTTTTTTCTCCTCTCCCTTATTAGTGCATGCTTTTCTACTCTCTCATACTCTTCATAATAATAACTCATAATAATTCTTCCAGACAGAAGAACGACAGAGGAATTTAGAAAAGTATTAATATTAATATTAATAAAGTAAAAATATTTATTCTTGATATAGGTCCGTAAATTATGGCATTTAGCAATACTGACTGACTCTTGGCATTAAAGACATTTTCTCTGTGTGTGTTAGGGATGTAACCAAATATGATTACATTACTTGGATTGAACACATAATATGCTCTAAACAAATACAAATACAGATACAAATAGTAGCTGAGACAGAGGTGTGTATCGGGACTAAAATCCCACCAGACACAAAAAAAAAAAGTCATGCAAGTGGGAGATTTTCATAAATCATACTCAGTAAGGGTGTGGGTATGAAACAAGTCATTTTGTGTATAGTAGGTGCGATTCTTTTTTTATCTATTGTCAGTGGTTTGCTCCAGTAGCCTGACCTGTCTTACTGAGCTCCAAAAAAAACAAACATATTTTTTACCATGTTTCTGGACAAACTGGCCAGAAATTCACAAAAGAAATATGCTTTTATTTATAGAGCTACACGCGGTCCACAAGCTGTGCACAGGGCAACATATCTCAACCGAGCTCTCCAAAAATATAATCACTGAATTAATTTTCAAAATATTAAATTGCGCCTTCATTGATCATGTTTTTTTTTTTAAATAACGTCATTGTTCAACAAAAGTTTTTTCAACAAAACTTTTAAAGTCTCCAGTGCTTGATATAAATCTCTCTCTCACAGACACTGACACCCTCAAATGGAGCACAGTAATGTTTCAGAGGCTATGCGAAAATATGCTTTTCCATCATGCCGTTTCAAATGGGCCTTTATATTCCAGGACTTGTTCACTCATAGGGAGATTTTGTTCTTCACCTTCTCAGCTTCTTTAGAGATCCCTCTAAGCTTTAGAGACTTCTATTCCAGGGACAAAATTAGACTATTAAGTTGTGCTTTTTCATCAGAGCTAACTCTAGCGATTCTATTGAATGCGGGCTGGTGTCAGAAGTAGGATTGTTCCAGTCAAACTGAATTATGTGGGTAGTCTGATATACTTGATATAGAGCCACTATTAAAGTCTACTACTGTGAAGTCTGTACTGATCTGTGGGTAAAGCCCTTTGAGGGCTGACCTCCTGACCTCTAATATCATTTTCAGATGTTCACTCTCTAAGCAAACCTTATCATTCTTTCTTTAATACAACAGCTGCATCCCAAATGACAGGATATTCCCTTTGGAGAAAGAGCTATTTTAGGTAAGGAACTGCAGTCAAATCCTACATGACATGAGGCTTTTTTCTATGGAGTGATGGTGTCCTAAATCCCAGAGGCACATCTCATTAGTTAGCTGTCATCCGCGTATCTTTATAAAGAAAATCCAGCACTCACGTGTTGTCATTTGTTAACAGCCATGCCATTTTAAAAACTATCAACACCCCCCCACCCCGCCCAACTTGGTAACACTTACAGTGCGAGAGCTGCGAACACACATACACAATGGAGTTGGGGAAAAAACTTTCAGCAAACACAATTAGTAGATCTATTATTAACTGGTGCTTTCAGAGTTTGTCACGTTGAGTTCCCATGAGCAGTCCCAGGAGGTGATGCTGCCCACATCACATCTGATGTACTGAAGAGTTCTCAAGAACATTAGCAAGCTCTTTACAGGCCTTTGTTTCAAGGGCATATCAGAGGTGAGGATTTCACATCCTCCATTTCTGTCTCTTTATTTTTTGTCACTTTAATAACATGTGATCTCTGTGCCAGGTCAAGGGCTGAGATGCAATTTGAGGCTGCCCTTTTTTCATTTCCCTCTCTCTGTGTATGGGAGTAAGTGCCAGGATTCTGGTACAGAATCTAAACACTGATGCACATTATAAAGGCAAATGTGGGAATCGACTTTTCAAGGGTGTCAGGAATGGGGTTGACGCTCGGAATGTGTTCACTGTGTTCAGTCGTGTCTTGTAAGTTCAAGTGGGTTGATCGACACTTGAAGGTCATGACTCCTGACAGGAAAATGGAGAGGTCTTCGCTGTCTCATGCTGGCATGATTCTCCTACTACTATACATAGAGTGGTTTAATAATAGTGTTTTTTAATAATAATAATAATAATAATAATAATAGCACAACTCAGTCTAAGCATTTTGATTTACTGTCTATAGCAAATAGACCAAGATGAATAAGTATGTTTTAATCTCAATATAATAACATGTACAATGCTAGAGTTCCCAATATTATGTATTTATATAACATAAAAATACAATTATATAAATACTGCAACGTGCAGTCTTAAAAAAAAACTGCTGAAACACATCTGAGGTGCAAGCGATCCTCAAGATTTAATGAACCACATCAAATATTCAAGTCCCGAATCCTAGAGAATTTTTGACTCTTACAGTCTGCATGTAAAATCCAATGGTCATATTAGCTACATAGTAATAAACTCGCAGATGTTAATATAATCTGTGTCACCCTGTAACCTTGTATTAACTAGCCTTTTCAACTTGTATTAGCTTATTAACAAACTTCTAGTAGTGTGTTTTAAATGATATTTTTAAGTTAATGTTGGTTGTTCTGACACCTGATTTATTTTTTTTTTTGTATGCAACCATTATCTTTTAATTCATATTGATGCATAAATTCTGGAATAGATAAGACTCAACAATATAATTTAATGCTTGCAGTTTGAATAAGAAATATGCGTCAAGTTGCAAGGCAGAAGCTTTAAAGTCCAAGTTGAGCTGCAAGTACATTAAAAACAAGTTCCTGTCTCTGGATGTCTTTGCACTAATTAAGATCGGGCAAGAACATGAACCAACAAAACACTGTTTTTTGTTTGATATCGATTAATCAACTAATCCACTAATCCATTCAGTTGTGTTATGAAAAGCATGTGTCTGCTGGCAAAATCTCTACTACTTGAAATGGTTAAATCTCATGGAAAAGTGAGTCAGGGTCAGACACAGGTGAGCTGGTATCAGCGTAAGCTGCAGTACATTAGTGTGTTCCCTATCCTTTCACTCTGGGAGAGTGATGAGCCCTAGTTCAACACTAGCATTAACATTCATTTTTATAATATCTCCAATTTTACATAGAATGGACAGACAGGATTTCCAGTGCAATGTGATTGATGTGCAAGAGAGACTACTATACATACATGTACACACACACACACACACAGATGGAGAGAAGAGCATTAGATGTTTTCTCTTTCACGTCTCCTCCTGCTGTTATTATATGTGTAGGATATGCTTTAATGGGGTGGGTTTTTTCTGTTACTGGCACATTCTCTCTCACATACTCACCCAAACACACACAAAGACACAGCCAGTGTTTGTATTTCCAAGAACAATGGCTGTCTCTAGTCTTTTGTCCAATGTGCTATGGTTCTTCTGTGGATGGTGTTGCAACATTGCTTTAATGTTGAGTAAATGCTAGACAAAGGGAGGAAACTCTGCTGCTGGCTTTCCTGTTTCAGGATTTTTAGATGTGCTGGAGATCTGTGCTACAGGATGAGTGCTGACAAGAGAGAGCTGTACAAGATTACAGAGGGAGATAGAGAGAGAGAGAGAGAGAGAGAGGAAGACAGGGGAAGGCTATTCACCTCCATCGTCAGGTTCAGTTTAATGTGATGACATCAGCAAGCCAGCAGCCAAGGAAGATTTAAAGAGCGATTGCATCAGACCTACAGAACACCCCCCACACACACACCACAAACCGAGCTGTATTAAACTAACTACAACTGAATTTTTAAGACTTCTGAAAAAGAAGAAAACACTACACTATGACCAAAAAAGAAAAAGTTCCTTTTTCTTCAGCCGAGCTCCTCTGTTTTATACACAATGTATTTATGTGGTCTGTTCATCCATATTGATCAGTATATATCGGCAAGGAAGTCAAGGCCCAGGGATTAGGAGTCTGTGTGTATTAACTCGTGCTCAAATCATCTTATGAATAGAGAAAATTGAGCTGCTGTGCTATTGGCTGTAATGAGACTGTCCAAATAAAAGGCAGTAATTAGTAGGTTAGATAAGATCACGGCTGCCAGTCTCCTGCTATTCACTTTCAAAACGAGCCATCTTCAGTCAACAGTAGAAGTCGGTTACACTAGCTTACTGCTACTGCTAATGGAACTGCTAAAGTTGATCAAGATGCTTACATGCATTAAAGGGCCCTGATTTCTTTTTTTAATACTTGGATCTGTGTGTTTTGGTGTTTTGGTTTCATCTGTTGCACACTCTCTCTCTCTGTTTCATTGATTGGGTATTGAAAATAAAGCTCCTTAGTCTCTAGCTAATCAGTGCCATCATCATATTTAATGAACCTATCATCATTTTCTCATTATAATCAGGGTCTGATTTAATTCTTTTCCTGAAATGACCCCGGAGCTAATTAGTAGAGTAATAACTCTGGTGTGTCGAACTGAAATATGAGATTGATGAAAAAACGATGAATTTCTCATTTCCATAAAGCTTTTCAGATTTACACTGCACGGAGAACCACCCGATTAGACCTCAATATTATTCAGTGTGTGTGCATGTGTGTGTGTGTGTGTGAACTGAGGGTGAGAATGAAAGTAAATAAGCTGAATTTGTGAGCATATGTGTGCACTGACTTTATGTTTAAAGTGGAAGGTCATGCTGAGGCTTGTTTTGTTTTTTCTCTCTCTTTAAGGGACATCTGAGAATGTTTATGCATATTCATGCCATTTGGTTTTTAACACAATAATGTGACTTCTGTTTGTAAAAGAGCCAAAATGTTTCCTACTGTTGGTTATGGATGATGAATTTAGGGTGAGGTTTTGGTGCAGGTGTCTGCTTAGTGGAGCAGTAACTCCCCCTAAAGATACAACAGTGTAGGTGCGTGCGTGTGTGTGTGCGTGTGTGTGTGCGCGTGTGTAGAGTCTTAAGGTATATTAGTGAAGTAAATACAAAGAGGACAGATCACAGCAGAACTAAGCCTGAAATCTCTGTTCCATCCTCATGTCTTCACTCTCGCTCTTTATTCATGTTTCCCTGTTTCCTGCTCTTCCCTCACAATCTATCTCTCTGTCTCTCTTTTTCTCTGCTTTCTGAGTTACCAAATCGTTTGCTGCATATTCATGAGTGGACTGACAGGCTGCCACTCTACAAGTACAAATCTAGTCCCGAGCTCATGGTCTGGCACACTCACATGCTCTCTTGCATGCGCACTCACACACACAGTGTCACAAACAGAACAATGGACATAGAGGGTTTGTCCTTTATTTGGAAATGGTGCATCTTGTCTCTCGTCTCAATAGCAATTGATGGTTGCCAAGCAACAGCAGAGTGTGTGGCTCAAGGGCTCAAGGGGCCAAGCTTTTTGCTCCGGAGGACGTGCCTGGAAGGAACACCTCCTCTCCTTAGCTGCTCCAATATACACATTCATTTGTTGGAGCTAGTTTTCTGATCTTCTTTCATTTGTTACTGCCCATTTTTCTCTGAGCTTTCATCAACTGCTGAAAGTCCACTAATAAGTGGAGGGGGCTAATAGATTCAAATCAAATTAGTTAGCATGTGTTTATTCTAATATAGAGAGGATGGAGTGAAAGTAGTTCAGCTGTATGTGCACAGATCAAAGGAAAACTCAAGTCTCAAGAATACGAGTTCAACAGTTTATATCCACTTTATATGACTGCACAGTGAGGTAGATAGGCATATCTTTGAGCCCATAAATTATTCAGAGATATGCCCTTCAAATATTTTTATGTAGGAACTTTAGGATTGCACTCCAGAACTTAAGGTTATCCTGTCAATTGAGCTCATGTCAGTGAACTCGTTAGCATTAGCAGTGAAAATTATGAACATTCAAGAATGACTTAAAAATCTAGGGTGGCATAGTGGTGCACCTGGTAATGTTGTCACCTCAAAGATCCATGCTGCTGGGTTTGATCCTGAGCTCAGCTTACTGTCAGAGTATAGCACATTCTTCAGGTGTTCACAGAGAAGTTCTGCTTCAAGGTGGGTGGATCCCAGATCTCCACCATCACAGAGAAACCATTGAAGAGCCTGGAAAAAGGTTTTCAACAGCAGTCTAAAGGATGAAGATTCCAACAGGGCTACCTGTGCCGGTTGAGGGCTGTCAACTGAACTGGAAAATTCAAAGCCTGGATCTATCAGCATGGGATACTTCCAAGAATACTCTGGCCACTGCTGATCTATGATGTCCCTATCTCACTGGTGAAAGTCTTTGAGAGGAAAGTCAGCAGTAGGTGGCTGGGATTACCTTGCAGCTTGAGCAGCATCACACTGTATGGAAACAGCAATAAACTCAAGCTCCCTTTCAGATCTGTCAAGGAGGAGAACATTGTGATACAGGCACGAGAAGAGTACACTGAATCAGGTAACCCCAAAGTGGCCAGCAATAGACATCATAGTGAGGACTGGGAGAAAGTGGAAGGCAGCTGATGCAGGATGGCAGGCAGAGTCCTGTCTGCAGCATAAGGTCCTCATGGGGAGAGTGGTGCAAAGCAGGTGTGGTCTGTATGGTAGTGGTATTGTGACATCAGCCCATTACGACAGCACCAGAAGGAAGGAGAAGCAGAGACTAGTGCAAGAGAAAGTTGGATGAGAAGGAGCACCCAAAGCTGAAGCAGAATCACTGCCATGTGGGTCTGGTTACCTCACCACAGGACTGAACAATGACAGTTGACTTGGAAAAGCATTGGGAGGAGAGGATGGTGGAGGCACCGGAGAGGAAGCAAGCCAAATATTAAGAGCTGGTAGAGGACTGTCACAGGAAAGGTTGGAGGTTGAGGTGTATGCCTATCAAGGTGGGCTGTAGGGGATTCATACTGAGGGACTGGCCTGCAGTACTCTGGGCATTACTGGGCTAAGTAGAATGAGAGCAATTAGTTCCAACTCAGAGGCAGCAGAGAAAGCCTCAAGGTGGCTCTGGCTGAAGAGCAGAAAGGATTGGGGTTGGTAGCATGTCACTTGAACACAGGCTGGGGTTCGTTCACCCCTGGTTGCGTCGCTTGGACAGGGGTATGTAATGTTTGAAAGACCCAAAAGGCCTAATGACTCCGGGTAACATCACTGAGAATGTGTACAAGTTTGTGTATCAAAAGATTTATGCTTCAGCAGTGTCTTTTTTATTTCCAGTGTTATCTATTTTTGTTATTTGTTTGAATTCAATCTTATGTATTTGCTTCTGGGGATTGCTGTGACTCCCTTTGATCTGACCTTTAGAATGGAAATGGACAACAGTTCATATATAAGATGAAATAAAAAGACTCTGGCCCCAAATGATGAGTTTTATTTCATCTGAATTGTTCCAAGTAATGACAAGAGTATTTCTGTTAAAGCATTGGGCAAACTGCTTTAACAGCACCCTCATGAGCCTAGGAATTCGTGGTGCAGCATGTCAATGGTTTGCTTCCTACCTGGAAGGTCGGTCATATCAGGTCACATGGAGGGGATCCACATCTGCTTCCCGCAGACTCTCCACTGGTGTCCCACAAGGCTCAGTACTTGGTCCTCTCCTGTTCTCCCTCTGTACTCGATCTCTTGGTGCAGTCATATCCTCACATGGGTTTTCATGCTGCTATGCAGATGACACTAAACTCATCCTCTCCTTCCCTCCCTCAGACACTCAGGTTTCTGCTTGGATATCAGCATTTCTGGCAGACATCTCATCATGGATGACAGCTCATCAGCTGAAACTTAATCCCACCAAAACTGAACTGCTGTTCATCCCAGGTGATTCATCCCCATCTCAGGATCTTGCAGTCTCCCTAGACAATTCTCTGATCTCGCCTTCGGGTACTGCACGCAACCTTGGGGTAACCATGGACAATCAACTGTCCTTCTCCTCTCACATTGCTAATCTGACACACTCATGTCGATTTCTCCTTTATAACATCAGAAGAATTCGTCCATTTCTTTCCAAACAGGCCACACAGGTGCTTGTTCAGTCCCTTGTCATTTCAAGACTGGACTACTGCAACTCACTCCTAGCAGGTCTGCCTCTGAGCGCCATTCTTCTTCTGCAGCTGATCCAAAATGCAGCTGCACGACTGGTTTTCAACCTTCCTAAATTTTCCCACACCACCCCATTGCTATGCTCTCACCACTGGCTTCCTGTAGCTGCCCGCATCAGATTTAAAACACTGATACTTGACTATAAAGCCAAAAACGGACCAGCACCCACTTATTTCAAAGCACTTATCACACCTCGCACGGCACCACACTCCCTCCGATCCTCTAGCACTGCTCGACTGGTCCCACCATCTCTCAGGGTACAAGGAAGGCATGCATCAAGACTCTTCTCTGTGCTGGCACCAAGGTGGTGGAATGAACTTCCCCTAGATGTCCGAACAGCTGAGTCACTGGCAGTCTTCAAATGATGTCTAAAGACTTACCTCTTCATAAAGTACTTAAGTTAGCACTTAAAATAAATAAATAGATAAAAAATATAGAACAGAGTTTTGGACTGATGGTATTCCTCGTTTGTGACCTAGTGAGCCAGTATCAGAATGTATTTTTGATAGACTTCAAAGCACTATTGTAATGTGCTCTGGATAAGGGCGTCTGCCAAATGCCATAAATGTAAATGTAAATGTAAATGTTAGTATGATTACTGTGACCTGAAGAAGAGTGTTCTGTGGAGCTCCCAATAAATCCAGAGGTCAGAAAAACACTCAGTATGTGACTGTTTGAAAGTAGATTTTAGCTCTTTGTCTATCTGGAATTGTCTCACTCCAGACAGCATTTTTGAAAGAAAGCACTTTTCCTCTCTCCGGGCTGTCTTTTAGAAAAATGCTCTTTTCTCTGTTACATCACACTCTCCTCTGGAACACACCGTTATTCCCCCAGACCTTGACTTTATCAGAATTTTCTTTTTTTTATTCACCTCTTTCAGGATAAATGTGCTTAAGACACTAAGGTGGGAACATACACAAAGTTATTCTGATTGATCACCTTTATCCTTTGATGTAACTTTTCTCTCCTGATGGGAGCATTCTCTTCCAAGAGGACATTGACTCCATCCACAGGCCACAAGGGCTCAAAAATGGTTTGATAAGTGTGAAAATGGTGTAAATCAGATCTCAACCTCATTGAACACCATCATCAATTAATTGAGAGAATATCTTTTGGAGGAATGGTGTTTATCCTTTCAGTATAGTTCCAGAGACTTGTAGAATCTGTGCCAAGGAGCACTGAATTTTTTCTTGTGGCTTATGGTGGCCCAACATTTTAATAAGACACATTATGTTACTTTTTCCTTTTATTTGACACTTATTACATCACTTATTTGTATTACACTTGTGTGTATTTCTGTGGTGATTTCATTGTGATTCTCTGTGTGAGTTTTAGTATCACCTTAATATTTGTGCTGTTAAAGTCTTAGCCTTGAGGCATGTTAGGAATAGAAATAGCTATATTGTGGGGAAAAGCTTTTAATCAGGAATACTTTAGTCAGTTAAAAAAGGCTTATTATTGGTTTTCATTTTTGTGAAGACATCAGCATGTTGGTAATCTTACAAGAATGAGGACTGGAGAGTTATCCTCAGTGTCAGTTTTACTGTAACAGTTTTGCTCTGGCATTTATAAACCTCATGCCCCAAACTTCTACCTTTTTTTATTATGTGCAGATAAATGGATAATCCTCACTTTCACATACTCACCCAAATCCTCCTCAGCCCTCTTCATTTGGTGCATATTTATCTGACAGATACATTCAAATAATCTCCACAGTCAGCAAAAGCTGCCACAGTTACTGCTGTTGCGATGAAACGTGTTGTTTTATCATAGTATTTGCATATTTTAATTATGCTGAAAGATAATAGATTTGTATGAGCTGTGATTTTCTCAGCATGTGCTTGGTTCAGCTCCAGTGGACCTCCAAAGGGAAAGAGAAGACAGTGAGAAATGCTGAAAGTTGAGTCATGTAGTACTGTGGTAGTCATACAAACCCATTGTCATAATAGCTGTTCATGGACAGAGATGACCAAATTAAGGCCCTACCCACTCTGATTTTGTTGCAAGTGTCTCATCACAAAACAAGAATTTTAGGACACCTTCACAGGGTATTACTGACATGGCAAGGGCATGTCTCTCACAGGGCAAGCTAGCATTATAAAAAAATAGAAAACTGACAGAAAGGTACTGTAGTCAGGGGGTAAAATGGGATATAGCAGATGAAGAAGCCAACAATATAGGAACAGTACCATTCAATGTTTCTGTTACTGTAGTTGTGAACATTAATATCATGGAAATATGATTTTATGAAATGTTACTGTTTATGTCTTTTTAACTAACTACATTTGGGTTAAATTCTCAGTATTCCTTGTCTTGGACTCAAAAATACTAATAAAATATCTTTTTATTTCTTTTTGGCAATAATACATTATTCAGTAAAGCAGAAGGTTTGAACACATTTTGCTTTAATGAACAAGTGATTCAGCACAGCAATTGCATTTACACCTATGAAATGAATTCATTTCTCCATTATGCAGGATGACACTGTGTTACATATTAATTATTATTATAACCATTATGGTCTTCTATGATTTACATTTCTATCAGATTATAGTACCAGAGCTCAGATGAACTTTCAGTTCACATAAACCCTAATTTAACCCCTGACTGCAATGTATTCTTATTTTAATGTTTTTTAGTTAGACTTCATGCCTAAAATGGGCTAGAAGCATGTAAGAAATATTAATTGCATGCAAAGAATGCTCTGGATTAATCAAATGCTGCACTCAGGCTCATGCAATTTCTAATCAAATGGGGGAGTGGTTGTGTGTTTCTATTACAGTTAGACAGGTGTTGCTCACACTGCAACTTACCCACACACGTTTGTTCTATTTTCATTCACAGAGACAGTTGCAGTAGAGCATGTTGATTATAAGCTTCCAGAAACAGCACGTGGTTAAGTGAAATGAGAAACTCGGTACCAAAATGCAGGAATTACACTTGAAATGATATAATTTGTGTATTGTTTGTCAGTTTAAACAAATATGTATCAGTTGCATAGTTGTATAACATCTCCTGTCTGTGAACACAGATGTGCAGACTAATGGAGGGATGACATTTGTGAAGTGTTCCTGGTGGAACGGTAACTCAGTGGTCCGTGAACTCTGTGCTATGGCCCATGACTCTGTAGTGCATAGGATTGATCCGATTTGATGGTTACTGCCATTGTGCCCTTGAACAAGGGTGCCAAACCTTAACTCACTTTACAAAGACCGTCAGAAAAATGTGCATTGCTGTAGACAGATCTCTTGTTCTCTTGCTGTACATTGTGTTCACAAATGTAAATTGCTGTAGACAAATCTCTGAATTTTATGTTACAATTATATTCACTCATTTGGTGAATTCACTGCAAATGGGACTCTAGTCCATTGCAGGGTACCATGCACACACACACACACACACACTCACACACACACACACACACACACACACACACACACACACACACACACACACACACACACACACACACACACACACACACACATTATGGGCGGTTTAGCATATCCAATCCAACTACATGAAGCTTTTTGGACAACAGAGGAAACACATGCAAACATAGGGAAAATATGCACAGAAACTCTGCAGAGGCAGTTTAGGATTGAATCAGGATCAGGGACCCTGCAGCTGTGAGGTGGCATCACTACACACTCTACCTCTGTAAGAATATATCATCTGCAATTGGAGTATAATATTTGATATATCTTTGTCACAAAACATGCAACTTTAATTTTATTTTAATGGTCACATTACAAATTACAGGTGGCCGAAATTCAATTTTATTATCAGCCTATAGTCACATTTGCTATCATATTCACACAGGTTGATGCAGAGTGGTGCAGCACAGGTTAAAGTTAAAAAGTTTGCTACCAACATGGAGATTTCACTGTAGATTATTTTGGATGACATCAAGACATGCTTCTGAACATATTCAGGCAAGATTGGTGTCTGAACAACTGAGGGTGTTTTAAACAAAGATGCTTTCATCTATGTTCTTGTCACAAATTACCTAACATCAAGAAGCACAGCACACCAAATGACAGAAAACTACATGAAATCTGATACAGAGCACAGATTTTGCATGTCACTTGAATCCAAAAGACTGAGGTTTCCACCAATGAGACTCTTGACTGCTCAAATCAGATATGCCAAAAAAAAAAAAAAAAAACAGATTTGGGCTCTCATTCTGAAAAAAGTCACTGTGTATATCGTATGTTTGCAGATGTAATTACTCATGAAACTATAAACTAACCAGGAAATCTGTTGACAAAGTAGTGAAGAAAAGTGAAATGAAAAAAACCTAAACATTTAGCTAGAACAAGAAAATCTCAGTTTACTTGTTTTATACTGCAAACAGAATCCTGGCCATCATAATAGATGTAAATCTGAAGTGTTGGCAGTGACGTCCAAACTGAGTTTTATTTCTGGGCTGTTCATTTGCATCTGAATCTAATCAAGTTGTTAATAAAGAAGGACATGTGGTGGGCGAAGCGGCTTACTGAGATGATATTTGAGTGGGTGTAGTGCTTCAGCAGGGTGCAAATGTGTGGGTGATGTTACACACAAGCGCACGCACACACACACAAACAAACAAGCACTTGCACACACGTTTATGTGCTGTGGAAGCCTTCTGACTGCTGTCCAACTTTGATACTTTAGTATTGCAGCAGGACCCAGGATATATGTGTGTGTGTGTGTGTGTGTGTGTGTGTGTGTGTGTGTGTGTGTGTGTGTGTGTGTGTGTGTGTGTGTGAGTGTATTCCATCATGCTGAACCTGGCTCCAATTGCTCGTTGTCACCCCCATTTCACCCCCCATTACCCCTTCTGGGAGGGCAAGACGGGGAGCGAGAAAGCAGGGACCAAGAGTAATAAAGAGAAGAGAGAGAGAGAGAGAGAGAGAGAGATTGTACATAGTCTTCAGGATTGCTGGGACCACTACTAATTACAAATAAGAAACATGTTTATATTTCTAAACACCATTTAGTTGCAATTAGATTAAAGTCTTGAATCTTTTTAGGGACCACACACCAGTTATTACAATATTAGATGCTCGCACGCTTTTCACTTAATGGGTCTTCTTTTCTTTCTTTGAATACGAACACAGACTACTGCCACCTGCTGATGTGGAGAGTTCTGAACACATTTTCATGCCAGATTTCCACAGTAGTTTTGTCATGTGTTTGGATGCAACTTTTTACCCCAGATACAGGGCCGGATTACTGAATACTGGACCCTGGCCACTAGGGGGCCCTTGACCAGCATAGATTTGAAGTGAAGTTTGCCATTACGCTGTCACACACAACACAATACATAGAATACAAGTATATGTAAAGTCACATATACACAATGAATGTATAGTCACAGGACTTAACTGTTTTTCCACCCTAATTTGGTCTTGCCAATTACCACCCATTAGCTAACTCTGGACTGGGAGTGTGTGAGGAGAGTGGTGAGGACAGCAGAGAAGATCATTGGGACTTCTCTTCCCTCCATCCAGGACATTGGTCAGAAACGCTTTGTCACTCGCGCCAGGAGCATTCTTAATGACTCCACACACCCCCATCATGGACTGTTTTACCTCTGGTAAGAGGTTCTGCAGTATCCAATGCAGAACCACCAGGTTCTGCAACAGCTTTTTCCCCCAGGCCATCAGACTATTGAATAGTTGAGGTCATCCACCTCTTTTGCACTTTTGCACATAAATGCCATATTGTATCTAAACAATTGACATAACTCTACTATTTTTGCACTGTATAACTTTGCTGGTTTTACACAATCTCAACAATGACAAATAATGTCTTAACATATCATAACAATTTGCCATTCTTATATTTTTACCATTCTGCACCGTGTCATAAGATATCTAATACTGCCATCCATTTACTGTTTTTCCACTAAGCCATAAATGCCATAATGTATCTAATACTGCCAAAATTCTATTATGCAAACAACTACTTACCTGTGAGATCCATACTATCACTTCCACATACTTGTATTTATATCCTGTTATCCTGCTATGCTGAGCCAAGGCAACGTAATCTCGTTCTGTATACATCTAATGTATATTTGAATGACAATAAAGTCTGTCTAAGTCTAAGTCTAAGTCTAACTCTCCTGTATCACACGACAACTATCAACATGAGGGCTAATGTTCTTCCTCCGAGACACTGCAAGCCAACCTCCTGATCTTTACGAGCTGCTACTCGGGCAGCTCACAAGAAAGCGCTATCTACTCTCTTCCGCATACATGAGCTCACAGATGCCCACAATTAATATTGCTCTGATTGACAGGAGAGTGTCTCTCTGAGAGACAGCAATACCATTTCTCCCAACCTGAGAGTACAACCAATATTAACTCCTGGCCACGGATGGCTGTGGCATTGTCAAACTTGCGATCTATCAGTGATAGTGCAAATGCTTCTGTTGCATCACCCAGGAGCCCATCCTAACTGTTTTTAACTGGAGCTAGATAAGCAGATAAAAAAAACATGGATAACAGTAAGCCTACACTGAATGTGCTGATGAATAAAAACCTACAAAGAAAAAAGAAGCCATTTTCCCAAATGGGCCAGATTTACACAATTAAAAAGAACTCTGAACCAAATTGGGCCAACGAAAACTCAAGATGCTGTTAATGCTGCCCATTTAAACAATTGCACTTTAACAATTTAGTTGGGTGAGTTTGGAAGGTGAAAAGCAAGAAAGAAGCCAGTCGCTTAAGGTAAGACTGCCTTCTGCGATACTCATAATGTACTAATGTATGCATTTATTTTCCATATGTTGGTTTGCGTTGGTGCGGTGGCACAGTGTATAGTGTTGCTATCTCACAGCTCCAGGGTCCCAGTTTCTATCCTGAGCTCAGGTAACTGTGTGGCATTTCTGTGCATGCTCTCCCCATGTCCATGTGGGTTTCCTCTGGGTTCTCCAGGTTTCCTCTCACCTCCAAAAATCATGCCAGTAGTTGGACTAGCGAAAATAAATTGCCCCTAGGTGTGAATAAATGTATGGGCACCATGTGTGCATAGTGCCCTCTCATGGGCTGGTCTCCCATTCAGAGTGTATTCCTGCCTCAAGCTCAGTGTCCCACAGGATAGGCTCCGGATCCACCGTGACCCTGACCAGGATAAGCGGTTACTGAAATTGAGTGAGTGATGTGTTGATTTGTGGGGTGGGGTGATGTGGTCAGAGCTCTGTGCATTGGTTCATGAGTAGCAGGGTAGGGAGTGGGGGCCCAGCTTAGGTTCCTGCCCAGGGGCCCAGGATTTACTAAACCATCCCTGACAAGATGTGAGGCACCATAACACAACCCTCAGTGGCCTTGGCTCAAGGAAATAAGAGAGAGAAAGAAAGAGAGGCTGATCCTGTGATCCTGTGTGACTCAGTAAGAAGTGTTTTCACACCCTGCTGATCCATGCAACAACCTTGAGACTGATAAACCTTAATGAGCCTTGTCAGATGTCTGGGGACAAAAAGACCCATTGAGCCTCTTATCACGCTCAGCAGTAAACATGTTAAAATAGGTCTCTGGCCAAGCATCCTGGGTGATCGGATCGAATCACATCACCTCCAGCTCTGTTCAGGGTAGCCCACCTTTTCAGCTGACTTTCTCCTTCTGTATCTCCCTCTCCTTTTTATTCCCTCTCTCTCTTTATAATTGTCCTTTTAGTCCATGGAGAAAAATAAGTCCTTCATAGTGGTTTGATCTGCTTGCTTCAAAGTGCGGGACTCTAAGGGAGCTCTCCACAGCCCGAATACAGATGAAGACATATGCTATGCAGATGAGATGTGGATGAGGACATGCACGCACACACACACACACACACACACACACACACACACACACACACACACACACACACACACATTATGTATATATATATATATATTTATATATATTATGTATATATAAATAACTGTGCATAAGTCTTCAGCACCCTATTTTTTAGTACAAACTTTGTTATAGGTTTTTATTTTATGACTTCTACATTATTGATTCAGTACAAAAACATTTTAGACTTCCAAACATTAGTTTTCCAGCACAAAATTAAATGTTACAGAAAAATGTTTGTATGTCAGTAAAGAAAGCAGCATATTACATAAGAGACACTTTTCAGACAAAAAAACATAATGAAGGCTGCTGGGTTTCGCTGCAGAAATAAGAAGCATGTGTGACAGTCAAAGTCTCCAGAAGAACCGTGGCTGCTTCTGCAAGATGCTCAGTAACACTTACAGCTCATTTCCTTATAAATTGTACAAATTATACCTGAGACCACTATTTTTGTTTTAAAAGCGAAGGATCGTCACACCAAATATTGGCTTTGTTTCATTTATTACTGTTTACTGCTCTTTATAGTATTTTTTAATGTAGAAATATTTAATTTCATTATTTTTGAAGGCATTTTTACTCTACAGCATTTCTTTGCATGTGCCTAAGACTTTTGCACAGTACTCTATGTGTGTTTGTGTGTATTCTGTGTGATTATTTCTGTGCTTCGTGCAAGTACTGTCTTAATTATGTTTTACAGTGGCAGATAAAATAGATAAAAATTCTTTCGCTCTTGCTCCTTCTCACTGACACTGTGCCTTGTTGTGTGTGTGAGTGTATGTTGCCGCAACACACTTTTCCCTGCTAGCACAGTGGGAATCATGCTAGTGAAAAGTGAGAGTAAGAATTTTCACTCCACCCACCCATACGCACACACACACACACACACACACGCACAAACCTTTAATTATCTTAACGTGATGTAGAACTGGACTCTCTCCAATTTCACTTCCCTAAACACACACAAACACACAAACAAACAAACAAACAAGCGAACAAACACAAACCTATAATTATCCTGATGTGATGTAGAACTGGACTCTGTCCAGTTCCACTTTCCTAAACACATCACACACAGACACACACACACACACACACACACACACACACACACACACACACCTCATCTCAGATTAGCACACCAGCTCACACACTTGCTAACAGCAAAATATTCTGCAGAAACACACACATGAAGATGAGTTCGTCTCAGTGCTATTATTTGGACTACACTTCCCAGAATCCACTACTGCTAACACGTTCCCAATCCACAGACTTTTGATTGCACTCACCTGTCCCCAGTCATACTCACATTATAAAGAGACTCTCACCCAAGGACTCAGTGAAAAGTAATGCTCAGTTATGCAAATCTCTGAACTTATCTAGCCTTTTGTTTACATGCGCACTGCTCTGGTTTAGACATTGACTGTTTCCTGGTTTCCTGTTTTGGTATTCCCCAGTTTATGCTGTTTGCTGATCGTCTGACCTTTGTCTTTTCTCTGACTTTGACCTTGCTTAACATTTTGGATATATCTGCCTTCCTCTCAATAAATTGCTGTAACTGCATTTGCATCTCACCCCACTCAATCTGGCAGCTACTAACCATGATAATTTACTATGGACTCATTATGAAATCACACACTCAGATTTTGTCTATTAATTGGGAAACACAGCCAAGAAATTGTGATTATTATTATTATTATTATTATTATTATTATTATTATTATTGTTGTTGTTGTTGCAAATAGTCTTAACATCCCCATGCCCTTAATTGGAAATGGAAAATTTATCTTAGTATAGTGGTCAAATCTGTTACCATAGGAATAAATAAATTTGGATACTGTTAAATTATTTGCTGAAAATATAACTGTTCAAATCCTGATACCTGTAACAAATATGAGCTAGTCTGCTAGCAGTTAACTAGATAGCTATGCACCAGTGGTAATGATCTGCAAACCAGGACTGTACTCCAGGGCATTCTATTGTGTATTTTTTTGAATTGTCAGATAATTCTGATAATAGATAGAAGATAATAGATATAGATTAATTATCTATAACTGTGAGTCTGACAGTAGTTCTGGTTGTTATTTAACAAACTAAAACATAAATGTTGCTCTGGTGAACTCTCATGTAAGAAGACCTTTATTTAACATTTGTGACTTTTTCCACTGTGTTGAAGGATAGAGACCTTTGTACTTTTTGGTGACAAGCTGCCCCTTTCTTCCCATTAGCATCAAGAGAGATGGTGATGAGGGAATTGATTGAGAACAGGAACTATCTTACTAACTAAGTGAAGTGACATGATGTGTAGCCAAGTATGGTTACCCATGCTCTGCATTTAAACCCTCCAAGTGCACACATACAGCCTTTTTTGCTGCAGAAAGGTTCGGTGCCTTGCTCAAGGGTCTCACCTCAGTCGTGGTACAATCCCTGCCGGACCTGAGACTCAAACCCACAACCTTCAGGTTACAAGTCCAACTCTCTAACCATTAGGCCACGACTGCCCCTTTCTTTTCTCTGTTTGTTTCTCTGACCAACATTAAATGTAACGGAATGTAATGAATTTTAAAAAACATGACGTTATTCTTCAATAAAAAATATTAAAAAAAACATTGTAATTGTTGGCAAATTGCTTTGGTATAAGAAGAATGAGGCACTTCAGAATGTGCTGCTATTGTAAAATGATCAATTTTGGGTTGGTAAGAGTAAATCCGCTTTGCATCAGGTCACATCACACCATAATTATTTTCCCATGTGATTATTTTCCTATAAACACATAAACTGTCATGTTTTATTATCTTTTCTTAACTCAGATTACCTGGATCAGATGTGATAGAGTAGAACAGAGATGTGTAGGGGCAAGAGGGAAGTAGTTTAGGAAGCTCTGTGATAAATGGCCAGTCATCACTGTTAGCAAAAAATGTAACAATTATTTAAAATCATTGTAATCATTCTAATGTAATTAATTACCCTTCAGAGTCAGCAGTCAACAATTTATTCATCTCTGTTCAAAATACCCAGCATGCCCCCCTTTCCTTGTCATTCCCTCTTTCCCTCTCTCTTTCTCACTCTCATTCCCTTTCTGTTTCCATCGTCCCCTCTCATTCCCTGTTCCCCTCTCTGATCCCCTCTCTCATTCCCTCTTTCCCAGTTTCTTTCTCGTTCTCATTCCATCTTTCCCTCCCATTCCCTCTTTTCCTCTCTGATTTCCTCTCTCATTCACTCTTTGCCTCTCTCATTCCCTGTGTGCCTCTCTGATTCCCTCTCTCCCTCTCTCAATTCCTCTGTGCCTCTCTCGTTCCCTCTTTTCCTCTCTGATTCCCTGTCTCATTCTAGTGTTGTGTATCTATCAGTTTTTACTGCACCCTGGTTTTGGTCTAACTGATCTGAAGGACATCAAAACTGCTTCTGTTACTGGCAAGCAGAATAAAGACTTTGGATGACTTCTCAACACATTTTTGAGGAAAATGACAAAATGTTAGTGATTTGCTTCCTGGCTATGCTCCCCTTTTCCAAGTTCAGGATAACCGATGTTTCAAAAACAGTAATTTTGCCAAATTGATGACATTGTTTTGTTTTACTCTTCCACAGGGTTTCTCAGTACTGGAGATCAGTCTGCTAAAGGGAACTATGGGCTGCTGGACCAGATCCAGGCTCTGCGCTGGCTGAATGAGAATATTGGCCATTTTGGAGGTGATCCAGAGCGCATCACCATCTTTGGCTCAGGAGCTGGAGCCACTTGCATCAACCTACTAATCCTCTCCCATCACTCTGAGGGTAAGACTCTGTGGGTTTGGGTGGGTGTTTGTGAGCATACATTATTTGCTAATATTTATCTAAATCTTAGTATAAATTTGCTTATAGAATTAATGAATTACAAATATTATGAGTTCAAAGCATGCCCAGCCTTTAACTATTCATCTTAAGGGATAATGAATCTGTTTTTTGATGTGTTGCAATGGATATCTTAACTAACAATTATGCAGTCTTATGTTTTGATGTTGTGTATGTGTGTGTGTGTGTGTGTGTGTGTGTGTGTGTTTGCTATTGCCTGTATGTTTGCTGCAGGACTCATAATGTTGAACTTTTTTCGGCCCTGATTTACTAAGAAACCAAATGAACTAATTTGTTTATGTATATATAATGTATATATAATCTGACATGATTAAAATGACATCTAAAATGACATCGCATGTAAAGTAAAGGGAGGAAAAAAATATTTAAATAGGGTAACTGAATGCTGTTTGTTTTCAGTAGCAATGGCAAGTTTAGATCTCAAAAAGACTGAAGAGTAAAACTGAAACTTACCTCACACATTCATGATTGTGTGTCATGTATTGTGCTGATTAAAGATGGAGAGATGCTTCAAAAGATTTTCTGAATACAATATGAATGGGAAAAAAAATGTGTAAACACAAGTATGTGTTCTCTTCATTAGGTGTATGAAATTTTACAAGCTCTCTTTCAGTGTTTTTAGAAGTTACAAGAAGCGTTCTCATAATTTTGAGAAACTTTAATTAAATATTTTATGATGTCTTCATGTGGCTGAAACGGGTTTCCTCAACCTTAATATCCCTGTTCCCATAATTAGTAAATCACACTGAGGATGCTAAATTAATCTATATACATTGACACCACACTGTATTTTCATTTAAGATACAGTAGAAGTGCCTCAAATTTCAGATTTACAATGCATTTTACTTATTAGGATATAATATTTAGATATATTAACACTATGTATATTCTATTAATATATCAGCTTGCTGTCAAGTCTCCATTTGTTTTTAGACCCGCAAACTGTTAGTAAATCTGGGCCTAAGACTGTTTTTCATATGTCTTGATGCGTGCGCCTGTGCTATCACTTCAATTATCTAACAGTTTTGTTTTTCACCCGCTCACAGTCACTACACTCTCTGTCACTGCTGTGTGTGTCTCCATGCCGTCACACTCTACTCTTCTCCTTTGTCAAAAAAGTGTCCATCTTCATCCCTAACATCCTCATCATCACTGTCATCCTCACCACACCCTGACCTGTCAGTCACAGAAGGTAAGCCTTGACAAGTGTTGTCCATGGAGACGCCAATCATGTCAGCTCAGCTTTCTTCAGTTACCTGTGTTAAATCCCTTAGGAAGACACTCAGCTGTAATATAATTCAGAGATAGGCATGTGGAGACCCAGTGAGGGCACAATCTTACACACATGCATGAAAGAAAAACCACAAACTGGGGATTGATGATTGGAAACTTGGACGCTAAAAGCACAGGAATAGAAGTTGTTAAATGGGGACAAGAAAATGTTGTTGTTCAGCTCAACTTAATGCATCATTTTTTTCTCACTTATAAAGTTGAGGCCAAATGTTTACTTACACCTAGGTTAAAGATGTTCAATCTCAGTTTTCTCATACTTTTACACATTTTCAGCAATTTATTCTGGTAAGTTAATTAGGGTATCTACTTAGTTCACATCAGCATTTTTTTTAAAAAAATAATCCATTAGAGACAGATTTGTTTCAGCTTTAAATCACTATATCAGAATTCCAGTGGGTCAAAGGTTTATGTACACAATGTTGACTGTCTCTTTAAACAGTCTGGAAGATTCCAGAAATCGACAAAATGATTTTTAGAAGCTTCTGATTGGCCAATGACCTAATTATGAGTTAATTATGAGTGCACCTGTGGCTGTATTTTAGGGCTTACCTTTTACCTTTAGATCTGTGAGGAAAGGGGAGTGGTGCTCTTCAGAAAATATATGGTATCATTAGGGAAGGAGGATTATCTAGAACTACTGAAGGAAAACAACAGAACAATGATCCTAAACATACCTCCAAGGCTGTAACAAAATGGCTTAAAGACAACAAAGTGAAAGTTTTGGCGTGGCCATCTCTAAGCCCTGACCTGAATATCATAAAAAAATTGTGGACTGAACTGAAAAAGTATGTCTGAGCACAGAGGCCCACAAACTTGACTGAGTTACACCAGTTCTATCAGGAGGAATGGGCAGAACTGAGCAACCATGTTGTCAGAAGGCTACCCCTAGCATTTGTTTCAAGATCAAGCCTTTTTAAAAGAAATGCCACCAAATACTAGCAAACTGTATGTAAACTTTTGACCCACTGATCTGATAATCTGATATAGTAAATAAAAGCTGAAATAAATCTCTTAGCTATTATTTTCAAAAACTTAGATACTACTTAGATACAAAAAGTAGATACACTAATTGACTTAACACAGGAAATGTATGGTAATATGAAATGTGTAAAATTGTGAAAATTGAGTTTAATTGTCTTTAACCTGGGTGTATATAAACTTTTGGCATCAACTGTAAATAAACTGGTACTCATTTATGAGTTTATGAGACAGTGTTTGACCTGAACTGTATTGAATTTGACCTGAGTTGTATTGAATTGTGTATGCTCTGACAACTGCAAATAGGCTGCCAAAAGAACAGTTTTTCAGTGCTTTTCAACACTGAATAATGTTTCTCACAGTAAGCTACTACTTACTAAGATAAGATAGCCAGCATCCCCATGATAAATTTAAATTGAACTGTCAGTGATGCCAAATTTTTATGTGCATTTTGGACACTCTAGTAGCTGCTTAGTGATTTTGGATGTTGAAGTGAGAGTGAAATTACTTAGACTCGATTTGGACTTGGAGATGCTGACTTGGGACTCAGCCTGGACTTAACACTCTGAGTGCAACACTCACAATTTTTGAGTGACAAATGACTGCAATAAACAGATGCAAGCAAATTATTTTCAGAAAAAAAATAAAACATTCAAATTAGAATAAAATCTTGATTAATTAATTGGATTTGTTTTGCCTCTGTGTGTGTGTGTGTGTGTGTTTATGTTGTGGGCATGGGTCGGTGGGTAGGATGAGATTTGGGTGTGGAAGAATGCAGAAAAGACCACAGGGCAGATTAGCAGCAACTTAACTACAGTCTCTGTTTAATGATACTTCCTAGAATAAGTCTCAAACCCTTTAATAATTAAACAGTGAAAGAAGGAAGCAAAAGTTCAAATTATTCACACCAGGTATTATGGCTGTTGCACTCTATGACACTGATGTGCCATGTCTGCTGAAACAGCTGGGTATTTTAAATTACAGTAAATATTCAGCTGAAACCCTGCATGACTTGTTTTGCAAAAGGAAAATTGGAAAATTCTAAGTTAAAATAAAAAAAAGCACATTTCTGTGTAAGGCAGAACTTGGTCAATTACCACTGATACCCTTAATTCTCAGTATTCAAAAAAAGATTTGCCAGAACCTCAAGCTGACTGACTTCCACTTATCCCAATAAAATTCCATGTATAGCCAAGAAGGATATATAAACAGTCCATTAAGCTAAGCTATCCTACATAGGGCCCATATCCCATATTGTTTTGTATTTTTTTCTTCCTGAAGTCTACTTTTGACATTTGTGTGACATTTGTTTTTATATCTAAAAAAAAAAAAAAAAAAAAAAAAAAAAAAAATA
>CM040978.1:10293451-10321741 GCA_022985145.1 Pangasius djambal
TGCCAGTTGCAAGTTTGTTCCATAGTAGACTACTGCCAGACGACGTGAAGTGAAGTGTCGCAGTGCGCATGTCTGTATGACAGTTTGTTCTGTTTTCCCTCCATCTCCAGTTTGAAAACAAAAACATAAATAACATAAAGTGCCTTCAAATTGTAATCCTGCTAAATAATCTCCGTTTTTACTAAATGTACCTGTAATCGGAGTACGTCTTCTTTCCTTGTAACTGTAGCGGGATACAGTTACCTTTTTTTGTATCCTTTTACTTAACGCCGTTCCATGTATTCCGTTACTCCCCAAGCCTGGAAATGGTCACATGAAAATCAGTGCTGGAAAACAAAAGATCTGTTATAGAACGGCCATCTCAGTCTCCAGATTTGATTCCTATTTAAAACCTGTGGTCCGGGTTAAAGAGGAGATCCACATACGCAAACCAATGACAGGAATGAGCTTGAAATATGCTGCATGGAGGAGTGGTCCAAGTGGTTCTTTCTACAAGTATTGTTAGACAAGAAGAAGCTCAATGCTATTACTGTTTACAGGAGAAGCATTACCAAATATTCATTATGGGGGTGCTGATACTTTTGAAACTAGTCTTATTTTAATTGCATTAATAATTGCATTGCTCTTAAAAACCTTATGAAACAATTGCTTAAGTGCAGTTTTGCATAACATTTGATTAAATAATAAAAATAAAATCTGGTACACTTAATAGACAGAGCTATGAGAACAATGTTTCTGAGTAATTTCTGAGTTGTTGATTATCGGTTATTGGAGAACCAGAATTTTGTGATTTTTTTTTAAAGATGACCTAATGCTGTAACTTCCACACTGTGTCCTCTAGGGGGAGTTCCTGAATTATGACCTTTTGATTGGCGTGAACCAGGGAGAGGGGCTGAAGTTTGTGGATGATGGTGGCTCAGAAAGTGAGGAGGGAATTTCAGCTGCAGCCTTTGATTACACTATCTCCAACTTTGTGGACAACCTCTATGGATATCCTGAAGGTCAGTGTTATAAAACCTTAGCTATTCTTAAATGGAGGGATTATAAAATGCAATCAGAATGTTTTGGAGCTCCACAAACAATAATAAATTTACTATTATGTTATTCTGCTATCTTATAACGCCTGTGCTCTCATCCCACACTGTCCGCATTATAGTAGCTGCAATTGCAAGGTCATGCCAGCAGAGGACAATGCTGGACTGTCTCTGAGCAGAGTGTAAAAATGAATTTGTGTGACAGTGATCATTTCCAAGGTTGCTTATGTCAGCATTCAGGAAGAGAGTTTGCTTTTTTAAAGATTAAGTCTGGGTCAATATAACCAGGTGAGATATAATCACCACAGACCTTGAAACCTGCTGTCTCTAAATCATAAACACAGGGATCATATGTGGATGTTACTCCGTTAGCTTATACACATATAGGTACAAACCCAAACATTTAAAGAGGGAATAAAACCTTAAGAATTTGTATTCCCTGTGTGCACTTCTAATGTTGGAGATGTATGTCTTTCCTATAAATTTTTCCTTCTCTCTTTTTTTTTTTGCTTATTCAATCTTTCTCTAGGTAAAGACATCTTGAGGGAGACCATCAAATTTATGTACACAGACTGGGCAGATCGTGATAATGGTGAAATGCGCCGTAAGACCCTGCTGGCATTATTCACAGACCACCAGTGGGTGGCTCCAGCTGTGGCCACTGCTAAGCTACATGCAGATTACCAGTCCCCGGTGTATTTCTACACATTTTATCACCACTGCCAGACAGAGACACGGCCTGAGTGGGCAGACGCTGCACATGGGGATGAGATCCCATACGTGTTCGGTGTGCCCATGATTGGAGCAACAGACCTGTTCCCCTGCAACTTCTCCAAGAATGACGTCATGCTCAGTGCAGTGGTCATGACCTACTGGACCAACTTTGCCAAGACTGGGTACGTTTCTGAGTGACCCACTTCCATGAAGAGTGTATTCACTTTTAATAATCTCACTCTCAAATGCTTTTTATATGGTAAAGATCTTAGTGTTCTCCTGCTGTTTTGAAACCTTGGAACTGAATTTACAGTCGTTTGTAACCCAGTTATGCTCCAGTTAATCAGAAATAATGCTTGTTGGTTTTACACAATTATAGGTCAGCTATAAAAGGGTTAGAATGCAAATAAACTCTCTGATACAAACTTTCTTATCTTTAAACTTATTGTTCATTAGGGATCCTAACCTGCCAGTCCCCCAGGATACCAAGTTCATCCACACAAAGCCAAACCGCTTTGAGGAGGTCATCTGGACTAAGTTCAACTCTAAAGACAAGCAGTACCTGCATATCGGCCTGAAGCCACGTATCCGTGACAACTACCGTGCCAACAAGGTGGCCTTCTGGCTGGAGCTAGTGCCTCACCTACACAACCTGCACGAGGAGCTCCTGAGCTCCAGTACCACCCGCTTGCCCCCTCGGCCTCCGCACTGGAAGAGCCCTGCCACACGCCCACCATACCCCACCTTCCCTCCAGATCCGGATCCTGAGGGCTCAGAGAGGCCACGTTTTTCTCCGTTTCCTAGTGATGCACGTGACTACTCCACCGAATTGAGCGTCACAGTGGCAGTGGGTGCATCTCTGCTGTTCCTCAACATCCTGGCATTTGCTGCTCTCTACTACAAACGAGATCGGCGACATGAGGCGCGGCGTCATCGCCTATCCCCACAGAGTGGCGTGCCAGCCAACGACCTGGCACACAGCCAAGAGGAGGAGCTCATGTCTCTGCAGATGAAGCGCTCTGAGCAGCGTGATGTGGAGCCACTGCGACCAGCATGTCCACCAGACTACACCCTGGCACTACGGCGGGCACCAGATGATGTTCCACTTATGACTCCCAACACCATCACCATGATACCTAGCAGCATCGCAGGCATGCAGCAGCTCCACGCCTTCAGCGCCTTCCCCTCCACCACTGGCCACAACAACACACTGCCTCACCAGCACTCCACCACCCGCGTATAGTACTGCCCTCTTTTCCTGTCCCTTCTCCATCCTTCTCTCTCATCCTCCCTGGTGAAGAAGTACAATGGGGCCTCCTGGTGGTCCTCTTATAGACACACATGAACAGCAAGAATGAGCTGTAAATGTTGGCATTACAGAAACTGCTTTTTCAGATGAGACAAGGCTACAATTAGCAAGGACACATTGTCCATTAATAGTGGCTTTGGGATTTTTTTCCACAATGCTCTAAGTGGAAAGGAATAGTCCATCAGGGAGAAAGTGACTGTCATGAATTGTCTGATACATATATATATATATATATATATATATATATATATATATATATATATATATATATATATATATATATAAATAGAGAGAGAGAGAGAGAGAGAGAGGAGGAGAGAATGTTGGAGTTTTCTAGTTTTCTTGTTTTCTTTGCTCTTCCCTCTCTAGGCTGAAAGACTACATTTATCAGCCCTGCATTTCTTCTCTCAACAGATTCCTCGTGTTTTTGTCTTTTTTGTCTTTACTCCCCCTATTGTTTTTGTCTTTATTCTCATTGCACTACATCTCTGTCCTCATCGAATCCTCGGAACATGCTCTGTGACTTGGTGTTATATGCAGGGGAGTCAGTTTTATACAAAACTTATGTGTAGTAAGCAAATGACACACAACAATACATGGTTCTGTTCTTTCTACCAGCAATCTTGGTGCCAAGTACTATAGTGTACCCCTGCAACAAGATACAAAAAAACATCTGAGAAAATAACAACATTGATCTGGCAACAGCAAGAAAGTTAAAAGTGCCAGCCTGATTGCTCTCTATCATATCTTTTTGTTGTCTTATTTGTTCCCGTCTTTCATAAGCGAAATTAAGTGTCTTTCTTCTTGTATATATAAATCAGTGGCAAAGACTGACTGTTTATCTACAAGTGCGATGTTGGCCACGATAGCACTGTTTTAACAAATTACTTAACATCTCATAGAAAAGCTCAAACACCTTCTTACCTGCTTTGATCTTGTCTACAACACCACTGTCTTTCTGGCCACTCGTGGTGTTACTCTGTTGTTCTTTCATATCAGTGTATAATTATTGGTGCTATTGTTTGAGGAATGGCCATTGTAGAAGGCAGTATTTTATCTTCAGTATACTAGTGAACTATCATAGTCAGATGGAGTTGTTACACATGTGATGCATGTGTGTAGCCTTTTCTCAGCTTGTGAAATAGGGCTTGGAAAAAAATTTAGTGTTACACTTGTTTTTCAGCTTTCACACTTCATTTTCTCTCTTATCTCTCCTTGCTTCTCCTGTTTGCACCTTTATTTCTAGAGAATGCTAATTCTGAGGATTCTGGAGGGTGTGAGTCAGTATGCTTGTGTGTGTGTGTGTGTGCGCGTGCATTTGTGCATGTGCAGAACAATGTATATGAGCTGTGAGATGCATGTCAGCACCTTACAAGAACACTTCTAATTGAAGAGAAATTCCAGAAATAAGTAAAATGAGAAGGAGTGCCAGAAAGACCGCAAGACAAGTTGCAGACCTCTGGTGTAAAATTCGCCACATGGTTTTTGCATTTTCCTTTTGAAATTACTCCCTTGTTAGCTTTTTGTCAGCATTCAGGCACACTATCACACAAGCTGCTGCTGAGCATGTAGTGAGTCTTTTTTTTTTTAATACATTTATGAGTGAATTTCAGTGATCCCCAAACATCAAATTCATAACTGTGTGATGTAACGCTGCACACTCCGTAAATATGGTTACAATAAGCACAGAGAAAGGAAGGCGCTAAATTAAATATTAATCAGATTAGAGCAGGTGGACCATCCAAGATGTCTGTGCAATCAAGGCAGACAAAAAAGGCCCAGAAGTACAACACAATGAGGATACATCAGTCCTTTTGAGGCTTGCTTAGTTTTTTTTTTTTTCTGAATAGTATTTCAATGTATAGCCTGATACCGACATTCATGAGATTAGGTATACATTTGTCCATCAGAGAAGGTAGGTCTGACACACAAAAACAAAGAATTATAGAATAACACCTTATTTCTCCATTATTGTTTACTGCCATATCGATTTATTGTCCTATTCTGAGTTCTGTGAGAGTGATGGGAGGAGCTTTGCACTTTTGTCTACAAGCTCATATGTGGAAGACCTTATAGACTGCTGCTGTAGCTAACTGAGACTGAAAAGCCTGAAAGCAGGCCAAAGTCTGATGCTGCACAGTGCTTTGTAACATATAGAAATGTCCTTAGCATTGCCTGACTAGCATACTGGAGATCCTGTATGCTGGACAACAACATGTTGGATTCAGTTCATACTGGATTCAATCTTAGAGGCACAGAAAACCATCAAGACATAAATAAAAGACATTTACATGGAAAAACAACTGTGAATAATGATTCAGAGTTTCACTTGTTGGACCCCTGTGCCCACGTGATCACTATTTGTGGTAGGAAACATGGCTAACCTTAAAGAAGCATACCAGAATGGAAGTGGACAAGAGGTGTAAACAAGAAAAAAAACCTGACGTTTGCCTTTAATTCTCTCAGTTTTTGTATGCTGAACCACTAGATGGTGACATTGTGAACAGTGGAGACTTTCGTTTCCTGGTGAAGCTCCAGGTTCTCAGAAAGCATATGCTAAGAAAAGATATTATACAGCGAAGAGGACTTAACTGTACATTTTTCAGTGTAAGAAAAAAACAACAAAAATATTTGTAAATATTCTGTTTCTTGTTTGTTCGTTGGTTTGTTTTATGAGTGAATGAAATACTTACTTTGTGAACAGGACAACAGGTGCAAGTGTTAATTCAGCCACTGCAGAGGTCATCATATAAATCTCTCTTTCTGCTCTATATTCAGTTTAAGGAATTAACGACCAACTGCAATCTTACAGGAAGGTCGTATGCTCTTCAGAGTGAATATTCGTCTATCTGACATTTTTACACTTTGCCCTACTATAATTAATCAGCTATCAAACCCCTAACATGAATCTTATTCTGATTGTTCATTCAGTAATTTGTAGTCACTCTATTTTCAGATGATGAGTCACTGTGTGTGTAATTGGGGCTGGTATGAAGACCTCTGCTCCTTGGGCTTCTTACAGTAGCATTTGAACTAAAGAGCAGTATGGGGAATGTGTAAGATTGCCTCCACTTCATTAAGAAAATGCATCTTACCTCTGCTTAAGTAAGCACTGGGTTTTATTTTGTTCATTTCATTTTTGAGACATTTACAAAATGAGAAGCTTTTCTGCTTTCATTTTCAAATGCACCTACTGTCCACATTTGCACCTACTTACCACATTTATGACTACCATTTGGTAATCCTACCAGCCTTGTGGTTTAAATATTGAAAAAACAAAAGAAGCACATGAAATCCCCTTGGGAGAAACTTGTTTCGATGATAAGATCTGCTGTGTACCAGACCTGTGCCTGTTGTCTTGTTCTTACTTTCTTTGTTGAAAATCAGAAACCCGATAAGATGAAGAAAGTGTGTTAATAATGGACTTAAAATAGATGATTATTAAAAAAGAAAATATATAAATAAGGAGATGATATTTCTGTTTGATTTAGAAATTATTACACACTGTATGCTGTGACTCTGATCTGGGAAACATTAAATACATTCATAGCCCGTAACTTGTCACTGTTTGTTTACTGAATAACCATGCTTCTTAATCAGCTTGCAGTGTCATGCTGCAGAATTTATTTATACTGCACTGAAAAAAACCTGAAACATGTATAACTACCAACATTCTACGAGTTGGTTATAACAGCAAAAACACTTATAACAAGGTTTCTCAGGACATGACTTCAGTATTCAACCTCCTTAAAAGTCATCAGATTCATCTGGATTACAAATGACACTTACACAGATGGGTTCAGCTGATTTTTTTCTTGCAAACCAATATTCATTTAAAGTAAATTTTCAAGTCAAAAATGCATTATCAGCAGATTTCTTTTTAAATTAAACTGATAAATGATGCTTGCATCAATATTCAACCCTTCACACTATTCCTTGGTAGAACCACCTTTTGCTGCAGTGACAGCTTTAAGTCTGTTGGGGTAAGTTCCTAACAACTTTGCACACCACTGGGGAGTGATCTTCACCTATTCTTTCTGGCAGATTTGCTCCAGGTTCTTCAAGTTGGTTGGATGTTTTTTGTTGACAGCAAGATCTGGACTTTGACTTGGCCACTTTAAAACATTCACCTTTTTGGTTTTTAACCACTCCTGCATTGCTTTGACCTTGTGTTTGGGACCATTGTCTGGCTGAAAGGTAAAGTTCCCCTTCAGGAACTCGAGCTGCGTCGAAACGCTATGGGAACGCCTTCAGCGTGACCGCGCTCTGAATCACATGTGTAATCAGTCCAAAGGGAGGGGCGAGACGTCACGGGCGGGGTGACGTAACGACCCGGAAGCATAAAAGCCCGAGCGGCATGCGCCGCGCTAGCTTTCTGTCATTCAGCAAGCGCTCTGTGTGATTGTTTGTCCATTGTTTGTCTATTTTGTATTGTCTGTCTGAGCAGCAATGCCCAAAAGCCAAAGACAAAATAAAACATAAGGGCGACAGCGTTTTAGACTGTGTGTTCCTCCCTGCCCGCACTATGTTACGGGTGGGGATACACACAGGTTGTCTACTTGGGAGCGGAGCATGGATTTGGTGGAGGGATCCACTGATCCTTTTATGTAGTTTCGCTTTCGCCGGCGTGCCTAAAGCTCACGAAAAGACGAAACATGGGGCGAAAACAGGCAGCATTTTAGGCGATGTGCTTCTCCCTGTATTACGGGTGGAGATACACACGGTCTGTGTGTTGTCTGTTTAGAAGCGGAGCCCGCTTTGCGTGCGTTTGCCGCTGCGTGTGCTTCACTCCCGGAAGGCTCTCTTTGAAGAGCCGCCACCTACACGCCAGATCCTGCCCCTTTTCCCCGACCTCCACACCAAGGTGTCGAGGTCATGGAGGTGGCCTTTTTCGGCCCATTTATTCAGTCCCGCCTCCTCTTACTATGCTAACGTGGCGGGGCTGGACCATACTGGCTACAGGGCGATGCCCAGGGTTGAACAGACGCTAGCTAGCTATCTGTCCCCTGGTGTGGCATCGTCCGTGAAGGCTCCGGCGCTGCCCACCAATCGGCTGCAGACCACCTCAGTGCTGGTGGGCAAGGCATACACGGCAGCGGGTCAGGCTGGTGTGTATCTGCACACCATGGTGGTGTTATGGGCGTACCAGGCTGTACCAGGTTTCCCCTGAGCTGGATGAGCACGGGGGAAATGCTGTCTGAGCACGTGACGGAGCTCAGGCGGGCCGCTCAGTGCCACCAAGGAGACCGCCCTTGCTATCGGCCGGTCTATGGCGTCATCGACAGGTACCAGCAGGCCCGTACGCAGGCGGTGGCATTCCAGCGGTTTCTCCCTCGCCGCTCTCTGGCTCGTGGGGCTGCTGGGCGGGGGCAGCCCCCTCCGTGTACTGCCTCCTCTTACAGGGAGGGACAGTAACAGGGCGCCGCCTCCCGTGCTCCCCCGCGACGGTGCTCTGGGCCCGGTCCTTCTGACATGGAGACGGATCTGAGGACCGTTCTTTTGTCGAGGAGGGCTGCAGCTAAGAAGCCCTCATGCCTTGGGCTCAGGGCTTCCGAGGGCGGGCCCCTCTGGGGCAGGACGGTGTACACCTCGTTATACGGTGCCCGTCTCGCCTCAGTGCCCTCGGGAGGTCGATATGCCTACCCTGCCACCTATGGTGCTTCAGGGCACAGTGGTCTCCGGCGAGCGTTTCCCCCAGTTCCCGCCCGGGAGCGTAGCAAGTCTGGGAGGCTCGCGGCCTCTTTGGAGGCCTCCCGAGCAGCTAGTCCGGTCGTTCCCTGTCGGTTCGCCGCTCCAGGGCACCAAGCTAGCCGCTTCTGTCATACCAGAGGTCAGTCTCGAGAGGCTGATCCCCTTAGTGAGCTATTTGGCTGCGTGGAAACTTCTGTTGAATGTGTCTCAATGGGTCCTGCGTACTATAGAGAGAGGCTACCGAATTCAGTTCGGCTTTCCTCCGCCTCGCTTTTCCGGGGTTCTTCCCACCTTGGTTCCACTCTGGTAATGGAACAGGAAGTGCACACTCTCCTGCGGAAGGAGGCCATCGAGGTGGTCCCTCCTCACGACAGAGAGTCCAGGTTCTACAGCCGGTACTTCATTGTTCCCAAGAAGGATGGAGGGCTGCGTCACATTTTGGACTTGCGGCAGTTGAACCTCTCAGTCGCTCGACTGAAGTTCAGGATGCTCGCGGTTACACAGGCCGTGTCTCAGATCAGGTCCGAGGACTGGTTTGTCACGATCGACCTAAAAGATGCATATTTCCATGTCTCCATCCTTCCTTATCACAGGAAGTTCCTGAGGTTCGCTTTCGGCGGCGAAGCTTACCAATACCGGGTTCTTCCGCTCTGCCTAGCACTCTCACCCCACACTTTCACGAAGTGTGTGGATGCTGCTCTGGCTCCTATGCGACTCCGGGGCATCCGCATACTCGATCAGAGCAGATGGCGGTTCGGCATCGAGATGTCGTTCTCGCCCATATGACAGAGCTGGGGTTAAGACTAAACGCCGGGAAAAGTGTGCTTTCTCCAGTCCAGAGAATCACTTACCTAGGTGTGGTGTGCGATTCGGCCACGATGCAGGCACGCCTGTCCCCTGCTCGGATCGAGTCGGTCCTCACAGCAGTCGCGAGAGTGAGAGAAGGCCGGTCACTCACTGTGAAGCAGTTTCAGAGACCGTGTTTCTAGCACTGAAACACTTCCTCCCGGACCTAAGAGGTCGCCACGTGTTGGTGCGCACCGACAACACGGCAGTGGCCTATTATATCAACCACCAGGGAGGTCTGCGTTCGCGCCCCCTCTACAGGTTGGCGCTCCAGGTCCTTGTGTGGTCCCAGGGGAAACACATCTTGCTGAGAGCAGCTTATATCCCTGGCCGTCTCAATATGGGAGCAGACGCCCTGTCGAGGCAGGGGCCGATGCCCGGGGAATGGAGGCCCCACCCTGAGGTGGTGGAGCAGATATGGCGTATGTTCAGCCGAGCTCAGGTGGATCTGTTTGCGACGCAGGAGACATCGCACTGTCCCCTTTGGTTCTCTCTGACTCATCCAGATCCCCTGGGACTGGATGCTATGGTACAGACGTGGCCGAGGCAGCTCTGGAGAGTTCTGGAGAGAGTGCGCCGGGACGGGGTCCGTCTGCTGCTAGTAGCCCCGTTCTGGCCGGGCCGAGTATGGTTCCCAGACCTGATCTCCCTTCTCGACGGCTCTCCATGGGAGACTCCCGTCAGGAGGGACATCCTCTCACAGGCGGGGGGCGACATCCTTCATCCCTGCCTGGAGCTGTGGAAGCTGTGGGTGTGGCCTCTGAGGGGGCACAACTCAGAGCTTCCGGTCTCTCAGCCGAGGTTGTTGAGACCATCCTCCAGTCCAGAGCTCCCTCTACGAGGAAACTGTACGCCCTGAAGTGGAAACTTTTCACTTCCTGGTGCGGAGACCGCTGGCTCAACCCTGTTCACTGCCCAGTTGGTACAGTGCTGGAGTTCCTGCAGGCCCGTCTCTCCGCAGGGCTGACCCACTCCACCCTGAAGGTCTACGTGGCGGCTATTGCGGCCTATCACTCTCCCCTCGGTAGTCAATCAGTGGGCAGGCACCCCCTGGTTACACGTTTCCTCCGCGGTGCGCTGAGGCTCAGACCTCCAGTACGATCTCGGGTCCCCCCGTGGGATCTGGCTGTGGTCTTAGAGGCTCTCTGTAAAACCCCCCTTCGAGCCTATAGAGGAGATTTCGAATCGTCTTTTGACATTGAAAACTGCCTTTCTCTTGGCTATTTCCTCTCTTAGGAGAGTGGGGGATCTTCAGGCCCTCTCGGTGGCCTCCTCTTATTTAGACTTTGCGCCCGGTTTGGCCAAAGCATTCTTGTACCCCTGAGCGGGGTACGTACCGAAAGTTCCCTCCTCGGCGCCACGGCCGGTCGTGCTGCAGGCCTTCTGTCCTCCCTGTGGAGGAGGGCAGACCAATTGTTTGTATGCTTTGTTCCCCCTAAGAGGGGTCTTCCTGCTACTAAGCAGACCCTCAGCCGGTGGATCGTGGAGGCCACGTCCCTGGCTTATGAGTCCTCTGGTCTCCCCTCGCTCTTGGGGGTCAAGGCTCACTCGACCCGAGGTGTGGCGTCCTCTAAGGCCTTTTCTGGCGGGTGTGTCCATGCAGGACATCTGCAACGCGGCGGGCTGGTCCACACCCCTGACCTTTGCCAGATTCTATGGCCTGGATATGCAAGCCACTCCTGGCTCTTCTGTCCTTTTGCCTTAGCTGTGCCTTTCCACACTGGGCAGGGATTTGTAAGTCTGGCGGTGTGGGCATACTCGTTCCCATAGCGTTTCGACGCAGCTCGAGTTCCTGAAGGGGAACGTCTCCAGGTCACGCATGTAACCATGGTTCCCCGAAGGGAACGAGACGCTGCGTCTCAGTGCCACACTTCCGGCATCCCTGTCGCGCTTGCCTCATTCTCGAAGCTAGCGCGGCGCATGCCGCTCGGGCTTTTATGCTTCCGGGTCGTTACGTCACCCCGCCCGTGACATCTCACCCATCCATTGGACTGATTACACATGTGATTCAGAGCACGGTCACGCTGAAGGCGTTCCCATAGCGTTTCGACGCAGCGTCTCGTTCCCTTCGGGGAACCATGGTTACATGCGTAACCTGGAGACGTTTTCTTCCAAGTTTTTCTTTTTTTAAGCAGACTGAACCAGGTTCTCTTACAATATCCTAATATGTATTTTGCTCCATCCATTTTCCCTTCTATTTTGACAAGAAGCGCAGGTTCTGCAGATGAAAAGCATCCAAGTTTCATTGAAACTTGCCCAAGTTTCAACCTTGGTCTCAGAACACCAAAAAAAAATACATCTTTAGTGGGTCACACTCATGCTTTCATATGGCTTTTCTTTAGCAATTGTTTCTTTCTAGCCACCCTCCCATACAGTCCTCAAAATTGTTGTCTGGTGTACCTTCACTCCACTCTCAGCCACTGTACTCTGTAACTCCTTTAGAGTGACTGTTGGCCTCACTGTAGTTTTCCTCACCAGTCTTCGTCTTATTTTTGCATTTTTGAGTTTTGAGGGATGGCCTTGTCTAGATAGTGTTATTGATCCAAGAGCCCTGATAAACATATTATTTAATTTTCTTAATTTAAACCCCTCTCCTGTTTTGAGAACAAAGACATTTGTGCTTTATCTGGTTATCTGTTTAGCGGCAGGGACAAAGAAAGCTAAGTTGCATCAAAGAAAGATGTATTGTTGCTCTGCTCCAAAGTCAGACAGCAAGTTACAAGGTTCCTATAGGACCAACAATTGTCCCAAGCCTAATGTCCAACCTCTTAGATATAATTTTACACCCTATTCCTAACATATGAAATTCTACTACCTTAATTTTAATTTAGGATGCTCCCTTAGTCTTCATTTTGACTCCTTTCCTTCAGACTGACTGTAACAAGTCTGAAGGAAATGGATCCAAGTGCAGACAGTCTTTATTAAATAAACAACTGACAAACAAACCCAGGCAAGGAACCAAAAACTATAACAAAGGACTAAACCAAGGTAACACACACAATACCCAACAACAAGGAAGACAAATCACAGAACACACAGTATGTAGGGGAACTAAATGGGAGAACAAAAAAGAGGTGTGAACAAACACAGGAAGTGATACAGACAATAGAAGAAGACTTTTAAAATGTGAGTGAGGGTGCCCTCTGACGGTCTGGAGGGAATTGTCCATAATGAATGTGACATTTCAACTGAGGTGGGTTTTTTTTTCATATAATGGGAGCTATTTTAATATTTCACAGGTGAAGGTCAATTCATGAGTCTTGTCTTGATAAGACACTATCTTTAATCTGGAGCTTCCGGAACCTGGGGGTTGAATACTTATTATGCAAGCTGCATTTTTCACTTTTTGATTTCCTCTGAAATACTTGCTGACCAATAATTAATTTTGGATTTGAAAATTCTTTGTAATAGAAATTGAGTTTGCAATAGCAAAACTGACAGGAAGAATATGTGCATTTCTTATTTGTTATTTAGACAAATCTGATCAAGTCCAGGTAGTTGAATACTTTTGCAAGCCACTGTACATGATCTTTCATTGTAAAGGTAACACTTCATTCATCGTAAGTTAAAATGACATGGTTGTAGATTATGATATGTAAGCGATTCTATTAAATAAGTCATGTAACGACTGGCTGGTATTCAGCATTTGTATCTGCTTGCAAAATGATGTCCAGAGCATTGAGATAAGAGATGCATTCATTCATACATCTTCAGTAAGCGCTTTAGCCTGAGCAGGTTCTTGCTAGATCCAGGAACACTAGGCATGAGGTAGGAATACAGCCTGTTTTGGACACCAGTCCATAGCATATTTTTGGGAGGTAGGAGGAAACCAGAGAACATGGACATGCAAAACTCCATAGACACAGTACTGGACTGATGTGTGGAGTGGATAAAGCAAACACCTATTCCAACTAACTGTTCCAAAAACTAAGTTTAATATAGGGCCCCTGATAGAAACTACACTATATTTTAGTGTACAACATATCTGTTTACTGAAATACAGTCCCCTACAAAAGTATTGGAATGTCAATGTGTAGAGAAAGGATCTGCTCGTGATCCAAAACAAATGAGCTCATCAGTCAACCATGGTGGAGGAAGTATCATGGCTTGGGCTTGCATGGCTGCTTCTGGAACAGGCTCACTAATCTTTATTGATGACATAACTCATGTTGGTAGCAGCAAAATGAATTCAGAAGTCACAGAAACATTCTGTCTGCCAATTTACAAAGAAATACATCTTTTGGGAAATAGATTAATTGGGAGGAACTTCATCATGCAGCAAGACAGTGACCCAAAACACACTGCCAACACAACAAAGGAATTCATCAGGGGAAGAAAAGTGGAAGAGCCAAGTCAATCTCTAGACCTTAGCCCAATCGAACATGCATTTCTCCTCCTGTAAAGGAGAATGAAAGGAGAAAACCCCCCAGAGCAAAAAACAACTGACTGAAGCTGTGGTACAAGCCTGGAAAAGCATCACAAAAGAAGAATGCAACAGTTTGGTGATGTCAGTGGGTCACTGGTTTGATGCAGTTATTGCAAGCAAGGGATATGCAACCAAATATTAAGTATTTACTTTCATTTACTTTAAGGCTGTCTGTTCTAATACTTTTGCTCACCTAAAAAAGTGGGTGGTCTGTGACCAAAGGTGCCATGTTCTAAGTTGTTTAACATATCTAGATGTAAAAATCAGGAAATGAAACCTGAAAGTCTGATCTATCATCTCATATTCATCTTTTGATCTCAAACCTAAATGTCTTCAATGTATAGCAAAAACAAACAAACTGCCCTTGCCATTATAATACTTTCAGAGGGGACTATGTATACTTTTAATTAACTAAATTACACCACATCTAAATAGGACAGTTTGTGCACACTGTGGGAGTTAGGAGTTGATCTCCATAATCAAACCTATTCATTTCAAAGCAGAAGTGAGAATGCTAACCAGAATTTGTGTGCTCCACAACAAGCTGATTTTTATTCACAATGTAGTTTGTTATTAAATCCCTGAGTACTCCTGGATATGTGTAGCTACTCATGTTGTGTTTCTCCCTACAGTTTACATAAGTACCAACCTGTGTCCCAATGATATCCTACAATTCTAAAGAAAATGTCAAATAGCAGATTATGAGAAAATTCAACCACTAGAGACCTTAGTGCACTGTTCACAGGCCTCTTTTGTAAGGGCAAATGCATGGCAGAGACGGATTATTTTTGCAGTAATGATTATTTCACCAGGGTGGGATATTTATTATAGTCTCTGGCTGCTTTATTAGGAACACTATACTAATACCTTTGCTCTTCATGGCATAGACTCCACAAGATGTTGGAAACATTCCTTTGAGATTCTGGTCCACATTGACATGATTGCATCATGCAATTCCTGCAGATTTTTCAGGGGCACTTTCATGCTGTGAATATCCTGTTCTACAAAGGTGTTCTCCCAAAGGTATTCTATTGGATTCTGCACCAGTGACTGGGAAAGCCACTGAAGAACACTGAACTCATTGTCATGTTCATGAAACCAGTTTGAGATGACTTTTACTTAATATGGTGCAGCCTTTCTCAGCTCAAACCAGTCTGGCCATTCTCCATTGACCTTTCAACAAGGTGTTTCCATCCACAGAACTGTAACTTACTGGATCTTTTTTCTTTATTGAACCATTATGAGTAAACTGTAGAGATTGTTGTATGTGAAAATCCCAGATCAGCAGGTCTGAGTAGAAATACTCAGACCAGCCCATCTGGCACCAACAATCATGCCACGATCAAAATCACTGAGATCCAATTTTTCCCCTATTCTGATGATTGATGTGGATATTACCTGAATCTGCTGGACCATATATGCATGATTTTTTTATGCACTGCACTGCTGCCACGCATTTGGCTGATTAGATAATTGCAGGAATGTCTAGGTGTACAAGTGTTCCTAATAAAGTGTTCCATGAGTGTATATTTATACACATGAAAGACTGTTTTAGACAGAATCACAGGTTTATTGAAAGTAAAACAGGTTATACTGATTTCGATTACAAGGCAAAAATGTTATGTCTTTAGTATCATACTGTCACCTTTCTATGAACTAAGATCTAAGTCTTGATTTAAATGTAATATTTATCTAATCATCACATATGCCAGAAAATGTTACATAGACAAAACAGTGTTACCAAAACATACTTAAATTAATGGTTAATTAAATTTAATTAGATATTTGTTTTTAGTTTAGATAATCTGCTTTTGAGAAATCAACAGTCACCTAACCACCCAGGAAGAAAGAGCAGTAAAACACAATTAGAAACAAACAAATTAAAGAATAAGAATCAATAATTAATGAAGTTTAACATCCAAAGACATTATTCTAATTCTCATGCTTTTCAGTATTATCAAAATGCACACTATTCTCTGTTGTTTGCTAAAAGGGATAATTTTAAGTTGACCACAGGTGCCATCATGGTATGGACTAATGGCAAAAGACTTGTGATAGCATTCTGACATCAGGCCAAAATCACTCTTCTTTAAACTCCCTTATCCTGATGATGTTTCACTGGTGTTTATTTGACACTAAAACACTCCTTCAAACTGTTTTCTGCTTGTTCCTCTGTGATTTTCTCCCACACTGGGGGAATATCTGCAAGCTTTGCATTGTACACTCCTGCAAACTGGTCATTAAAGTTTGCCATCACATACTTCCAGTAGTCTGAGGCCTCTATGCTGGGGTCTGCAGGGATGTGCCAATCTGGAAAGATCTCCCTATATTTCTTGTAAGGATGGTACTCATACTGAGTCTCTAGGCATTTGAACTTTGTGTCGCTGTTCACATCAGTGGAGCAAATGTTAGTGACTAATTTCTCTGATTGCTCATACCTGTATAAACCAAGCCCTTTAGGTCTGTGTACAGAAGCAGAGTGATATGTATGAGCTTCTCCTCCTGCCTCACATGGTGCTTTGCAGAATGGACACTGTTTCCCGCAGCCAAACACACGCTTGAACAGCTCGTCCTGTGGTTTGATTTTGAGTGTTTTCAGTTTGCTCTGAATGTTATCCTCCTTAAACTTAGTCTTCAGTGACTCTTCCATTTCCTCCACAGACTGAGTGAGCCAGTGGGCAAATTGCTCCTGTTTGGCATTATTCAAAACCATGACTGCTTCCAAGACATCTTTTGGAATAACAAGTTTTTTTCCAAGCTCTCTGCAAATATTCTGAATAAATCTCTTTATGCCTTCAGTTTCATCTGTCTCATGTTGTGCTTTTCTGATGGCCTCTTTTATCTCCATAATAGCTCCTTTGAGATGCTGCTCTTCCAGCTCAAAAAGTTTGTTTCCTTTGGAAAATTTGTTTGTAATTTGTTTTAATATCCAGTCTTTAACAAAGCGTTCATATGAACGTATGTAGCTCACATAGTTCTGAAAATCACTCTCAGTCAGAAGTTGTTTTAAAATAGAGTACTGAAAAAATGCACGTGTGCTGAATTGAAATGCATTTTCCCCTTGTAGCATTGTGTCAATAATGTCTGGTCCCAGTGAGCTACAGATGAATGTCTCAACTGCAGGGCTCAGGCAGAGTTTTGTGAATTCTTCAGCCTTTCTCTGACACTGATCACGATTACTGAACAGATCTTTGAAATCAGCGCGGTACTTCTCTTTGAATTGCTCAAGGCATCGGCGTGGGTCGTTCTCTGCAATAAAACAGTCATGCATGGCCTGGAATTCTCTTGCAGAAATAGCACAAATGTGCAGTTTAAGAGAAAGTTCAAAGTCCTCAGAAAATTCCAACTTCTTTCCTGAAGTCAATTTTCGATCAATTATGAGTAGGATCTCCTGAATGTAGGTGTCATGATAATCTGATTTTCTTTCATTTTTGTCATTAACTGACTGCATACATGCATCAATGACACTGTCTGCCAACTCTTGTAGTCTCTTTGTCTGCTCAAGTTTGCATAAATACTTATTTATGAATCTTATTATACAATTATCGGGTGTAACAGTGAACGTCTCTTTGCCATATTGATCCAGTGTCACTTCATTTAACTTTTCAGAGACAGAGCTACCCTTTTGATTCATGTTTGTTCGTAATTGGCTAAAAACACGGTCAGATATTATTTGTCTCTGCAAGCCTTTAAATGACAGCTCTTCAACAGTTTCCTGCCATATGTCTTCAAAGACGCTGTCGAGCTCTGCTTCAGACATAGTTTCTGAACTTCTGTTTTTCCGGAGCTCTTCAAGAAGGTTTAGCACTTTCTTTTCCATTTTGTCAGTGTGCGTTTTCTTGATGTTGTCCAGTTTATTCTTTCCTGTCCTAATCTCAATAACTGCCTCTAGTTTACTCAGCACTGAGTTTTCTGTTTCCCTCCTGAGAGATTTTGCACTGTTTACAAAGTCTTCTCTGTACTTTTCCACAAGATAGACATGACCCTCTGTTTGCTCAAAGTATTTGTTGAGGTTTTCCAAAATGGTCTTTTCCCATTTATCAAGCTCTGAGGAGGCCTCGTGTTTCAGGGTCTTCAGTAAATCTTGCAGGTTTCTCTTGTCAGATTTTGATTTCAACATCTCAAAATTGGACACTCTGGTTTCAGCAGATGTTAACCATGTGTACATGTGCTTTCTGAAAGACCATTCCCATTTATGGAATTCAGTGCACAGCTTCATGTATGCATCAGCTACCAAGCTGTTCCTAAAGCTGAATATGAAATTTTCATATTTTACTGCATTCCATAAGCTTTTTGTCCACTCCAAAAATTCTTCAATGTTTTTTGTAGATATCCATTTTTTTTTAAGAATGTCCATCATGTTCTTTTTGAAGTCATAGACAGCCTCAGAGTAGCCAGCATTCACTGGTGCCATTGGTGGGTTACCGTGCCAGAGCCCAGGTATATACCAGTTACCGGTCTCTGGATCATACTCCATTATGTCAGTAAACTTCTTGTAGTTATCCTTATTTTCCATCTTAGCTGCTGCTTCTGTCATCTCATTTAGTTGCTCTAACAGGAGCTTCCGGTCTCTCATGTTTTTGTCGTGTGCAGAAACATCTGCTACATTCTGATGCACAAATGCACAAATGGGTTTTTTGCCCACTTCCTTCATCCTGAGGAATGCATGCACCACAATCTGCAGAATGTCCTTCATTTCTGTGGAGTTCTCCATGGCAATGTTGATGATGGTGATGTCACTCAGTCCAACAACAAGTGTGGCCAGTTCATTGTCATGTTCATAGCTGTCATCGAGCTGTGCCAGCTCAGGCGATTTCAGTCCCTCGGTGTCAATGATCATTAAATAATCACAGTTAAGTATTTCTCTGAAACTGTCTGTGATTTTGATCAGCAACATGAAAGCTCCTCGTGTACATCTTCCACTGCTGACTGCAAACTGAACCCCAAACATGGTGTTTAGTAGGGTAGACTTTCCTGTGCTCTGGACTCCTAATACTGTGACTACCATGATCTTATTCTTGGGTTGCACTAAAGTATTCAGCTCTTTCAGTACATCACTAATCCACCTGAGGGGTATATTTGAAGCATCTCCATCAACAAGTTCAACAGGGAATCCATCTAAAAGGAGCTCAGCGCACAGTTTGGGTAAGTGTAGCATTTGTTGTCGTGATTGTATATTTTCTGGAAGGGTGACAGCAGCTTCATATAGCTGACCCATTTCCCTCAAAAAGTGTTCAGTTCCCAAAGCACTGTTTGAGATCTGTCTGTCAAGTAATGCAATCTCCTCCCTCTTCTCAGATGATTCTTGACATTTCTCCTTGTACAATTCTCTAAGGTGAGATAGTTTATTGCGAGACAGATTGTCCAGATTCATTCGCATCCATTTCAGGAAGTAAGATCTCTCAAGATTTGAACTTGATAATGCATTTATAAAGCAGGACATGGCTTTTGACATTTCATAGCTGCTTTGCTGCTTCCTGAGTTCCATCTTTTGTTTAGTAAGTTCACCTTTATACATCTGAATGTTCTTATCCCCAGCTTTACGAAGCCTACACTCCTCTTTCTCTAATTTTCCTAATTTCTTCCAGATCTCACCTTGCAAAGGGAGCTGGTTTTCCTTAAAAGTTAGTGTGTCCTGTATCTCATTAGTGATTCCCTCTGCATTTCCTTTTGCTTTTTGACAATCCTTATTGTCTTCATCAATCAAAATTCCAAATTCATGTGCAACTGTGGTCATTTTCTCGAGTTGTATAGTCATAGAACTGTTTTTAACAACACCACTCACTGCAGAACACAGATTCTTGACTAAATCTGCATCATTTTGCTTGGTCTTCAGAATGATGCTGCCTTTTTTCAAGTTCAATGCAGCAGCTGTTTTTTTCAACAAATCCAGTTTGAATGCTTTGGTCTGTGCATTACCCACCAAAAACAATTGTGCTTTTACATGTGTATTGGTGAGTAGCTGATAGTTTGATTCAAAGTTGTCAGAAAACACAAAAACCGCTGTAGAAGTCTGACAAACGAATGAGTACTGAGTCTCAAATGTATTTATGTCCCCTCTCAAGTTTGCAAAAGCCACAGGTTCTGGGAAGATGTCTATGTTTTTACTTCCACAAGGTAGATACCAGCTGATCTCCACCAAGCCATTTGATATTTTTCTTGGGATGTCTCCACAGTCCATGTCATGGTGTACAAATGTATCATGATATTGCTGTGGATTACTGAGCAGCTTGTTCAAGATTTGAGATTTGGAAATGCTACAGTCTCCAAGTCTTACAAAGGACACTAAGGGTAAGTCAGCCAGAATGATCCTGTCTTCTACAAACCCTCTTGGGTCACGCAAGGAGTGTGGTCTGAACTTCTTCACAATATCTCTTAAGGCCCAAAGCATGAGCGTGCTCTGCTTTGTGTCACAATTAGTAAGCAGTAAAGGCACAGAGAACTGGCACATAGACATTTTCAAGGCAATCTCTTGTTGAAGAAAACTGTCTGAGCAAAGGAAGAGTGCAGTTATGATGTCTAAAGGATTAACATTTTGACTAGAGTCCTGGTTAAGGACAAGACTCTCAAGATCACTATCTAGGTCCAAACTTGTCACGTCTTCATTCTCATTGGCTGATGAAGAACACTGGATATTTCTTGCAGTCACATTCACCATCATAAGTTTCTTGAGGAAAAGCCATGGTAAATCTGATTGAGACCGTGCTGGATCATCTGCCACTGTGCTCTTGTCTATCTGTAGTACAGTACTCAGGGAGAGTTTATCAGTGAGGTGTTGCTTCAGCCCCAAGTCCTGAAGAAAGCTCTCGAGATTGGTTTCTATTAATTTAAAAAAAATAAAAGAAATCATTTTACACAGGCCAATCAAAAGTTTGGATTAAAACCAGTTGCCAAAAAAACCTTAAAGACTTTCAAAGTATATAAAGAATAATACTTACGCATGCTGGCAAATGTCATGGCTGTAAGAGTAAATAAAAGAAGAAAAGAAAGTCAAATGTGGTAATGTCATGGTTAATTATTTTATTTAGTTTTTTAGACATATCACACTACAACAAGAACATTAGGTTCCTTCTGTAACACTGTTCTATGAACTCTGCATAACCACCTGGGGTGATGTTTCAACACCCGGATACTGTCTTGTGTGCATATGCACATATGTCAAGACCTTTATCACAATGTCACCTGGGCGACCATATGACCCTATAAAATGCCATCATCAATGACTATCATTCCCTTTGTAATCTTCTCCCTCACTTTAGTTCAGAACGACAAGCGTGAGGTCCCAGGGAACGTGCAGAGGCACCTCACCCCTTTCGGAAATGAACATGGTTATTAGTGCCTAGTGAAACACCATCTCTAGCGCTGCCATGCATAACATTAGCTACTGCATACACTGTCAGTGTACAGTGCATTCATATCCCTTCATTTTTTTTCCACATTTTGTTATGTTGCATCCTTATGCTCAATCTACACTCCATACACCATAATGAAAAGAAAAAAAAGATTTATGATAACTGTGCAAATTTATTAAAAAGAAAAACTGTACATATACTAAATAGGGATGCAAGAGTGATTTGTAGTTTCACTCATGATGTATATGTTTTGACAGTGGTGGAATTCTCTGACTGTAGGAGGAAAGGTCAAGATGAACGAATGGGCAGCAGGGTGGCATTGCTTCTGCAGCTGCTGCTACTGCTGTGACCTTTGGTGTTGTCTGTTACTACTTTGACCTATGGTCATGATTGGTACTGCTTTGAATTGAATTTTTTTTTTCTTTTTGCAATTTAAAAAGATCCAAGATCCATATTTATGTTTTCTCTCATCAGTGTGGGCCTTTTTTTCTCACTTTGTGGAAGTATCTGCACCAAACTTATATCTGACTTATACTTTGTTTGTTTGTTTTTTAATTGAAAATTGCTCGGTAAAAATGTTATTTGATATTAAACCCTGTCAGTCATGTGTTTTCTATATAATAGCACATTGAATGGGTAGAATGGGCAGTAAACAGTTGTTTAGACAGGTATCAAGATGATGTCAGCTAAATTTGGTAAAGATTGTACAAAATGGTCCTGAAGATGCCTACCAAGATTTGTGTCAGTGTGCAAGGTCATTGCTGAGATACAGCCTCACTTCCTGGTTGGCAGCTTCACTGTCAGATTTGTTGGCACATTATTGGCAAACCAATTGGAATATCAACATTCTTTTGATAGCTTTCGTGAGGCTTACTCTGAAGATGACGTTTGCCAAATTTGGTGGTGATTGGACAAAATTTGTAGGAGGCGAAGCAACGAAAAAAGTGAAAAAACAGTTTTTGACAAAATCCAAAATTGTCAACAGCAAGGACGCTTGAATTTCAGATGTTGGTATGCATTCACTTCAGCATACTTCAGGGAATTATATGAAAAAAGAACTGTGAATTTAGCACAAATTCTTCAAATGATATAAGGAAAAAATAAAAGTTGTTGCAGTTGACCACAAGGTGGCACAGTCACAAAACGTGTTGAGTACATTCAAGGCATGGCCCTGAAGATACTTATCAAGTTTCGTGATGATACGTAGATGGATTGCTGAGATACAGCCTCACATCCTGTTTTTTGCATTTGCCAGCGCGATACAGGAGAACAGTTTGAAGTCTTAACTTTTCAATAACTTTTTTCAGACAGGTCTCGAGATGATGTGAGCCTAAATTGGTGAAGATTGGACAGAATTTGGAGCAGGAGTAGCAAAAATGTAAGATGTAATTTTACATGATGTAAGCATGTTTTAGCATGTTATTGTATATATGGTCCATATATAGCCCTTTACCTCAGTCTGTGACCAAGTAGAGGCTAAATTAGAATGTTACTTGGCCAATGATTGTACCAGACGTAGCTACAGATATAGCATCCTACCAGATGTAGTCTACCAGACACAGCCACAGATATAGCACCCTCGTTCTCTTCAAATGAAGAGCAGAAAGAGGAATCAGCTCCTGGCCTCTACCAATGGCCACAAACTCTCACTGTGTATGGCTTCCACTTCAGCATCATAGATTTCAGCTAAACTATATCTGACACTCAGTCATCCATCTGCCTTAAGAGACTCTGAACACTGTTTTGGCCTTTTACTCTGATCTGCAGTCATGTCATCCTCCCTATCATCCTTTTTGAGCTGCAGTGCTCAGATCATATCTGACTCCAAACCTGGGTTTAGATTCACGAAATGAGCATGCCATGTCAGCATTAGCATCACTCAAAATTCTGCACACGAAAACATGAAAGTGTGAAACTTTTGTTCTGACAACCGTCTCTCTGAGACGCTCAATGCCGAGGTATCAAAACAGAGCTGATGGCCTTCTCCAGCTTGCTTGAGGCCCAGGCAATTTCCACACAAGCGTGAATCTTGCAGCTCCAAAGTAGTTCCACTATGAGTGCCAGAAGCCACGGCCAGAGACCTTCAAGTTGATGGGCAGTAAGGCTTTGGTGAGAGACACCAAAGAACACCACATTTGGCACTGATATGGAAAGACAGAAGGAAATCCACTTCAGCCTGATACTAATGGCAGCTTTGGAAGACAGGTTCACCTGTTAACTCTGACCATAATCACAATCTGTTACAGAGATACTTAAAAAAAATCACCCAGTGTGTACCAAGGCATATGGTCAAATGGTATATGGATCAGGGGCATTTCCTCCGAGGAGGCAAGGGAGGCAGTGTCTCCTCAAAAAACTGGATGAGAAAATAACCGATATTGCAAAAATAAAACAATGCAAATATTACTAAAAATGACATTAAAAGTCTAAAAGTCACTCGTTTTTATAAAGTAACACTGTCCAACAGCGACACCTGCAGGTAAAGTTATAGCGGAGGCTTGCCTCCCCTCAGCCCATTGACATATAACAGAGACCCCATAACGTGCCGTGGGTTTAGTGGGGGGTCATTGAGAATGAATGGGGAAAAGTCACGTGAGAGGAGGCAACGCCTCCATCGCGCTATAATTGGATATGATCGGTTATGATGGGATGTGATTGGTTCGTTCGATAAATCCCGCCTCTTGTTTTCCTGCGAGCTCTCGGCTTGAATGGACAAAATGATGGCGTTACTGACTAATTATAAAGTAAGTAAACAACTCACCCGATTAGATATCACTGCTTTGTGTAACGTCAAATATGAAAACTTGAAATGGCCTGAAAACGTGATGACTGTTAGTTTTTAGTGAGCATTCAGCTTGATGAAATGAAAGATATATCTTCGTGTCTGTGTTTGTGTTTACAGAGCTTTTATGACGATGACCCGAAAATAAGTTGACTATTAAAAAGAACAGCTGAACATCAGTTCACAAATAAAAAAAATATTAGTAACACTTTACAGTAAGGTGTCATTTGTTAACATTAGTTAATGTGTTAACTAACATCAACAAACAATGAACATTAATTACAGTATTTATTAATCTTTGTTAACGTTAGCTGTTCATTGTTAGTTCATGTTAGTTCACAGTGCATCAACTAATGTTAACAAACACGTTTGATTTTAATAATGCATTAGTAAATGTTGAAAATAATATTAAATAATAAAAAAATTGCTGTAGAAGTATTGTTCATCCTTAGTTCATGTTAACTAAAGTAGTTAACTAATGTTAACTAATGAAACCTTATTGTAAAGTGTTTCCAAAAAATTGTTACTGCAATAATTGTTACTTTAGTTATTATTTTGGAATAAATGTAAAAATGCATAAAAACACTATGAAATGTATAATTAGTGTTAAAAATATTAAATAAAATAAAAAATAATAATAAAATACAAAATAGAATTATATTTGTTCTCTCTTTTCTTTGTAATGTTTTTATATATATATATATATATATATATATATATATATATATATATATATATATATATATATTGCCTCCTCATTTTAAAACACCACCGCCACTGATATGGATATATAGTCACCATGTGACTTTGTTTTAAAGGTGTCGACATATGTGTGTGTATGTGCACAAGGTATCCAGCTATTGAAACACCACCCCTGGCACTTAGGAGGGTGAAATAAAACTGAACTCTGGTTTCCAATTTCTAAGACTGCAACTAGCCCAAAGTCTGATATGTTGTCTGGGCATTTCCACCCATGTGGAGCAAAATTGGTCCCAATCGAAGGCGCTGAAATATGGTTCAGGAACATCCGTGGAGAACAAGAATAAATCAGTAAACATAATCAACAGCTGTGTTTGTGTCTAAAAGTGATCTTAACTGTTAAATGCAAAAGTTAAACTCTTGTATTATTATTATTTTCTGTAATGATATGTATATGGATATACTGAAAATGTTACGTCAGTACCTTCTGAAGTAACAGTCTTTCCTGGTGTGATTCAGCAGACTATTCTCCAGAAAGATTGATTTGTAGCTCTTTGTGAAAGATACGTCTGCTATGTCGTCCACTGGATGTCTTGATTTGGAAACATGAAAAACCATGATGAGAAGTTTTGCTAATTTCTTAACATTAACTGGCTATATTTAACTAACTTAGCCTGTTTTTTGTTGATGACAGGCTATATTGCAGTGGCTAACAAATGACTATATAAGTGGAAAACATTGCACCATTGAATTTGCAAATCTGATCACCTGTGCATTAGCCCTGGCAGTGTTTCTGTCTTCACCTCTTGAATCTGTTTTAGACCTGTCTGAAGCTGCAGTTATTCTGTGTATGACCCAGACTGGTATATTAACGTTCTTATTTGGAATTGTGTCATTTAAACCTCTTGCATATGGATCCTATCTGTATGTCTGGATCATGTGCATCACAGCAACATTATTAATTAATATGTAAGACATTGCTAAATTGTTGTATAATTTGCACAAGAATACTGACTTTATTGTTATCAGGAAATATTTTGAGCCATGATCGACTGAGCTATGCGTTACAAGATAGCTGACAGTAGTTAATCCATCATGTAGATAAAGTACTGTATCAACTGAAAATATAAGGGTAAACAGCAGTCAACATTTACACAGAAATCAATGGTCTCCACGATTTTCATCTACGTCTGACACCTGCTCTTTTACGCTCAGCTCGTTCTGTTACTGAGGTATGTTTAAAAAGGAGTGACTGGCTAACCTAGCTACCCAAATGAACAGGATGTTCACATAATTTCTTTCAAAATGAAATGATTTGGGTAATTTTCTTATCCAAACAGAAATAATATTATTCTAGCTAGTGAGGTAATTTATTAATTATCTTCCTTTCAAGGTGTTTCTGTTTGCTAGCTAACTAGTTAACAAGCTAGTTTTGGAATCAACTAAGTATGAGCCACATACTGGAAAAATTAGTGTGGGCAAAATGAAGCTTCATGAATCACGAATCGCTTGAAGCAATTGTGCCGGAAACTGTTTTGATGCACTTTCACACTTATCTCACTAGTGACATCTTCTGATCACATTAGAGCACTACATACTTACATTCATACTAATAATAAAGTATGTTAAAATTGTGTCATGTTTTGGCACTCGTGATGACAATAAATATGATATTAATGTTTTGAACAAGGGCTGCAAAGATTTAGGTATATGAATAAGGCATAGTATATAGGGTTGAATTTTAGCTTACATTAAATGTATTGTTGCCTTGATGCATGCCTTCCTTGTTCCCTGAGAGATGGTGGGACTGGTAGGAATTTTCTTGAAGTTTAGACTGGTCCCACCATCTCTCGTGTACAAGGAAGGCATACATCAAGGCTTTTCTCGGTTCTTGCTCTGTCCTAGGTGGTGGAATGAACTTCCCCTAGATGTCCAAACAGCTGAGTCTCTGGCTTTCTTCAAACGATGACTAAAGACCTACCTTTTCATGAAATACCTATATTAGCACTTTATAAAAAAAAATTTCTTGTGTTGTCTGTGTGTGTTTTATACTATGTTACCTCCCAACAGTGTTGTTTTATACTGATAGGATTCTTAGTCTGTGACCTAGTGAACCAATATCAGGATGTATTTATTGATAGAGACTTAAAGCACTTTTGTAAGTTGCTCTGGGTAAGGGCGTCTGCCAAATGCCGTAAATGTAAATGTATTGTAAAATGTATGCTGGTTTTGTGCAGTAGGGTATAATTAATAAGGTCTGTGGAAAGTGTACAGAAAAAAGATTCAATCATTATTTTTCATAAAGTTTATTTATAGAATAATAAATTACTTTATATAAATATAAAAGCAGTATGACAAATGTCAAACATTTATAATCAAATGTATATTTAAGTGCAATGTAAACTTTTAGTGTAATGGTACTTTTAGGCCTAATCGTTAGAGAGTCGGACTTGTAACCCGAAGGTGAACCTAAAGGTCGTGGGTTCGAGTCTCAGGTCCGGCAGGGATTGTAGGTGGGGAGTGAATGACCAGCGCTCTCTTCCACCCTCAATACCACGACTGAGGTGAGACCCTTGAGCAAGGCACTGCTCCCCGGGTGCCCACTGATCTGGGTGTGTGTTCACTACTGTGTGTGCACTTGGATGGGTTAAATGCAGAGCACAAATTATGAGCATGGATAACCATACTTGGCTACACTTCACTTTCACTTTCACTGTTTTAAAATAGCCTACATACACTATATTACCAAAAGTATCCGGTCACCCATCCAAATCATCAGAATCAGGTGTCCTAATCACTTGGCCTGGCCACAGGTGTATAAAATCAAGCACTTAGGCATGCAGACAAACATTTGTGAAAGAATGGGCCGCTCTCAGGAGCTCAGTGAATTCCAGCGTGGAACTGTCATAGGATGCCACCTGTGCAACAAATCCAGTCGTGAAATTTCCTCGCTCCTAAATATTCCACAGTCAACTGTCAGCTTTATCATAACAAAATGGAACAGTTTGGGAACAATGGCAACTCAGCCACGAAGTGCTGAAGTGCATAGTGCAAAGAGGTCGTCGACTTTTTCACAGTCAATTGCTACAGAGCTCCAAACTTCATGTGACCTTCAGATTAGCCCAAGTACAGTACGCAGAGAGCTTCATGGAATGGGTTTCCATGGCCGAGCAGCTGCATCCAAGCCACACATCACCAAGTGCAATGCAAAGCGTCGGATGCAGTGGTGTAAAGCACACCGCCACTGGACTCTAGAGCAGTGGAGACACGTTCTCTGGAGTGATGAATCACGCTTTTCCATCTGGCAATCTGATGGACGAGTCTGGGTTTGGAGGTTGCCAGGAGAACGGTACATTTCGGACTGCATTGTGCCGAGTGTGAAATTTGGTGGAGGAGGAATTATGGTGTGGGGTTGTTTTTCAGGAGTTGGGCTTGGC
>CM040978.1:10324828-10368273 GCA_022985145.1 Pangasius djambal
ATTCTAACAGAAACGCGTTCACGGTTAACTTTAAAAAGCCGTCCTCAGTGAAGCAGCGATGAAAGGATTCGACGAGACGAGAATGATGAAGAGACAAGAGCGGTGTATTTCACACAACTGGAGCTCGAAATGTTACAGGCTGGATATGCTGACTGTGAGCATATATTTAGACGTAATAAATATTAAAAAAAAAAAAAAAAAAAAAAGGAATAGCTATAGTAGCGTTAGAAGAGGAACGGGAGTTGGCATGACCAAAATGACTGAGCGAGTTTTTTTTTTTAACCATTCAACATTTAGCAGAAGAATGTAGGCTAAAATAATGTTTAATATTTCGTCTATGTTAAAAATCTCAGCTCTTGCAAACAGACATACAGAAATGTGTAGAAGAGTCTAACCCTCAAAATTCCTCCAGTGTGTGTGGCTCATGATCTTCAGCTGCTGATGTTGAGCAGTGCATCAGCTATGCAGGTATTTTCCTTCATTGTCCATGTCCAGGAATGACATCAGGAACATCAATACCTGATTCCTCAGCATGGCTGGTGGCTCTTTCATAGATGGTCTTGAACTCCTCCTCAGTCCTTATGTCTCTCAGTCGAGTGACTAAGCCATTCACAATGTTGGATATAGCTCCCAAATCCAAGTCTTCCTTTTGAAGGGCATTGGAGGCACTTGCTGTTTCAAGGAAGACAGGAGTTGTCATTTCCAAACAAAGCAGGAATACAAAGTTTATTGAATGCAGCAGTATCTTTGCTTCTCCAATGACTGTATCAAGTAGGTCTTGTTTTATTAGTGTGGTCAGGAATTTCACAACTGCTGGCAGGGACTTCTTTAAGGTCTTCAAGGCCCTACATGCCCACCGAATGTCAGAGAGCCTTTGAGGTTTCACCGGACGCTGATTTGGATACATTTCTTTCTGTGTCTTCACAAAAGAAGCATGCCACTTTGAGAAGTTTACAATGAAATCATAAAGCTTTACGATCAAAGCAAAAAAAGCTTTCCAAAAGGAATGCTTGACTTTGTCAATTCCACAAGCACTAAATTTAAGCAGTGTGTCTGGCAATGGACATACAGCGCTTTTTCATTTTGTTGTTGGATTCACGATTGAAGTCTTTTGTAGTTACGACTCATGTTAGTGACCCCATCATATCCTTGGCCATATATGTTTTCCACTTTGAGGTAATTCTCAGTGAGAACTCTCATGACCACTTGCTCAAGCTCTTCTCCTGTTGTGGAACCTACAGGGCACAAGCAAATGAAGTGCTCTGTTATTACCATCTGATGCACAAATCTTATGGCAAATGACGCTTGCTGTGTATGGGAGATGTCAGTGGTTTCATCAAGTAAAACTGAAAAAAATGGATGCATCTTGGATTTCATTGCATATGACTTTTCCAGTGTACAAAGCAAGGGCTGATCGAATGTCATTCTGCATTCAATTTGAAAGTAGAGACATCTGTGGTCGTGTCTCGGACTGCTTCTTTGACTGACTCAAGATGGAGTTGTAGTGTGCTGTTATATTTCTCTAGGAGTTCAACTAGCTCCAGAAAGTTTCCCTTACTTAAACTACAAGAACTTTCAGTATCACCATGGAAAGCAATTCCTTGTCTTGCCAAGAACAGTGTCACATCAATTAAGCGAAACAACAGGGGCCTGTTCCTCTGTCTTTCCTATTCTCTGGCAGCAAGGATTTCTTGGTCAGCTCTTTCAAATGCTGTGATTAAAGCATTTCTCTTGAGCGCATGACATTTTATCATACTCAGCATATGACACTACTACTACTACTACTGTGCTCTTTGATCTTTTGTTTTGTATTCTTCCTGTTTTTAACACCAGCTGTCATCCATCCACCTGTCTTCATGGCTCAAAAATAATCGACAGCTGAAACAGTACATTCTGACATTTTCAGGTGAATATTCAAGCCAGGGACTGTCACTATACCACTGTTTCTGGAAGGAGTGCCCCTTTTAATTTTTAGGGAATTTCATATCAGGTGGGCATGGTCCTTTATTGATGGCAAACTTAATATTACACTTGACTGGACTTGTTGTCAAATTTCTGTACTAAACCTGGATCTGTTCGATGTTTACGTTGTTAAAAAAAAAAATCAAATTCGGTGACAGTTTTTTCTTAAATCTGTTTCTCTGGTGCTTTCTTTTCAACTTCTTGTCCCAGAAGAATGAAAAATGACACCAGACTTTATAACTCTTGGAATGTTTGAATCAATGTTGTTTAATTATGTCCTTAAAAGCTCACTTGCTGATCTTTTACAAGTCTAATTGTAAAAGATTAGAGCCTAAAAATAAGGTTAGATTAGAGCCTAAAAACAAAGATTAGAGCCTAAAAACAAGGTTTGACGCCTACTAAAACTACAGCTTGTTTGGATTTCCAAGAGATGTGGCAAGGGTCTGGATTTTCCATCACAAGAGCCATTAGTGAGCCAAGACTATAAGCCTATAGACTGAACAGTCCAGTGTCCACAACCATAGTCTCTGTCATTCTGCTTGTCATAGCTGTAACGACCCCCTGTGCCCACGTGATCACTATTTATGGTAGGAAACATGGCTAACCTTAACAAAGCATACCAGAATGGAAGTGGGCAAGAGATGTATACAAAAAAATAGAGAAAAATCTGATATCTGCCTTTAATTCTCTCAGTTTTTGTATGCTTAACCACTAAAGGGTGACATTGTGAAGAGTGGAGACTTTCTTCTCCTGGTGAAGCTCCAGGTTCTCAGAAAGCATATGCTTTAGCATACAGTGAAGAGTAATTAACTGTATATTTTTCAGTGTAAGAAAAAAAAAAGTATTTGTAAATATTCTGTTTCTTGTTTGTTCGTTGGTTTGTTTTATGAGTGAATGAAATACTTACTTTGTGAACAGGACAACAGGTGCAAGTGTTAATTCAGCCACTGCAGAGGTCATCATATAAATCTCTCTTTCTGCTCTATATTCAGTTTAAGGAATTTACGACCAACTGCAATCTTACAGGAAGGTCGTATGCTCTTCAGAGTGAATATTCGTCTATCTGACATTTTTACACTTGCACTACTATAATTAATCAGCTATCAAACCCCTAACATGAATCTTATTCTGATTGTTCATTCAGTAATTTGTAGTCACCCTATTTTCAGATGATGGGTCACTGTGTGTGTAATGGAGGCTGGTATGAAGACCTCTGCTCCTTGGGCTTCTTACAGTAGCATTTGAACTAATGAACACCATGGGGAATGTGTAAGATTGCCTCCACTTCATTAAGAAAGAAAATGCATCTTACCTCTGCTGGATTTTATTTTGTTTATTTCATTTTTGAGACATTCATTTTACAAAATGAGAAGCTTTTCTGCTTTCATTATTTTTAAGTCAACCTACTGACATCTTACCATGTTTATATACCATATTTGGTAAATAAATTTTCTGATGTCATAATCCTGGCAGCGTTAATAGTTTAAATAATGGGGGGCGGTGGAAGAAGCACATAAAATCCCCTTGGGGAAAACTCTTTTCAATTATAAGATCTGCTGGATGTCAGACTCGTGCCTGTTGACTTGTCTAAACCATAAGAGCATTATAAGTACAGGCACATTGACAGATAATTTACAAGATAATTAGAGTAACACTTTTGCAGGTAAAGGCTGGAATGAGAGAGCAGTCTCAGAAAGACTCCTCTTCAGAATCACCCTCTGTGTCAGACTTGTTTAGTGTCTCCACTCAAACACCTCTCTGTTTTCCTTGCCACCATTGCTTCTTGCTTGCTCATTAGGAATAAATGTAAATTTTTATTTTTAATTTTATATCCAGATTTTTGTCAAGCTGCTTTGTGACAATGTCCACTGTTAAAAGCACTTTTCAATTCAATTTTATTTATATTGTTCTTACTTTCTTTGTTGAAAGTCAGAAACTCAATAAGCTGTTAGTTATAGACTTAAAATAGACGATTATCAATCTATTTGAAAAGAAAGCTGAAAATATATTAAAAAAAAGGAGGTGATACTTCTGATTGATTTAGAAATTATTACACACTGTATGCTGTGATCTGGGAAACATTAAATACATTCATAGTCCGTTACCTGTCACTGTTTGTTTACTGAATAATCATGCTTCTTAATCTGCTCGCAGTGTCACGGTGCAGTATTCATTTACACTACACTGAAAAAAACTGAAACTCTTAAAACTTTATAGAATTACCAATCTATTATACTGACATTCCACATGAGGTTTCTCTAGGACATGACTTCAGTATTTAGGAATGCTTATCCAAAATATTACTATATATATCATATACATACAGTGCCTTACAAAAGTATTTGACTCCCCTCAGATTCGTCTGGATTGATGACACATAGATTGTTCCAGCCAGTATTTTTATCGCAAACTAATATACTCTTAAAGTAAAAATTCATTATTTGTCAGCAGATGTTTTTAAAAAAAAAATTGCATAAATATTCAACCCTAGACTAGTACTTGTTAGAACCACTGTCCTGCAAAAAAGGTGAAGTTTTCTTCCAAACTTTAGGGCTTTTTTTTTTTAAGCAGACTGAAAGCAGTTTCTCTTGTTGCTCCATCCATTCTCCATTCAATTTTGATAAGAAGCGCAGGTTCTGAGGATGAAATGCATCCCAGAGCATGATGATGCCACCACTATATTTCACTGTAGGTGTTAATTGGTTCTTCTTGAGGAATGGTTTCTTTCTAGCCACCCTCCCATACCTTAATTTGGCAGAGCTCTTGGTTGTCTGGTGCACCTTCATTCCACTCTCAGCCACTGTACTCTGTAAGAGTACTTCGTCAGAGTGACTGTTGGCCTCACTGTGGCTTCCCTCACCAGTCTCTGTCTTGTTTTTGTGCTGGGTTTTGAGGGATGGTGCTGTCTAGGTGGTTCTTTGTGTGGTGTGATGCAACTTCCACTTCCTCACTTTTGATCCAGCAGAGTTTACTGGGATGTCCAACCTCTTAGATATAATTTTACACTCTATTCCTAAGTTATGAAATTCTATTACCTTATTTTTATCTTCCTTAGAATGCACCTTAGTCTTCATTTTCACTCCTTTCCTTCAGAGTGATAGTCTCTTCAATGACACTTCAACTGAGTTGGTTTTTGTTCAGACAATGGGAGCGATTTTAATATTTCACAGATGAAGGCCAATTCTAAGTCAGTTGTGTCCTCACTAAGACAATCTTTCATCTGGAGCTTCCAGAACCTGGGGGGTTGAATACTTATGCAAACAGCATTTTTCAGTTTTTGATTTTCTTTGAAACACTTGCTGCCCAATAATTAATTTTGACTTAAACTTACTGTAAGAGAACAATAAAATACTGACAGGAAGAATATTCAGACAAATCTGGTAAATTCCAGATGGGTTAAATACTTTTGCAAGCCACTATATATGGTCTTTCATTGTAAAGGTAACACTTCAATCGTTGTAGATCTCAGTGTATAAGTCATTCTGTTAAATAAGTAATAAATAAGTGTAACAATTGGCTGGTATTTGGAACTTGTATCTGATTACAAATATTTTGTCTTCTCTTTCCAAAATGATGTCCAGAGCATTGAGATAAGAGATGTATTCATTAATAAATGTTCAGTAAACACTTTATTCTGGTCAGGTTTGTGCTGGACCCAGAGTTTATCCCAGGAACACTAGGCATGAGGAAGAATGCACCCTTTATTGGACACCAGTCCAAAGCCAGACACTATAAATAAACAAATTCACACACTCGTTCACAGCTAGTCATAATGTAATGTAGCCAGTCCATTTACTGGCATGTTTTTGAGAGGTGGGAGGAAACGGGTGAACGTGGACATGCAAAAAGGGATTGATATGTGTAGTGAATGGAGCAAACAACTGTACCCTCTCCCTGTTCCAAAAAAAAATATCAATTTAAGACAGTCACAAATTTATTGAGAGTTAAACAGGTTATATTGATTTTCATTACAAAGCAAAAGTGTCATCTCTTTACAGTCACTGCTCTTAGAACAAGTTGTGATTTAAATGTAATATTTATCTAATCATCGCATATGCTAGAAAATGTTACATAGGCCTGAAAATGTTACAAAGAGTTGCATAAACATGATTAAAATCCTGGACAATCAGTGAAATTTAATTAGGTGAAGTGTGAGTTTTCCAGATGTGGCTTAGCATTGTGTTGGACTAATGGCCATTGCTAATAGCCCTATACTACTGCCAATCTGTTCTTTAAAACGTAATCAGCATGTGAGAACCATCTTAGTAATCGAGATGCACACCCAATAAGAAAAAAAGAAAAAACATCCTAGAAAAGAATAAAAACTTATAGTAAACAAAAGCAATCAATGACTGGTAACGTTTAACAATCAAAGACATTTCATTGTTATTAAAATGCATCATATTCTGTCTGCTGTGTGGAATTTTTAAACAGAAAACTAAAGGCACTAGAAATGTCAGGAATCATTTATCTGTTAAAAAAGGAGTGTTTTTAAGTTGACCACAGGTGTCTTTATGGGAATAAATGATACTAGTGTCAGAGGAAAGATGCTGATAGCATTTTGACACCAAGCCAAAAGCAGTGTTCATTAAACTTCCTTATTCTGATGATGTTTCACTGGTGTTTATTTGATACTAAAACACTCCTTCAAACTATTTTCTGCTTGTTCCTTTGTGATTTTTTTCCACACTGGGGGAATATCTGCAGGCTTTGCATTGTACGCTTCTGCAAACTGGTCATTAAAGTTTGCCATCACATATTTCCAGTAGTCTGAGGCCTCTATGCTGGGGTCTGCAGGGATGTGCCAGTCTGGAAAGATCTCCCTATATTTCTTGTAAGGATGGTACTCATACTGAGTCTCTAGGCATCTGAACTCTGCGTCGCTGTTCACATCAGTGGAACAAATGTTAGTGACTAATTTCTCTGAGTGCTTATCCCTGTATAAACCAAGTCCTTGAGGTCTGTGTACAGAAGCAGAGTGATGTGTATGAGCTTCTCCTCCTGCCTCACATGGTGCTTTGCAGAATGGACACTGTTTCCCGCAGCCAAACACACGCTTGAACAGCTCGTCCTGTGGTTTGATTTTGAGTGTTTTCAGTTTGCTCTTAATGTTATCCTCCTTAAACTTAGTCTTCAGTGACTCTTCCATTTCCTCCACAGACTGTGTGAGCCAGTGGGCAAACTGCTCCTGTTTGGCATTATTCAAAACCATGACTGCTTCCAAGACATCTTTTGAAATGACAAGCTTTTTTCCAAGCTCTCTGCAAATGTTCTGGATAAATACCTTTATGCTTTCAGTTTCATCTGTCTCATGTTGTGCTTTTTTGATGGCCTCGTTTATCTCCATAACAGCTCCTTTGAGATGCTGCTCTTCCAGCTCAAAAAGTTTGTTTCCTTTGGAAAATTTGTTTGTAATTTGTTTTAATATCCAGTCTTTAACAAAGCGTTCATATGAACGTATGTAGCTCACATAGTTCTGAAAATCACTCTCAGTCAGAAGTTGTTTTAAAATAGAGTACTGAAAAAATGCACGTGTGCTGAATTGAAATGCATTTTCCCCTTGTAGCATTGTGTCAATAATGTCTGGTCCCAGTGAGCTACAGATGAATGTCTCAACTGCAGGGCTCAGGCAGAGTTTTGTGAATTCTTCAGCCTTCCTCTGACACTGATCACGATTACTGAACAGATCTTTGAAATCAGCACGGTACTTCTCTTTGAATTGCTCAAGGCATCGGCGTGGGTCGTTCTCTTCAATGAAACAGTCATGCATGGCCTGGAATTCTCTTGCAGAAATAGCACAAATGTGCAGTTTAAGAGAAAGTTCAAAGTCCTCAGAAAATCCTAAATTCTTGTGTGAGGTCAATTTTTGATCAATTATGAGTAGGATCTCCTCAATGTAGGTGTCATGATAATCTGATTTTCTCTCTCTTTTGTCATTAACTGGCTGCATACATGCATCAATGACACTGTCTGCCAACTCCTGTAGTCTCTTTGTGTCCTCAAATGTGTAGAAACGACTTAGGATTTTTTTTACACAATTGGCAGGTGTAACAATGAACTTCTCTTTGCCATATTGATCCAAAGTCACTTTATTTAACCTTTCAGAAACAAAGCCTCCCTTTTGCTTCATGTTCAGTCGTAACTGTTTAAAAACACTGTCAGATATCTTTTCTTTCCTCAAGCCTTTAAATGACAGCTCTTCAAGAGTATCCTGCCATATTTTTTCAAAATTTTTGTCAAGGTGCCTTTCAGATATAGGTTTGGAACTTTTGTTTTTCCGGAGCTCCTCAAGAAGGTTTAGCACTTTCTTTTCCATTTTGTCAGTATGCGTTTTCTTGATGTTGTCCAAATTATTCTTTCCTGTCCTAATCTCAATAACTGCCTCTAGTTTACTCAGCACTGAGTTTTCTGTTTCCCTCCTGAGAGATTTTGCACTATTTACAAAGTCTTCTCTGTACTTTTCCACAAGATAGACATGACCCTCTGTTTGCTCAAAGTATTTGTTGAGGTTTTCCAAAATGGTCTTTTCCCATTTATCAAGTTCTGAGGAGGCCTCGTGTTTCAGGGTCTTCAGTAAATCTTGCAGGTTTCTCTTGTCAGATTTTGATTTCAACATCTCAAAATTGGACACTCTGGTTTCAGCAGATGTTAACCATGTGTACATGTGCTTTCTGAAAGACCATTCCCATTTATGGAATTCAGTGCACAGCTTCATGTATGCATCAGCTACCAAGCTGTTCCTAAAGCTGAATATGAAATTTTCATATTTTACTGCATTCCATAAGCTTTTTGTCCACTCCAAAAATTCTTCAGTGTTGTTTGTAGATATTTTCTTTTTTACAAGAATATCCATCATGTTCTTTTTAAAGTCATAGACAGCCTCAGAGTAGCCAGCATTCACTGGTGCCATTGGTGGGTTACCGTGCCAGAGCCCAGGTATATACCAGTTACCAGTCTCTGGATCATACTCCATTATATCAGTAAACTTCTTGTAATCTTCCTTATTTTCCATCCTGGCTGCTGCCTCTGTCATCTCATTTAGTTGCTCTAACAGGAGCTTCCGGTCTCTCATGTTTTTGTCATGTGCAGAAACATCTGCTACATTCTGATGCACGAACGCACACATGGGTTTTTTGCCCACTTCCTTCATCCTGAGGAACGCATGCACCACAATCTGCAGAATGTCCTTAATTTCTGTGGAGTTCTCCATGGCAATGTTGATGATGGTGATGTCACTCAGTCCAACAACAAGTGTGGCCAGTTCATTGTCATGTTCATAGCTGTCATCGAGCTGTGCCAGCTCAGGCGATTTCAGTCCCTCAGTGTCAATGATCATTAAATGATCACAGCTAAGTATTTCTCTGAAACTGTCTGTGATTTTGATGAGCAACATGAAAGCTCCTCGTGTACATCTTCCACTGCTGACTGCAAACTGAACCCCAAACATGGTGTTTAGTAGGGTAGACTTTCCTGTGCTCTGGACTCCTAATACTGTGACTACCATGATCTTATTCTTGGGTTGCACTAAAGTATTCAGCTCTTTCAGTACATCACTAATCCACCTGAGGGGTATATTTGAAGCATCTCCATCAACAAGTTCAAGAGGGAATCCATTTAAAAGGAGCTTAGCACACAGTCTGGGTAAGTGTAGCATTTGTTGTCGTGATTGTATATTTTCTGGAAGGGTGACAGCAGCTTCATACAGCTGACCCATTTCCCTCAAAAAGTGTTCAGTTCCCAAAGCACTGTTTGAGATCTGTCTGTCAAGTAATGCAATCTCCTCCCTCTTCTCAGATGATTCTTGACATTTCTCCTTGTACAATTCTCTAAGGCCAGATAGTTTTTTGCGAGACAGATTGTCCAGATTCATTCGCATCCATTTCAGGAAGTAAGATCTCTCAAGATTTGAACTTGATAATGCACTTATGAAGCAGGACATGGCTTCTGACATTTCATAGCTGCTTTGCTGCTTCCTGAGTTCCATCTTCTGTTCTGTCAGTTCACTTTTATAGGTCTCAATGTTCTTATCCCCAGCTTTGCGAAGCCTACACTCCTCTTTCTCTAATTTGCCTAGTTTCTTCCAGATCTCACCCTGCAAAGGGAGCTGTTCTTTCTTAAACTTGAGTGTGTCCTGTATCTTGCTACTGATTGCCTTTGCATTTTCTTTTGCATTTTGACAATCCTTATTGTCTTCATCAATCAAAATTCCAAATTCATGTGCCACTGTGCTCATCTTCTCAATTTGTACAGTCATAGAACTGTTTTTAACAACACCACTCACTGCAGAACACAGATTCTTAACAAAATCTGCATCATTTTGTTTGGTCTTCAGAATGATGCTGCCTTTTTTCAAGTTCAATGCAGCAGCTGTTCTTTTCAACAAATCCAGGTTGATTGGTTTGGTCTGTGCATTACCCACCAAAAACAATTGTGCATTTACATGTGTATTGGTGAGTAGCTGATAGTTTGATTCAAAGTTGTCAGAGAACACAAAAACCGCTGTAGAAGTCTGACAAAGGAATGAGTACTGAGTCTCAAATTTACTTATGTCACCTCTCAAGTTTGCAAAAGCCACAGGTTCTGGGAAGATGTCTATGTTTTTACTTCCACAAGGTAGGTACCAGCTGATCTCCACCAAGCCATTTGATATTTTTCTTGGGATGTCTCCACAGTCCATGTCATGGTGCACAAATGTATCATGATATTGCTGTGGATTACTGAGCAGCTTGTTCAAGATTTGAGATTTGGAAATGCTACAGTCTCCAAGTCTTACAAAGGACACTAAGGGTACGTCAGCTAGAATGATCCTGTCTTCCACAAACCCTCTTGGATCAGACAAGGAGTGTGGTCTGAACTTCTTGACAATATCTCTTAAGGCCCAAAGCATGAGCGTGCTCTGCTGTGTGTCACAATTAGGAAGCAGTAAAGGCACAGAGAATTGGCACATAGACATTTTCAAGGCAATCTCTTGTTGAAGAAAACTGTCTGAACAAAGGAAGAGTGCAGTTATGATGTCTAAAGGATTTACTTTATGACTAGTTTCCTGGTTAAGGACAAGACTCTCAAGATCACTATACAGACCCAAACTCATATCTTCATCCTCATCAGTTGATGGAGCACATTTGACACTTCTTGCAGTCACATTCACCATCATAAGTTTCTTGAGGAAAAGCCATGGTAAATCTGATCGAGACCGTGCTGGATCATCTGCCACTGTGCTCTTGTCTATCTGTAGTACAGTACTCAGTGAGAGTTTATCAGTGAGGTGTTGCTTCAGCCCCAAGTCCTGAAGAAAGCTCTCGAGATTGGTTTCTATTAATTTATAATAATAATAATAATAATAAATTAATAATAATAATTTATTTGCATATCCCAGTCAAAAGACTGGATTAAAACCAGTTGCCATAAGGTTTAAAGACTTGCAAAGTGTAGATAAATACTTACGAGTTGTGGCGAATGACACAGCTCTCTTGCTTGTGCTGCCATTTTTAAGTACTGCTGCAATGTGGAAGGAGTATTTTTTTCCTGGAGTCAGGTTATTGATAACAAGTGTGTTAGTGTCTGTTTCTTCTTCATGAACAGTTCTACCATTCTGGAAACACACCACATGGTACTTCTTCTCTAAGGAAGCAGGTGGATGCCAGGATAGAGTAACTGATGTACTACCAATATTCTTAACCTTGATGCTTTCAGGTGGGTTTGGAACTGTAATGAAAAGAAAGTTGAAGTAGTAATGGCATGGTATATTAAACTGAGATATATTAGACACATGTTACTACAAAAATATTAAACTGGTTATTACTTGTATATGCAGACACTTTGGCTCTTGAACTGTGGTTTCCATTTTCTGAGACTGCAACCACTGCAAATGTGTACTCGGTGCCTGGGCACAGGCCTGACACTTCAGCATAATTCTGTGAAAGGGTCTGGATGCTTAAGGATGTGCTGCTGGAGCACCTCAGCTCAAATGTTGATATGCTGTCTAGGCATTTCCACCCAAGTCTAGCAAAATCAGTACCAATGGACTGCACTGAAATGTCATATGGTGCAGGAACATCTGTGTAGAAAGAGGATAATAATAACAACTCAGCAAACATGATTGACTGCAGTGTTTGTGTTGGAAAGTTATCTGTTGAAAATTTTATAATATTACATCCTGAAGTGTCTGTCTCCTCTTCTAGATGTGATTCTGCAGACTGGTTTTCAGAAAGATTTGGTTGTAGCTCTTTGTCAAAGAAATCTCGAGCGTCTTCAAATTGCTTGATTTGGGAATATTTGAACAAGAATATGAGTGATGAGTTTGAGCAAATGTCTACCAAACAGCCTGGTATGTAAATCAAATAAATAAAATACTATGCTAAGTGCTTACCTCTTCATCAGAAGTCTCCATGATGCATAGTATGAGTACAATCTGTCTTCACTGGCAAACTACACAAATCAACCACAATTAATATTTTAAGTAGTTAGACACAGTGAAGTCATTTTATAGACAGCAATAACAAATAGTAGCAGACATACCAAAAATGTTTCAGATTATTTATCATGTCAAGAAAAAGATGTTTAAAAGGTACAATGAATATTTAAAAAAAAAAAAAGTCTACAAAATGGCAGTTTTTTTGTGAAGTAAAAAAAAAAAAACTAAGATAAATCATGTCAGATCTTTTCTCACTTTTAATGTGAAATTGCAAAGTATACAAATAAAGTGAAAAACAATCACTTGGCAATATTTTCCCACTCGTTCTTGCAAAAACATTCTAGATCCATCGAACTGTAAGGGCATCTTCCTGTGCACAGCCCACTTCAGGTCCCCCCACAGATTTTTAGTTGGATTCAGGTCTGGGCTCTGGCTAGGTCATTCAAAAACATTGATCATCTTTTGGTTAAGCCACTCCTTTGTTGATTTGGATGTATGCTTTGGGTCATCATCATGCTGAAACTTGAAATTCCTTTTCATCATCAGCTTACGAGCAGACACCTGAAGGTCTTGCACTAAAATCTACTAGTATTTGTAGCTATTTATGATTCCCTCCACCGTGATAAAAGCCCCAGTTCTGGCTGAAGAACTAAAGAATGATGCTGTCACCACCATGCTTTGTGGGTATGGTGTTCTTTTGGTGACGTGCTTTTTTTTTTTTGCACCAAACATACCTTTTGAAATTATGGAATTATTATACCTTTTGGAATTGGCCTCATCAGACCATAACACATTTTGGCACATGGTCTGGGGTGATTTAGTTGGGCTTGGATGTTTTTTGTGAGAAAGCGCTTCCGTCTAGCCACCCTACACCATAGCCCAGACATGTGAAGAACATGAGTGATTGTTGTCACATGCAGAGAGTAATCAGTACTTGTCAGATATTCCTGCAGCACCTTTAATGTTGCCGTAGGTCTCTTGGCAGCATAAGTTTTTGTCATGTCCTGTCCTGTCCTGTCCTTTCGTAAATTTTGGAGGAACGTCCTCTGATGTCAGTGTGGTACTCCATTTTATCTATTTGTTGATGATGGCCTTCACAGTGTTCCATGGTACATTTAATGTTTTGGAAATTCTTATATACCCCTCTCCTGATCGATACCTTTCAACAAGTGAGATACTGTACATGCTTTGTAAGCTCTTTGCAAGCTCTTTGCAGACCATGGCTTCAGCAATAGGATGAAACCAAGGAAATGTAGAGAAAATCCTACAGAAACAGCTGATCTTTATTTGGGGTTAATCAGAATAATTTCACTGATGACAGCTGTATGATAATTACTTTTTACAACATGAGATTGAATGTGATTGGTTCATTCTGAACATGGCCACATCCCCAATTATAAAGGGTGTCCGCACTTATGCAACCAGGTTACTGTAAATTTTTTATTTTTCCTATTGTCCCCTAAAATGTTTCTGATTGTTTTTCACTTAATTTTTATACATTGTAATTTCACATTGAGGGTGGAAAATGTTCCAACACAATTTATCTTAGTCTTATTTTTTTTACATCACAAAAACCTACCATTTTAACAGGGGTGTGTATATTTTTATATCCATATATTGTGGTATGTTCAAAACACAAATCATTTTATTCATTTTAAACAGTTCATAACAGTTAGTCATTACCCATGGCATCACACATAGTGCAGGACCGGTAATACTCTGTGGTCAAATGAATTTTACACAACCAGTAAAGAGACAAGGCCTCTGGATTTTCCCCTCCCCGCCAGCAGAGGTTGCACATGCAAGAGTTCTAGCACAACATCTGCCAGTAGCACACACTGTATTCTAGGCTTGTTTCTGAATATAGACCTTTTGTGAGCAGATTTATGCCTGGAATCTTGAAATTTACTTTGGACTACTCAGTCGATTAGTTTTGTATTGTTTCTGAAGTATGTTTTTAATAAATAGTACTGCTTTACATGGATGCTCCAGATTCGTCAGTCTGCCCTGTTACATAAAGTATGAGTTGTTAATTCATAAACTAAAGGCAGCAACCTTTTCAGTGGAAGATAGTGAGCTTCACATCATCTCAAGGCAATTCATAAAATGTTCTATATGCTTCTTATCTGATGAAAAGTCTGTGTGGGAATCATGCATCCACAGATAAGGGACTCCCTTCCATTACTGTACTGTTACAGTAAACCAAAAGGACAAAACCTGATACACCAGTAAAGCATCAAAAGGGCCTTTGCAGTGGGACCACAAAGGGAAGAAACTTAAAATTTTAAATGATAAAAGGGGATTGCACATAAAAGGGGATATGACACTGATTATCTAATGAGAGTGATTAATTAAATTTACAGCATAGCACATTGCTGATATGTACCTTGCACTTCTGCTGCTTCCAGTATAAATTTTCCCCAGCTATTTTCCCTACAGTTGCGAGCTAAAGATTAGGGTGTGTTGGCTGAGGCTGAGGAACTCGAAAGCAGAAACGAAACTGTGCATACCAGATACCTGGTAGTAGTTAAGCATTAAACCATTAATCCTGCTGTCGGCGTGCAGCAGCTTGTGCCAATTATGTGTTCACAGTACACTAAGTAAAAATCTCTGTATATAAAGTAGCAGGCCTATGTAAGATTCTATATTTCTGTTTCATTAAAATACAATTTAATGCACATAAAATCTTTTCCACCATCTGCTTTGTGTGTTCTTCTTTGTAATAAATGTATGTATCAAAGCAAGAATTAGGTTATATCACATATCAGGACAGAAAATAAATGCTGTTTAGTTCTACTGTCCCAATTTCCCTGATATAGCTAATATATCTGAATATCTTTCAGGCTTCAGGGTAAATCATAAAATGTTCTTTAAAAAGACTATTAAACAGCTGAAAGGTATTTAAGCAATCATCTTTTTTAGACACACACATGAAATTTTAGATTAATTAATGCCTAAACAACTTGTTTGATGATAAACCAGATATTTAAGTCCAGGCCTGTACTTACATGTTCGTCTGGAAGAACGGATTGAAAACGGCATCGTTTGAAAGAAGCCTTCAGACCCCTCCTTTATACAGGATGCTCCAGAAGGAATAAACCATTTTAGTTTTTTATTATTCATTAATATCGACGTCCGTATTCAATATTCTTAAGCGCTACTCGTTGCTCTTGATATTCTTTGGTGTTTATTAGCCTGTGTCCTGTCTTGTGTGTGAAGGATTTCCTATCCAGTAAAGCGTAAAGTGTGTCTTAGTGATGGTTTCGTCCATATCGAAAAGAAACCGAAAGTTTCATTTTCGAGGAAATGTAAGTGATACTCCAGGGAGCGCCGGTGTTGAAAAGCACCTCTGCCGTGCCAGAGCAGCCCCCTCGCGGGAACGCGCATTTGAAGATAGCCGACAACCAAACGTACAGAATAATAACCAAGTACGTTTTAATCATTTATAAATGGAGTAAACGTCAAAAGGGATGAAATGACTCATGTTCGTCGATACACAGACATGTACTGTGAATAGCAACCTACGCAAATCAATAGCGTTCTCATTCCACGTCACATCTTGTTCAAATTAAAGTCCAGATAGCTATAATTAGAAAGTGTGTTGGAGTGTTGTTTAGCAATTGTTTAGCAGCAGGGTAAGGACTAGGCAAACTGCCAGGGAACAAGGTCATGAAATTCTTCCAAACACAGAGGGCAGCGACTGCAGTGCTGTTTATGTCCACTAGATGTCCTCAGCGTATTAAATGTTACTGGTGGCCTGGCTTAGTTCAGCCTACAAAAGAAGCCTGTAAGAAGGCATGTTGATACATTGTAACAAAACTATATCAGTAGCATATAACACATTTGTATTTTGTATTGATGTAAAAATATTTTTAAAAATGTATTGAGTATTGTTTAGATTGAGGTAAAGAGGCTATTTCGAAAGCAGGCTTTTGAATGGGCTTCGTCTGAACTCGTACACTTAAATGAAACCAGTATGAGTCACCTTGACTGTTCAAGTACTCGATCATATAGCCTGCAAATTCCACTTAAAAGGACAGGTGCAGTAGTTCTACATTTTTAGGGGTTTTTTTTCCCCCCCTTTACAAAAAAACCCCCACAGGAACAGGACTAAAACCCTAGTCATAGACCGTCACAGAAAAGTTAATCATATCTAAAGAGTTTAAGGTTTTGATTGCTGGTGTGGAATTTGTGAAATTAAATGTCATAAAGATACATTGAGAGTGTTATGAATACAGCATGGTTTGTATTTTTTTTTCTCTTTTTGCCCTCAGACATACCCAATTCCAAATATATAATAAAATATCACCTCAACTCACAAACACTGAGCACACTGGGGATGTGACATGTCTGTATTATTCCTTTATTCTTCTCATTATTAGGCTTTCATTTTACTTTTCTGAGATTTTGGCAATGTCATAGGCCCACAGACTAACCACACCTTCACTCCACTCTAAGTAAGATGTATCCCTGAAGATGTGTCTACAGTGCTGCTGTGGGTTTAGGATCACACCCTAAAGCCCCCTTATGAGATTTAAATGTTGATTTAAACGCTCGTAATAGACATCTGGAACTAAACGCATGGTGATTTTTTTTATTAACAAAACATTAAGAGTCCACTACACAGGAAGGTGGCTGTTCTGAATTTTAGGGATTATTTTGCAATGTTCATCCTACAAAATATTTTAAACCAAAGGATGTAAATAGAAGATATACAGATTACACTTTACAAGAGTTAACAAATGGACTATTAATATTTGAAAGTGAGGTGGTGCAGCAGGTTATAAAGTTGTCCCAGTTTAATCCTGAACTTGTATTACTGTCGGTGTGGATTTTCTGTGCATGTACTCCCTGTGTCCCTGTGGGTTTCCTCTGGGCTCTCTGCCTTCCTCCCACATCCTAAAAACATGCAAAGTAGGTGGATTGGATAGAATCAGATGCCCCTAGGTGTGAAAATGTGAATGTGTGTGCATTTAGCAACGTGATTATACAAGATAAAGCAGTTAGTGAAAATGAGTGGGTGAGAGAGAGAGAGAGAGAGAGAGAGAGAGAGAGAGAGAGAGAATGGTCCATAATGCACTAAAATGAACAACAAAACTGCCAAAATAGGATGTGAGGTCATATCTAATGATTTAACCACTACTTTTCCATATGGAAGCCAAACCTTGGCTATGTCTTTGGAATACTAATGGATTTTGCTCTGTGGTCACTGGGAGGTGCTACAGCACTGTTACAAAATTTAGAGCCCTCTAAGTTGTCCCTCAGGGGGAGCCTTTAAATGTAGAACCCTACAACAGTCTGTGTTCTTATCAGAAACCTTTCAGGAGGCTCAGAACCCTTAATTATCTAATGAACCCTTCAGGAATTATATTCTTCTAAGTGTGTACCAAGTACCTATTTACAGTGGATATAAAAAGTCTACACACGCCTGTTAAAATGGCAGGTTTTTGTGATGTGTAAAAAAAAAAAAAAAAAAAAAAAAATTAAACCAAGATAAATTGTGTCAGAACTTTTTCCACCCACCATGTGAAATTAAAATGTATAAAAATTAAGTGAAAGTCAATCAGAAACATTTTAGGGAAAAAGAATAAAAATGTACAGTGACCTGGTTGCATAAGTGTGCACACCCTTTTATAATTGGCAATGTGGCTGTGTTCAAAATGAACCAATCACATTCAATCTCATGTTCAAAAGTAATTACCATACAGCTGCCAACAATGAAATTATTCTGATTAACCGCAAATAAAGACCAGCTGTTTCCGTAGGATTTTCTTCACATTTTCATGCATCATGCTTTAGGGCTGCTTTTCTTCAGCCAGAACTGAGGTTTTTATCAAGGTGGAGTGAATCATTAATACCTACAAACAACACAAGGTGAAGTGAATTATTAACAGCTACAAATACCACATTTTAGTACAAAACCTTCAGGTGTCTGCTAGTAAGCTGAAGGTGAAAAAGAATTTCACCTTTCAGCACGACAATGACCCAAAGCATACATCCAAATCAACGAAGGAGTGGTTTAAACAAAAGTCTCTATGCCTCCTGCTTATCCCTAAATCCCTCCTCCTGGTGCATCCACAGTAAACAAGACACCAATCTGTAAAGATGTTAGTCTGTAGAATTGTACTGACACACATGCATAAACAGAAACTGAAAAAAAAAAAAAAACAAATAGCCTATAGAATCACCTATTTTTTTTTTATCCTGTTTGGATCTCATTGACTGAAATACTCCTATTACAAGACTGCGGTTTTAAGCACTCTGTTTAAAACAATACAGTGCGTGCACGCACTGTGCTCAATGTGTCTTCTATGTGCAAATCCCTATATATTTTGCCAAGAATCATGTTGTAGGAGTTACTGGGCACAGCATGATTGTTTTTCCTTCTATATAAAAGTACAAATGTTTCAAATTTGCATCATGTTTAAATGACATTATGATGGGGCAGTCGTGGCCTAATAGAGAGTCGGACTTGTAACCTGAAGGTCGTGGGTTCGAGTCTCAGGTCCGGCAGGGATTGTGGGTTGGGGGAGTGAATGACCTCCTCCACCCTCAATACCACGACTGAGGTGAGACACCTGAGCAAGGCACCAAACCCCCAACTGCTCCCCGGGCGCCACAGCAAAAAAGGCTGCCCACTGTTCATGGTGTGTGTGTTTACAACTGTGCACTTGGATGGGTTAAATGCACAGCACAAATTCCGAGTCTGGGTCACCATACTTGGCCACACGTTACTTCACTTCACCAATGAACTGTGTATTATTTTGCCCACAAGAGGGCATAAGAGTCTATGTTAAAAATCCCCAAAAGAAATTCTTCGAGCAGTACAGCAAGCGTCCCAGATACGCTTGCACTCCTTAAAAAACTAAAAAGCAGTGTAGGTCAGAAGGATTCAGAAGGACTTGTATTAGACATGTGCAGATATTAAGATGTTATAATAATTACCTAACAATATTGTTAAGAAAAACACTGACCTGTATCTGTTGTGTGAAATGAATTTTTATCATCATCATCTAGGTCACTATGCACATGACATTTTCTTATCTGCAATTGCTTGTTAGCTTAATGAAACAAAGGTAGTGACAATAATTTGAAGTTTGCACAACTGTGCATTTTGAATATCATAATTTGACATCTAACCAATTATTGGGACATGTGCAACTATTCTCAGCTTAGTTTAATGGAGCAGAGAGGAAATGACAATAATTTGTCCACAATAATATCATGCATGTAGAGTATCATGATCACGGTTTAATGGACTAACAGAAAACTTTTAGAATTGATATTTATGCCAGGTACAGTAGTGCTGTGGGTAGTGTTGCTGCCTCACAGCTCAAGGGTCCCAGGTTAGATCCTAAGCACCCATGGTCCTGTGGGCTTCCTTGGGGTTCTCTGGCTTCCTCCTACTGTCCGAAAACATTCTGCTAGGTGGACTGTCTATGATACATTGTCCCTAGGTGTGTGTCTGCGTGTGTATGATGTACTGCAATGGACTGCTATCCCATCTTCTCCCACCTTGCTCTCAGTATTTCTGGGATAGGCTCCAGACCCACCACAACCCTGACCAGGATAAAGTGCTTGCTGAAGATGAATGAATGAATATTTCTCTCAAACAATTTAGGAAACCATACAGCTGGGTAACATTAGCACAAAATTTCCAAACTCTGGTCCTAGAATACCCCTTGTCCTGTCCTGCACATTTTAGTGTATTCAATGGACCAGGGTTGGAAACCTGTGGCATAACTAATAAGTGGCATCTGAATCATGGTTATGTTTGTGGCAGACAAAGATTATAGAAGGAGCTTTGATCGAGAGAGTCAACTCTCCTCCACGCCACCCAGCCATTCTTCTGCAGAGTCTCCCTGCATAGGACAGGACCGTAATAGTGTGGATCCATTATCAGCAGGTAGCTGCCTTCTTTCCCAGTGCACACACCCAGAATGCCTTTGGAGGAGTTGTCCCTGTCTCCACCCATCATCACCGGTGATCCGCGGGTGAGGAAATGTCGGTGCAGGTCCTGAGCCGCCCGCTTGAGCTCTGTTCCCCCACTGCGCACGTGCACCAGCCGGCAGGGGACATCATACAGCTGGTCAAGAACCAGAGCAGCCTCATAAGTCCCTATCCACTCTTTAGAGCCTAAAAACGAGGCCGGTTTGTCTCCTACTGTAACTAAAGCTTGCTGGATTTCAGGGAGACTTGGCGGAGGTCTGGATTTTCCACCGAGAGATACATTATTGATCCAAGAGCCTATGGTCTGAACAGTCCGGTATCCACAACCCCAGCCTCTGTCATCCTGTCCATCACAGCCGTAATGATAATACACACACTGTCCTGATATAACAGAACATCTCTCATAGTCTGTCAACGGCAGAGCTAGTCCTTCATGTGCATTCTTCACTAAAACGTCTTTTACACGTTTGTTTACGGTTGTAAGCGGATCCTCTCTGTATACTCGCTCTCCCCAGTCTATATCTTCTTCCACTTTCCTCGCCATGAAGTGCAACAATAACAGCAGTAGCAAACCAGCCAGACCAGGTTCAATATTATGCAGAGCTATTTGTGTATTGTACAAAAGGCATAACCTCTTTCACTAATGCATTAAGAAATTTAAAATGTTCTGTAGTTCTACGGGCAACTAGCAATGCCGGGAGGTCTGTCTAGAAAGTCCTTCCGTGCTGCGCAATAGCTCGTGTTTAACAGTTCCGCGTTTTGTTTTGTTTTTGTTTGTTTGTTTGTTTTTGTTTTGTTTTGTTTTTTTGTTTTAAACCTTTCCTCTTTTAAAAAATATTTATTTAAAAAATACAGTAATACGTCACTAAGGACAAAATTAATAAAATGACCATTGCTAAGATTATATATTAACTAATTGGGTTAAGAATAGTATAATGTAATAGTGGGGTAATGCTAAATCGCATCAACTGCCAAATCTTCCAAAATAATGGAATCAAAAATAAATGAAGCAATGTTTCAGGGTGTACATCACAAAAAGAGCAGTTTTAAAATTTGGGCCTAGTATTATAAATAACGCTAAAAGTATTTAAAAGCGCTTACAGGTGAAACTGATACAGCTGATTAGAGGCGTCCTATAAGGCTCATTTTCTAACGCATTTAGAGCTTCATTCTAAGCATATCATATCATAATATAGTATAAATGTCCTACAATGCTTCAGAGTGTACTGTTTATCAGTTTAGGGCTTCTTGCGGCGTCAGTCCCACGAGCATCATGCGAGAGTTTCAGCTACTTTTCTACACAGAAGACGCCGGAAATACAGTTTTCAAATCAAGATTCTCCCAAAATATTCTCCGGACGTTCATTTTCAAAAGCTGAAAATGTCCCTGAGCCTGAGAATGGAGGTCTGGTTGTGAAGTGTGAGGAGAAAAACTGGAGGATTGTGGTGAAAAGGCACTACTTTGGACGCGGTGTTTCTCTTCCCACATCAGTTCGGCTGGGTGAAGATGGCGCTCCTGGAGAGTGCACTCCTCTGAAAGACTTCACGACTTCTACCGAGATGGTCATTACTGCTGGATTACAAGACTGTGGGAGTGAATCTCGGGTAAGAAAGCCAAATTGGTAGGTCCATCCTAAATTAGGAAATTATACAGCATTCTAGGTTTAGACCAGGCAAAGTTGTCCCAGGCATCACCTGCCCTGATTCGGGGAGCTTGTGTCCACTACTGTAGCACAGATTCTTACAGAAGTGGAACCTGATGTAGTCTTCTGCTGTTGTCGCCCTACTGCTTCAGGGTATGACGTGTTGTGGGATGCTTTTCTGCTCACCATGGTTGTAAAGAGTGGTGCTTGGGGGAGGGGGGGAAACCCTTGTAGAATTTGCAAGGGTTTTAATGCTTATAATGGGAACTGTATTGTATGCCTTCTGTTGCATGTTATGTCTAGTGGATACCATTAAGGACTGGTAATGGTTTAATGGTTAGCTGATGGTTTGTAATGGTATTTATAGTGAAAACCATTAGAATTTCTGTGATGGTGTTTATTGTTTTTTTCATCAGGGATGCCTTACCATAGCTTTCACACCAACTCGAACCAGTCTGGCCATTCTCTTATCATTTCTGCCCACAGAACTCCTGCTCCCTGGATGTTTTTTTGTTTGTTTGTTTTTGTTTTTCCTCATCATTCTTTGTGAACCCTGACTGTTGTGCATGCAAATCCCAGAAGATCAGCATAGAAAATGTGTTATAGAGGAATTTATCCAAAAAAAAATTTTGGTTGACATGAACACAATTGTTTAGTGTCGCTTTAATTTCCAGGTAAGTGGCAACTGGCTCATTTATTCCAATAAGCTGGTATTTTCGCCTGGTACGCCTCTAACCTGGGATGGTGTCCTTGTATTGAAACATCCACCTACAGTCGTTCCTATTGAATGCCGTTATAAAAGGTGGGCTGCATTTCAAATATAGTGTTCTGGGGTTGTGGCTTGTGGTGTATTCTCCTTCCTTCTTCTTACCAGAAATGTTTCATCTCTTGCTGTGGATCCTACAGAAAGTTTCGAGTGAGTGCAGAACCACTGAGCCCCACCTGGCTGCCCATGACCTCAACCATTGAAGCAGTAGGATTACTGCACTTCTCTCTGAATGTAATTAAAGGTGAACTGTACCTTGATTTTCAATATAGACTGCTCCTTTTCTGCCATTCATTTATCATTTTGTCATGCCTTAGGTGTAGCTGCCAATAGATTAGTACCTCCCTTTTTCTTTGTAATGGGTCAGCAAGTTAATAAGTTCCCCAAAACTCTGTTTGAAGCTTCCTCGATAACTGGATCCTACCTCTTTCAGCCCATGAAGGCATAAATCAAAGAAAGTCCACCATCTTTAAGAATATACCAGTTCTTATATGTAGCTGGAGAAACTGAAGATAATCTCCTGAGACAAATACTCCAGTAATCTTACGTATGTCTCCAAATTCAAATATTCTATCAAGTTTACTTAAAGCATACTACTGTATATTTGGAGAGATGTACAGTTTACTTTCGACATACTATCATGTCTTTTTCAGTAGATAAGGAAATGAGGAGGTGCAGTATGAGAAATGAGAAGCACCCCTGTTTGTGTTTCATCTCAGGTGATGTAGGCTCCCTTCGTCAGTCCACTGTATTCCAGCAGGGAGAGCCATTGTTCCTGGAAGCAGCAGTGCATGGTCCTATGCACCGTCCACTACGAATCTATGTGGACCACTGTGTGGCCACTGTTGATTCTTACCCATTATCAAGGCCTAGCTATGAGTTCATATCCAACCGTGGGTTAGTGGTTCAGTGTGTATCCAAACATTATCGACTAACATTTCTGACTAACTGTTCTGTTCTGACAAACTGCTATATTTGCTCATGTCGTAGGTGCCTGATAGACAGCATGTGGCCATACTCATCCTCTAGGTTTTACAGCAGGCCAAAGCAGAATATTCTCAGGTTCAGTGTACAGGCACTCTACTTCCCCCAAGATCAGAGAAAACAGGTGATTGTATGTCTGTTATAATGTAAGTAAGGCATCTGTCATTATGGTGCTCCATAAGGGTTTTAACGTGATGCCAAAGCCATGTACCAATACCATGTAGGTGCCTCACAGTTCGACCAATGGTTATATGTAGCTGTTTTTAATATTTGAAATGGATGCGGTACACCTTTACCTATTGAGTATGACTTTGCAATGCTTAGATTTTCATCAGTTGCCACTTGAGAGCTGCTCCTGATTACAGTCTGCCTGACTCCCAAAACAAAGCTTGCTATTTTCATGGACCTTCATTTAGGTCAGTCCATTGATTTATGATCTTATTAAAGTATTCTATGATAGAGTAGTAAGACGTCATGTAATAAAACTTGACCACTGATACCATCTTGATAGCAAAAAATGGCACATTTGTTTAAAAATGTACTGAAGTCATCATAACTCCTGAACGTTGTTTTGATTTTTGCAGTTGGCGTGCAGTAGAGGGGAGCAGCAATGTGTGTCTGTGTTGTGAAACTGCAGACTGCAAGTCTGGGAAGGTGGACATGTCCAGCAAGTATCTAGGTTTGTTTGTTTGAGAGAGAATAACTGTACGTTCACTGGGATCACTGTTATAATGAGAATGATAAGTTTGCATGAGAGAAATTTTATTCATCAGAATCCTTAACTTGTCTCTTAAAGAGGAGCAGACCAGATTTGTTGGCCCACTTCACATTCTGCCCTCAAACATACACTGGACTGGAAAACTTACCATAGGGAGTCTCACCTGAGCCCTTCATCTGAGGTATGAAACTTTACACTTCACTTATTTGTGGACAGAAATGTACAGAATGATCAAGTTCATCCAAAGAGTGTGTTAGTTGGCATCTACAATTATCTTCCTAATAAACCCCTGATTTAGTTTCAAAAATCCTTCACAAAGATTCCATTTCTATTATAGGAATTTCACATTTTGATATTCCTGCTTGTAAAACAACAGTCTTTTACTGCCAAAAGCTTACACTGATAAGTGTAGTGGTAGCTTACCAAAAGGTGAGAGTTCAAATCTCAGGACTGCCAGAAAGCCACTATGCTATGATTGTACTCTATTTCGTTTGTACATTTCTTTAGATAAACACATCTGCTAAAAGAAATGAAGGTAAATATTCAAAAACCAAAACCAAAATACGGAATTATGCTTACAGTCGGTTTTATTTTTAAATGTAAATTATTACAGAATTTCCTTTCTTATTAATGCATTTATCATGATGTATCTGCATTGTGACTGTAAGAAAAATATTACAAGCTTACTGGTACTTTTATTTGTCATTAAAGAAGATTTGTCATTGTAGTTAAGTGACGCTCATTGTTATTACTATTGTGAAGTGATGAAATGCAGTTTCATGAGGTGTCTTCAATCTTTTGAATTCTGATCTTTTTCCTTCTCACAGTTTTGAAGAATCTATATCTCTTCCCAGTGCAGTGTCATAATTCAAAATATCCCCATATGGCTGCTATCAGCAGAGAAATGAAGGAAAAATGCCTTGTTCTGTGTCACGTATGCAAGTCATGTTTACTCAGTGTTCGACATATGCACTGGAGCAGTGAAGAAAATCTGCTCTTTCTGTATGCTCAAACAGTTTGAATTAAAGAGATATGACATATGTGAGCTATAAATGTACAGACTGTCTTCCTCCTTATGTGTGTTTTCATGGTACTGAGGAATGTTTTTCTGTGCCTTATTTTTTTCCTAAAGCAAATATTTGCTAGTATTTGGTTGTCAGCCCCCTGCACATTAAACTGCATTAAACCTTTAGCCCAGTTTTGTGTCTTCCACCGTCTGTAGTGATTACTCATAGCTCTCCTCTCCTACAGATATTAAGGAATTAAATTATAAATGAAAACCAGATATTTCAGGCCTTTGATTTATCATGTTGGAACATAGGAAGGCTGTGTCCTGTAAGGCAGTTTACATTTTCCTAGAAATATGCCAACAAGCTAGTTCTGCACGTTTCAGCAAACATTATCAGCAAACATGATAATGATGGAGCCACTTATAGAACCGGTCATGTACATCTGCTTTCTTTGAAATGGTAGCGTGTGCTGGATCACCTCCACTACCCCCGAGCTTATAGAAGAGGTTTTCATGTCACATTTCTATTCAACTTTGTTCCACAGCACCGCTTTCTGTTTTTTTTTAATCATTTAAATCAGTTAGACATCTTTCTCTTTTGTTCTTAGTGTTCCGCTAAAGTTATTCAGCTAGTTGGTCATTGGTGGTGACTTTAGCAGGAAGACGTTTGTTCCGCTCACAAGTTTGCTGTAATGAGAGACATGCATTACAAAGCATTCTTAAAATCAACCAGCAATGTCCGCAAACAACTCAATATTTAGGACCGGTTGCAAAGGTTAGGGTTAGGGGTTGTTTTGGCTGTTTGTGTTCCTTATGCCTTAATTCATATAAAATTGAAACCACGTCCACATTTTATGTCTCTCAATGATTCCCAATCTGGCATGAGATCAGGTCTAATTAAGTTATGTAACAGGTGGTAATTTACTGGCATCTTGTCTTGAATTTTTCATCTTGCATACACTGCGGCAATAGTGGTTTTCAGAAGCCTGTAGCTGTATTTGTGGAGGACACTGTTCAGTGTTGCACAAAGTAAGACATACTCCTGTTGTTGTTGTTGTTGGTAGGTAGAAATCCTTCATTTGTATATATCTGTATATGTACACCCAACACTAAATCAATTAGTGGTTACACACATCCCTGTGTATACCCCCTGGGTAAAGACTTTATCAAAAGATTTTTGAATGAATGAATGATCTTGGAGAAATGAGACATTAAACAAAGTTATGGAACACGTGTCTAAAGGCTTGAAGTTTTCCACAAACGTCAGTAAGTAGTAAACAGACTGCTGGCATAACAATAGGTAGCACTAAACAAAGCACAATCAGAGCTATGATACTTCTGCTCCAGAATTTTAGCCTACTGACTTTAGATGGTGGAGAGGGAGGGAGGGAAAAAAGCACAACTTGGACTGAGCTTGATGTGGTAAAGCACTGTAAACAGAATGGAGCTGCCTGCAATACCCAAATGGCTTAAATCATCCAAAGGTGTGTAGCTATGGATGTAACTGGACGCAAGGAGAGGTCCAACACTGTAAAGAGATCTGCTGGTGAGTACTGAAGGGGTGTTTAATGCAATATTGTTGCACATACTTTGATTGCTGCTTTTTAAGACGAGATAAAGTACAGCTTAAAAATTTGGAATCCTATCTTTTATTTTTATTCAATAATAATATGTTTATTCGTTATTCATGATATCTAGCTTTTACAATAACTATTGGTAAGTGCTGAACTTGGTTCAAAATTCCTCCTACAAATTATCTGAAACATGCCTTAGAGGTTTTCACAGAAGCTTTTGCTTTAATCCACAATGCAGATTGTTTCATATTATTGAAAACATTGAATTATGAATTATCTATGAATTATCTTTAAGGCCTATGAATTATCTTTAAGGCCATAGATTTATGCATTGATCAAAGAGGATGCGCTGATTTTATTGGATAAGTTCTGTATTTTTTTTCATTAAATTACATAACGACTTCTCTGTGTCTGTCTTCTATCAGCCTTCTGGGCTGTATGCTTATTATAGTTGTATGCCACTGACCTAGTGACATTATTCGTCTGCACTTGCCAGTGAATTCCATTGCAATAGTTTCTGAGCACACAGTGCTGAATGTGACTGATGCGGTAAGGTCAGGAATTACATTTCAGCGATGAAGAGACTGTAGACAATGCGACTGTTTTATAAACAGTCACACATCGCTCTGGCAAACAGGATTCTGTCATTGAAATTAATCCATCATATAATTTATAATCAAATGATAAAATTAGTGCTTAAAGGAAAAGTCCACCCTGAAACGCATTGGATATGTTTATATTGATATATTTTGATATATATCGAGATATATGTTTAGTGATTCTGGTGCTAGTTTGGTGGTTTGTGCTGTGTTTTCATTATTCCATGAAAAGTTAGTGGAGGGGTGTTGCTCTGACATCACAGAGGGACAATGCTAGAGTGGTTACAATGGCGTTTAATAGGACAAAACATTTCAGCAATCTCAAACATAAGCAATAACAGTCAGGTTTTAGTGTTAGCTCCTAAAAACAAAAGAACGAGAACTTCTCCTTTCACTCACCATATTTCAGTGATTTTCAATATCATATTAATGAGAAATTCAACAAGGAAGTAATGGAGGCAAGCAAACGCTGGACTCAAAGCTCCAGAATGAACTGCAGTTGCAATGCAATGCGTTATGGCAGAGACGTGTCTCAGCTAGTTAGCCATCTGCAAGTTGACTAGCACAATGGCTTTGGCGGTATTAACATGAATGATGAAGCTTTCGAGCTTTATCTGTTTGAGCAGAGAGTACAAATGTGGAGGTGAAAGAGCTGAACAGGCTAAAGAACTAAAACGCCACTGCAGTGGTCTCTTTAAGCAGAGATGACGCACAAGTTGATTATACTGGCACCACATTCAGTGGGTAGTTGAAAGGCATTGTGGGTAATGTTGGAAACTCCTGAAAATGAAATAGACCATGTTGATAGAAAAAAGTGAAAATAAATCTTGGATGCCAATGAAGATCATATGTTAATTATAAAGATTAGTATATCCTTCAGGGTGGAGTTTTCCTTTAATACTGCAGAGTTTTACTTTGTCAGTGGGATCCTCAGTAAGGTTTATTCTGTGGACTGGATTTTGCATTATACTGCATTTTCATTTTTAAAGAAAGGGCATCACGTGCTCTCGCTATGCCATGCATTTTCATGTACTGCAAAGTAATTACATATCTGCATTCACATGCTGAAATTTAATGACATATCTGATATTAAAAGCGTATCAATACGTAGTTGAAATACCTAAGACTTCACATTTTCAGGTCAGTAAAATCTGCTGAGTGTCAGAGAAGTTGCACTGTGATTATTTAATGGGTACGAAGCACTTATAAAAGTGAGTTCAGTATAGTGTTTTGAATGTGTTGCTTATGTTTTTTGTGCTCAGTATTTGAGTACTAGCTTTCAATCATGTGCTTAAAAGGGAGTGAGCTTTACTGCTGAGTTCTTGAATTTTACTCACAGGCCAAAGGAAAGTACATTTCAATCTCCAAACATATTCATGTGCCTAGTGCCTACTGGTGTCCCCGTGTGGTGCTGTGTTTGCACAAGAAATGTGACCTAGTAGCACAGGGAACTGAGCAAGTGGGAAAAAGGGTTTCACAATAGAAACTAAACATATTCACTAGAAATGTGGCAATGTCCATTTCATCATAAGCATTATTGATTGTAAGTAATGAATCTCAAGTTGTGGTAACCGCAAGGCAGTAAAACACAAAAATAATTGCAAAAATGGTTCAGTTATAAGTTTCATTCTATCCTGTTTAAACCATTATACTATTTATAGAGACAGTTATACAACACTTAGATTAGATTTATGTGGAGTATATTTAGTAACACACTGAGCACTGGAGTGCTTCCGTTGTTAGTGCTGACTCAGTGACTTCACTTTCACCTTGCTGCAGTGTTGATGTTAACCTTTAATACAAAAGTGAATGCACTCATTAGAGTCACAGATAATGCAGTATTTATTTATTTATTTCCCTGCTGCTGCCAAGAGCAGGAGACAAGGCTAAAAATATCTCCATGAGTGTTTCCATGTAGAAAAAATGGCAATGAAATATGCATAGGAGTTTTTGTGATTTTGCCTTTATACACTACCACAATGGATTTGAAATAAAACAATCAAAATGTGATCGAAGTGTAGACTTTCAGCTTTATTTTAATAGGTTCCATAAAAATATGGCATTTACCATTTAGGAATTACAGTCATTTTAAGCAAAGTACTTCCATTTTCAGGGGCTCAAAGGTATTTGGACAATTGACTGACAAGAAGTTAACTGACCAGGTACAGTCCAGTCCCTCGTTACTTCAAGACAAATGAAGCAGATAAAAGGTCTGGAATTGATATCAGGTATTGAGTTGGCTTTTGGCAGCTGTTCGACTGGAGCTACCAATATGAAGTCCAAGGAGATCTCAATGCAAGTGAAGGAGGCCATCATTATTATGAAAAAACAAAAGAGACCTATCAGAAAGATAGAAAAAACTTTAAGAGTGGCCAAATCAACAATTGGGTACATTCTTAAAAAGAAAGAAAGCACTGGTGAGCTCAGCAACACCAAAAGGCCTGGAAGACCACGGAAGACAACTAAAGTGGATGATTACAGAATCCTTTCCTTAGTGAAGAAAAACCCCTTCACAACATCAACAGAAGTCAAGAACACTCTGGAGAAGGTAGGCGTATCATTGTCAAAATCTACAATCAAGAGATGCCTTCATGAATGTAAATACAGAGAGTTTACAACAAGGTGCAAACCACTGGTAACATTCAAGAACAGGAAAGCCAGATTACACTTTGCCAGAAAACATCTAAAAAAGCCTCCCATGTTCTGGAATAAGATTCTTTGGACGGATGAAACCAAAATTAACTTGTATCAGAATGATGGGAAGAGAAAAGTATGGCGAATGAAAGGAACAGCTCATGATCCAAAGTGTACCCTATCATGTGTCAAACATGGTGGAGGCAGTGTTATGGCATGGGCATGTATGGCTGCCAATGGAACGGGCTCACTGGTGTTTACTGATGATGTGACTGCTGACAGAAATAGCAAGATGAATTCTGAGGTGTATAGGGTTATACTCTCTGCTCACATTCAGCCAAATGCTACAAAACTGATGGGACGCTGCTTTGCAGTGCAGGTGGATAATGACCCTAAACATACTGCGAAAGCAACTCAAGACTTTTTGAAGGCAAAAAGTGGAATATTCTTCAATGGCCAAGTCAGTCACCTGATCTCAACCCATTAGAGCATGCTTTTCACTTACTGAAGACAAGACTGAAGGCAGAAAGACCCACAAACAAGCAGCAACTGAAGGTGGCTGCAGTGAAGGCCTGGCAAAGCATCTCCAGGGAGGAAACTCAGTGGAAACTTTGTGATGTCCATGGGCTGGTCCAAGTATTAAAATTATGGTTATATTTACAATTATGTCACTTTGTCCAAATACCTTTGAGCCCCTGAAAATGGAAGTACTTCAAATGACTGTAATTCCTAAATGGTAAATGCCATATTTTTGTGAAACCTCTTAAAATAAAGCTGAATCTTGATATATATATATATGTAGTTTTCAATCTATTTCAGTCTATTATATAGTTTTCAGTCTTAATAGATTGAAGCTATATAATATAATTTTTGTCTGTATGAGTGGCCTTTCAAATATCTGTTTGGTCTAATCACCTATCACCTACTTGAGCACAACTTTCACCCGTAACAAAGTAAAAAAAAGCATTACAACTCTTATACAACTTATTTTCCTTCTGAACAAAAAAAAATTACAAAGTGTAGTTTGATTTGCAGTCAGTATTTCATGATTTAGGTAGCAGTGATGTGTGTATTTCTTAAAAGTACATATGTATCATTTGGCAAAGCTTATCCCTATCAGTCAAAAAGGAGTCTTTAATAGTGAGTTTTGTATTAGTATAATAATATACCAAAAGTGTGAAAAAACAGGTTTCAATTTGGTAATTACCCTTTCTGGATATCTCTGACTGAGAAACAATAACTTCCGTTCAGGCCACCATAGTGACTCCTATCTCCCTGTCCCCCATTCTTTTATATGGATTTCCTGTCTTGGTCACGCCAGTGGACATACAACAGAGGTCTATTTGGCTTTTTTCCCATTCAAGAGGCAAGACGGGATGAATAGCCTTACACTGTTTACTAGGCAAGCGTTCCTCACATTCTCTCTCAAGCACTCTGTGGCTTTGCATCAGTGACTCCTTGCTGTCTTTGTTTATTATCAGAAAGGGCTGGGGTGGCCTTGGGTCTTACTCCCACACATGCCCCCTTTCTTTTCTAATCGTAGTGATTTCACTGACAGCGTGCAAGCTGTGGAGTCACCATGCCGGGACACCCCATCCCCCTTCCCTCCCCCCAGCCTTAGACACATGTTTTACAGCACGTACCTTGTGGCGCTCTCTGCTCTCAGTTTGGCTCAGACATAATCCAACTGGAGTTTGATCAAAAGGACAACAAGCCACAGTAGGATACACAGGGACCCATGCTAAGGTGAATGACTACAGACAACTTCCTGTCTAAAAGAGAAAGTTAAAAACAAAGCAAATTGCAAACATCAAAACAGGATAATTTCCCAGTATCATCACTGCCTTTAAATCACTGCAGCTACTAGAAAGAATATTCGTAATATTTATATTGTATAATCTCACCCATTTTTAGAACTTCAGATTATACTGAGTTAACGTTCTACATAAGCAATCAAACTGTATCCTACATATTTACCTAATTTAAAATTACCTGATTTATTTTTACTTATATGCAAACGTAATGAGAATAAAACTGAAATTGATTCCTATTTGCAAGACCATAAGCTTTTTGAATTATGGCATCAAAGAGAGTCATGTAACACATTACATAAGAGGAAGAAAATTCTTCCTCTGGAGGAATTTCCAGGATGGTATTAGGAGATTTATACACAGAGAGGCCACAGTGAGGCTTTATGGCAATCTAAGAATAATCCTCCAATATAATGCTAATGCAGGAATATAATGCTTTATAATATTTAAGTGGAATCTTATGATTTTGATGTATGACATGTTGAACTACAAATGGAAACTTACGAAAGAGGTAGCAAGAGTGCTCCACTGCACTTCCACATTGTGTCTTGTCCTCTCTCTGACCTTATATTTTTTCCGTAAAGCGTTTCTTCCTTGATTGCCTTGAAAGTTTAATTGGCCCCTCATGCACAATTTTAGGCCCACCTAATACTGAAAATGGACCAAGCTTATTCTTTGTCAGGATAATTAGCTGCCAGTGACAGATTTACCTCAGCAATCTAAATTATCTGTAATGTATATAATGTTTCTGCATGCCCTCACACCTGTGCTACCTTTTGGCCCACCAATTTTTAGGTGTTCCCATGTCTCAGCTTGCACTATCCCATGCAATATAGAAATACCATAAGCTCCAATCTAAATGTTGTATCTCTTTGCCAAGCTTTACATGTGCTCCTGCTATCCACTGTATCTAGTGCTGTATGATGAGGTAGTGCTTCTGCATTAGTCATGCTTGCTCTCCAAACCTAGTAGACTACATCTGAATCAGCTGCATTTACCATCATCAACTTCTTTTTAAGTTCCTGTTAGGTTACAATTTCAGGAATCTTTACTGTGTTTGAGCTGAGTCTTTGTTAATCCCACTTGCACTATTGTACCCTATAATTGTACTACTGCACTACTTCTACTGTAATTCTACTGTCAAGTTTTACGTAAAAAAGTCAAACATTTTCATTTCGGTCTCTGACGTTAAGGTTGCTGTAAGGGGTATGTGTAGACATAGTTGTGCGTGACTCACACTGTCAGTATTTCTTAGTTTCTATCTTACATTTTGTTCAGGCTGTGTGCTGCTGTCTCCTATATCTAGGAGACATTTGTATATGTGTCTTCATCAAATCAAAGAACACCATGTGCACCTCACATCTCTTTAGTGGGGGAAATTCCTAAATTTTTTTAGCCTTTATGCTTTAGGCTTAATGACATAACCAACTACCATCATCCCCTTAGCTTTTACTGTGACTGTCTGATCAAGCAACAGTGCCTGTTTGGTTTAACTGTGCTCATTCTACCAGATCATAACACCATAAATAGCACATAACATACAGAATAGACTAGTCACCTAAAATAAATATAATGATATATTTACAAGTATAAATCTAAATAAATTATAAGCTGCAGCTGAAGAGGAAAGGGTTGCCCTGCTGTAATCACAGTGCACTGCATGCACCAGGCCAGGGACTGAATGTAGAGGATTTCCCCAAGGCTATGCATCTCCAAGGCTAATAGACATTTTTTTTCCCCAGCCTGTCAAAAAAGTTTGCCACAAACCAGATAGTGTTAGCATGCTAGCTAAAATCCACACACACTGATTTCGCTTCCATAGAGTTATTATTGGATCCAGTGGTCAAAATGGGAACTGCAACAAATTCTTATTGGGGCAGGAATCATGCTGGCCCGTTCCTAGGGGAGGAGCAGTGGACAGAACAGTTACTGAGGTTGCCAGATTGGGCTAGGTTTAAAAAAAACTCCTAGGCCACCAAGATCTGGCTTTATGGCAAATAATCATACTTAATGAATTGTAGTTGGAACCTCACCTGCTGTATGAAATACAGTTGAACAAAGCTATGTCTAAAACACAAAAAACAAACTGCTAGACTGTATACTGTACTCTCTCTTTGATTGGCTGCCAGCTCCTGCCAGTCTGACTTCTTTTGTGTCTAAGATTTGGACATGATGACGTTTGTTTTATCTGAACTGGTGTATGACGTGTACAAATTCTGACCCTACACTGACAAAGACCCTACACTGACTAAATTACTAGGCTGTATTGCAGGAATGTCAGGGTGACTCAGCAGCTCAGGGACGTCATATTACAAAATCTTTTTCTCCTGACTCATGAATCTTTTTTTTTTAAATTATAATATGACCAGGTTATATTCAAATTTGCCTAAGCATTTGATTCATTCTCTATTCTCTGCTTATTATGCTATATTTATTTTCTGTGACTTATTCTCAAGACATTTCTCCTCCTAGGATTTGTATTAGACCTTTCTTTTTCCTGACACTAGCCCTCTCTTTACTGCTCATTATGCGCACACTGAGCAGATCTGTCTCTTCCACCCCCTCCTCCACGTGTTAAATGGCTCTCTGAGCTGCAGTCCAACTAACAGAAGTATTGAGGAACTCTACCGGCATCCATCAGCGTTGTTTATCCGTCTCATCCGATCTGTGGGGTTTAAACGTCGACAATATCGTGAGAGATAAATGCTTGATTATTGCTGTTAGGCCTATTTGTTTGCAGTGTCACCCTTCATATGGAAGTCAGCCAAGAGGAAAATACATAATCAGAGGATGAACTGGTCAGAGAGGAAACATTTTAGGGTTATTTAGGCTACCTCATTGGACTGTTGTGTAAAAATACATGCTGTGTGACAACAATGAAAGAAAAGCAGTCTTTCCAAACAGGAAGTAGGCTAGTTCAGAAACCCTTTCCAACCAATTGCACAGTCAAAGCTAGAAAAAAGTCAGAAGGATGCCCTAGGATAAGTGCGAACTCAATAACAGTTCTGTTAAAGCGCTTCACTTGCAATTAATGGGCAATAGATGGGACTGCGGCCAATGCGACGAGGATCCTGCAAGAGATTATGCAAATTCTTAGATGGAGATGCCCAGTGAGTAAATCAAACCACCTGCGTGCTTTTTTGCATGGCCACCTGACCTGTGAGTGTCTTTATCAGTAGCTGGAGGTGAAGGTCAGTCTGTTAGCTGCCTGTAGAGTGATGTAGAGGCAGACAGGCAGCAGATCAGATCAGTACTTCTGCAGGCTCTCCACACACACACACACACACACACACACACACACTCTATCTCTCTCACACTCTCACTCTCTGGCTCTCTCTCTCTCTGCTTATCTGTCACAGAGCTTGAAGCTTCGGGGACACATGTCTTTTCCCCAAGCAGTTAACGTTAGCTGTTTATCATTTGAAGACTTGATTTGTTTTTCATCATGTGTTTGAAAAATGTTGGGGTGCTTCACGAATGGTTTACTGCACAGGTAAGATTGCAGTTGCTCTTTAGACATCTTGTCTCAGTTCGATTTTGACTTCTGGTGATCTCTCAGTAGTGAAGGTGATATCGATATTATGATATTTAATCTTGCCTGGACCCTTACAAATTCATTTTATGGCTCCTTTTCTGGAAGGACAATTGTTGTTATCTTTCTTTTATCCCTTAAACATAAGTAATTCACACTGACCACTTTATTTGGTTTTAGGAAAGTCAAAGCTTAAGCAGTTCTCTTTGTTTGTTTGCAACTAATTTTCTCTGAGAATTTGTATCCACAGAAATGAGTATGTGTAGACCACTTGTAGCTTGTTCTTTTTCCAGGTCACCTGTAGCTTTTTCCTTTTCCATGTCAAATAACCCTTCATTCATTCATTCATTCATGATCAGCTTAATGATTCACAGCATTATTAGCCTATGAACTGATTGTTTATCTTTTCTATTCTAGTTTCTCCTAAGGTGTATGAATTAGTCACTGCCCTTTGAATAATTGTCATTTGGAATACTGTTGCAATAGTATTAGTAATTCTAGAGTAGTAGCATTTCTGTTTAGAAAGTTGTCTTTCTATTAAAATCCAAAAGGTTGCAAAAGGTTACTGTAGATCCAAAGCACAGCAGAATCTGAGTTCACAGTCTGAATTTCACAAGCATGACTTAAACAGTCTTTAAGCATGATTTATTACTGGTGGTTGTTGAGAAGATTGCTGAATCATTCAAAATTCTGCATAGTGAGTTGAACAGTGATTGTGCAGGAACTGGGTCAGGTGCATGGCTTTTTTCTTAACATAACATAACAAGGCATCTTTTTCCATTAACAATCTCTTTAGCAAATTATTTGTAGGTAACATAACCAGCCTAAAACTAATAGATTTGAAAAGATTGTTGACGGGTTTTTTGGTTTGTTGTGTTTTGTTTTTTAAAGGAATATATCTTTAAAGGGGAATCTATTGAACAGGGGGTTATCCTCCATGCCCTTTCTTGCTCACTCATACAATTCTCTGTCACTGACTGAGCAGAAAGAATAATAAGAGAAGCAATGGTCATATCTTCACTGTTAAGTCATGGGACCAACTAACCATGTGCCGAGTGTCTGTAAGGGCTCGAATTTAGGACTGTAGCCAATGTTAAAGGTAGCAGAGACTGTGCCAACAGTGAATGTCAGCCTGGTGTGAAGTTTTTGCCAAGGATGTGTGAGGTCTGGATTATTGACATGTCGTAAGCCTGGTGATCTAAAGGTCTTGCTAGGGCACTTTGCATTTATTAGGCTTCAAGTGATAATGTTGGGCAAGGCCAACAAATATATCAATCAATAAAAAATGTGAGTAGTTTATAAATATAAGAACCTTTTTTTTGCATTGTGACTTTAGAGAGGTAAAGTAACCTTGTGTAGGGGAATTACTACATGTACACTTTGCATTTCCGGTGAAGTGGTTAGGAAACAGTAATACAATTTCTCAATCACGACTGAAGCTCTGCATATTTCTATTTAAAATAGTTTTGAATAGGTTTTGACTTAGTTTCACATTTTATCACAAAGCTTGATATCATTTTTGTTCTGCTAAAATCCAATATTCATTTAATAACATAAAGACCAGGTTAAATCTTTGACTTCACACAGATCTTCATATTTAATATCAATGTCAATCATATATAATATCAGTCTAATAGTATCAGTTATTTTTTGGGGGGAAAGAAATGCCAGTATATCGTACTCTCTTTGTTGCTGATGAACCCAGATGCACCTAACCAGCACATCTTCTGATCAGTAATTGTGATTTTAAGTGCGTCATCATCCAGTTACTGCTGAAATAGCACATTCAGTATGCTACTGCATGGAACAAATGTTCCTGTGACTCGGCTGAAAGCTTGTGTTGAATGACAGAGGTACAGCCTAGCTTGATAACGAAAGGAGAAGACTTTTGAAGATTGGTTTAGCCACTACACATTTTACATTCTCACATGATCATGTATTGGCTGACAAGGCAGCACATTTCACTAGTGACTTTTTATGGATGTAGAAAATTCAACTCCTGAAGATTAGTCTTGGTTTTTGTGATGCGTAAATATTAACTAACTATTCAGATTATATTGTAATCTAATTATAATAATAATTTAGTTCTTTGATTACATAAATTACCTTACAGGAGTTGACCAGACTGACAAGACCAGACAATTGTTAGTAATAGAAACCTTATATGATAAAAGGTGCTCCAAGCCTTTGTATATTGGGGATTGCCAGTGGGATTTAATGCTCTTTTTCCATGAGCCTCATTAATTTAAGTTTACATTGAATACTTCAGGTCATACCTGGGCAAATAACACAAATTTAAGCCTATGGGTGTTTGCTGGTTGGAGAAACTGTAAAGTCATGTAGAGACAGACTTTAGAACTGTAGAACTGTTTCTAAAACTTTAGTTTTAGAAACAATTAAGAATCACTAATTGTTGTATACTGATACATCAACATTTTTAGACTTGACAGAAATATTAAACAGATTTTTACAGAATATTACAGACAGTGTTTGTAGAATTGTGTAATATTAACAAGTATTATAAGTCCATTTTCTTGTATGGAAATTTGAACATTTTAAAATCTTGCTAAAAAGTGAGTGTCTTTCTCTTAAGTGTAGTCTGTGCTGCACTATCACTCCCTCTTGTGGTTAGTTTGATTCAGTTTAAATTAACCTTTGATCTATTCTAGCTGTGCTTAGCATTGCTGTGCTTTTAGTCCACCATAGGACCACTGCTGACCAGTTATTATGTGGGTGGTAGTCTGGATAAGAACATCTGCTAAATGACTAAATGTAAATGTAAACAGTATTTGTGATTCACCTTCTTTCCTCCCTTCAATATCTGAATATCAGTAGCACGTTTTTCCAGAACCAGGTATATGTCTCAGCCTTTAGTTTTCAGCGTTTTAGTCTAAGTGCAGTGCTTTGTGTGCTGCAGGACTCTTTGCCTTGCTGCTGATCGTACTGGAGTGGATTCGGCCTGGCCTGCCCTCCCCTTTGCGGCCCATCTGTGATCTGCGTGTTCTCAACCACTTCATTAAGGAGGCGCGGGATGCTGAGGCTGCTATGGTAAGACACGTAGACTTCCCACTAATCTGTTTGAAGTGGTCGTGTAGGCTACAAGTAATAAATAAGATCAGTGCCTAACCTGTTATCAGGGTTTATTAAATTAAGGGGAAATGTTAGGGGGTAATGAGGTTTTTCCAGTGCCACGCACCATGCAGCACCAACCAGTTTACCAGTGAAACACACACTATCATGACAGTGTCACTGCAATATCACTATCCAAATAATATCTGGCCAGTGGTGATCCAGTGGTGATTACTTTCAACAACTTGATGGGGGACAAGGGCCTGACAAATTGTGCATAACAACAGATGCACTACAGTCAGTAACTGTGTTCTTACAAAGTGACCTTATCTGATAAAATGGTTAAAGAATATGTAAATATATGTCAATACCACAAAAGTTAAGCAAATTACACTAAAGAAAAAGGACATTTTGGATATTAGTCCTTCATAGTATAAACTAGTATTGTAGATGATAGATGGACTGTCTTTGCTAACATTATCACTTCATCTTGATATCCTAGAAGTTTTGTAAAGAGGAATGCAGTATTGCTGTACCTCTCACAGTTCCTCTGACCAGAGTGGATTTTGATGTGTGGGAAAAGAAAAATGTGAGTAGTTTTCTTGTCCTTATCTGGTTTGCAGACAACAAAATCCATTTGTTTTATTTTCCAGGCATATACTCAGAATTAGTCTTAGAAGTAAGTGAAAATTTGTTCTTCCAGACAGAGGAGCAGGCTCAAGAAGTCCAGACAGGACTATGGCTGTTAAACATGGCCATCAGCTCAGTTGGCGCATCCATCACCAACTCTGCACTTCACTCCCACATAGACGCCAGCGTCAGAAACATCGCCAGCCTCAAGCAGGTGCTGCGCAGCCTCAGTATACAGGTGAGTCCCATAGTCATGAGAGATGAGTCGGGGGTCATATAGTACATTCAGTTTACAGAACAGTGACTGAACACAACTGCAGTTATGTTTCTGTGCATGCTGATACGTGGAAGAGGGCAGAGTGCTAATAACTCTGCTAATAAGAGTTAATCCAGAAAGAGACAGAGGCTGAAAAGGTTTGTGTGCGTGCATATATGTGTGGGAGAGAGCAAGGACAAGAATGCTGGATCCCACCATATCAATGACTTTGAGATACTGATACGTATGTTTGCGGAAGACACACAGATTCACTGGATTCCTGGAAAAGCCAGATCAGTGTATTCAGAGAATGCTGGGAGACAGCCCAGCTCTGCAGTCATTCATCCACTAAAACAAACATCAGCTAAACATGACCTTCTTCTATGTGTCATGCCAAAGTAGATCACATCTGCAATTAGATTTGAGGAAATTTCCAGTACAATGATTTGATTTGAATAAAACACTGTGCATGACCATATGATCACATTTACTCGTTAAGATACTAGAGGACATTTAATTTGATCAATTACACCGATTTCCTCTCTCCCTCTCTGTCTCACAGGACTATGTGCCTACAGTTGGTGGGACAGAGGAGACATGGAGAGTGTCTTCAGCCTCAGAGCTCTTCCAGGTCCACATCAACTTCCTGCGTGGGAAAGTGCGCCTTTTGCTCGCCAATGCACCTGTCTGCCAGCAACATGTCAGATGATTGGAGCATGGACAGGACAGGAACCCAACTGATTGGAGAAGGCGGGACATCAGTACTAAACTGTCAAGGGCATCGTGCTCACCTGCATGGAGCACTTTCTAACCATCAATGAAGAATGGAACAAAATATCTTCAAGAACACTAGATGGCTTTAGGATGTAGTTCTCTTCACCGCTGCCCCGACCAACGCTGCACACTTTTCTGTATGTGCTGCAGTCTGTCATTCCTTTCTCCCCATTTGACTGACATTTGTTATATTGCAGATGCACCTGCATCAACCCTAATCAGATACCACTTTTAATATTTTTTTTTTTTTACAATGTATTTGTGTTTATTTTATGATGCTTAATATTTATGTAGATTTCTACAACCTGGATTATGGGTCATGCTATAAATTTTGAGTATGAAGCCGCCTGCTTTCTGTCTTAGCCTTTAACACCTCTAAAAATTGACCTGCTGCTTTTAAGTCATATTTATCATTCTCAGTAATGCACTGATTTTATATAGATTGTGTGTGTGTGAGTGAGTGAAAATAAGTGGTTTGGAGAATGTGTGTTTGTGCTAGAGTGAGTGAATATGAGTTTTTGGGGGAATGTGTGTGTGTGTGTGAGAGAGAGAGAGAATGAGAGAGAGATGGGGATATCAGTGGACAGACTGTTTACAGGTCACTTCTGGTGATAGGAAGAGAGACCAAATAGTTACGCTTTTGGGGGGAAACTGGGGGGGGTTATGTGAGGGCTGATGAGACTATGTGTTGATTATAAGCGTCTGCACTGGATGCACGTGCAAATGCACAGCGCCACACTGAGAACGTCCTGGAAAAATATTGCATCACTGCCAGGAAAAATATTGATTGGTTTGCATGAAGAACATCCTGCCTGACTCCTGCTCTGTTCACAGTCTGATGTAATGGCCTGGGAAACTTTTGGGTAGTTGACATTTGTCTAATGTTTCTCTTTGTGTTCCAGGCTCTGTTGGTCATTCTTGTTTGTCGTCTCTGTCTTCTTTTTAACAATGTTTTTGCTATGGGGTTCGTTTTTGACGTTTGTGAATCAGTGTGTGAACGTAAAGAAGGAAGTTTGTAATACTACTTTCCTGTTTGTTACTGTTGTTTGCTTCTTTTACCACTTGTCCTATTTGGTTAATAAAATGCAAAATATTATTCTGAGAAGTAGTTGAAGGAAATCAAGGAAACAATATGTGGCTTGCTTGATTGTCTTTGTTCATGCATCTTAGCGCAATGTGAAGACCACACGACTTAGGAGATACTAAACTCTGTGAAAGCACAAGACACCATCTATCAGACTTTCAAACTAGATGAATGAAAATGCTATTTAAAAAAAACTTTCAAATTTTATTAATGTCAGGTTAGTCTTTTTTCCTATACCTAATTAGTTTAATCCTATATGCTGCTGTTTGACAAAAAAAAAATTATACTAAAAATCAAGAAGTCACACACACTTTACGGTTTCAGATTATCTATAAAGTATTACAGTAGCTCAGACATTGTAATCATAATGTGCAATATAAAGTCAAAAATTCTTGAACTATACTACAGTTTCATAAGTATCCCAAGATTTACATACAAACATAATTTAGACAAAAATAATTTAGGGATAAATTCACATATTTACAGTATATTTTTTGTGAATCCATTTATTTCTGTAAAGCTGCTTGGTGACAATGTCCATTGTTAAAAGCGCTATACAAATAAAATTGAACTGAATTAATATGGCTGAATATACAATACATTAATCAATCAATCCTCCATCCATCTTGTAACATATAAGGTCTGTATATTGCATATTCTGCAACACAATTTATTATATTATCACTTATTTATATCCAATTTAACATCCAAATATTTAAAAGATGTGTATTGCCATATATCTTTGTAATATAGAATGCTGCATGTTACCATATAACGTACACCTTAATTGTGTATAGCACTTTACAAAGAGCACAAAAATGTGTTAAAAAGAAGAAAAAGAAACCCAATTCAGTATTAAAAGCCCTAGAAGCTGTTTGACTAAATGGCTAAATAAAGTAGTGTAATTAACATGGCAACATAAAATCTTGGCATGGCTTCATAAAATAGTGGTAAGTTAAGTAATATCACCGTGCTGATCAGTTAGAGTAATGAGCTATTTTTGGTGACTGTCTTGGTCCTCCCTGTACAACATTATGCAAATGCTGGGCCAACGTTAAAAATAACTTTTAATAACTCTAAATGAAAAGTCCATAACTCTGCCAATGGAGAGCTAACACCAGTTTGCTACCTGGGTAGTATGAAGCTTCTTTATTATAAGAAATAATTATATTTGTGTGTAATCTTGTTAGGCTTCACATTGCTTGAAGTAATAAGAGATGTGCTAAGTTGACAGTAATTCCCCCAGCCCACCCCACCCCTCCACAAAAGTCCTGTCAAAATACAGGTGAAACTAATATGAGATAGACTCATTACATGCAAAGCAAGATAGTTCAAGCCATGATTTGTCATAATTGAGATGATTATGGCTTACAGCTCATGAAAACCCCAAATCCACAATCTCAGAAAATTAGAATATTACATGAAATCAGTAAAACAAGGATTGTACATAGAACAATATCGGACCTCTGAAAAGTATAAGCATGCATATGTACTCAGTACTTGGTTTTGGCCCCTTTTGCAGCAATTACTGCCTCAGTGCGGTGTGGCATGGAAGCTATCAGCCTGTGGCACTGCTGAGGTGTTATGGAAGACCAGGATGCGTGAATGGCGGCCTTCAGCTCTTCTGCATTGTTCGGTCTCGTGTCTCTCATCTTTCTCTTGGCAATGCCCCATAGATTCTCTATGGGGTTCAGGTCAGGCGAGTTTGCTGGCCAATCAAGCACAGTAATCCCACAGTCATTGAACCAGGTTTTGGTGCTTTTGGCAGTGTGGGCAGGTGCCAAGTCCTGCTGGAAAATGAAGTCAGCATCCCCATAAAGCTCGTCTGTGGAAGGAAACATGAAGTGCTCCAAAATCTCCTGGTAGACGGCTGCGTTGACCCTGGACTTAATGAAGCACAGTGGACCAACACCAGCAGATGACATGGCTCCCCAAATCAACACAGACTGTGGAAACTTCACACTGGACTTCAAGCATCTTGCAGTGTGTGCCTCTCCATTCTTCCTCCAGACTCTGGGTCCTTGGTTTCCAAATGAG
>CM040978.1:10373455-10443358 GCA_022985145.1 Pangasius djambal
CAAAATCTCCTGGTAGACGGCTGCGTTGACCCTGGACTTAATGAAGCACAGTGGACCAACACCAGCAGATGACATGGCTCCCCAAATCAACACAGACTGTGGAAACTTCACACTGGACTTCAAGCATCTTGCAGTGTGTGCCTCTCCATTCTTCCTCCAGACTCTGGGTCCTTGGTTTCCAAATGAGATGCAAAACTTGTTCTCATCAGAAAAGAGGACTTTGGACCACTGAGCAACAGACCAGTTCTTTTTTTCTTTAGTCCAAGTAAGACGCTTCTGACGTTGTTTGTTGTTCAGGAGCGGCTTGACAAGAGGAATATGACATTTGAAGCCCTTGTCCAGGATCCGTCTGTGCGTGGTGGCTCTTGATGCACTGACTCCAGCCTCAGTCCACTCCTTGTGAAAGTCCCCAACACTTTTGAATGGCCTTTTCCTGACAATCCTCATCCCTGCTGCTTGTGCCCCTTTTTCTTCCACACTTTTCCCTTCCACATAACTTTCTATTCATGTGCTTTGATACAGCACTTTGGGAACATCCAACTTCTTTTGCAATTACCTTTCGAGGCTTTCCCTCCTTATAAAGGGTGTCAATAATGGTTTTCTGCACAACTGTCAGGTCAGCAGTCTTTCCCATGATTGTGATTCCTACTGAACCAGACTGAGAGACCATTTAAAGGCTCAGGAATCCTTTGCAGGTGTTATGGCTTAATTAGCTGATTAGAGTGGGACACTTTGAGCCTAGAATATTGCACCTTTTCACAATATTCTAATTTTCCGAGATTGTGGATTTGGGGTTTTCATGAGCTGTAAGCCATAATCATCTCAATTATGACGAATCACGGCTTGAACTATCTTGCTTTGCATGTAATGAGTATCTCATATTAGTTTCACCTTTTAAGTTGCATTACTGAAATAAATGAACTTTTGCACGATATTCTAATTTTTCGAGTTTCACCTGTAATATTACTCAGTAAGAGACTTCCACAGAGCCATGGATGAGGAGGAAAGTGTACAAGTTTAGTGCTTTATTTACACAACTGTACAACAAATATGTTCAAAAATAGGATTCATTAAAAAATAAAATAAAACTTGTCCTTCAGGAAATATGACATGCATAGACACATTAAATAATATTTTTCACTCCAAAACAACACACCAGCACAAAATGCTTAACCTCATGGTTGTATGAGAACTATGGATTCACAGACACAGGTCACAGTTCTTCTCCCTGTGGCTTACATTTCATCCCATCTACTGTCAGTGAACTGGTAGGTTTGGACAGTGCTGCTCAGCTAAATTCACACAAGCCAACAGGTTGTATGTCCAGTGCATTAGCAAAGAAGAAAGCTTACAACCTTCTACAACTAAAAGCAGACAATGGTTTGTCCTTTTCTCATGTATTTTCAATACAGAAATGGTCAATATTCTCACTTCTTAAACCTCTTATTGGGATCTGTCTTTAAGCACTGGGGTAGAACACTTTGATGTGGATGGCAGAGTTGTTGCGCGTGCGTGTTAGGGGCTCCCCAGCTTCATCTGGATCCTCAGGTTCCAGATCATCTATGAGCTCTACAGTGGAGGTGTTGGCAGCGAGCTGAAGTGCCCCCTGACTGAATGCCTGCAACTGTAGGGCAATGTTAATGGCTCGATTGATAGCAAGTCCAAGGCCATGAATGCAGATCTCCCTGTGACCTGCACCACCATCCAGCAGCTTCTGACACCTGGCCAGCTGGGCCTTGAAGTCAGTCTTCATGTTGATGTAGACGTCATTGCGCCGCTTTGGCAGCTTCCTGGGCAGACGCTTGCGGAGGGTGTATTCCACTGGGTCCATCTCTGTTGCTGGCCCCTCCGAGGCCGAAAATCCCAGGGACTTCTGGGACACGGAAGCCGAGACCTGACTCCGAGGTTCTGCCATCTCACAGCTTCTGAGGATTAAAGCTGAAAGAAAAAAAGAAAAAAAAGAAAGAAAAAAACAGACAGACACACAGAACAACTGAATGACAGATGAATTCACGTAGGCCATTCAGGCACACGGAACAGATTCAGTTCAACTTCATATTTTATTTTGTAGACACTACAAATACATTTATGTTTTAAAGGTGCATTAGGTAAGATTAGGCTCTTCCCCCCCTCCCAAGATGAGGTCTCTAACAGTTACATGGGTTCAATATTTGAATTATTATTATTTATTTTTTTTTCTTTCACTTCTTGAGCTTGAGCTTCTTACTTACTTGAGCTCACTTCCCCATTCCTGCCCACACTCACAAAGCTCTGCTCCCAGGATCTTAGGCAGGAGTGTACAGTCTTATCCACAAAGGGCCAGTGTAGCTGCAGGTTTTCATTCCAGTCAAGCAGGAGCCACACCTGATTCCACCTATTTAATAAGTTGGCTTTCAGTAGACGCAGGTGTGGCTTCTGCTTGGTTGGAATGAAAACCTGCACCCACACCAACCCTTTCTGGATAAAACTATTCACCCCTGATCTTAGGTGACCCGTAGAGTGTCATTAAACTGACTAACAACACAAACAAGCCTTCCGGCCCGGGTTTTCTCAGAGACTTAATAAACTGTTTTTAAGGCCACGGCTTAATCCACTGTTGTAATCACGTTGTGCATATCTTCCTGATTATTTGTCTAAGTAAAGAATTCAAATCAATCGACTGCTGAACCTTTAAAAGCCAACCGTTAGCTACTGCTAACAATCACCATCATCAAAAACAGCACAGAGAGCTTTCTCATTTACTAATTACATCTTAGTGTGTCGCTTTACAGCTGATTTTATGGTCGTATCATTCCGTTTACCATCTTTCATCTTTTCAGAGATTACAGAATGCTCGTTTAACAAACGTACCTGTTTTGCTGGTGGAGCTCGTCACGGCGCCACACTGCGGAAAATCCCGGAAGTGCTAATGATTACACCGGAAGAACTCACGATAAAGCGATAGTAAATAGTATGCCAAACATTACCCCACCAGTGAGGTCGAATTTTTTTTTATATACAAATGTTTGTACGTTGCATGTGGTAGAGATGAGCAGAAAGAAGCTTTTGACTTAGTCATGCATTTGAAGCAAAAAAAAAAAAAAAAAGAAAGAAAAGAAAAAAAAGAAAAGATTTGAAGCTTCGAAGCACTAGACACCCAGCTCTATTCTGCCACCTGCTGGAGAGTAAACATTCCTACACTTTACCTACTGATTTTCTTTACGTTTTTGCAATAAAACTTGATAAGACACAAGGATATGCTTATATTTCAAAAGAACCTTATAATTAAAACCTAAGGTGTCAAGATATATATATACACTACACTGGCACGTTGTATTTTGTCACTTTTTTTTTTTTTTTTAATAATAATAATAACATTTATTATAAAATTCTCCTTTCTTTTCTATACTGATGCTTTGGCAATATTGTATGTAAACAATCATGCCAATGAAGTACTTTAAATTGAAAAATATATCCTAAGCTACTTTGTTTTTCAGGCTTTATAGCTTACTTATTACTTTTTGCAGCTGACATTCTGTAATGTGATCATTTGTAATCATAGATGGCATTAGATACAGAAACCTTTTTTCTACTTTGGAGAAAACATGCTGACGTGGCCCAGAAATCATAGCTTGTCCTAAAGGCCAGAGTATAAAGATGAGGGAATACTTCTGAATGTGTTCTCCAGTACTCAAGGTCATTTCAGTTCAAAGCAGTTTTATTTGTATAGCACAGATAACAATACACATTGTCACAAAGCAGATTTACAGCAATTCAGATGTAGATTTGGATCCCTAAGGAAAGCCAGAGGTGACCAGGAAGAACTCCCATGAACCATCCTCTTCTGAGTAATACTCTTCTACAGCTGTATAGGCCTACTATATATGATTGAACAGTACTCAATGTGTTGAAAGGATGTTCCGATTGAGCATATTGTGAATATGAGTCCTTGAATAAGCACAGGAAAGTCATTAGGATTACATCAGCTACAAATCTACAGTATCTGGGAAGGATGTAAACCTCAAGCTTCAACACTATATGATATAATTTTGATTCTAAGACAACGATTCGATCTGCTACAATATGATATGATTTGATTCACAGGACACTGAGGTCAATCATCTGAAGATACCATTGAATCTACTACAAGAATTTTCAGAATCTGGAGTAGGCCTACCATTAATCAGGAATGATGAAGACATAGAGAAGGACTACTTTAAGGCTCAGAGTTAGAGCTAAAAAATAAGAATTATTTTTTACACACCAGTTTTCTGTCCTTTTTTGATAATAATCAGTTTATAATCCATTATAATTTATAATAATTGATTTATAATCATTGAGTTGTATTGCCTTTTAAATTGATGCATAGATTGAAACTGCGTGATCATTACACCCCAAGTATCTAGATGAGCTTAAGTATTCAAGTGAGTCCTTTGTTGTACCTCCTTATCTGTGGCATCAGCAGTGGCACTTTGTACCTTCTGAGGTTTACTGACCCAGTAAGTCACACAAGTTTCTTGGCCTCAATTGCAGTTTCTGAACTGCCAAATCCAAATACCTTAAACCTTCAGTCCAGCAGAGCTGCCCATGCCAACACACAAGCACTTTTCCTATCTTTACACTATGGAAGATGCTGGTGGAATGTTCATAAACCCGGCTTTAGAAGAAACACAGCCAGGTCTGACTAAAGAGTGACCTGATAGCAGGTAACTCAAAGAAAGACATCCATGTTTAGGATGTCAGCTTTACATGTCAGCTATAAGGCAAACAGATTCAGCTTTCTTTACACCTTCCATGGCCATAGGCTCTTTCTTCAGCTTATCATACAACTATCCTGATCCTCTTGTTCTTTCTAGTAGGCAGGATGTAGGTGGGGTCAAGCTTGTTAACAACAGCCCTGAAACCCTCAAACTCAACAATGGAAAAAAAAAGGTTGGGCATAGCATCCACTAACACTTCATTTTATATTTTATGGCTGCCTAAGAAATATTACATTTCACAATTAACCTAAATGGAGACACATAGTTCTGGATGTATACTAGAAAATTCATTTACATGATCTGGGTATCTTTGTCATACTTGAAATATTCTTATTCAGATACTACATAGGCCTACTATATAGTACCTTTGCTCTGGGTTTAGTGTGAGTAGTATTCATGGTATGCCATTTCAGACATATCCAGCACTACTACTGGCCTACTTTCTCCCCGTCTTCAGTTTAAATTGGCAGAGTTCTGTATTAACCAGAGAAAATTAAAAGTGTTCAATCTAATCTATTCTAATCTAATCTAATCTAATCACTGCAATGGAAATGATACAAAATGCATCCAGTGAATCACCATCTGATCTGATCTCAGAGAATAATGATTTAGAGAGAGTTCTATCAAGAGTGAGCAAATTTAATGCACGTGAGACTGAGGCAGTGTGAGGTTTTGAAAGCACTGCTGATTATGTAGCAGGCACAATAATATAATAATGCAGCAATTTTAAATATGACTTTTGCCAGTCTTGGGGAAACAACGCCAAGAAGTCGTTTGGGAGCCAGAAGAGTCGACTCTTATTAGTGAGCTGAGTCAATTGCCCTGCCTCACTGGCTACGTTTACATGCACATCAAATTCCGTTTAAGGTCTATATTTTGGGTGGGTGTGTGAGTGTATATGTGTGTGTGATTTTGCCCTGCGATGGGTTGGCACCCCGTCCATGGCAGCCCCCACCTTGTGCCCCGAGTCCCTGTGGGATAGGCTCCAGGCTTCCCGTGACCCTGTGTAGGATAAGCGGTACAGAGAATGGATGGATGGATGGATGGATGGATGGATGGATAAGTAAGTGGGGAAAACAATGAATAGTGTAATGTATGTCTCAATGCTATATAAAACCGTAAAGTGAGTAAGAGACAGTGGTCATGTAAAGTGACTCAGTAGATATAAGGTGCAAAGTGACGTAGCCGTACAGAAAATGGATGGATGGATGGATGGATGGTCTATATTCGGGTTGTGGCCATATTCCGAATATGATGTTTATATGCGTACAGGCATCGGAATATTCCTGTATACATGGTTGTTGTAAGTATGCCTGAGTTGCCATTCCTAAAAACCTAGCCTACAGCTAAGCATCTGTTAGCACCCACAATTCCTTGCGGACTGAGCATGCGCATATATCTCTTTTCAGTGGATTTTCTGAATAAAGTGTTTACATGCAACAAATTTCCGATTAAAACAGGCATATTCCAGGGGTGGAAATCAGAAGTGGAGGAATCAGAATATTGTCTAAATCTGAATCTGGCAATCGGATTGCGGTGTTTACATGACTAAAATATTGCCAAATTCTGATTAACATTGGATTATTGATGTGCATGTAAACGCAGCCAGCGAAAAGCCGGATTTCTCACTACAGACTCCTCATGCGCATTACTGCCACCTACTGGATGCAGTTATAGTTTTGCACAGCCTTTAAATCAAACTTTTGGGACCTGCATGATTAGGGATTACGAATCGGACCTTGTGTAAGACTTTGACACAGTCCAAAATAGTTTTGGGAGGTGTTGGAGGCAACATATCTTTGTGAATTTGTTGAATAAATTCTCATAACTGACGCTTGTGAGAGTAGGCTATAGAGCTGAGCAAATATTCAGTGCATTTCTTTATCTGAATGAATGAATGAATGAATGAATTAATGAATATATTTGTCGATATTCTTCTCGCTAGCACTTTGACACACATGAAGCTGATTATAGTAGCTCTATAGTGTAATTTATATTCATATGCTGTTCGGAAGTATAGGGGAGAGTTAGCTAACAGGGAGCTGTAGAGATTAGGAAACAGGAAGAAGTGTGAAAAATAAAGCTTCACATTATAGTGCGTGATTTAGTGAGAGTATTTTAAAACTAAAAGGACACGCAGTATACACGTCACGTGATGTGGAGCTCAGGGAAAGCTAACCCATCCCACTTTCCATGCTGCACTGCCCTACTTTCACCCAGCCGTGTTCTGACAAATCCCGCCTTGTGTTTTGTGATTGGTCAGTCGAGTTATGTCGCGCGTGAATGCTAGACGATTAGCCAATCCGAGCACAAGAGACGTCAGACGACTAGCCAATCCGAGGGCAGGAGGCGCGACACTATTGGCCAATCTTAGCGCAGAGGATCTGATGTGTTTTAACATGGATGAGAGCTTGTGGAAGCTTTCCTGTACCAGATAGCATTTTATGAACAGTCTATAGGCTGGTCCAGCTTCTGAAGATTACAACCACGGTGTGAATTACAATACATTACATAAGGGTTTGATAATTTCATTAGTAAACACTAAAATATGTTTCTTCAGCCTTGCAAGTAAATCACACTCACTCTCCACACAGAATATAAAGGCATCTAGGGATTTGTGTGAATTAGGTAGCTAGACTGATGATCTGATGAATGAACTCATGGAATTGTAATCGTCTTGTAATATAACTGACTTGTGTGGGTGTTGGTTGAGCAAACACACTTTTGCCTTGTAGCTACCCTCGGGTACACCTACCAAAGTGCACTTTGTAGGTATGCAATTAACCTGATAAAATTGTGAATAAATATAGGTAGGTGTACCTAATAAACTGGTCACAGAGTATGTGCTGTTCCATCTCTGTACAAAAACATGTTCCTCTAAACACTTCATGCTGCTGTTAGATGGTGTCATGTGATGTTAATTAATGCTAGCTACTGAATCTTCTGTAGATAGAACTGATGTATGAAAGTCCATAGCCGTCTTATCTGCACAGTTAATTGGTTAAAATGGCAACAAACCAGTTTTCTTGATCTCTATGATTGTCAAGTCAATTCATGTCTGCCAGCCCATGTGTACATTTAAATGCTTATGATGAGGCTCAGGTAAATTGCTTACACATAACTAAAGCACAGAATATACAAAATGTAAGCTTATACAGAGTTTCCTCAAATTTATTGACTAAACAAGAATTATAAAGTTAGGAGATTAATAAATTAACCATTACATATGATTATATGATGTTACTTTAGATTGCTTCTAGGTGCTCTGCAATGGTCTGGCATCCCATCAAGGGTGTTTTCCCACATTACACCCAGTGTTTCCGGGATAGTCTCCAGATCCACCAAAACCCTGACCAGGATAAAGCAGTTAATGAATGAATGAATGAATGTACAAAATATAATACAACATAAGTAAGGGGCAAGGTGGCTTAGTGGTTAGCATGCTTGCCTCACACCTCCAGGGTTGGGGGCTCAACTGCTGCCCCTGCCCTGTGTGCGTGGAGTGTTCTCCCCGTGCTTTGGGGGTTTCCTCCAAGTACTCCGATTTCCTCCCACAGTCCAAAGACATACATTGTAGGCTGATTGGCATCTCTTAATTGTCCGTAGTAAGTGAATGGGTGTGTGATTGTGCCCTGCGATGGGTTGGTACCCTGTCCAGGGTGTCACCCGCCTTGTGCCCTGAGTCCCCCTGGGAAAGGCTCCAGGCACCCTGCAACCCTGTGTAGGATAAGCGGTACAGAAAATGGACGGGTGGATGGATAAGTAAGTGGGGAAAACAATGAATAGTGTAAACAAGACAATGTATATCTCAGTGCTTAAATAAAACTGTAAAGTGACAGTGGACATGTAAAGTGACTCAGTAGATATAAGGTGTAGAGTGACTAAGTGAAAAATTGGGCTCGGATTAGGTTACATTTCGCAAATGTAAACTGGCTAATCTACATTTATTTAAGAAATTGTGTTAGACTTGTTTAGACGTATGTTACCGCTAGGGGCGCTGTAAACCCTAGTTATTTGAATTGTGTGGCCCTGGAGTCACGTGGTACAGCGGCCATCTTCCTAAAACACAAACAAGAGCAGCGAGTAGACAAGAGCTATCAACGCACAGCGACCGTCGGAGAGAGCAAATACAAATAATATAGCTATTACACACAACCTAATGAGGATTATAGCGCGGGTTTAGAGCAGGCCAGCAGCCGGACACCACAGTCTCATGCGCGAAAAACGAGGCGTCTCGAAGTAAAAAAAAAAAAAAAAAAAAAAAACAACTTTGCATTTGGAGCTGCAGAAAACACGGTGAGCAAACGCAGCGTCTCTCCTTGAATGTTTTTGCTAACGTTAGCCTGCTAGCGTGATATCTTATTACAAACACGGAGAAGGTTGTGGTTTATTGCTGTTATTGCAGTCCACTTCGGTGTCGGTGGGTGCCAGGTTTAACGGAGTGGGGTATTTTTCCTGACAGAGTTTATTTTATAGATAGATTTTGTGAGAGAGTTGTGGCGGAGTGTGAAGGCCACGGTTACAGGAGGAGGAGGAGGAGGAAGAGGGCCAGGGGGAGAGTCCAAAACAACACACTACCTACCGAGCTCACTAGCTGTGTACTTCAATATACTGCCTATTCGAGTAATATCTACTATTTAGTGCTTTAGTACGCATTTAATGCGATGTGTATATTTATAAGGCGAGAGGTGTTTAAATAGAATAGAAATGTTTGCGTGATTTTATAAGAAATTCCTTGATTATGAAACCCACGATGGTTTATAGTTACTTGTCCGAAACACTGCCTCACTCCCTTTTCTCTGCAATGTGCACTATTTCCTGCCCTCGACATCATTTGGGCACTAACCCATAGCAGTGCATTTTGGGATATTATGAGCGCACTGGATTTTCACCACATTGTTTTCGGAAGTGGCTAAAATAGTGCTTTATATAGTGCAGGGGTTCTCCAAGCTTTTGCAGCCAAATGTGTTTAAAAAAAAAAAAAAATTTATTTTAGGAACCTAATCCAGCTACAAAAATATTAGGCTCATTCTTTGAATTTATACCACAGTGCTGTTGAATTCTCCATTAGTCTGAAGGTGTTGATTAATTTTCTGTAACAGCAGCTCTGATGGTAGTTCCAGCTGCGAGGCAAAGCACACGAACACTCACCGGTCACTTTAATAGGAACACCTGTACGCCTGCTCACTTATGCAGTTATCCAATCATGTGGCAGCAGCACAATGCATAAAATCATGCAGATGCAGGTCAAGAGCTTCAGTTAATGTTCACATCAAACATCAGACTGGGGGGAGCGGGGCATGATCTCTGTGACTTTAATCGTGGCATGGTTGTTGGTACCGGATAGGCTGGTTTGAGTATTTCAGAAACTGCTGATCTCCTGGGATTTTCACACACAACAGTCTGTAGAGTTTTTACGCAGAATGGGGCAAAAAAATTCTGTCACCGGAGGATCTGCAGGCTGAAACACCTTGTTGATGCAAGAGATCAGAGGAGAATGAAGGAAGTGTGTAGTAACTCAGATAAGCACTCTTTACAACCGTGGTGAGCAGAAAAGCATCTCAGAACGCACAGCACACATCAGGTTCCACACCTGTCTGTCAAGACCAAGAATCCGAGGCTATCATCAAACTTACTTCAAAGTTTAATGTTTTGTGCATGATGAGATACTTTTCTGCGCACCACGGTTGTAAAGAGTGATTATACGAGTTACTGTATCCTTCCTGGCAGCTTGGCTCAATCTGGCCATTTGCTTCTGACCTTTCTTATCAGCAAGGTGTTTTCAGAGATCTTAAGGAATGTTTTTTTTTTTTTTTTTTTTTTTTTTTTTTTAAATAAAAATTGTCATTAGTTTCAACTGACAGCCTTTGTAGGATGACTTGTTTTTGAGTTACATTTTGGGTTAAAGCCATTCAAGTGACCTGTCGAGTAGGCCAAGAACTTGGTTATAAATATAATAATTTTGATAATGGCATGGTGTCATTTCCACCACTGTAACAAAATAAAATCACAGACCTCCTGGCTATGCTTCTTGGACCTCAATTTCATGCTTTCAAGAAATTTGGCATTAGCTTCTATGCTAGGAGTCTGGCGAAGATCGACATACCCAGTAAGCTGAGGCGTCAACATGTTTTAGCTAAATACATGCAAAACAAATGCTGCATGAGCACACCTAGTGTAGTTCAGGTGTCCATATTGGGTTTCTAGATGTTTCCGCCTAATCCTCAGTGAATGTTTTGCAATTTATGTTTTCATTCATGTAAAACGTTCAAACGTGTGAGAGACATGAAAAGCAGCACTTTGGGGTTGAAGGTCACAGCCACCACCCAGAGCCATGCACAGAACACAGGTTGTGTTTCACGTACGTCCTCATTCTGCACATTAATGTGGTCTTCTCCTCACTGCAAGCCAGCACTGATACTAAGGTTGTGCTGCATAAGTGAAATAATTTACTGTGATTATATTTACTTACTATAATCTGTTTAGAATGGAACGATCTAATATTGAGTGCATTTGTGAATGTACCATGAATATATTGATTCTTCTGAACACTTATCAGGAGCATGAGAGCAGACTGTTCATAGTATATATGCTTTGTTGGAGAGTTGCATATTGCAGCGATGAGCTGTGCTGGAAACAACCTGACCCTCTTGCGTTTCTCTACCGATCCTGGTTTCATTTCTTTAAAATTTCTATGTAATGAAGTGTCTGATACGTGCTCTATCAACAGTGATTGATGATATTCAAGCTTTTTGGGGGGGGAAAGGCCCAATTGGTGTCTGTTGTATTGCAACTTGCCAAACGTATCACAGATTTACTGTTGAATTGAATCGTGCCAGGGTTTTTTTATTATTTAATTTTTTATATTTATATATATATATATATATATAAATAACATTCTGAGAATCCAGATTTCATGTCAGTCTGATGCTGATTCTGATGTGGTAAAAATGAATAGGCTGGCACCCAGTTCTGGGAACACATTAGATTTGAATGCTGTTGCTAAATTAAATATAGATCTGGACCAGGGGTCCAGCCCTCGGGTTTTCCCTACTGCAGACACACCTGATCCAATTCATCAGCTAATTATCCAGAGCTTCATGAGTTAGTTCAGGTGTGTGGAGAAAGTCCTCAGCATTAGAGCTGATGGAAATGAGTGTTTACTCTGCCTTTGAGGGACCATAACATGGTCCTCAGTATGTAGGGCTACAAAGCAAAACTAAAAAATGTTTAGTTAAACTATTCTACTCCAGTGATGTCACGATATTGTATAATTTAAAAAAAAACAAATCATAGGTGCTGCCTGTGTGAAGGCCTGCACATATCTGTATGCAGCTGGTTCTTGGCCAGGCAGCTAACCTTGGTGCCTTTTATGTGTATTTGCTAACCGCAGTACAGGAAATGTGTAAGGTAGGTGAATACTGTCACGGTTAGAAATAAAAAGAAGGGCAGGGCTCTGACCAAACTGATACAATTATATACTGAACATGTGAGACCCAACGCATAATGATATATTTTACTTCTTTTTTTTGTCATGAATTGTCTTTCAGTCATTTTTGTTTAGGTGTTTTGTATATCTGTGATATTTGGTGTGTATATATACGATGCCCTGTCTGACCTGTTGCACGTGCAGAACAGAAGTTTACTGCAGAGCCAATTTTCCTGTGCTGTGAAGTCCATGTCTGTGACAAAAGTCTCTGGCTATTCTGTATAACACAGGCTGTGTTTTCTCTCGTCATTGTTTTCTATCTGTTTGTGTTGGATGAGAGCTACTGGAGCACCGTACTCGTAGAATTAAAAGCTCATTGAGGCGATATAACTGGTGCCACTTTAATAAATCCTCATGTTAAACCTAATACACAGAAAGTGCCTTCCCCCGCTAAGCTATATTTGCATTTATAAACTTTATTTGATTGTATGCAGTGGTAATACATGTTTAGAATAATGACAGTTGAGTACAGGCAATATACATGATATATTTACATACTCCTAGTGAGAAAGCACCTAAATGATGCTCCAGGCTTCTTGTTTTTAAAGGTGCCTGTTTTCGGGGGGAGGATATAAACTTTCATCAGTCACCAGCTCTTGCCGTTTTGCTATTAATATATTATCCTTCACTAAGAATGCATCACAAACAATCCCAAACCAAACCCCGACTCTGCTTTTGTTCACTGCCGTCTGCCTAATTTTATACTTCTGTGTGTGAGTTAGTGAACGTCTATAGAGAAAAAATGAGTAATTATTAATAAAGTATCATCAGTGAAACTTTCTTTGCTTGAGTGGTGGTGCATGTTTTTATAGCCGTAATACAGAGACATTATGAACGGAAATATTAAATGCACAGAAAACGCTTTACTGAATATCAGCTTTACTAAGTGACCTGCAGTTACGGCAGAATTTGCTTCATGCACGTGCAAGGCGGAGATTGCATTTTAATCTTATTCTTCAAAGCCTAAACAGCTATAACCTTGAAACTGTAATCACAATACGCTTTTCTGCAAGGATGTTAAGAGTCCTTAAATGAATCTAATCATGAAGTATACAGTTGTTCAGAAAGTATTCAGATCCCTTCAGTTTTTAGATTTAATTTAAAACGGATTAGATTAACTTTTTTTTTTTGCCATTAATCTACACGCAATAATATGTAATGACAAAGCGAAAACATGTTTTAAGCTGTTTTTGTTTTTTGTTTTTTTGTGCAAATGTATTAAAACTCAAATGAAAATCTCTCATTTTAGTGAGAAGTATTCAGAACTGTCATTCAGTACTTTGTGGAAGCGTCATTTACAGCTGTCATTGGGTCACTTCCTGTACTTGTTGCGAAACTGTGGCTCTCACAGCTCTGCATTTGGAGTGTAGACATTTCAACTGCCGTGAATCTGGCGTCTGCCTTCCGCATCGTATATTTACGACGGTTATGACAAAAGCAGCACACAGTCCCAGCAATCATGCGCCTGGCCACAACGGCCGTGATTACATCATTTGGAGCACTACCCAATACTCACCAATGCAGACACATCATGCATAAACCAGGCAAAAAAACGTTCCACTGTGCTGTACAGCAATTTCTGTGAGTCTCCAATCCACTCGACAAATGAAATGAGCTGGTTTAGAAAACTCTGTGCTCCATCCTTTGAATTAGAAGTGATTTATTGGGGTATTTTAATGATGCTTTACAGTAATAAATAATCAAAAGATTGAAATAACTTCAAGTGAAGAGTCTTTGATGCCCTCATCTTTTTGTCACATTTCCATAAAGTGTAGAGAGTGATACACAGGGTTAAATATGTTCAGTATGCCGTGCTGTGTAGCTCAGTCAGTTTGAAAGCGAGTCTTGTATTTTGGGTTGCATGTGATCTAACAAACTAAAAATAGTTCATGTGTAAATGTGTTAATTGTTTGAATCAAAAGGTTTTATCAGTAACGGTCTCTAGGAGGCTGCACAACATGCTACTGACTGTATTGCAGCTTGCATACCAAGACTGAAACTGTTCCCCTGCAATGTGTCAAAAAAAAAAAAGAGGACCAAGTTTGATTTTGCTGTTGTGTGTTAATGCCATAACGTGATTTTTGGTTCTTGACTGAGCCTGATGCATATTACCACAATTTCTTGGCTGTACTACAAACCTGGCTGGGTGCAGTAATGCCATTTTAAAAGCTTGGATTGTAACCCATGCCAGAGTGTGCCATGTTGCAGTGAAATATTGCCCATATTCCATTTAGATTATTGTCATACAATACAAAAAGCAATAATCTTGCTATGTTTTGCACTGTTTCAAGCTAGGGATCATGATTGATTGTCAGTGGACTGCAGCCAACAGGAAGCCAGTGATTGTTCCAGATCAGCTTATTGTCTAAAGACTGGTTTTTTACTTTCATGTACCTTCATGCCCCAGCACATAGAGGGGCTTTATGGGTAAGTGTAGCATGAAGAGGCACACAGATGGGCTCAAGTGCACACCTCTAAACTTCTACATTTTCTTTCCTCAGTTTGGCAGTTTGCCAATTCCCATCCACTAGCCGGTTCTCTTCTAAGACTGGGTTGGGTGAGGGCTCGCACATGCTTCCTCAGAGACATGTGAAGCCACCATATCTTTTTGAAATACTGCTCATGCTACTTCACTGGCACCTGAATACACTCCATTCTGTATACATGAGCTCACAGACAGCCAGGATTGATGGGATTAGTAGGGCCTTTTGCACCGCGGGAACCTTTTCACAGTACCTGAACTAATTGTGGAACTACCCACTTTCTGGCGTTTTCGCACCTCCGGAGCTGGGTGTGATTTTAGTAGCGGACTGCCTTTTTCGAGAACCAAATTAGCTCCTACTCCGGAGCAGGGTCTAACCAGCACAGCTGGTACTATCCGTGACGTAAGTAGATGTCGATTGGCCAAACGTGTACGAAAACGCCCTCACCTGCCATGATTTAAAATGCTGTGTAAACATACTGTACTGTCAACTTATTTCGCAAGTATGGAGAACAGCGATAGATGGACGGACGCTGAAGTGCAGCACAGCTCCGATCACAGCGCCCTCCATCCTCCAGTTGTTTACGTTGTCGTTCTTTGTTTTAGTACTGTAAATTTAGTTCTGGAACTAAAGCGGTGCGAAAGGCCCTAGTGTCACTGTGACAGAAAGCAGGCATAGTAATGCTCTCTTGGGCTTGTGGCCATAGACTGGTATCATTGGGTTTCAGACGAATACTCGTCTTTTCCGTAGTTCTTCCAAAATTCAGTCAGTGCGTTGTACGTATAACCGGTGCTTCCGCCGAATGCTAATTGGTTGAGGCGCAAAGGTATGTCCTGACTTCATACCTGGAAATATTGTGACCCCTGACTGACTACTCTAATTAGATTCATTGTTGTTCATTTATATTCAACTCATTAGAGGCCGTGGTCTCCTGAGAATGTCTCATACATTAGTTGCTCGTAACACCATATGTTTTCAAGAAGGAAGTTAGACTATTACAGTATATACAGATGTTTTAGATGTAACTAATAATACTCTAAAATACATGAAGAAGGTATATACAGGAAATGTGAGTGGTGTAAAGGGAGTACTTTTTTTTATTTATTTTTTTATTTATTTTTTTTTTATAAAAACAAAAGCATCTGTTTAAACATCATAAATTGTTTATAGAAATCTGTATTACCGATACTATAAGCCCACACACATGAAAATAAAGGAAATGGAGTACAGCTTTCCTGATCTATTATGGTTCTCTGCAGATACATGTTTTTCAGTTCACCTTTGCTCTTTGTATTACACACAGTCATACTGCATTTAAATGTTATACAGTGATTTATGAGACAGGTTTTAAAAAAAAACAAAGTTGTATTATGGTTGCCCCTTTTAATTGTTTGGTTTTTGCAAATACTTGCAAAATGGGAATTGTTTTTGGCTGTTGAGATCTAACCTGTTTAACTGCTTGTCCTCTTCACCTGGAGGCAAGGTACATATTCATGTGCCGTGTTCTGTTTCTCCCGTCTTAACTCCCTCTGTAGTACAAAAAGCACATGGCACCTGACGTTGTTGCTGGGAGATCTCTGTTGCCATGATGTCTCAACTCCTGGGGTTATTTTTTTTTTTTTTTTTCCAAGACTCTGTGATTGGCTCACCACTCTGTTTATGAGCCTAGATGTAACTGTAAAATGATCGAATTCAGCTAAATGGTCAGTATGGAGAGGCAAAGTTAATCTAATCTTTGCGTCTTCTTCCTAATTTAAAAAAAAAAAAAGTACTGATAAACACCAGTGTCAGTTTGAACTATTTTGCATCTAGTTTTTGTCTTTTGATGAAAATAGATATGTTTTAATTATATTTTTGTAATTTGCTTTTAGATTTAATTGACAAAGTACTACAGCAATTGTAGTCAACTGAAACTCAACAGTTCTAGAGAAAATTTACAGTTCCTTAAAAATGTTCACTGCCAGTTTGGCCATTTAAGAAAACCTTTTTTATACCAGAGAGAGATGTAAGTGTGCATGTGCATGAATTTGATGGTGAGGTCACCAAACGGGAAGTGAGAAAATCTTTCAGCAATGGTGTGAGAGCAATATGGCATATAACTGAAGGACCTCCAAGAAATTTAATCACGTCTAGGTGGCCCTGTTTCTTGCATCAGCTTTGTGTCAGTTGGCACCAAACTATTTATAGGTACTAAAAATTGGCCATGAATTGGGCAGTATTAAATCTTACTGTGTCCAACCATGAATACCTTTTACAGATTTAATTGAAGCTTTATTTATAAATATAGGTGAGTCATGTTTTCATCCAGAACAAATATTACTATACTTACTGATGATACGGTCGTTGGTTTTCAGTGTTAAAGCATTTTTCAGTTTGTTAAAAAGGGCGCACTCAAATTTACTCGCACTCCCCAGATGGGAGTTTCATTGTATATCAGAGTCGGTGGAATTTTGGGTACACTCATTTCACGATCAGATTTGACCGTACATAACTTTGATGACTAAGGACCATTGTGTTTGCACTTCCAGGAGTTGTTAGATTAAAACATTTCCCATTATTTGTTTTTGTGCTGTGAAGAATTAAGCTTTTTTTTTTTTTTTTTTTTTTTTTTTATAAACTAGCAAGCACTATTAATTCCTAAGAAATTAAAAGAACCTGAGTAAACACAAACATTCATCTTATTTATAGTTTCAAAATATTTTTGTAACTCGTGCTGCCTGGGTTACATGTGGCAACAGAATTGGTGCCAATTATAAGCTCCATATAAAGTGACAGGCTATGTTGTTGTCAAACTAAAGCTGAGTTGTATTCTTTGTTAGATTTGTCATATGTTATATAGTGGTGGGGATCACCTATTTAGGGGGAAAGGGAATGCTACCAAGACAGCTAATCATACTCAGGTTTTTGTTAAGGGATCCGATCTCAAAACGTTGATATTAGAAAGGCAGACACCAAGTCAGCTCAGGCTTTAGTACTGTGTTCTTGGCTCAGTGGCGAAATTGAATTTATTTATTTTTTTAAAAAACCTGAGCGAGCAGAGCAGTAAAACCAGCTACACTGCTCACATTACATTGAAGCTTCCACAAGCGCACCCTGTGCCTCTAACCCTGCTGATAGAATGCTTTGGATGGATCTGGTTTATGATGCTTTGTATTCAGGAATGAATAATGAACTACAGTTACAGACTGGAGGTGTGCCATGCCAACAGGATATATACGAACCAATTACAGAAGATATCGAATTAGATATGCATTTCCTCAAGGGAAATATAGTTCATGCAAGGAGCTGAAAGAGATGGATGAATTAAAAGGAAGGAAGGAAAGTAAAAGTGAGAGCAAAATGTGAGAAAAGCAGAAACAAAAAGAAGGCGTAGAAAGGCAGAATGAGGAAACGGAGCAATGCAGGAGGGAAAGGGAAGAAAGAACAAAATGATGTTAAATAAGTGGATAGAAAGAGAGTTTTAACAAAATAGAACCGGTTTATGAGGAGTATTGATGCAGTTCTCATGTAGAGTTTTTCTGTGGTTGATAGACTGGAGGAAAAGACACCTGTGACACCATATCACCAGGCCTCTGAGGCACCAGTCCAGTGGGTAATGGTGAATAAAACCTGATAGTTCAGACATATGATCTGATTGTCCTGGACTTGTGTTTCAACCCCCAGCTTCGAAAATAGCCTAGCTTTTTGCATATGTAGACTAACTGAGTATTGTTGCCCAGAAAAATAAGGCCCAGTTATTCAGTCAAGCCGAACTACAGCTTACTCTTACCGTGTATGAATGAGCTGAGGAGAATAATTTGCTAGAACCGGTTATTGTGCCAGTTTTATATTTAGCCACAGTCAAAATGCTGGTCCATATTTGTGAACTAGTCAGATTGGTTTATTTGTTTGGAATCACTGTGAGTGTGCTTGTGTGTAGACAGCGTATTCAGTAGTAATCATCGATGTAGTAAACGTTCAGCCTAGTTTCCCGAGAAACATGAAAAAATGAAGTCCTTCATTAACCGTGCAAGAAAAGTACTTCCTTAATCTCTAGGAGGTTAAACAGGTTCATATTCAAAAATATATATTTTTTTGATGGACTGTCTGAAGTGTCCTGTTTCTCTACAAACTGAGTTTTATAGTTTTTAAGCTATATTTAGATGGAAGAAGCTTCCAAATCAGATGAGGCTTTTTTTTTTTTTTTTTTTTTTTTTTTTCTGTGAGAGTGAGGCAGGAGAAACTAGCATGATCAGTGCCAAAGGCTTGCTGTGGTAACCCTTCTGTCATCAGACGTAGGGCGATGTAATTGGCTATCACAAAAAAAAATGTTAGGTTCAATCACACAAGTTTTCTTTTTTTTTAATCGGATAATTTAATTTAAAGTATGTTGAGCTCGATATCTTCATGGATTTGTTGTGGTATTTTTTTTTTAAATTTTGTACACAGAGGTGGGAGCAGAGTCATCGGCGTGAGAGGGGTTGACTGGCAGGGCCTGGTCATACAGCGTTTCAACCAGAGGTGGAGGAGGAGGAACGAGGGAGAGAAGAGAAGGAAAGGAAGACCCGAGGAAGAGAGTCACGGTCACCTGCTTTAGACAGCTGTGTTGCCAGCTGATCAAATTTTGGTTTTTGTTCATAGCGTTGGGTTTCTGCAGCTCTACTTGGATTTTATCGTCAATATCGAAGTATTTCTGTTCTCACACAATTATAGTTAGTGTTTTATTATTTTTTTTTCAGCATTTTTCCAACTCTGTTTTTTTTTGGAATGTTTTTATTTGACTAAGTTTTTGGGACTGTGAACAGGAGTTTTCACATCACATTTATACAGATTTGTCCTTTTTCCTCCTGTACACGCCCAGTATAAGGCAGCTATTTCTCTATTTTTTCGGAAATCTTAAAATACACATACCTTCACACACAATCCACACGCTGTCTCACACGCACGCACGCCACTCAGCCTTCTCACCTAAGCCTGGTCCAGCCTAGTCTTGCCTGCTCCGCTCCCCCTGGACAGGGTAAGTGCTCTCAGCAAGCGCATTTGTGCTTTCATGATCATGTTTAGTGCAACACTGTGCAGTCCATTTTATTTGTGACTGTACTTAAACAACAATTGCAGCTGAAGTTTACACAGTGTGCGTGTTTTGTTTTCTTTCTGGTTTTAAATAGATTCAGCTCCGAGAGGAAGAGAGGAATATGACAGCAGAGACACTCAATTTCGGCCCAGAATGGTAAAATTTAGGAATAACCTTCACTGCTTACCATCATCTCTCTCCTTTTTTTTTTTTTTTTTCCTTTCTTTTTTTTTCTCCCCATTTCCTCATTCTGTGATGTCTACTCCTTTTGTTTTCTGTGTTTTTTTTTTTGTTTTTGTTTTTCTACTTCTCATTTCTGTTGAAAATGTATATACTTTAGCATACACTACAGTTATGTTTAAACTGTAGTCATTGATCACTCAACATTAATCAAGTCTTGTGTACGCGCGCACACACTTTCTCTCTCTTTCTCTCTCTGTCTCTCACTTTCTTGCTCACTGCTGCTCTTTCACTGTCACTCAAGCTCTCTTTCTCTGTCACTTGCACTCTCTTTCTCACTTCTTTCTTCTGTCTCACTCACTCTCTCTCTTTCTACCCCTCCTTCCCGCTGTTTCTTGCTTTTTCGCTCCGTAAATGTTTATACAGAGATTAGACAGTAAGGTGTGGCCTGTTTTCTGGTGCTAGGCCATCTCTAATGGGCCAAGGACTGCTGTGTGCATAGTTGATCACTGGCCAGCACAAGATTATTCCTGTGCTTGACATGTGCATTGCAGAGCCGATGTGCTTTTATAAAGCGCCCCTTTTCGTCTAAGGCTATTTGGATACGATGTGTGTATAAAAGGACACACTTGGCGCTTATAAGTTTGTGAAAAGTTCTCCGTAAACATTCCAGATGTGGAAATCGTACATCTTGTTGTGGAACATGGTGTATAAGTTCTCACTCCTTTCTTTATTTCTTTCTTTGCTTTTGTTCCACCTTACCCCCAGGCTCCGTGCACTTTCCAGTGGAGGCAGTGTGACTTCCCCTCCTCCCTCTCCCGCTATGCCAAAGTACAAGCTGGCCGAATATCGTTACGGCCGAGAGGAGATGTTAGCACTTTATGTCAAAGACAACAAGGTGAGCAGCTTCCCAACAGCGTGCAATCTGTTTTACCTTTATATTCTTCAGAGACTTTTCATTGCAGCTAACAAATGACGAAAGAGAGAGCGGAAAACATTCACTTTCGGTAGACGATCCCAGGGGAGCACTGACTCCCTGCAGATGTGAAGTTTTGGATCCAACTGAGGCTTCAGCTGCAGTGAAAAATTTCACCCTGTAATGTTAATTTGTCTATGTGACTGGAAATAATATATAATTTGGTGGAAAATATGTGCAAGAAGTGAGTCATTGTTTTTTCAGTTCTGCATTTATATAGACTGCAGATTTTAATACATTTACGAGCTCTGTCAAAGCTGTATATGGCCTAATTAAGTGGTAAATGTGCTATCAGAATATCAAGTGTATTAACATTATACCATAACGCAGTTGAATTCTCAAATCTTATTGGTCAGAAGATGATTAACTTTCTAAAACGGCATCTCTGACAGTAGGGCTGGCTGAATGGCAAAGCACTGGTTTGTATTAATGCACTCGTTCTGACATGGTTTCTGTAGTAACTAACTCCTAGCGCTTTGTATGGTAGACATTCCATAATCTACGCCCACAAATAAAAGAATTAAAAAAAAAAAATCATTTGTTTAGCAAAGAAAAATGTAATCATTGAGATGATGAAACTAATGATGGCAAATTTCTGTGGTATAAACACACCTCAGGGCAAGCTGTTGGAGGAAAATGATTAACTTCAGGGTGGTAGCGTGCCCCCCACACTGTCTTTGCATCATTTTTTTGTTTTGTTTTGTTTTGTTTATTTTTGTTCCTGTGTGATTTGAGGGACACAATTGCAGTGTTCAGACTATGTAACAACCTGACACCTCTACGTGCATGCCTGCCTGTGGTGTTTTGTTTTTGTTGTTTTTTTTTTTTTGTGTGTATTTTCTTCCAGGTTCAGATATGTGGGTTTGACCCAACCGTGCATTCTGACAATTCTAAACATTCCAGAGAGGGCAGCCAACAGCACTGTGGATATGTGCTGTAACGTGCTGTAACATGCCTAAATGACCTGAAACCAGTCTAAAATGCATCATAGCAGCTCAGTAGTATAGACTGTTGTATTAAGTTAGATGAGTTTTCTGAATAAATGAGCCTCTCTTTTTCTTGTCTGGCTATGTGTAGATCCCAGAGGACATGCAGGATAAGGTGTTTGCTGCTATTCTGCAGGATGAGCCTCAGCAACCTCTGGCACTGGTGCCTCTCACTGAGGAAGAACAGGTTAGAAACGTGCACACACACACACACGCACACCCTTCATAGTACTGTCTTTCTTTGAATGGAAGCAGAGGAAGTTAGGTCACACCGTAACCTTTTTATTTACCAAACACACATGCCCATCACATCCAGTGTAGTTATGCATAGCAAAAAAGACATTTAAAAAATAATAGACCAATTTCTGCTGTTCCCAGGTTTATGATTTATTTTACAATGTTTTTCTCCTTTTTTTTTTTTTTTTTCTTTCCTGCAGCGGAATTTTTCCATGTCCGTCAACAGTGTGGCTGTGCTGAGGCTCATGGGTAAAGGGGGTGGGGCCATTCCTGCTAGTATGGCCCGTGGCAGAGGCAGTGTGAGAGGAGGCCGAGGTGAGCGAACAAGGGAAAACCCAGATTATTGATTAGCAGAAAAATGAGTGTGAGGTTTATACTATCTGACATTTGAGTTTGAGACAGTACAGTACAGTGTTGAAGAATCATGATAAGCACACCAAATGTTATATGACTTGTTTATTAAATGATGGACCTTAGAGTAAGTACCTGTTTGCAGTCCCATTTTAATCTTCTGCGTAAAGGTTCAGACGCATCACATGAAATAGCATACATACGTTTTCTCTGTACTGTGATGTAGTATATACTTAGGTGTATGAAATTGCTGCATTTATAGGCAGAGGCCGTGGAGAGAGTGGGTTCTACCAAAGAAGTACTGAAGATGGAGAGGTGGGCTTCAGCAGGAGCGTTCGAGAGATCCATCGTAGCCAGAGCTGGGACGACCGGTATGGCCATCCTCTCATTTCTGTATGCAGCTAGCATGGAACACGTTAGATCGAGAAACTGTATTTTTGACTTATAAATGACAAAAGATTGATTTTGTTTCTCTGTGAAGGTGCTACAATATAAGCGATTGCTAAATCAGTACAAACTGGCAATTTCTGTGTTTAAAAATGAATAATTTAGCCAAACTGAGAGCTCACTCATTAATAAGATTTGTTTGAATAAAGGTCACACTGATGTATTGACTAAATCTGTAATAGGCCTGACCTGTACATCAGGGATACATCTGTGGTAGTGAGCACACATTGCGCTGATACTTTATTCCTGTGGTAAAACTAATTCCACTTGAATAGTGCTTCAGTCTCAGTGTCTGATGCATCTGTCTAAATTTAGAAGTGGCATACCACATTCAAAGTGTCATAGCTTTTTTTGTTATCTCTCATTTTGTGTGTGTGTAGGGGTGAGAGGCGCTTTGAGAAGCCTCTGCGTAGGGAGGGGTTGCGTGTTGGCTTTGAGGATGTGGGCTCTGGGGGGAGGAAAGAGTTCATGCGTTCAGACAGTGATAACTGGCGAACACTGCGAGAGGAGCATGAGCAGGAGGAGGGTGGAGACACGGGAGGCAGCTGGAGACTGGCCGGCTCACGCCGAGATGGTACGTACACACACACACACACACACACACACACAGATGAAAGCATGAAAGTTAAGTGCACGAGGAGTGTGTTTCACAATTCTCCACTAATATCGACAAGCTGATGCTATAAGCAAGCTGATTCCCTCACCTTCACCTTTTAATTTCTTTCTTGGAAAGATGGTGGTCCCCGTTCAGCAGGCTGGCGGGAGCATGGTGAGGTTCGCCGTAGAAAGTTTGACTTTGACTTCCGGGATGGAGGGAGTGAGGGAGGAAGGAGGAGAGCAGGAAGTGAAGGAGCAGAAGAAGAGAGAGATGGACTGCCAGAGTGGTGCACTGATGAAGAAGATGGAGAGATGGGAACCTTTGACTCTTCTGGAGCATTCATGCCCATCAAGGTGTGTTTGAGTGTGTGACATTGTGTGTGTAACTTAATTAATGAAGTTTTGTAGATCTGTTACATGCTAAGTCTTTCTCCATCTGCCTTTTGTATCTTTCTACGTCTCTCACAAATATTACATACACACATTCAGAAGGGCTCTAAGGACCCTATTCCAGAAGAGGAGTTTGAGTTTCAGGGTCTAGAAGATGAGGATGAGTGTGGTACAGATGGCGAGAAGAAAGACAGCAATGCTGGAGACAAAGCCGAGAGAGGTATGAGGGGAAAGTTGGTCGTTGTATATACGGTCCCCTCCGAAAATGCTGGAACGGCGAGGCGAATTCTTTTGATTTTGCTTTACACCGAAGACATTTGGGCTTGAGATCAAAAGATGAATGAGACGATAGGTCAGAATTTCAGCTTTTGTTTCCTGATGTTTAGAACTAGGTGTGTTAAACACCTAAAAATTGTATTGTCTGACACCAAAAGTGCCATGTTCTAAGTTGTTTATCAAATGTCTTCAGTGTATAGCAAAAGAAAAATTGGCCTTGCTGTTCCAATACTTACGGAGGGGACTGTAATAATGTACGACATTTAACATGTATAATGTGTGTGGGGTTTTTTTTTTTTGGGGAGATTGTTTTCTAAGAGGAATTATAATGGAACATACAATGACCATACTCACCTGTTCACCTGATTCCTTCTCTCCATGGTTAGATGAGACCGACTCTGCAGCTGTGTGTGAGGTAGAGGTGAAATCTCTCCCTCCCTCCTCTCCTTCCTCCATGTCCCTCATTGCTCCTCAGGCCGAGCCCGTGCCCGCTGCTGCCCCCACTTGTCTGGAGGATCCTCAGCCTGCACCTGCCATGCCCAGCAAGATGCCAAGTGAAGGTAATCACACTTCTGGTTACACACTTCTCCTTTTTTACCCTTAAAATGTAATCTTACTTAGGAATGTACCAGTAATTCTCATTTTCTCATTTTAGATATGATAGGAAATTCATTTATGTTAATAATTGCAAAAAATTAGTTGAGAGCGGTTCTTTTTGTTAGTGCTTTGGCTAATGATAAATTAGAAATTACATATGTTGTATTATGCTATATTTGAAAAGGTATAAGTAGATCTAATTGGATAGGCATCAGATCAATTTGACATTTTCCAGTGTTTGCATTCATTATTGGTCCTACATCAATACACAGTATTAGAGCAGTGTATCCCAAATATTAGCTGAATTATTTTACATAGTTTTCTTTGTAGTTACTTATATAGTTAATAGATAACATATCCTAGTGGTTTGAAAGTAGCATTAAAGATCGATATGTTGTCTGTCTGTGTATGCTATAGTGTTACCAGAGCCTGTGTCTGAGCTGAGCCCTAGTGCCTCCTCCAGTCTGCCTTCATCCCCTCCTTCCTCTTCCTCTGCTGCTACTGACCTCCCACCACCGGGGGGTGACCCCGAGGACGATGAGGGCATGAAGCACCTGCAGCAGGTATTGGAAAATTTCTAATGGAGCGGAGTTCCACACACAGAAAATTTACACCCGACATTAACAGACATAACCCATGTGTGTGTAAGCACTGTTCTGTCGACCTTCCAGTTATCACTGCTTCACTGTAAACACTACCAGGATGTGGCTGTTTTTGTGCGTTCACACAGGAGGCAGAGAAAATGGTTGCAGCTCTTCAGGACACATCTCTGGAGGAAGAGTGTTTTACACAGACACTGCAGGAGAGCAGAAACACTGCAGCTGCCCTGCCTCTCTCCCACGACTCTGCCATGAAGTGGTTCTACAAAGACCCACAGGGAGAGATTCAGGGTAGGTACATGTGCATTCACATAGCAAGCAAGCAGAAATGGATTTACGAATATGCATAACATTTTATTTTTAACCTGATGTTTTTCAACCACCAATCTAATACACTGCATTGACAAGAATGGTGACGCAGTTCCCTCTACCAAGTTTAGAACAGGAAACACATTTACTTGAAACTCACTTATGAAAGTCTAAGGGAAGTTATTGAATGCTACCAATGAGCATTTAAAATACACAGCTATATAACGCATATTCAGAAGGATAAAGCGGGCATGAGAGAAAGTATTATCAAAGCTGTTCACATGGAGTTTTTTTCTTCCTTACACTATGAAAACGGAATAAAAAGCAATTCAGGTTACTTATGTTTTGTGTAAGCTTTTAATGCAAGCAGATCTGCATGCTTACAGTGATGACACATGACTAAAAATCCATCCCACAGAAGAAATAATCCCACCTCGGAAAAGACACATTCATACCGACTTAAAATTTCATTTTTACAAATACCTTTGAGTTATTTATAGAACACTTATTTATTCAGTGTTTCAGATAAACGTTTATTGACGTCCCTTAGATGTCCATTGTGACCCCTTTTGAAATGTGTCTAAAGGCTCTTTGAAGTAGCCTTCGTAGTTGAAGAGGGAACAGCAGCCGTTTAACATGTGCTTTGTGTTCTTGTCCTGTCCGGCTCAACGTAGGCCCCTTTAGCACAGTGGAGATGTGTGAGTGGTTCCAGGCAGGCTACTTCAGCATGTCTTTGCTAGTGAAGCGCGGCTGTGACGAGGGCTTCCAGCCTCTGGGAGACGTTATTAAGATGTGGGGACGGGTGCCCTTTGCACCTGGCCCCTCCCCACCGCCACTGCTGGTGAGCATACGTACTCTGTCTTGCACACACATACAAAAAAAACACATTTCCTAAGGGTATATATTAAGAGGCAACTACACTCATATATTCTATTTTCATTATTTTCATATATTCTATATTCAAGTCATGTATCCATGATTTGCAATAAGGCCTAAAACACAGTAGGGTGTGCTGCTATAGGAAAGTAGATGTGGTGTGTTGGTGTTGATTATTTTCCTATAACTAACATCCTGAAGTACCAGACCACAGGCATTTGCCAACAAATACAATTTTTAATTTGTTCGTCAAAGACATTCCAACCGACAGTGATGGAGCTGCTTCAGATTTGAGAATTTGGCAGCTCTGTATGGTTTTTAAATGCAATTTAATCTTCTCTTGGAATCATTCTTAATAATCTCTCTATGTGTAAACCATCTGCCCTGACACACACATTAATCCCTGTGTATTTGTGTGTGCCATCAGTGTAATCTGGATCAGGACAGACTGAAGAAGCAGCAAGAGTTGGCTCTCTACCAGCAACTGCAACAGCATCAGCTTTTTCAACTCATTAACAGGTGTGTTGAATGGCAGAAATGTGTCTCTGCTATAGAAGTGTCTGTTTTGATCCATATTTCTTAGCGTTTCGGCTATCTCTGTGGTGCTTATCTCGTATGTGTAGGCGTAAGGATTCCAGTGTCCCTGGCCAGTTGGGCAATGTGTAACAACTCTCTGTCTACCTTATCTTTTTTTTTTTCACGGAGTAAAGTTCTTGTCAGTCTCACGGGATTTCCGTCTTAGAGATATAGAAGTCATTTTTGTAATCATCACACACATCAACTTCTCCGCACACAAAAAGTACAAAAAAGAACCACAAAGATAAGCTGTTTTTCAAGTTACGTAAATGACGACACGCAAATGATTTTGAAACATGGTGTACTTTTTTTTTTTTTTTTTTAAGTCAAACAGGACATTTGGGTGGGAAGCAATATACAGATGGAATTTGAGTTTATATCCTTGGAGATTTGATTAGCAAGAGATTGGTGTTCCAAATCAAACATGGGGTCAGATCGGGGCTCTGGAGAACTGCTCGTAATATCATGTTACACATAACAGGATACTGTTAGTTAATGTCACTGCCTAAGCATACCTGATTTCGACATTCGAAGACGTTTTGTGGTGAGAGTATGTCTTAAAATTTTAAATGAAAGATTACAGGGAAAAATAATCAGGGCCAGCATGGTTGAAATGGTCAGCGTTACTTAGTAGTGTTTAATGTTTCTAGTGTGATATTGGAAATATGAGAAATAAATTTTTCAGGTGCCTTTGGCCTGCAACTTCTAAAACACTCATGTTTGTTACTTGTGTATATGTATACGGTTACAAGGATCTAAAAAAAATCAATTCATGGTATGTGTGTAGGTGCGGAGAGCAGGGTATGATGCCTTCGATGAGCAGATCAATGTCAGTGCCAGATACAGGGTCCATGTGGGACATGCATACCTCAGCCTCACAGCCAACAGGTAAACACAGATTTTTGTACTGGAATTTTGCTAAGCTCATTGCACATATTGTCAGCAGCGTTTCTTAATTTCACTCTTCTCTCTTTGCTTAGGTGGTGAGGCCAGTCTATGGGACTTAACAATGAATTCTTCAACTCAGGGTCCAACTCTTGAACAGCTTCAGAAGGTGAGTACAGCACCCTCTGCAGACTGAACAGCATTAATAACTTACAGTTCAACTAACACTGTGTATCTGTGTGTGGCTCAGCTCCAGGAGAGAAGAGAGGCTGAACTCAGGGCTAAGCGGGAAGAGGAAGAGAGAAAAAGAAGGGATGAAAAGAGGAGACAGCAGCAGGAAGAACAGAAGAGGAGAGAGGAGGAAGAGCTCTTCAGGCGCAAACAGGTGAGGGATATCAACAGTCTCTAATTCAGTAACGTGGTCCAAGCTGTATATTTAAAAAAAACAAAAAAAAACAAAAAAAAAAAACAGTAGTCGAGATGCCTGGGACACTTACTGTATATGAAGGTTAAGGAGACTGCTCATAAGGATGATTTTTTTTTCTTATTTAAGTGCTGGTGATGGTATCAGCCAGAAATTTCAGAAGTTTATTGGCTTTTGCTGCTGATCTTCACACTCCAGTTGGTTCACATACATCCTGATGTACTTTATTTTAAATGTAGCTTGCTACCTTTTCCTAAATCATGCCGCCTCTTGCTTTCCATGCCCAAGGATGTGTTACGGGTAGAACTATTTTTATTAGCCAGACATACTATAATGCCAGCCTGTTAGGGCTTTGTCATAGGTACATGAGTATTTGAAGTAAAAGTGATTTGAATACACAAGTATTACACATTTTACATTTTGTCCACAAATTCAATCAGTCTTGAAGATTTCGATGTGAAATGTTGGGAGAAAATAGACTCCGGCAGCACTTGAATAACATCTGTTAAATGGAAGGCTAAGACAGCACAGTTACTGGGTTCAGTGTTGGCCAAAGAGATGCTGCCTTGTAGTTGTTAAAGACACATACAGGATGCAGCATAGTCATTGCAAGAACACCTTCCTCTACTTACTGGGAATTCAGGTACTTGCTAATATTCCCTGTCACTGTTACTGTGTATGTGATCTTGAATGACTTTTCAGGCAGTTGCATTAGTGGCGTGAGTATTTTACTTCTCCTCAGCTTTGTCGCTGCTTTTTTGTTTGTACTGCAGCAGGAGCTGCTGATGAAGTTGCTTCAGCAGGCTCCACGTCAGGGGGCTGCCGGCACAGGCTCAGGCTGGAGCACAGGCCCGGTGCCTGGACTGGGGAAGCAGGGCAAGTCCATCAACGCGCTGGAGATTCAACAGGACACTGAGAGGCTCTACAAACAGCAGCAAAGAGCCCAACAGCAGAGAGTAATCCAATTCATACATACACTTTATTCATCTAAATTTTCTCGGTAGCTTCAAATAAAAAAAAAAAAAAAGTGAAGTGCAACTATTTACGTATCAATCCAAAACACCCTTGTGGGGGTGTGTATGCATATATGTTTGAATATGAGTAAGACCATTGAACAATATCTGTAATAATAGATATATTAATTAAATCTGTCAAATTCCTGCATCTATTTAATTTTAATTCATTTTTGTGTTTTTTTTTTTTTTTTCCCCTCAGTGGGCTACAGAAGCTCTGTGGAGTTCTGCTGGCATGGATGGCAAGGCACCTGGTGGCAGCAGTCCCTCAGGAGGCAGCATGGGGGTTTGGGACGAGGCCTTAAAGAACCAGAGCGCCCTCCGTAGTGGCATGGGCCTGAAGAACAGCCGCAGTAGCCCCTCACTCAGGTACTACACACACTCGCACATCCCTAGCACCAGGTGAGCCAGATTCATGTTGAATTCTGTGGAAAAAATTTCTCATACATTTGTCTCTTTAGTGATCAGTACATGATGATGAATCGCCGCAAGCGGACTGAGGATGAGGAGCGTTTACTAAAGCTCTTGCAGGGGATGAAGGCTCAGGACGGCTTTACCACATGGTGCGAGCAGATGCTGCATGCCCTGAACACCTCTGCCAACAACTCCAACTCTTCCCTGGATGGTAAACATACCATTTTTCATTTGTTTAACTGTTTCTTATTTTTCATTCTATCCTGTTTTTTTTATATGTATATATAAATGTGTGTTTTCTGTGGCTTTCTCTCAGTGGCCACTATTGTGGCATATCTAAAGGAGGTGGAGTCGCCGTACGAGGTGCTGGACTTTATCCGCTCCTATTTGGGTGACACTGTGGAAGCCAAAGAGTTTGCCAAGCAGTTTCTGGAGCGCCGTGCCAAACAGAAAGCCAACCATCAGAGGCAGCAACAGGTGTGTGAGGGTTTACATAAGAGAAAGAGATGGCGCTCTAATCATTTATGTATTATTTACCAATATGTTTTTATTGGGACTAAAATGTCAAATCCAGAATTATTGAAATATGAATTGAAATATTCAAAAGAATGTAAAAATGATTGAAATGAACTACATACACACAATGATTCAAACTTAAACAGCTGGATAAACTACTTGTAGACGAATGACTAGTTATAGAATGAATCAATTTCATAAGGTTTTGGACCACCACATGCTGCAAGAACAGCTTAATGCCTCATAGCATAGATCTGTACATGCTCAGGAACTGTATGGGAGAGATGAACACTGTTCTTCCAAAAGATATTCACTTGTGTATTTCAGCCAACTACAAATCAATCTCATCAAAACTTTTTCAATTTTGGAATTGATTATGCAGCTGACTTTGCAGACTGTGTGTGTTTTTATTTTTATTTTTTTCCCCCTCTGTTTGCTAATGTTTTATCTCCTCCTTGCTAGCTCTCTAAGGAGGCGGGTGGACTGACCATGAACAGCTTTCCTCTGCAGGTAAAACACCTAAACCACATTACGAACAAATCAAGAATTACTGGTTTAGAATTAATACTGCACAGTACTGTTTGTGGTTGAAGAGTAACTGTTTCTCATTACTTCTTAAGTTTGGGTATAGTGTTATCTAAATACGGTTGAAATTTTGAACAGCCGTTCCAAAAAAAAAACCCTGCACATTTGAATGTACAAACTTGCATCCATATCTGGCAAATTTGTGGATTGGGGGTTTAATCTGTAATATGATACATGGATTAATATTCTCTATCATATTGATCTAATAGAGCTGATTTTGGGGGGGTCATTGGTCCCAACTTACTTACTTATTTATTTATTTATTTATTTATTTATTACATATATTTTTATTTTTAAATCATGTATTTCAAAAGGTCCATATACAGGGTCATCTAGTAAAACATCAGGGTCATAGAGCAAAAGTTACAAATCTCCAGTAGGATTCTTGTGATAGTTTCTTCCCAGTTTTATGTCGCTTAACCAAAACACGTCGTGTTTTTTGAAACAATGGAAACACTGTCACAGTTTTTGTTTAGGTTAAAAAGCACTTTTTGCATTGCTTACAGTATCTTATAGTGTAATATTGGAACTTAGTAAGAAGATGTAATAATAGACGTTTTGAAGCCTCAGACCAAAAATAATTATTTTTTATTTTTAATATACCCCTCCCAGGCCCCTGTCACAAACTATCTAAAGGGGGGACAGTCCCCACCCTGTCAGCCTCAATGCTTCAGCCACTGCCATTTCCCAGTAGGTATGCTGTCAGTGAAAGAGCTGAGTGGCACAGAAAAGGTTCTGATGACACTCATGGAAAAAAGTGCTGTGTGACTCTTTTTTGGGTTCTGGCAATGGTTCTGGAGGAGAAATTGCCAACAAGAGTAAAAATTTTTTGTTTGTAAGCTGTATACAAAAAAAAAAATAGCTCATGCATCATCTTATTGCTTCTAATTTAAGCACCCATATGCAGTCTCATCTTGCTGAAGGACCCCGCTATACACCTCCAGTACAAAGTAATTGCCAAAATACAGACTGGACTCCTATGCAGATGTATACACACACTGGAAAGCTGACACACACACCCACACCAAGTCAGGGTAGAGGAGGCTCACTGCCCTCTGGTGAAGTTAGGCATATTTTAGTATATTGCTGTCATGTAGCCTACTCATCTTTCATCTTAAAAGTTAATTACCTTTAAATTTTAACATTCTGTTTAAAAGAATATTCAAATCTAATTTTTGAGCAAAGGTGACTCATCTACTGCCAAGGGCTACTCTTTTGTTGTACTGTATCGTGTGATCCCTGTGTCTCTTCATTCTCCCTGTTTCCTTGTCTGTCCAGGATTCTATGAGAGGTATGAACCCTGCTGCTTTGCAGTCCATGTTTCAGGCAGTGCATCCTGGGAAGGGAGGGATGAGCTACGACCAGGCAGGGAAACTGAAGAAGAAACAGCCCATGATGCTGCACTCGGATCCTAGCATCTTAGGTACACCTGCCTGTCTCTCTCTATTTTTCTGGTCTTACTTAAAACAATTTCTGTGTTGTACATTTGATTAGGTAAACCTGCGATATAGGTGCTCTTTGTAGGACTAAGATTACTGACTGTAGCCCATCTTTGTCTGCACCCTCTACACTGTGGTGCTATGGTGGTTCCTATTTATTGATGAAAGGGGTGGAGGGGGACTGATTAATGGTTTCACAGCAGGATAATTTCAACACTATGAAATAGATTTACCTAATATCTAATTATCTAATAAATAGATTTGTCTAATAAGTTTATGGAAGTGTTCTTGCCGGATATTTACTGTCTAACCCCATGGACCGGATGTTACTTCAGTATTTGTTAAATACTGTAGTTTTCAGTAGGTGGTTTGAAATTTCCACGGTATGATGATCTAGTCTAAATATTGTATGGTTTCAAGGTGTCACAGTATTAATCAAAAACAACAACCTTAATGATTTCACTGTCTGTGTGTGTGTGTGTGTGTGTGTGTGTAGGTTACTCATTCCACGGTGCAGGGGATCGGATGAGCCTGAGTGAGATGGAGATGGTGGAGGATTACTGAGTCCACAGCAATAGCTACCTGAGGCCTTTTTCTGCGGGTCCAACTAATCAGACTCCGCAAGTCCAATGTGCACTGCTGGGGATTGGGGGGAGGGGAGGGGGGGAGGGGTGAAGAGCCAGGATAAACAGAAAGGGGTGTGTGTGGAGGGGAAACTGCAGCTGAAGTATAAAGTGGGTGTAAACAGAGTACTGGTACTCATTTACAGCCGTTACAGCTTCAGGCTTCCTCTGTAGTGGTGTGGTGGGGAGAAAGGGGTGATCTATTTGGGGTGATTAAACTTCTGGCACTTACACAATAAGCACCTTATTCAAACTAATGCACTTTATGAAGGTGGTATATAGATAGGTGTGTTTTTGTTTTGTTTTGTTTTTTTCTTTCTTTTTTTTTTTTTTTTTTTTAAAGAAGGTTTTACATGTTATAGGTATGTGGTATGGATTCAGAAATATTCCCACATAATATATATATATATATAAATGTGTGTTTGTGTGTATGACTAAAACTGGACATGGAGGTGATTGAGATAATGGGGGACCGTCCTGTTTGTTCAAACCGTATCAGAAAAAGACAAATTTCTCTTTGAAGACAAACACTGTTTTTTTTTTTGTGTTTTTTTTTTTTTTGTTTGTTTGTTTTCTTTATTAAAAAAGTTTCTATAAAAAGCTATATAAAATAATAAGATTTTTGCTCATAAAACTTGAATATTTGCACTTGTATAAAAAAATGAGAAAATGACAAAAAATGGGTTAGGATATATGTTATGGAGATTAATATTTTTGTGTGTGTGACTGAGTGGGTGGGTGTGTTTGTTTAAAGCATACCAGTCTGCACAATTTTTTTTTTCTTTTTTCTTTTTTTTTTTTTGCATTGCTTACCAAGATGTATAAAATGACAAAAGAGGCCATTTTGTGATTTTTCAAGCAAATTAGAATTTTGTACTTTGTGAATGAAAGTGTGCGAGAGAATGTATGTTTGTGTATGTTGTATATTTGCAGCATCTCTGTGTATTTGACTGAGGGGGACAGAGGGCAATGGCACAACCCATCCTTTTTTTCTTTTTTTTTTTTTTTTTTTTCCGTCATTTCCTCATCCCCAGACGGATATGAAAGCTGTAGATGCAACCAGAAAAAAAGCTTTAGCTTCTTTTATAATTAGCAGTGCTCTGCATGCAAGTGTCCCCCCTCCCCTTCTGTCCACCACCCGTATCAGTGCCTCTAGTAGGCTCATGGGCCAAGGCCTGAGGTTATTTGTGTATGCGTGCATTTGAGTGTGTATGTGTGTTTGCGAGAGAGTGAGTTTCTGTCCACACATGTGCCTAAGAACTTAAACGGGCGAGTGGTTGGAGTTCATTGCTGCCATTGAGACATTATTTTTTGGGAGTGTGTCTCAGAAAAGATCCCACTCCCATGCTTATAAACCAAGAGCTTTGTGCGTTGTGCACACCATTCTCTGTAGTTCTTCTAGTGTAGCCTGGGGATAGTCCATTGACAGGATTGTCCACTTTTTTTGGGGGATGTGGCTCACATTGCCTTGTTGTCCACTCTCTTACTCCTGAGCAAGTGACTGACTGGCTTAAATAGATCCCATCAAACTGTGCAAGTGCACAAAAATGTGCACAAAATGTTCATCTAATGTTACTTGTTTGTTGTTGACTCTGTTATGGCATATATGTATCTCTATACACATATATACACACAAGTATTTGGACTACAAACGAGCACTTGGGGCTGCTACTTTTTTTTTTTTTTTTTTATTATTTTTGAAATGATTTTTCCTGTAGTTTTTAGTTTCATTGCCACCATGTGAAGTGTGTTGTCTGTCTTTTTACAAAAAATATTGAATGTATTCCAAAAAAGGTGAAAAAAAAAAACAAAAACAATGAAGCCGGATTTTTTTGTTTGTTTGTTTGTTTTAAATTCAGCGCAAACATAGAAGCGTAGTCGGATATTGGAATGGAGCGAATAGCGTCTTTTTCAAAAGCCTGTTCAGCAAGCAGCTGGAGAATCGAGACGACTACCGCCAGAAGACACTGCCTCTACAATCCTGTTCATATAGACATTATGACTATGATGAGAGCGAAAAAAATCTATTCCATACTGGAGTTTTGGTTGTTTACAGAAAAACACTTGGACTTTTGTGGGTGCGTGTTTCCCTTTTTTGGAGGGTGGATTAAGAAACATTTGGGGAGGTGCTGTACTAATCACATGACAGCATGCCCCACTCCCTTGTTGTGAAATGGGTGTGGCATACAGAAAGTCTCCATACTTGTGACTTGGGGATTGGGTGCTGAGACAAGCAGTTATTACAAAGCTGACCATATTTTGTTTACTGAGTTTGTTGAATTTGTTTTTGTTTACTTTTTGCCTATTTTTTTCTTCACAGTGGATTTAAATACTTTTTCATCCAGAGGAAAAAAAAGTTTGTGTTCCTGGAGGAAAAAAAAAAAAAAATCAAAAATAGCACAGACCATTACTTTTCGGTACCTTGAAATGCACGAATGCGATTGTTGATGCTTTAAAAGTTTTCTTCCCCAGATTATCTAGAACTGGCCTCTAGATTTTGATTTTGCTTTAGAAAAGTTTAATGAAAAATACAAAGATGGACATGTCTGTGATGTGTTGGAAAGTACGGAAGAACATGAGGGACATTCATGACCTCAGCTCTGTCCTCATAGCCTGGGGACTGTAATTAGCCTTTCTGTTTCCATGTGGGCGAAGGGAGTATCGCAGCAGTTGACGTCGTCCTTCTGAAGATGATGAGTGAACGATCACTGCCTCGATGCTCTCACTATGCACTTTTCACACACTCAAAACTGTGAGGAACCTGTGGGGACGTGTTGAGGAAGACCGAGGGCGCTATTGAAGCATGGATGGCCGGACTCTTCAAATCCAGCTAACGTCCCTCAAGTGAGAACCTAAACAGGCATGTTGTTCCCTCCTTTTGAACATGTACATATGATGCTGTTTTTTTTTTTTTTGTTTGTTTGTTTTTTTTTGTTTTGTCTTTTTTCTCCTCTTAACTGAACATAATCTTGATCACACCAATGAAGTAGGCTAATAAGACATCAGACATTTTGAATGTTGAGGAATACGTTCTACTCCGTGTTCAGCCTATTGGAGATTTCCTGTGGACGCACTCAAGATGCAGGAAGGAACATTTATAAACTGCTACTTTCTGGCTGACAAACAGAGACTATTTCAGTGGATTCTGCAGATTGACTGAGGAGTAGATGAGTATTTGAGGAGATGAACAGAGCTTCTGCACAGCTGTGGATTAATTTCAGCATGGAGTCGCCTGTGACCGCAACAGCAGAACTGTCTGTCTGGTAATAGCACTAATTAAAATGGTTGCGTGTGTCATGTAAAGAAAACATAGTTTCATTGCTTTAATGTTGCACACACGTCTCTTAATCTCTTACTTTTTTTGCAGACCAGTATACCAGAGCTTCTGACAAGGACCGTGGCTGGCTTTTCTTTCTCGTTCACTTTCCTCCTAATCTCATCTTTTATACTTTCTACACTTGTGTGGGTCTCTCTCTCTCTCTCTGTCTGTCTCTGTCTCTCTCTCGGAAGAAGACCACCGATGCTACCTGCTCTTAGATGTCACGTCCTTTCCTGAATGGTGTGAAGTAACTGAACCAAGAGGAGTGTGATGTACCTCCATGGCTGGCTCCCTCAGTAGGTGATCAACTTCATCACTGTGTGCCTAAGCGGAGAGCGAGATACTGGAACTCTGGAACTTTGACAGACAATACATGTACAGACTGTTAAAGCCCATGCATACATGGCTAACACACACACACACACACACACACACACACACACACACACGTTGAGGTCTGCTACGTACACATGCAAGCATGATCATCATCCAGTATCAAACACAAACTTCACTTCCTTCAGCTGCTGTCTCGATTAAACCGTATTCGAACACAGACTTCATACCCATGGCTACTGGCTGCCGTGCAGACTGTATATGCGATTACTGCTTTTCTGTGTTGTGATTTTTATTTTTTTATTTTTTTTTTTTCCCCTTTTCTTTTCTTTTTCTTTTTTTTCTTTTTTCTCCTCTTACCCTCTTAGGACATGCCTTAACTGTACAGACAAGCCTGTACTTTGGGGAAAAAAATGCTTAATGTGTTTAGTTAACCTGATTTTACTCCCTTGTTTATTCCTGAACTAAATGAGTTATTAAGCAGCTTGATCAGAGCTCTGGTTGAGGATTAAGTGTGATGTGTACGTGATCAAATATGTGACAAATCCCATCGGCCCTAAATTTAACATATAAAAAGTCAGTTTAGATAGAATCTGGCTAATTCTAACTGAATAGTGTGAGGCTTATGTTACAGAACATGCAGCATGGTGAAAATGAGGCATTGTTTTAAGATGTAGTTTGAACCGATTATTATATTATGGAATGGAATTAACTGAAATGACTAACTTTTTTGGCCCATTTTGGTCATTTCTGAGAGAGTTTGAGCCGCATGCAGCTTTAACAATGTCAGTGCTGTTAAGCAGAGACATGATTTTTCTGACAGAATGGTTCTGCTTTGAAATGGCTACCAAAAAAATGGTTCGGATTCTTATGTGCACGATGCCCTTTTATTATGGGTGGTGATTAATTAAACTAAATAATTAATTTAGTTTAATGAGAATGATGGGAGTGATCGGGATGAGTGATTTACCATGCCTGAGTGGCCCTCTAAAGATCACATTATCTTCAAGGACAAAAGTTGCAGGTACATGTACCCATGCCAGCTGTGGGCTTGATCATAATTTGAGAGGGGGAAAAAAAACCAACCAACCTTATCCTCTAAACCAAACACTTGAGTAATGACTGCAGGAACATCTGGAATTTCTTAGATATTTCTCAACTCCTGTCGTCTTAGTACAAAGGGAGAAGATCAGTATTGAGTTGGAATCTTCTTGTCATTTGCATCATTTGCATGTAATTTGTAGTGGAGGTGACGCAATGAATCATTTGCCTATTCCCATTCTACTTAAGTTTGTCCTGTAGCTAAACTTTTAAAATCAGATATAACGGTGAAATCTTACTGATGATAAAACAATAACCTACAGATTAATAAGAGTGTAAATAGTTTGGGTTTTTGTTTGAAAATATGAGTACTTAATAAATGATTATCATTAAAGATGATGCTCTGAGTTTTGTTCTGTTTTCTCAAATGTAGACACTTTTAGTTGTTTCGATTCGGATTACAGATCGATAATATTAATGATTTACAAATGCATGCAGTTAAACAAAAATGATCATAATTGTTTGTCAACCCTAATTTAGTCTTACTGGTATTTTATCACTTGCTTTTCTGTAAAGCTACATTTTCTAAAAATACAAACATTTATGAAGTCTGTAAAGGATATTTAAATGGATTAGCTGACATACATATAAATACTTGTGCAATTGTACAAAAATGGCAAAGAATGAATCTATATAGAAAATAGACTAGAAGAAATTATTTCATTACATCTAGTGCCATTTTTGAACAAGTGTGGTATGTATTTGTGGTATTTGGTATTTATAGCCTATGCATATCAGCTGATACACATAGGCTATAAATAACAAATACCACAGACTGGATAGACAATTTACAACCCACTGAAAGTTCTAGGACACATTTGGCACCACTTTGTACAAAAGGTTTATGGTACTTCAGCAAACCTATGAATGTGCAAAAAATATCCAGGAACTGGATGTTAATAGAAACACTGCTGAGAACAGAGACAATACGTACAGAACTATAGATACATTAAACAAGCAAAGCCTCAATGGCCTGACACGTCACCACTCTCTACCCTTAACGAAGAAGCACATGAAAATTTGACTTGAATATTTGTTGGACATGCAAAGTTATTTTGGAGGAGAATGTGATGTCCTCAGCATCACATTCAGAACAGTGATTCTAAGCATACCATGAAGCCAAACAGGAAATGGGCTTGCTATGTCCTTGAATAGCTCACCACTGAAAACATATGGTAGGTTTTACAGAAACCAGCAACGCAAAAGCCAAAAAAAAAAATCTGTTAACTAGAAGATTCATGTGGAACCTCGGACTCCAAAGAGAAAGGCTAGGAGTTTGTTCACACTTTGAGTCCTAGGAATTATAAGGTTTTGTCTGACAATTGTGTGATTTTATTATTGATCCATACAGTTTTGGCTCTTGGTAAAGTCAAAGCAGATACAGCTTATACAGTCCCCTCTGAAAGTATTGGAGTGGCAAAGCCAGTTCTTTTGTTTTTACGACACACTGAAGACATTTGTGTTTGAGATCAAAAAATGAATATGAGATGATAAATCAGAATCAAAGGTTTGTGGACACCTGACCATCACTCCCATATGTGGGTCTTCTCCAAACTGTTGCCACAAAGTTGGAAGCACACAGTTACATAGAACGTCTCTGTATGCTGTAGCATTACAATTTTACCTTCACTGGAACTAAGAGGACCGACAATGCTCCTGTGCACAAACCGAGCTCCATGAAGACATGGTTTGCTAAGGTTGGTGTGGAGTGGCCTGCACAGAGCCCTGACCGCAACCCCACTGAACACCTTTGGTATTAATTGGAATGCTGATCGTGCCCCAGACCTCCTTGCCTGACCTCACTAATGCTCTTTTGGCTGACTAGGCAAATCCCCACAGCCACTCTCCAGTATCTAGTGGAAAGCCTTCCTAGGAGAGTGGAGGTTATTACAACAGCAAAGGGGGACTAAATCTGAAATGGGATGTTCAAAAAGCAAATATGAATGTGATGGTCAGGTGTCTGCAACACATGCTCATTTATCCAGTTATCTAATCAGTCAATCATGTGGCAGCAGCACAATACATAAAATCATGCAGATACAGGGCAAGAGCTTCAGTTAATGTTAACATCAAACATCAGACTGGGCAAAAGTGTCTTTAATCGTGGCATGGTTACTGGTGCCAGATAGGCTGGTTTGAGTATTTCAGAAGCTGCTGATCTCCTGGGATTTTCTCACACAGCAGTCACTATAGTTTACATACAATGGTGCTAAAAACAAAAAACATCCTGTCAGCGGAGGGTCTACAGGCTGAAGCACCTTGTTCATGAGAGAGAGAATTTCGGAAGAGAATGACCAGAATGACTGGTTTGACTGAATAAATGCATGAATGTACAGGTGTTCCTAATAAAGTGGATGGTGAGTGTAAGTGTGTTAAACAACTTAGAACATGGCATCTTTGGTGGTAGACCACCCAATTTTTAGGTAATCAAAAGTATTTGAACAGATAGTCTTAAAGTAAATAACACTTACTATTTGGCTGCATATCCCTTGCCTGCAATAACTGCATCTACAGGCAACTTTCTGTAGACTTCTGAATTCATTCTGTTGTTACTATCATGAGTTTCATCATCAATAAAGATTAGTGAGCCCGTTCCAGAAGCAGCCATGCAAGTCCAAGCCATGACACTACCTCGACCATGCGGGACTGTTTTGGATCATGAGCAGATCCTTTCTTTCTCCACACTTTGGCCTTTCCATCACTTTGGTAGAGGTTAATCTTGGCTCCAGAATTTTTGTCACTCATCTTCGTGTTTTGTTGTTGTTGTTTTTTTGTTTTTCCCTTCCGCGATTTCTAATCTGGCTTTCCAGTTCTAACTGCTGTTGAGTGGATTGCATCTTGTGGTATGGCCTCTATATTTCTTCTCTCAATCTCTTCTTCAAATGGTGGATAATGATACCTTGACCCCTGCCCTGTGGAGGTTGTTGTTGATGTCATTGCTTGTTGTTTTTGGATTTTTCTTCACAGCTCTTACAATGTTTCATCAACTTAAATGTTTCATCAGTCATCAACTGCTGTTGTTTTCCTTGGCCAACCTGTTTGATATCTGGTTGTTATTACACCAGTGGTTTCTTTCTTTTTCAGGACGTTCCAGTTTGGCTATGCCTATCTGATCAATTTTCCTTCTTTTCTCAGCTTCAGAATGGTTTGCTTTTCTCCCATAGACAGCTCACTGGTCTTCATGTTGGTTTATCCTTTTCAACAACAAATGTCTTCACAGGTGAGACGCAGGGCACAAACCAAGAGTAGATATTCAGAGATATTAATTCTAACAGGGCACACCTGGGCAACAAGAAACACCTGTCCGTCACATGTTCCAGTATTTTTTATCACTTGGAAAATGGGTGGATTCAAACAAAAGGTGCTGTGTTCTAAGTTGTTTAACACATCAATATCAGGAAATGAATGCTGAAATTCTGATTGTCTCATATTCATGATTTGCTCTCAAACCCAAATGTCTTCAGTGTATTGCAAAAACAAAAGAACTGGCCTTGCTGTTCCAATACCTGTGGAGGGGACTGTGTATTTATTTAATTTAAAATACTTTTAAGCAGTATTTTGGTATATTTTGATATAAAACTTCTCATATTCTGAACATTCAGTGCTATTTTCTTACTCATCTTTGCAAAGGGAAAAAGGACAATAAAAAAACAAAAAGTAAACAAAGGTAATAGATGGTAATGGATCAGTTAAATTGTGTGTATCGTTGTAGTGTGGATTTGATTTTCTATTTAAATATTAGAATTATTCAACTGAAGTAGCCCCAAATGTGTAGACTTATACAAGCCTTATAAGTTCATTCATTCAGTCAGCTGCATGTAGGCCTAACGGGATTTTATTTTCTATACTTTCATTGCAAATATATGTAAATATTATATTAGAAAAACGAGTCCACTTAACCGTTTTTTTCCGGTTTAGCCCACATTTGTGGCCCTCTTTTGGACGAGCCGAGTAGTGCAGCTGTTCCAAATAACGAAAATCTCGCGAGATTTGGACAACACTTTTGTTTCTGATAATGGCGGCGTTCTGTATGTGTAAACACGCAGCATGGGTTGTGATTATTATTGGCTAGAGTTGAAGTTTTATTGCCAGAAGCGGTGTGTTTATGCATGGAAAATAACTGGAAGGAGGAAATTTAACAGAAGGACATCAAGACGCGACAATTTTTTTTAGCAGGTGAAGTTAAATTTTTGTTTAAAAATTTACTTTACTACATTAACAATTTAATGAGGAAAAAAAACAGACAGTTTATTGCATTCTGGATGCAGGAAACGACCAGCAAGACCAGCTTTACCATCATGGTAGTGGTAGTATACATCAGCTTTGTGTATGTGGAAATCATGTCTGTTTCCAGCAGGGCAGTTGAGGGATTATAATATTCAGCTGATTAAAACAATAAGTTGACGTCTCTTTTTCTCTCTGATTGTGATATTCTCTAAAAACCCGTGCGCCCACACTTATAACTGTTTGCAATCTCCTTGCAATCCTCTCAGATGTCATTAATATTCACCACGTTATTCTTCCTGACATCTCTGTGAAACGATTGCCAGATGTCAGACACTGCCTGCTTCAGCTCAGACCTGGAGACTGAGAGGGTCAAACTTCTTCCTTTTGGTTCTTTTACAGCTATTTTCCTGCTAATGTCTTGTTCCAGGATACAAGGAGTTTTATTTTTAATGTCTTGGAATTCATTTTTCCTTTTCTAGATTAGTTGTAAAACAGAAGTAAGGGGTATTCAGACTTTTGCCTTTAACTGTATATGCTTTCATTTCTTGTCATTGTCGTGTCCTGATTGCTGGTAGCCAGTGTTTTAGTGGTCACCTTCCATTAACATTAACAGTATTTAAGAATAAAATTAGATATGTGTCACATATTGTGCATATCACTGCTACGATGTTCATGTGCCTTTATGTCAAAGGCAGAATGTGAAAAATTTGGTTTCAGTCATTTAGATTTTAGTGTCTGTATCTTTTACTTTGGAAATTGTGTCCTTGCAACTGGTCAACTACTGATTTACGTATTTTAAGTCCATATGTGTAATGTTGTCTGATTCCTTCCTTCATTTGTCTTCAGGATTCAGTTTTGCATCGTCCCCAGAAACATTACCCTGATGGCCCAATCTTCTGTCTGAGAACGATAGAAACACACAAACCAAACACCTTCTGAAGGTCTTTCCCACACACACTTCTAGACTCAGAGACTGAGAGAGGTGTGAGTATGTCCGATCCTGGAACCTGCAGTGATGCGGTTAGTTTAGGAGGAGCAGGACAGGAGGCAGAAGCTGATGGAGATCCACCTTGTGCTGAGCCTCCTCCGCCCTGCACTGAAGAGGAGGCTCAGTCTACTGCCAAACAGCCACCTCTTGGTGAAGGGATGGAGATAGACTTTGGTCGGCCTGATACATGCACCGAGACACTAACAGGAGTTAGTAAGGGTCAGGACGCTGGTTCTTTCTATTCAATTCAGTCATATGAATTAGTTTGATGTGATTCATATTAAGTGTTAAGTTTGTAATCTGTCTTCCACAATTTGTTACATTTTGATCTGTCACTTCATATCAGAAGCATAACAAACATGTAGCGAAATAATCATGTCAGTACAAATATTTCTAATCACTTTATATGCATGATGCACACAATTGTGTGCAGTCAACAAATTATTTTGGAATTGCTGCTCCTGCAACTTTTTTCTATCAGATTGACTTTTTGCATTACCTAATGATGTCACTTAGTGTAAAAAAATATGCTGTTGCGTAGGTTTCACTATGGTTTCACAAAAAAAAAGGATGTTTGACGCATCAGGGATTTCATGTATAACGCAAATTGTCATGCATGATTTCTCTTGTTTGACTTCCCGGACTTTGCTCTCACCTCCTGGTAAGGGTGACAAAAACAGAATGGGCAGAGTTTACAGTCATCTGTTTATTACTGGATTGTTTCTTAGAGTTCTCATCCAATCAGCATAGTTAACAGCATCCAGTTAGCAACTAGGATGATGTGCGGTTTCATTAGTTTTCCATCAAATAATCACATATTCTCTAAATGTGATCTAAGAATTCTCGTCTCCTCCTGATATATTTGGGACAGAAAATTTCTCTTAACTGGCGTATAGTTTTTTTTTTTTTTTTTTTAAATTCCCTTGCATTTGTGCTGCAATGCCTTGTGTTTGTCCTACAGTGTCAGAGGATGCAGGAGAGAGACCTGGAGAATTGATACAAAGAGATGAAGAGTGGCAAGAAACTGAAGAGACAATCACAGTGACTGAGAGAAAAGAGGATGAAGGAGGAGATGAGCAGGAAAACACTGACACAGAGCCCACTGAGTATCAGCGTCAGTAGTAAGTACATTTTGTCCCTTATTTGGCTCTTTATTTGAAAGCTGGTGAAGGATAGTGTGTGTAAAAATTATCATGTCTTTGCCTTTTTTTTTTTTTTTTAATAAAAAAAATATATTTTAAATTAAAAAAAATATTGACCTAATGTTGTTCTCATATGAATTCAGCCTGGGCCTGGATTTCAGTCAGAACCTCCAGATGCTGACAGGGTCCCGGGCAGAATACACACACACTCCGGAGAACTACCTCAGAGGCTGCAAATGGTGAGTAAAGTGTTACGATGTACACAGTCACAAGCATAAAGCAAAGCTTTTGTTCCCTCTTGCCTAAAAGATACTTTAATATTGCTGTTTGCTGGAATTCTGTAATTTGGCTGCAATACCAGCATCGCACCCAATGTGGCACTAGATCATCATAATCATATTACAAAATCACTTTCAGATCAGCTTAGCTTGTAGAGAGAGTGTATAATGTGGTGCTCACTGTATCAGATAACGATGATCTATGTGCTGTGATGCTTTTGGGAAACTTGGCCCAGATGACTCTTATTTTATTATGCACAAAAACATATCCAAATCTTTTAACAAATGTTTCCTAAACTCCGTTAGTTCAGTTTCTGAATGTACATTCTGTTAGTTGACTAAATTACACCGTAGTGTATTCATTTTCGTCGTTGCCAGTATAGCTTGGAGAATTGGTGGCTCTGTTTACATGCACGGATTCCAAACGCACTGTTTATATGCACCCTGAACTCAGCAGCCTCTCAGAAATATGGATTCAGTGCATTATATGGAATCAGAACCAAGTTTATGCACATGCATTTAGCTGAATTTAGTGTTCATAAGGAGAAATCCTGTCAGGGTGAGTCCTGTGAGTGTAACAAGTAGCTAACATTAGTTTAACATTAGTCTCAGCAAAACATTCTCTAGAACAGAAGATTTCATGTCCCACATCATTCTGCTTCGAAATATTAGTTTGATCCCCATTCACCCTCTTTGTGTAATATTGCATTTACGTCAAAATTAAATCATTTTTTCCCCACACGAGTAGTGATCCTGCTTGTGAAAGTAATTATGTAATGGTGAAAACAGAGTTTATCTGGTGATTATTCTTTTGTTTAATGGATTAACTCCCTGTTTCAATCGGGCGACAGGTTTTTTTTTTTCAGATTTTATTCTACTCACATTTAGGTGTTTGAACAAAACGTTTTAATTCCAGTTCAGTTATAATATAAAGGGGCTATAGTTCACCTATAATATCATTATTAAGGGCTTATTGTGCTGCATGCAACATAGAGTTAAATTGAACTTGAAAGAATAAAGATGGTTAGATGGTGACATGTAGGTTAATCAGCTTCATCAGTACACCTGATTCAAAATTCATTCCAACTGGCACATATGAACAGCACACATATAAACCTAGATCTAACACAAACACCTACTCTGGCTCTCTCTTTTCTTTTTTCTTCTGCCCTCTCTGTGTCTTTCAGGGCTCCAGATGGTTCCTGTATCCTCTCGAACAGTGCAGATAATGTGCTGCGTGTGTATAATCTCCCGCCTGAGCTCTACAGCAGCAGCTGGGATCTGCTCTCAGAGATGGTCAGCCTCAGAACCACAGCAGCATCATTATTTATACTTTGGCAGTGTTTTATTTAGAACTGGGGCCTAATGAGTCCATCAGCATTGATGATATGGAAGTCGATGCCTACTGTCATATCAGTTTGGAATGTTATTTTATCAGTAGTTTAAGTAGAGTTGAAGGATGCAAAGCAGTGCACGTTTGCATGTACAGCGTTTACCATACTAACTGAACGTGAGGAATTTGTTCCTGGTTTGGGTTTTGTACTCAAATCTGTGGCATCCTATAAATGCATCTTTAATTATAGCCTCTTTACTTGCCACTGTGATTATTAGCACTGCTCAGCAGAGGGTTGGCTGTGTGTCCTGTTGTATATTACTGCAGATTTCATGTAGAGTAATTTCTTACCTTAGAAGGTCACTGTAACAAGGCCACTTCTCACTGAATTGGAGGTCATTTCTTTCCAATTCATATAAAAAAAAGAACCACTTTTGTGATTTGGTCAGCTTGGATATTTCAGAATTCAATTAAAGTTTATTTGTATAGTGCTTTTATAAATAGATCACAAAGCAGCTTTGCAGAAATCCAGATGTAGATTTGGATCGCGAATGAGCAAACAAGGTGACAGTGGAAAGAAAAACACTCAGAGACCCTATGAAGATGAGACCTTGTGGGGGACCAGACTCAAAAGGAACCCCATCCTCTTCTGGTGAAATATGAAAAGCATTTTCAAAAGGGCGGAAAATTCTAAAATTGTAATATGACACAGAATAATTTATCGTAATTAAAAATATATATATTTACTGAATCTTACTGTGTTATTCTGAATGGCAGGTTTTATACTAACCGTATACTTGGTTCCAAATAATCCCCACCGGTTTGTTGAGTTTTCAGACCAGTCTTTTATTATGCTTATGGAACATGTTCATGGGACAAATGCACACTGCATTTATGTGATCTTTATATACTCTATACTATATCATCTTCCTTTGCTGCTGGAAAAGCATTATTTAAGCAGCCTTGATAGCTTCTCCTTCATACAGCACATGCTCCAGTCAATGAGAATATTGATTTTCAAACACTCTCAGGTTGTTAAAGGAAACGATCTCAGTGGAAAAGTGTATTGACGCACAAGGCCAGTAGTCTGCAACACGGGTTGATTGAAGTGCGGATAATGTCTTAGAAGTCTTAAAGCCCATAATAATTGATTTCCTCTGCTTATCTACATCTAGAGTCCGGTGCTGCGGATGACTGAAGGAGACACCATCTATGACTACTGCTGGTTTCCAAAGATGAGCTCTTTGGATCCAGACACCTGCTTGTGAGTAAATGTCCTCATCTGTCAGCTCTGCAGTAAGAAAAATATTGAGGCACTGTATGCATACTGTTATCTGAAGCCAAAGAAAATGGACTAGTTACACAGTCTGGAATTGATCTAGATTGATTTATGTTCCATAAACATTATCATGGCAGTGTTCATCTTCTAGTGATAGACATGGTCTCTTTTTTTTTTTTTTTTTTTTTTTTTTTTTTTTTTTTTTTTTTTTTTTTTTTTTTTTTTTTTTTTTTTTTTTTTTTTTTTTTTTTTTTTTTTTTTTTTTTTTAAGTGAAGAGATCCAGTTATATATATTAAGCTAATTTGGCCTATATACTGGAAGAGACCACTCCAATCAGGATAGAAATTTGTCCTTATAAGATAAAGGTGAACAGTTAGAAGAACTTTGTATTGATTTGCAGTGATGCTCCCTTCCCTCTAAGGACAAGTGGAGAAAAACCATGCCAGCTTTTCCTTTAATCTGTCGCCCCTCTGTAACTTTGCAGAATTACTTCCCATTATTCCACTCCCTATAATTGGCTTGTCATTTACACTTTATGGCATGGTATCGAAAATCTGGGAACTTTAATTCTTTTTCAGACTAAAGGAGAAGGTCTGCAGGTTTCTGACGTGCAAGGTCCAGCATCTTAGATGAGGTTATATATTTTGCGCAAAGAGTGGAGTTGTTCATCACTTGAGCATCATTTTGACATTGCAGGACTCCTGAGGTCTCCCAATGGTGTTTCATATTTCATTCACAAAGCAGCCTGGTGTACCATATAATTCCAGATGTCTTATTGCTTGTCCAGAATTCATGACTCTTATCTGCCCGTCTGCCAAATCGTCTGTCCCTCGGCTGCCCTGATTTTTTTTTTTTTTTTTGGGGCACTCTTTGAAATTCAACTCCTCACTAGACAGATTGAGGGGAAAAAAGAGAAACTTTTCATCAGTAATCTAACCTCTGCTTGCATCATTGTACATGTAGGGCAGGCCACAGTGCTGCTGGAGGTGATTATGAAAAATCTAAGTGGTCTCTTTATCTTCCCTCTTCAGCCATTTCCATCACCCTTGGTCTCATACAGCATCTCCCTTTTTTATTGAGCATCGTTATTGTGCACGAATAAGTGTCCCAACAGCCTCATTATTTTTTTTGAATGCAGACTGGCCGACATCAATGCAGGCCAGCTGTCTCCAAGGAGATTCCTGTTGTCACAGGCACTGGCTGTAATGCTGCTAAAGGGGGGCTTGTTAACTGCATCCCCCCCCCCAAGAAAAAAACACACACACCCACACACACACACACACACACACACTCAATGGTCTGATCAAACACACTGCATGAATACGATCACCCTGTGGCAACAGAAAACTAGGGGTGATGAGGTCAAGGATGAGATCCCAGGCAGAAGGAAGATGTAACGATGAAGAGGAGAGCAAGAGGAAGATGCACTCAAAGGAAAAGACCAGTAGAGATCAAACCTGAGCAGAGAGACTCTCAAAACAATGCTCTGCTTCTGAAGTTTGTTCAGGCTGCCAGCGGGAATGAGAGAAAGGAAAACCATGGAAACATTTAGCCATGATTGTGAGTGCTGATCCTGTGCACACATGCTGGGGAAACTGTTGAAACATTCTGAGAATTGTAATCTAAAGTGGGATTTGCCATTAACATAGGCCTCTACCATTGACTGCGCCTTGCAGGGAAACATCACAGATTTCTTTTTGTTTCTTCTTCCATCTTAGCTCCCGAAGCATGATCTCTGTCTCATATTCAGAAGGCAAAGAATGTAAGCCTCCCTTAGAGACGATCAAGCGGATCTGCTTTGTTTTGCTTTCTGGGAAATGGTCCAGCCTAAACTGTGAAAGTGCACTGCCATAATTGTTTCTTTTTCCCCGAGCAAGAACAAACGGAATGATGAGAGAAGAGAATACAGTTTCTCGCATGGACGGCTGTGTAATTACGCCACAGTTAAATGCGTTGTATTTAAAGCTTCCTCATTTCTGACTAGTTAGGTCTCTGCTTCTTAAGCAAATGGAACAACATGGGGTGCAATAGAATGAAATGGACTTAATTGCCTGTGCAGCTGTGAAATTTTTCTTAAGCTAATAGGCTTATGATAGCGGCTCACTTTAATTGTTCCGTGTATGATTTCTGAGTTATTCTGTTTGTCTGTCTTCCTCCAGTATTGCTAGCAGTAGCCGTGACAACCCAGTCCACATATGGGACGCTTTCTATGGTAACCTCTGCGCCACCTTTCGACCCTACAACCACCTGGATGAGCTGACGGCAGCCTATTCATTGTGTTTCTCTCCGGATGGCTCGCAGCTCTACTGCGGATTTGATAAGACAGTCAGGGTGTTCTACACAGAGCGCCCTGGTCGGGAATGTGAGCAGAGGCCTACTGTCGGTGAGAGATCACACTACACTCTCTCTCTGCTCTTCCGAGAACCCTCACTCGCTTCTTTGTGTACAGTGCATGAGAAAGTGACCTGCTGTGCTGGAGATGGAATGAAATGATAATGTTGATGATGTTTGTAATTATTTTGCTCTGGCACCAAATTAGGATTCTAGTCTCCAAAAGTTAAACTAATAATTTAGCAGGCAGGGTTTGATTGTGCTTGTTATGGGCTTTAAGAGAGACATGAGAGGAATGAAAAGCAAAGTTAAAATGCTTTTTCAATTTTTTTTCTTTCTTTTCTCCTTCTTTGTACCCTATCACATTCCATCTTTGTCTGTCTGTCTGTCTATCTGTCTCTCTCTGTCTCAGTGAAGAAACAGGGCCAGAGTGGTATAATCTCATGCATGGCATTTAGTCCGTCTCAGCCAGTGTACGCCTGCGGTTCATATTCACGAACAGTGGGTCTATACTCATGTGAGGACGGATCAATGTTGGCTCTCCTGCCTCAGCGCCACCGTGGTGGAGTCACACACCTACTCTTCTCACCGGATGGCAACCACCTGTACACAGGCGCCCGCAAGGTGAGTGTGTGTGAGTCGGGTTAGATGATGGATGATAGTGTTTCTGCTTCATGCGCATGAAGAGATAACGCCACACTAATATACACAAGCATACACCACACACACGCATGGAGTGCATTAAATTGATAGTTAATGTTGATCATCATGTGCATTATTTTGTTGCAGTTCATTAAGAACACCTGTTTAGTGCCTAATGAACTGGCATTTTAGACTATGGAGTAGCAATAATATGTTGAGATATTATATAATGACCTCTCGGTGTACATTTTTCTTCAGGTGAGGATCAATTCTGTTTTTCTGTATTTAGATGAAACCCTGAAACTGAACTGTGTGTGTTTGCAGGATCCAGAGATCCTGTGTTGGGATCTGAGAGATCCGGGTCAGGTTTTGTTCTCGCTACCCAGAAATGTGACCACTAACCAGCGCATTTACTTCGACCTAGATCCGTAAGTTACAGCACAAAGTGAGAAAACATGGATACATTTTTATTTGCTTTCATTGTACAGCACTTTGGTCAACAGTTGTTGTTTTTAAATGTGCTTTATAAATAAATGTGACTGCCTGACTGACATGTGCTCGAGATATCCTCTTGGCTCCTGTTGTATCTCAGATGAGTGTTGGTTGTGCTTTTGGCGCAGGTCTGGCCGGTACCTCGTGAGTGGAGACACAGAGGGAGTGATGTCAGTATGGGACACATTCACTGCCCCTCCTGATTGTAATGAAGAGGTGCTGAGGCCTGTGCTCCAGTTTCAGGCTCACACAGACTGCACTAATGGCATCAGGTATCACCAGTCATACCTCTCCAGCAGTACTGCTTGATCATGTAGAAGGATTTTGTACAAACCTAAGGCCTTGTTTTCTTTTAAGAATTAAAGAAAAGTCTAATAAGCTTCAGTGGATTAACTCTGTAAGGATGGTTCACACATGACAGTTGGGCTGACTGTTTTATCACAGATGATATGATATGATTGCAGCCTGACAGGAAAAGAGTCCGCTTGTGTGTATCGATTAAAAAAAAAATTGTAAAAATTGTAGTGATTTAATGTTGGCTATGAAAATTCAAATGTGGGTGGGGGAGGGGAAACACCTGCATAGGGTAAATTCCTGAATTTAACTGCAAGTGGATAGGGCTTTCTCAGTCAACAGACAACCAGAGACCGCTCCTTGTCCTGATAGGTTGTGTCTTGGTGGCCCACGTCTTTAGTTTTATTTACTGTTTTTATTAATTTTATACAGAGACTGGGTTGCTAGAGAGCATGGAGTTTTTCCACTTTTCCTAGATATTTTATTGACATCTACCATATGCAGACAACTTCAACAAATATTACCAAAAGATCACTATTAAAAATCACTATTTGCATGAATTATTATGTAAAATACTCACTAATAGGAATAAACCTTCCCAGTGCCTCCCCTGCAGTTTGTGCCATTGGTATAATAGAAACGTGTCCTCTTTTAAATGTTTGTCTCTTGTTTGCATCTTCCCCCTAGTCTTCATCCTTTTATGCCATTAGTGGCGTCCTGCAGCGGTCAGCGTCAGTTCCCGTGGCCAGGAGACAGCGATGACTCAGACTTAGAGGAGGACAGGATGATGACATCCAGCGACATCAGAGAGGACAATGGGCTCGTGCTGTGGTGGGCGGGGCCACTGGGTTCAACCAGTGAACAGGGGCAGGAAGAAGGGAGCACGGCTTGAGAACTTATCATCTGTAACTGTTCCATTTTTCGTGAACTGGACCAAGATTTAAGAACTGCCTGGTTGCAGTAATGACTGTGAAAGGGATTTGTATGTCATGTATAATGTCTTCCAGAGACAGTCTTAGAAACAATGAGCTAAAGACTTTACAAGCTTGTCTATATAATCAATAATGTGTTTTGAGTGAGGTCTTTCACAGATTCTGATGGCAGAGGAAAAGGATTTAAAAGCTCAGTTAATTTTTTTTTTTAAAAAACCGAAGGCCTAAGTCACGCAGTGAAATTTTTCAATCCATTAGTGAAGTAATTCAGTATAATGTGACCAAGGACTTTTAAATGTTTTTTTTTTTTTTTTTTTTTTTTGGTTAAGGGAATTGGATTCTCTTTAGTGCTTGTGTTACACTGATCACTCCCCAGTAGGAAATTTACTTCTTGTTTGTTTTTTATCTTTGTTTGCGGCAACTGAGAAAAGCCTTTCGCTCTTTTGAGAAATTGAAAAAGACATTTCCTTGAATACAAAGTTGTTTAAATGGTCATGTTGGAGATAAGAATGGAGGCAAACACTGAATCATTGCTTGGCATTCTGGGTACTTTTTCCTCCACTGCCCTCCCAATCTAATTCTTCTGCTCCGGTGAGACGCTGCTTCATTTATTACATCTTCTGTGTGTAGTGCTGCCGTGTACATCTGTAAATCATTTTTTCGTCAATGATAACATGAATGTAAGAGCCAGCTTTTGAGAATTTTTCTTTGCTCTACAACCCCGGTGAGTCTGGATATCCACACAGATTTGTACATGTTTTGTAGGATATACAAGTAGTGGAGCTGAATCTAATTAACCGTCTCACGTAGGCTATTTACAGGGCTCTATTTATAGATTGTAATTGACTTTATAAAATTCTGTCTCTTGAAGTGCCTGATCACTGAAGGTGCAGTCTGACTTTTTTTTAAACGTGCTTCGAGATGTACAATAATTGTGACTCTTCAAAGATACATTTAAAAAACTGATGCAGAATATTGTCAGGTAATAAATGTTCACGAGTTTGAGGTTTGTGGATAAATGAAATAGGCTCTACCTCCAGCTGGAACAGAGCTGCTCAGGATTACTAGAGATACATCGATACCTATCCTAGTACCAAAAACACATACACATATACAGAAGCAGACTTGTCTGAATGATACCCTAATTCTTATACATCCTAAATCGTTGATTTTCCATCCAAAATCAAGAAAAACAAGCAAAGCACTCTGGCGTCTACTCATGGTGGTGAGGGATGATGGTATTTTTCGTAACCAACACTGTGAAACATTACCCATGTTCTTACATGGTGACTTATGGTGAAAATGGTCGAAACATCTAATTTGTGGTCACACAGGTGCTGTAGTTTGCTATGCAGCACTTGCCAGGTGCTAACAGGGAAACCATTGCCACAGCCAATAACTTCAGATTTAAAGCCTGCTTTAAAGAGGTCTGTGTGAATGCAGTTCATGAGTTTGACCACAAGAGGTGCCGTTTAGGTTGCACTCAAAGAACTAACGTCAACTAAATTTCATACATGCTATCTCTCTCTTTGCATAGCTGGAGTTTTGTCAATTTATGGGATCATATATTGTGTTTCCTTTCAACATTTTGTGCCAGTTGTGTTTTTTTTTCTTGCTTATGCTTTTTTTAATGTGTGAATACATAAAGAATAGAAGTTTAATAAGCAAAAACATTGAAGCAAAGCATATTAAGTAACCTGCACTGTGGGAGGTGAGTCACGCAACTTTCTTACATACACGCTTCACTAACCACAAACACAAAGGCATCTGCTCTTGTATCCGGTGGATCCATTTATTCTTTAGTGCTAAGCTGCAGCAGGCTTCTCTTGTGCTGTCCGAGTTGCTTAGTGACCAATTTCAGAAAGAGGGTGCGGAAGTGAGTAGAAAGTCAAGTGTGTTTTAAAGGGTCTAATTCTGGTGCACCAGAAGAGTAAGGGCACTGGAGAGTAGACTTTTAAACACAAGGCCTAAGGAGAGGATGTTCAGCAGGACCAGGAGTCACAGAAAATACACATTTTAGAAAAGTGCCAAATACATCATGGGCAATACCAGTTACAGAGGGCCTTTAATAGCAGTGGAAGGAAATGTAAAAACTTAATAAATAAGCCGAAGCCTTAACCAAATCGTTGCACTTTTGATTTTGTTCTTGAGTGAATTAGTTCAGTTTAATTAATTAGTTCAATTGAATCAGTGTTTTAAAATAGTATTCCCATAAGAATATTGCAGCTTGTGGAAAGAAATTTCTTAGCTAAACTGAACTCAGACTTAGACTGCCTTCAGTGCTAGTGTTGTGTAATGCTATGGTGCTCAAAGTGGGCTCTGGGGACCCCCATCGGTCCATGATGTATATCCAGGGCCTCCCTGACTGTATTGCATTTTTATATTGCATGGCAGTGGTGGAGCTGTCTACTAGTACCGAGGTTGTTATTCTTATTATTTAGCTATTGTAGTTGTAAGCCTAATTATCTGGTCACCTGAAATGAAATGTGCTCATCTAAAACTCAATAACTAAAAAACAAGTATGTATAATACTTAAAAATTGAAAATTTTGAAAAATTAAACCCTAAATTTGATAAAGCCAGAAAGTGCTGTTAATATAAACGGTTTTAAATCTTTATCAGGATGAGTGGAAAAATCAGGAATAAAAAAGCTGTAATGGCTGAATTCATGTATAGTGTGGTGCATATTTGCTCTGCTGTTCTTAAAGTTAATCATGATGTGATCATTAGGGGGTCACAGGAAATTCTTTTACCCTGGAAGGGGTCCATGGCTGCAAAAAGTTCAAGAACCTCTGGTGTAATAGACTGTGTACTCCTCCGTAGCAATACTGTCTTGCAACACTTTGGGTTTTGACATGTGGTTCGTTTATGGCTGGGCCTGATCTGTGACTCACAAAAGCCTTTCTTGAAAATACAATTTTTCCACTTTGAGCCAATTTGTGATTTCTCCACAGAGCCCACATATCACATATTACACACTTTGATCTCAGACACATTATTGTGTTTGTCACCTGTTTTCTTCCTTCTTCCTCCTTCAGTCTCTCTGTACTTACTTCTTGTTTCTCCCACACACTTAAGAAACTTTTGCTGTGTCTCAGCACTTCCACAATAGCATGTTTCCAACTGGAAGGCAGAACAGAACATTCTCTTCCTTGTAACGACCTGAACACAGCCATATGATGACAGTCCCCTAATTGCTAGGCTCCCTCTCCAAAGCTAGACAAATGACTGTGGCATTTTCAAGTGCTGCATACGCCCCCTTATCTCTCTGAAGGCCTGGAGTTCGGCTGACTTTCTCCAAGCACCCACTCTTTTCGACCTGTCCTTTCTTCAGCCCGGGCATAATTGTTGCTCTTGTAATGTAAAAAGGTAAAAATTGATTCCTTCAGCACTAGGAGAGAAGACTACTTGTCTACTTACCTCCACCACCATCATGGATGGTCCTGTACACTTCAGTCCCAGACTCACCAAGCATTCTGCTGTTGTTGGTGGTGATGGTGAATCCCAGTTAGTCCTGAATGAAGGCCATCCTTCCATTGTTGAGCAGAAGCCGAATTCCTGCTAATTTCAGAAAATAGAGTAGCAGTTCCCATTCCAGTTCTTAAGGATCACAATCCACTCCACATTTTTGTTCCTGCCTTAAATATACTGGAGGCATTTAATCAGTCACTGCTGCAAAAGAGCAACAAACGTGGGCTACCTTGTGGGCTTCTGTTTCTGGAATACAAAGTATTTCTAAAGATAACCATATGAGAATTTTAAATTTCCAAGAACTCATAAGGCCATGCTACAGTTGCAAGGTTTGATACAAATGTGTACCACCAACATCCAACCAATCAGGACCAATCTCTACCAAACCAGCCAATCTCTATGTGCTTGTCAAGCTCTCCTTCCTGCACTAGCATTTGGCGATTTTAGGATTTTTACATTTCAACACACTTTTTTTTTCTTTAATCTTCTACACCTGTACACTGTAAAGATTTATAATCACACTATCCAGTGTCACCCAGAAGAGGTTCTCTTTTGAGTCTGCTTTCTATCGGGATTTCTAGCTCAGCTTGTCTCAGGGAGTTTTTATTTGCTGCTGTCACCTCTGGTTTGCTCATTAGGGATCTAAATCTACTTGAGGATTTCTATAAAGCTCTATTGTTAAACGTGCTATATAAATAAAATTTAATTGAGAAGAATCTAACTGGGTGGCACAATTAGCACTGCTATATCACAGCTCCAGGGTCCCTGGTTCAATCGTCATCTTGGGTTACTTTTACCTCCCAGAAAATGTGCCAGTAGCTCAGGGGTGTCCAATCTTATCCGCAAAGGGCCGGTGTGGGTGCAGGTTTTCATTCCAATCAAGCAGGAGCCACACCTGTTTCCGCCAGTTGATCTCAGCTTTCAGTAGACTCAGGTGTGGCTTCTACTTAGTTGGAATATAAACTTGCACCCACACCGGGTAAGATTGGACATCCCTGCAGTAGCTGGATTTGCCATGCTAAATTGTCCTACATGCAAATGTTTACATTTGATGCCTTTAGCCAAAGCAAATATTACAATTGACCACATGAGGGTTAAGGGTCTTGCTCAAGGGCCAACAAGGACAGCTTCTAGGTACTAGGATTTGAACTTACAACCGTCTGATCAGTAGTCCAGCACAGTAACCCCTGGGCCACCACTACCTGTGTGTGTGCTTGGCTTCCTGCAATGGACTGGTGTCATATTCAGGATGTGTCCCTGGCTCACACCCAAATCCTGGTTCCAGATCCACTGCAACCCTGACCAGGCTAAAATGGTTACAGAGGATTGAATTGAATTCAATTGAATTGAACTGAATTTAAAGCAAATCGAATTGAATTGACCTAGCATGTTTTGGGGGCTTAGTTTTGAAGGTAAAACCAAAGAGATTTGTTCAAGTTTCAAAACAACTCCCATCAGCTAACTTTTAGCAATACCACAGATGGCACATTTAATTGCCTTTTGTATTTTAAAATGACTAATCAGCTGGTCCCAGACTTTAGTTCAGCTAATGAGTGTGAGTGGTTTCTGAAGCCGTGAACTTTGCCCTTATTGTACAAATATTTCCAAGATATTCAAGAGAATTCTGCCCCAGTTTGCTCTGCCTTCACTAATTATGAACAGCATAACACGGTCCCAAGCTTGCTTCTCCATTGCCTTCTAGCAGGAGATGGACCGAAGGCGGTCGTGGCAGTTAGGGAGCTGCCATTGTATGTTTGGAGCTGTGAGGAGACCTTGCGTAATGGTCTGTAATTGCTTGTGTAATTGCTCTCTGGGGAGAGTGTACAGCAGCCAAGGCCTGAGACTGATCTCATCTTCAAAAACTGAATACATTCAACCCTGCCAGCCCTGATCATCCATCGTTGTCTTTCATTCTCTCTCTATCCCTCCCTCACTCCATCTCTCTGTGTTTCCTCCATCTGTCTGTCTCTCCGTGTCTATGCTTCTTTCTCCCTTCTGTCTCCCTCAATCTTTCCTACTAATTCATCATTTAGGTCCACCTCCTCTTCAGTCTCGATCTGCTCCTCTTGCCATTTGTCTGCCTCTTGTACTCATTTGACTTCTCTCTCTGTGCAGACGCTTCGCGTTCAGTTGCAGGCAGCAATGTAGGTAGAGCTGTAGGCCCGGCTCAGGCCTGATGCCTGGGGTGGAGGAAGTGGATGAAGGGTGAAAAAGCTTGACTTTTGAGAATATGGGTGCAAGCTGTAATCATAGAGATTTACCTGACCAGAAGTGAAAACTATTTTACATTATTGTAGTTTGTTATTGTCCTTTAATTGAGAATACTTGTACCCTTAGTCAGTTACATTTCCATCTAAAAGATCTTTTTTTTTCCTTTTGCCTGGCTACCAATGCAATAAATCATGTTTCTGTGCATTCCAGCTTTAATTATTAGCTGTATTTAAAATGGATGGGTACAGTGACGCAACAGGTAGTTGTTGCCTCACGGCTCCGAGGGCCCCAGTATAATTCTGATCTCAGGTTACTGCCTGTGTGCACTTTCGCATGTTCTCAATGTGTCTGCATGGGTTTCCTCCAGATTCTACAGTTTCCTCCCAAAATCATGCCAGTAGGTGGACTGGCTACTCTAAAGTGCCCCTAGGTGTGAATGAGTATGTGAATGTACAGTATGTGTGCATGGTGTCCTGTCCTGCAATGGACTGGTGACCCATCCAGGGTGTATTCCTGCCTCACCCCCAGTGTTCCTGGGATAGGCTTGAGCAGGTTAAGGTGCTTACTGAAGATTAACTTCTAATTTCACTTATTTCTTCTAATTTCAGTCAGACAATTTTTAACTTTTACTCAAGTATTTATCCTTGGCCTCACTTCCACTTTTAACTGAGCACAATTTTGACATCATACCCATATTTCTGTACTTTTCCCAACTCTGACTTGCTGTGACCCTGACCCTGATTTGCATAAAATTATAAATATGCGTATGTCTCAGATTTTATGCAATAGTAAAATCCTGCACACAAAACAACAAATGTGTAATAATAATGTCAAATGGGTCAAATGATTTGATGAAGCATATCTTTGGGAAAAATACATTTTCATACAAGTCGACTTTATCTGACATATTTTTTAGGCTATCATTCACATGATATCATGATATGTTGAAAATATGTATCCAGTGAAACATATCACTCATTCAAACGTCACTTGTTGAACACACTGACCTTTGAATACAGTGATCATACTGCATTCCAGGGAACTGTCTTCTTTGTTGGTCACTGAGGCTACATACTGTATATAGGGTATGTGAGGAATAAGTATCTGGGTCCATTTTGCTTTGTCTTGTCAGTCATCTGATCCCTCTGTGTGTGATTCCCTGGCACTCTCTCTCTCTCTCTTTCTCTCTCTCTCTCATACACACAGGAACGTATGAGGGAGTGTGTACTGACAGCATTCCAGAGTGTAAGGGAGGAGTGCATGAGTGGGGCTCAGAGGGAGAGACAAACTCTACAACGCAAACATACGGAGGAGATATCTCAACTTCAGGACAGGCAAGAGTGTGAACACGCACACACACATCCTTCTCTGCTCCATATAATATCTTACTGAAGCACTCTTTCTTCATTAGTGTGTTTCACTTGGCTCTCTCTGTCTCTGTTGCTCTCATTCCCTCTGTTCCTCTCTCTCTCTTTTTCACTCTCATCACTTTTCCTCATCATTTTTCAAACTTTGTTCTTTATTATTACTTTTTCCATGACTATTTCTGTTACTTGTGTCCTCATCCAACTTTCTGTAGTGTGATAACTCAGCTGGTCTAAATGTGTATGTGTGTATGTGTTTGTATGTGTGTGTCTCTGCGTGTCTGCCTGTGTGTATGCATGTGTGTGTGTGTTGTGGGCTGCAGCAGCTGCAGGACAGTCTGGATGGAGTCTGTAGGGAGTGGATGCAGTATGAGGCAGAGCTTAAGGTCAGAACTCATAACGAGGTCATCATGAATAAATGAACAGCTCCGAAATGGGCCCGGGTCCAATGTAGCATCTGCACCTCACTACGCTGACCAGCACAACCCACAGACCCTTTCTCTCTCTCTTTCTCTCACTTTGTGCCAGCACATCTCCTGACTTTTATTTCCTGTTAAACTTGCTGATGTCATTGCCTTGGCTTTAGCCCTTCAACCTGCTTCTCTGGTCTCTCTCGCCCAAGGTGCTGCAGCCTCCTCATCATCACTGATATTTCCAGCTTGTGGTTGTTGTTGTTTTCTGCTTATCCGACCCTGTCTGCATCCGCTATAACGCTCACACTAGGCTGCTGCACATTCATTATTTCTCTCTCTTTGACATATTTTTCACATCTCTCTCCTCCTTCTCGTTCTCTCTCTCTCTCCCCTTCTCTCTCAGAACGTGCTGGTGAGCTACAGGCTGTTTGTTCGTCTGACTGACTCCTCTGTCCACTCTGAAAGGGAGATATTGGCTGCAGGTCCAGTATGCGTAGAGAACATCAAGTGCACTCAATGCAATGTAACAGGTTAACGTCCAAATGATGTAGTCCACATGGAGACCACACCTAATCATGATGTCCCGACATAACATCCATAGAACTCTGGGAATGTCTCTCTGTGATTAACATGTTATCATTAAGCCAGCGTAATTTCATCCTTGCTCTGCTGAAATATTGCTCCAACCGGATTTACCTTAACCCACAGGTTGCTGTCCTACACATATTAATGGTTTCCCTGCTCCCTGCTAATCAGCTAATTGACAACCCTTCCTGAACTGAAGTGGGCATATCAGAGCAGGGAAAAACACCAAAATGTGCAGGACACGGGGGTTCTCCTCGTACACGGCTGGGAATCTTGTCCTTACGAGTGAAGGAGGCTGTTGTAAATGATTATGTCCACAGGGTGGCACTGCAGGCAAAGCTTTCCAGCTTCATTGCTTCACTCCCCATCATCCAGTACCCATTTCAGCTCTAATGTAGTTAGTGTGTTACCTGTTACGCGTATTTGCAGCCAACTAACACGTCTGCGTAACACTTTGGGAATGTGTGGATAGAACAAGCGGTGCATTGGACTTTATTTGCATGACACGTAGGATAGAAAGTAAGTGTAGTGTGACCTATATGCCGCAGGTTATTTGACGCCTGGCAGCAAACTCATTAGTGTACATGGTGTTAATATGACATGCGCTGTTTCCGGTGGGTCCACCCGGGGGCGCACTAACGCATTACCGTGTTTCGATAGAGCAGGCTGTAGGCTACTATTTGTTATTGTTTAGTACTGTAATATGTGGTATTGGACGTGTACGTGTGGATTCTCAGGATGGAGCAGAATAAATAAAGGGCTGGGAGAATTGTGCAGGCTGGATAACACCGCCTCATGTTACGTTTAATAAAACCCCAAAGAAAAATCCACTCGGTTAGTGCAGCCGCCAGCCGGAAGATAGGGCTTTCCCCCTTTCCCCTCCCTCCCCTTTTCTCCAACAAGTCAGTCTGTCAGCGAGCTAGGACAAATCTCACCACAAGGCTTTTCAGCAGCAAGTGAAGGAGACAGGAGCACGAAGCGCTCTACTAAAGCCATAACCCACCGGGATTTAGCCATCCAGCACCACCGCACACTCATTCTCTGCTTTATGCCTATCTATTGAGCGCATTAATCAGTGTGCTAGAGTTTAAAATTGATTTCTGCTTTCTTTGTTTGGTTGTTTGTTTTTATGCACATGCCCACATCTGAGCCCTGCACGCCAGGCACGATCGGTTTCGTCGAAATCCAGTGCGCAAGAAGCAACCGGAGAGAGTGAAGCGCTCAGAGCGCTGAGGAATAGCGAGGAGAGCGCAGGAGAGAAGAGGAGGAAAAACAAGGAGAACAAGAAAGGCACCGTCGCGGTTTGCTTTCTGAGAATGTAACTTTGCGAGGCCAAGAAGCGCATTTCGTTTTAATCATACATCCATCTGTTCTCATGCTTTGATTTTTTTTTTTATTTATTTTTTTTTATTTTTTGCATCCTTCATCTCTTGGAAGAAAAACGCAGCAGAAGGAAGGGACGAAAAGGGTAATGGGAAAGAAGAGAGATCTTGCAGCCGAAGACAGCGCGAGAATTTCAATAAAATTAGACTCTTGCCAGTTGTAAAGCTGACAACCCCGGATTAAAAAGCGACTCTGTGTCAGGATTGCTGCTGTTAGTGGAGTTTTCTTTCCACGACTGACAGAGCACAGACTTTGAGGAAAGAAGATAAAGCCGACAATTAAGAAATACTAGACTAGTCGTTTTGGGGCTTTCTGTAAAGTGTGCCTTTACAGAATATTTAGTGGGATTTCATCTGCTTCATCTCAGAGCGGATAATCCAAACTCGACAGTAATAAACCGTGCGGGGGTTTTTGTGCCTTTGGTTTTGTGTTGATATCCATGCGGACACATTGCGCCTTAACGCACTGACGGATTCCCCTGTAGCCTTACTGAGCTTTAGGCTTTGTTCCTGAAGGCTTCCTCCTACTGTGTTCTGGGGGAAAATCTCCTTTATCCATGATGGGGGAACGCAGACCGGGTTCTGGGCTTGACATGGCGAGTCCGAGCTGTGCAAACGCGCTGGGATTTCTGCTCATATTATTGGTGGATTTACTCGGAATCACGGCGACGAACATGGAGCCAATCTACTGGAACTCCCTGAACAAAAGGTAAGAGCCCAAACTAAAGCCAGCGCAGACTGTAGGCTGGTTATTTCCGACTGCTTTCTGATATTTAAAGTGCTTAGGGTAGCTGTAGATCATGTCAAACTCCTGGACTGTGGAACGCGTCTCCGGCACTCGGGGATACAGACGTGCCAGGCTGTGTTAGAGAGACAGGTCCTCTCAGGGGCTAATCAGAAAGACTGCACGAGTCCTGAGCATCAGTGCAGACTCATAAACGCCACATTTCATCCACTGTGGACGGCTGGGACATTTTACGACACGTTTATGGATGCGTTGGCTTTTATAGGCGCTCTCATTTAGATCCTGTCGCTTTGCATTAAAGTGTATGGAGCAAACACCACACAAACATTTCCACATCTGCACCGGGCTAGCCCTGGCTCAGGTCATTCTAATAAGCTATTGGAAACATATAAAAACAACAACAACAACAACAAAGAAACAAATATGTATTTTCAGTGCAGGAAAATGAACGTGGCCTGTCCATCTTAAATGAGTCTATATATATATATAGATAGTCTATATACAGTCTATAGGATTAAATAATATATATAATTTTTTTTTTTATTAGTTGGTTGGTTAGTTGCCAAGTCTGTTCAGCCTCTACTGCGCTCCTCGTGAGGTTGCTTTGTATATAATTCTAAATCATTTTATGTCTAATGATGTATGCATAAAATGTATACCAATTTGCCAATCTATTTCTGTGTGCAAGAAAAAAAAGTGCCCTTCATCCTCACGCTATTTCATAACTCTTTCTTATGTATTACTTATCACTTGCCTCTATTGCCAAAGCAGGAAAGGCAAAGGTTCAACAAATTTCATGATTTCATTATGTGCACTGCTTTAGGCTATCTGAGACTTTGACCAGGATTTACGGATCGTTTTGAATCAACACAAGCAAACACAGGCACGTCGAAAGCCGCACACAGGCTAGATAGGTCAGTGTCTGCCTCAATAACAGTAACACACTATACAGCTGTACAGTGGGGCAATTAGTGCAGTGGAACAGTTCCTGGCCTAACTGGAGGTATATGGAGGGCCAGACCATAATGGGTAGCAACCCCCTACACACACACCCTTTTGTCATTATCCGCTTGTTTAAGTGGACACCCGGCGTCATGGGACTACTTCTAAATCGGCATGTGGGTTATGAGGGGCTATTAGCCATGCCATGGCGCTCCTGAAAGACGGGCCGCTGTTTTAATGTGGCCGTCGCTGGGAGAAAGAGAGTGTGTGTGTGTGTGTGTGTGTGTGTGTGTGTGTGTGTGTGTAAGGGGGATGGGGGGAGTCTCTGCGCGTTTTCTGCGTGACCCGTTTATTGCATGACTCAGACTGTGCGGTGATTAACGCACTTTAGCAGCGGCGCTACTTTTCACACTCCAACCTGTTTCACTTGTTTGATTTTACACTTCTCAATCCATTTCATTTCTCTCTTTCCTTTATCATCTCTGTCTCAAACTGCAGCTACACACTACACTCCAGCATCAGGAGAAACACACACACACACACACACACACACACACACACTTGTTGGGTGTGAGACTGTACAGGCCAGGGCATGCCACTTAGATTAAAAGTAACCATGTGCAGGTCAGTCTGGCCTGTAATTAATCTGACCTTAATGTGACTAAAAGCAACCATATGGAGGTCATTCTGGGCTCTGCGGCATGTTTAATTATAAACTTGACGCCCCTTTGCCTTATTTTCAACCACAGCATCCTCATCTGATTATATTTCCTCTTTATCATAATTTGTCCTTCTTCTTTCCTTGACCTCTCCTCATCTTTTTTTTTTTTCTCTTGTGACGGTCCTGCCATTCCATGTGCTCGATTAAACCCACATGTAGCATGTAGTGGTTAATGATCACACTCAGCCAGTAGGGAGAGAGGTATGAGAGGACCAGAGAGGAGGGGAGCAGCAGGGGGCATCCTTCCATGTGCAGAAATCGATATCGTTTAAGCCACGGATGTCAGTATGAGTTAGGCTTAAGAAAACGCAAGTGCAGCACAGTGATCACCTTGAGGACGACTGCTGAGGGCGAAAAAAAATCCATATGGGCCAAAAGTGTCAATTGTAGACACTGAAATTGAATAAACCGTCACAGTTGATATTGGACGACGTAGCTTTGGGCTGCGTTGTTGAGGTGTCTGACAATCTAAGCAGACTAATCATGTAGCTCTTGTGTTCGCACTAATGGGAGATCAGTGACTCGACTATTAAAGTGCCTGGACATTGGCTTTGCCTTCTGACCTGCTGACCTCTATTGTCCACATTATTCACCATCAGGGGTGACCAACTGTAGTCGTGAAAAGGTTTTGGGCCACTGACTCTTTTTTATTTTACTCTAACAATTATCATCTCACCATTTTATCCATATTTATTTTGTAGCCGGAGTGTGAGATTGACTTATGAATAATATATTATGGGGATTATCTGGAATAAAGGTACACTTTTAGAAAAAAGGGTTCTTCAACAGTTCCTTAAGGATTCATCGAATAATTAAAGATTTTTTAGCTTTCTAAAAGGGTTGTACATGGAATTTTCTGATAGGGAAACACTCAGTTGTAGGGTTCAACATACAGTACGATAAGCTTAGAACTTTAAAAGCTCTGCCCAGAGGGACAACTGAAGAACGCTCAATGGTGTATGAAGAAGAACCTGACCACTTTTCATCAGTACAAAAATCAGGTCAATCATGATTTGTAGTCTCATTTCACAGCCGAAACCAACTGCAAGAGTTCCTGTTACAATATTTCAGCACAGCAGCACATTAGTACAGCTTTTATGTGCACTTCTGGATTCAGTTTTTTTCTGCAGTTCTTAAAATACATGTATGGTGGTCACAGGTAATGTGATCAAAACTGGCTTCACACCTACTGCTTTGGGTACAAACCCATTCGAAGATCATACTCCTGTTTAATTTTTTAAAAATCGATGTTAAATAATTAAATAAAGTGTGTGTCTTAAGGCTCAGATAAGCTGTTGTGTGTTTTGTTAAATGCTTTCAGGGGTTGCATGCGTGTCACCATCCTGTTACTGCTGGTGATGACTTGTATTACAACTATTTTCCCTCAAACACATTAACATTTAATCCCCTCCAGATTCTCAACAGTTATTTCATAGGCAGCTAATTAGCTTTGGATAAAAGGCTGGGGATTGAGGCTAAATGTATCAACAAGAGGTTAAATAGAGAGGATAAGAGAGGATAAGAGAGAGAGAGAGAGAGAGAGAGAGAGAGAGAGAGAGAGAAGGTTTGGAGAGTGACTTGGAAGCATGGAGAAATGAAGCCACAATGTCAGTGGGTCAGATTTAAAATCCAGAGAGCAGTAGTGTTTCTTTCTTCCAGAATGAGATCATCATCTGTACAATATAAAAGCACAAACTAACATGTTTTATAATCATACAAAAATGAAAGAGCCTGTACAAGGCTACTTGAGCCAATTATTATTTTTTAAAAACTATATTTGGGAAAGAGAATGACAATAAAAATAATGTTAATGTGGATGTTAATGAATTACTGGAAGGATATTTTATGGGACTTGTATATAGCTTTGGGTTTGTGCGGCATCATTAATTTGCGTAACTGAATTGTATTGGAGTTGATCTATTGTTGCTTGAGGACTGAGGCCAATTTCTATTAAAGCACCATGGTCAAGGCAAATTAGCTTTTTATTCTGTGAAAGCAAAGAGCGCAACAGTGTCTAGCATCATCTAAATCTGGAGGGAGAAAAGCTCTGTGTGTGTGTGTGTGTGTTTCTGTGTGGATAAATTAGTCTTTGGGTGGGTGTACTTGTGTGTGGAAAATAGTGATGTTTCAGCTTTTCTATTGTTTAGTGCCCGTATGAGGTCCTTGCGGTGCATAGTCATGTGTGCGTGTGTGTGCGAGCGTGTGTGTTTGGGGGTCTGCTGGAGGCTTTATGAGACAGGAGCTGTGAAAATGGCTCTCAGCTGATGTGGCAGAATAACTGCATTGTGCCTATCGTCCAGACACGCACACACACACACACACACACACACACACAACTGTGTAGAAACCAGTGAAAAAACTGGGAGTGTGTTTGAGGTCTTTTACACACTTGCATCACAACACACGCTGATATACACAGATATAGATCATGAGATTTTCTAAAGCGACTCTGGGAGATGAGACACATTATCTATTATAAGCTCTCCCACACACACTGATGCAAAGCGGTAAACATTCTGCCACTTGTGTTGCGCTGGGCAGAGCTGTAGATGTGAGAACACCCTGGAGGCATGGCCTCGTGTACCTTCGCTGCATGCTGCTCGAGAGCGTGTGTGTGGTCCCTCCAATTGTCTCTCATCGACTTGCTGTTTGTCTCTGCGTGAGTGCGTGCCTAGCAGTTGCTAGCCATCGACCCCCAGACAGCCGGCCTCTTCACCCCAAACCATAACAATCAAACTCGGATGAGCAGAAGTCGTGTAAAAAGAGAGGAGCTGAATTCCATGGTCATCCCGTTTTATTTTTTCCCCTTCTTTTTTTGCACTCAGGTCACAGTGCAGCAATAACGTTAACTCATAAAGGGGAGCAGAGCCTCTGAACCACCTGCTATAGATGTTATTGCGATGTCCTTTTGTACTGTCCTGTATGAAAGTGTGTGTGTGTGTGTGTGTGTGTGTGCGCGCAATTGCTCTTTTTTCATTTGGTTAGTTCACACAGACCGCTCTGCTAATCAGGATCATCTTCTTTGCTCCCATCCGGGTCAGACGCAAACTCTCTCTCTCTCTCACACACACTCTCACACTCTCTCACACACACACAAACACACATGCTGAGTGCACTTGTGGGGAAAAAAGGGAGAAGAGATAGCAAATGGTTACTTTTTCTATTCCACTTTTCTCTGTTGCTTTTCCTCTCTTGCTATATGTGTTCCCTTTTTTCTTTTTCCTCTCTCATCTTTCTCTTGCTTCTCCCTCTCTCTCCTCTGCACAGTAGATCATGAGCTTCAAGCTGAGTAGACAGTTTCAGTCGATTAGCCAGAGGCTAACTTCTCCCCACTCCAGTACACACCAGCCATATTACTATAGATTAGCATGGTCCACCTCGGCCTTCCTTTATTGACTCGTCACTCCCATCATTGCTCTCTTCCCCTCCATCTGTCTCTCACCTCTCTGAGCCACTGTACTGGAGTAAGTTTCGAGCGATTGATCAGGAAGGGGATTTTCGGACATGGGGAAGTCGCGCCTGCCTGTAGAGCAGGGGATAAATAGTTTTGATGGACTCTCATGTTAAAGAGATGGGTGTGGTAGAGCAGGCCTGAGGCTGTAAAAGTGTTCAGACTCAAAGCCCTTATTGACTGATCTCTTCACTCTTTGGCTGGCTGATTCTTAAAAGCCATTATCAGGCTTCTGGTATGCATGACTGACTGCTGAGACCTGTAGATTAGAGTAAATCACTTTATTGGCCAGTTGGATTGCTACGTTGAACCTTGGCATGTTCCAGCTCAACACTTCAAAGACACAAGAGACAGACAGGCATATGAAAGGAATGTAGGGTCACAACTTAGATTTGACAATTTTAACCCTTTTTCCATGCCCAAAGGTACTAGACATTTCAGTGCCAGGGACCTGCCTTTTCTAGTGGCTGCTGGTTTAGTACTGGGTACAAAGGTCTTTGATGTCTACTCAAGAATGGTACCTACAGGAATAAATGATCAGGGGTGGGGTTAGAAGCATTGTCCAGTGTTGATTGATTGATTGATTGATTGTGAACAGAACTCCTTACTTTCTGATGTTTAGTGTGACTTCAGAGGTTTTTAGTACATGCTTGACATACGGTGATATTTTAATTTTGTGATTTTTTTATTTTTTTTGGTCCAAAATAAGCAGTTAGCAGTCAAGGGCCTCAAGGGGAGGACAAAATAGTGACACTGGTACTCCTCCACCTGGAGGCTCTCTCCATTCAGGAGCGACTTGTGCTAATTGCCTGTGCTCTGTAGCACTATATCTCTTCTGTATCACGTTCAATTTGAAGGGCCTGCTGATAAGAGTCATTAGTGGGGCAGACAGTAGTGTGCATGAGAGAGAGAGCTATCTTCCCTCTACTGGGATCTGAGTGAATATCCTGATCATAAAGATCCATATCAAGCCGAGCTTATCTCCAGCTCACTGTTGTAATGACCCAGGTGGGGGAATCCTGATTTGTAAGGCTGTGCAGAATGGGTACTCCAGCCCCCCAGCTGCTGCCTCCTTGGGGTGGGTTTGTACATCTATTTGTGCTGAGCTCAGCTTCTGTGTGTGTGTGTGTGTGTGTGTGTGTGTGTGTGTGTTTGTGTGTGTGAAGCAAGGAGCCAGACCAGATTTATTTGCATCTCCCTGCTCCCCTACAACAAGAAAGCCATAACCCTGCTCATTATAGACAAAAGGAAAAACGATTAGCAATGGAATGGGGGATATCAGCGTGTCTGTTCAAAACACACAGGCATTTACGCAGAGCTCTTCCTGTACAGAGCTCAGAGGCGTCTGGTGGCGTTGTTACAGTGATAAAGTGTCTCCTGAGTTTGACTAGAACATGATACTAGGTATTGTTAATGTCGGTGCTAAAAATAATTTGACAGGGAGATTGTGCTCTGGCGTTGCCAGAGCACAGCGCCAAAACTGGTCTTTTTAACATCTGAGTAAATCAAGTGGGACCAATGAACTGTGTGTCTGTGTGTGAGAGAGACAGCTCCTAATTGTCAGTTAGTGGGGCCGGGATTTGACATGACCCACTTGCAGAGCATGAGAGATGGTCAGTGGATCATGACCCTGAAGACTTCCTGCTTGGCTTCTTACAGAGAACAGACTGAAATGCTCACAATACTGCTGACAAGGCGAGGGCCCAGTTCCTGTCCAAAGCGAGAACACTAACACTCACTCTTTAGCGTATCCATCATGCGTGGCAGCTCAAATCCGATCTCCGATGGCTCCAACGTTTCCTGACTTTGTCATTGATTGCTTTTTCCTGTATAAAGTGTAATTGAAGTCACGTTAAGTGCTATTAAAAGGGTATTACTGGGAATTGGCTTATGGTTCTAAGAAGCCAGCTCTTAGATGTGTTGATTATAGTGATTCAGTGAGTCAGTGATTCTTACATCAGAGCACTTTTCTCATTTTGGGCAGGAAGGTTTCCTCACAATCTAGAAGGTTTTAATAAAATATCTTCTCAGTAAAAAAAACTCACCCACTCACAAGGGATGGTGGACCACCACCATTCACCCAGTCAGGAAAAGAAGGCATCTCTACTCACCTGTCAATTCCAAAAGCTCCACAAGCACTCAGAGGTTCCAGCCTAAGTGTTTTTTGGGGCGTGGCACTGGAGGGACCCCTGACAGGAGGGGCTGCATTTATTTCAATTTTAAGTTCCAAAACAGCTAGCTTCAGCTACTTCTGCCAAAATCGCTGACTACTTTTAAGTGTCTACAGAAAGGGAAGTAGTAAACGCACGGCCTCTGGATCGGGACGAGGCCTAGATTTGCGTTGCTTTCAGAACGCCCCCGTCGCTCACAGAGGCAGCTGCAAATCATTATTCTAATGCTTTTTTTGTCTGAGTTGGACTGCTTTTGGTAGAAATGAGAACTCTGTTGGACAGAGTGCTGCAGGCGAGAGCGGAGGAGCTCTGGCAGACGGGCTGCATTCGTGGTAAGGACTTGCAGCTCGAGTTTGGCCCACAGCCGTCGTCCTGCTTTAATATCACTTCAGGGTTTCTTTTCCTGATTCGTTAAATGCATCCCAGAAGCCCAGTGCTACGCATCAGAATGCACTCTGCTTCGAGTTTCACTCTTTTTTTTTTTTTTTTTTTTTTTTTTTTTTTTTTTTTTTTTTTTTTTTTTTTTTTTTTTTTTTTTTTTTTTTTTTTTGGGGCCATTGTTCTTTTTTTTTTTCCTTTCTGTGAAAAGCGTTACACGCACATGCACGGTGGTGAAAAAAACATGTTATAGCTCAGAGTGTTGGATAGAGTCCAATGTCAGGGGTTAAATTTCCTCAGAGGCTCACCCCATCTCTC
>CM040978.1:10443458-10490673 GCA_022985145.1 Pangasius djambal
CACACACACACACACACACACACACACACACACACACACACACACACACACACACACACACACTCCCTCCCATTTTTCCCTCTGAATAATTCTGATTTCAAAAGCCACACTGAATAGGCCTGATTGCCTATCAACGTGGTGTCAAAGTAATTTAGCGGTGCTTGTGAAGGTCCGCGAGATTTCAACCAGCTTATGAGCCGTTCTCTTTCCTTCCCATCTAAACGACCAGAAAATCAATCATTCCTTCCTTACCTTTTTTCCTTTTCACCTCCTGTGCTTTTCTTGCTTTTCATTTCACCCCCCTGCATCTCTCTCTCTCTCTCTCTCTCTCTCTCTCGCTCTCTCCATCATTCTCTCTCTCTGTTGGAGGGCATCTGTAGAGCTCCAGCACCACGGGAGAGAAAACAGATGGAGTGGTTTTCTTTCTTTTCTCTGTCTCTTTCTCTCTCACTCGTGCATTTTCTTTTTCTTCTTTTTCCTCTCTTCTGAAAGAAAAAGGGGCCTGAAGAATGCCAATTGGAGGGGGATTTGGGGGTGCATGGTGGTGGTTTTGGGGGGGTGGGGTTGAGGGGGGTGGACACAAAGACACTGCAATGCCACAAACCTGGTCCCCGGTCCCTGGCTTTCTAATGCTCACGTCTGTTTGATGGATGTGTGGGGTTCTGATTGTGTGCGTTTGTGTGAGCGTGTATTGATGGTTTTTCGGCTGCAGTAGCCTTGTTTGTTTCAGAGTTAGATAGATGGTGGGGCTTTTTCTCCATACTTGTTCACATCGTGTAATGACACCACATGTTTCTAGTTTCCCATGCTCTGTACACTCTCAACGTGTGTTTGCTTTGAGGTTTTAATATTAAAGTGTCTGAGGCATGTGTATGTGATTTTAACCTACTATAGCATGCTTTCTAGTTTACCTTGCTACTCTCTTTGTGTGTGTGTGTGTGTGTGTGTGTGTGTGTGTGTGTTAGTGAGGTTGTAGTATATTTGTCTCCTGTAATCCCACATCATGAGACGCTCACATGTTAGCGTTTAAACATCCAACACATACCACACACACACACACAGGCTAATGATGATGTTGAGTCTTTCACTAAACCACTTACTCTGAACACACACATATGTGCGCACACACACACACACACACCTCAATATGAGAGCAACTTTCAGAGTTTCATGTGTCAAACACATCAATCACAATCACTGCACATCTGAGGTTCCGTCTGTGCAAGTGAACATGTTCTTCTGTTTCTGCTAGTCATATCTCTCTCTTTCTCTCTGTCTCTCTCTTTCTCCCCACATGGCCATCTGTAAACAGATCTAATATACTCAGATAGTCTACTTCGTACCACTCTGTTATTGAGAGGTCTTGCCAGCTCTCTGTCTATGTTAAGATATTGAGTTTCATTTATGTTTGGAATAGAAACAGCCTACAGAAGGGACCACTCTTTCTCTCTTTCTTTCACTCTCACGCACTCTCTCTCTCTCTCTCTCTCTCTCTCTCTGGGCCTTGTGTTCTCTTACGACAGGAGTACTGTTGACTTGCTTTTGAAGGGAAATATCAGATTATGAAGAAAAACACTGCTACCTTTTCCTCTGCTTTACTGTGGCTTGCTGCTCGTGTTTTTAAACGGCACCTTCCAAACAGACCGACTGAGATTAGAATCGAAAGACTGACCAGTCCTCTCGTCCTCTCAGTGTGTGTGAGGTTTGTTTGAGTGTGTGTATGTGTGTCTGTGTGTTAGCCAGACTTTTCCTCTTTATACTAGCATATTAAGGGGGACATTTGCAAACCAAGAACCATAAACAAAACAAAGAAACCTGTTTCTGAATGGGAGTGTGCGAAAGGCGAGAGGGAAAACAACAGAAAAAGGCCTGTACCACTTGACCCTGTCTTATGGGGGTGTGAGCGATGGGTGGATTATCCCCTGGCACTGCTCACGTGTACCCCCTTCAACGGCAGCCCAGTGTGGCGCACTCTGCTGTCAATCACTCCACAAAGCCGCCTGTTCAGGGATTAGGAGCCTCTGTTTCTCTGTGTAGAAAACTGCACCCCTCCCCACATCCCTCTCTCTGTTTTTTTTCAGCTGTGCCTCCTCTATAAAGCTCAGAAGTTCTTCAGCTTTTCCTATTCCACAGGTTTTTCTGCCTTTCATCCCATCTCTGTCACTGAAACCTTGCTGTTTCACCTCGTCCCTCTGTTCTCTCAGGCCCTGCTGGTTCCACAGGATTTTCTGTCCTCATTTTTATTCATTCACAGTGTTCCTCTCTCTCTCTTTTAGACTGTCACTCTTTCTTTTTCTGCTGTTTAATCTGTTTTCCTTCTTCTTCTAGGCTGTAATCTCTTTGCTTTTTCAGACAAGCGCAAAATCCTCTCTTCTTCCTCACTTTTTCTGGACCATGTGTCTCTCCGTGTAGCGTCAGCAAGACCACTGTCCTTGTCCTTGTCCTTGGAATGTCAAGCATGACAGCTAAACATTTGCAAACACAAACACACATACTGTAGAATGTTTGTACACACACATGCCATGGTCTTTAAACCGATACATAATGAAATCTTTACACACACACACACACACACACACACACACACACACACACACATATATATATATATATATATATATATATATATATATATATATATATATATATATATATATATATATATATATATATATACAGACCACCCTTTCACCTGCATTTTATCACACTCCATCTTATTCCCCTTCTCTTTCTTTTCATTCCTCCTGTGTCCATCTCTCTCTCTTCTCACTCTGGGCTATTTTAAATTAGAGCCTTTGTTAATCATTATCACAGAACTGACCTTTGCATTACTGATACCACAGCAGCCTACAATATGCAAATGAATGCTTTTAACGGTTCAGTTTGTAATGTTAAATTGTGTTCATACACCTGCAATAATCATGTCATTTCAACATTTCTTTAAGCTGTAATTCTTGGTGTTGGCATGAAATGAATTTTGCTATTGTTTTAGTTTCAGGCTAGAATAAAGCTGCTCAGCCCCAGCTCTTTTTCTTAAAATCCAGTTTGCAAAAGCATATCTCATTTCAAAACAGGGGTCGGGGTTGATCAGGAGGGGGAAGTCTTGTTAGTGTTTTCTTAGCAAATTTAATTCGCCTTACAGGCAGCAGAGGGATTCGAAAATTTCATACTTATTATTTAATAAACCACAACATTTTTGTTGAGATCTAGTAGTGTCTTCTGACTGATCTTAGTGTGTTTGTGAGTTTAGGGCAGTCATTAATTATGATTATGTCCTCACTAGTTTGGTTTAATATACGGTATATTACACAGCATATCTCCATTACTGCACTTAGCACTATAATCACAATGTGCTATTTTTGTCCTTGTCCTGTGTGTGTGAGAGAGAAAGAGCAAGGGAAGGGGGGTTAGCTGACAAATGGGTTATCTCTGACATATACCCTTTTTTTCCCCCCAAAAAAATCTATTATCATGTACACTTCATATTAGATTTGTTTCTTTGCTTCTCCCCCACACATGAGATTGATGTCCTGATTAAATACACATTCAGAACTGAGAGAGAGAGAAAATGAGAGTGTGGGTTCATTATAATGACAAGTTATGCGACAACACCTTTCTCTGACTCTGTTCTCTTTCCCTGGTTCGCTTCTTCTCATTTATACACACAGACACTTCACAGTATGAAAGTCAAAAAGATTTTCACTGGTTCAATACTCAACTGGTTGAATATTAGTATTTTTTATAATATTTTATAATAAAGCCACATTCAAAATGTTAAGATGCCATGATTTACCTTTTGGCCAAAAGACTGCTGTGTCAAATAATATAAAAAGAAAGTGGATAAATTCATGTAATTGTTTCTCATATTCATATTACATGTAATTTATATGGATCCCATGGTAAAATTAGCTAAATATTTGCTACGAATGACCGTTGGTAAATAAAAAAAAAAATAAAAAAAACATTTTGAAGTTCATGATTTACAGATTTACCTACTCATGATTTTTTTTTTTTGTGTTTGTGATACATATGCATAATCGATGGCTAATGTTCAGAATAACACCATAAACTAAATCTTATAAATACATGAAATCTGACTGCATTGTATTAATACGTTCTCTTAATGCTTGAATCTAAAAGTATTCAGATGTAGACACATTTCTCCTTCCTCTGCTGTCTCTCCCACACACACAGAGTCTACACACACACACTCCTTGAGACATGCAAACCCTGTAGTCAGATGTGAGAAATTTGATTAGCCCGAGCTGTTGTACTTTTCTCAGTCACACACAGCTCCGTTGGGAATTTTTAACCCTTCAGACTGGAACAGAGACAGGGGGAGAGATGGATGGAGATTCTGTGTTATTAATTACATTTCATGCAGAGAGCGAGAGAGCCGAGCTCCATAAGGCCTGGCAAACTGCTGTTCTATAGTTCTGGTCTGCATAAAAGAGAGAAAAAAGAAGAAAGTAATAAAGAAAATGCCAAAGAAAGAAGGGAAAGTAGGATGGAGAGATAATCCCGAATGCCAATAGTGTCATGCTGTCGTTTTATAGTGTCGCATCACGGAAAGCCATTGCTGTTTCTTTGTGTTAAACCATTTTTCACTCTCTCTCACTCTCTCTCTCTCTCTCTCCACCGTTAGAATATCACACATTATTTCTGTGTTTGGGATTTTTTTTTTATTATGCAGCTGAGCCGCTAAGATGTGTTTATGACGTTTAAGGCACTGGAATAATCATTTAGCCACTTTATCCTCATGCTTAAATTCACTGTGTGTGTAGTTGGACTGAGCTCCTATCATTGGCAATGTGTTGCTATGTCTGGCACTGTGAGGAGAGGAGAGTCCCACAGTGATGGGATTATGTAGAATTACACACACACACACACATGCACAAGCAGGCTGCCACACGCAGTCTCTGTAATATGGTTTGAATAATTCAATTAAATAGCCGATTGTCCTACTTGTGAATTTTTTTTACTTCTTACGCCTCAATTTTGAGTTTTAAAAGGGCTCGCTTCATTTGGTTTGACATTTCGGCACTTGACTGCTTATCAACTTGTCCACACTTTGATTGGAATTTGTGTTAAATTTAGTTGATATGTAAATTCATTTGCTCATGTGTGGGTATGTTTGCATTTGTGTGAAATTAGGCTTTCACTGTTGTGATTGAAAGGTATATGTGACCTGCTGGTCCTTGAAACACTCGCAGACTTCAGGCCTGTCTTTCTTAGACACACACACACACACACACACACACAAGAACAGGCTCACCTTTTCACAAAGCTACCAATTACAGCCGCTTCATTCTCCACCTTCATATCTTTCTCCTGTTCTCCCTCTCCCTCTCTCCCACTCTATTTAACAAGCAATCTTGTTAATGTCGGAGCCTCTCGAGCTCCCTCTCTCACACTTTCATACCCCATTTTCTTTCCTCCCATATCTACTTGTCTCTCTCTCTCCCCCTGTGAGAAGATTGGGCCCTGTAGAGCAGTGGGAGGGGGTGAAATGTGGAAGCACTTGCTCTGAGAAACAACAAAAGGGCGAGAGAGAGAGAGACACCGAGAGAAAGACAGAAGGGGGAACGCGTTAATGGAAGGACGGGTGACGGAGATTACAGCTCTTGTTGCGAGGGGGACATAATTGTGCAGTGCATCTGTCAGAGCGAGTGTGCCGTGGGGGCGGTATTTCACAACGCGCTCGTTCCTCCGTGGCAGCGGCACTTAAAGATACAGCCATACAGAGGCTATAAATATGTCTGTTCTCATGCCAGGCGTGTCAAGTGAATAATTTTCCTTCTCCGATTCAGCCGTTTGCGTAAAATATTCCGCTGCTTGAAGTGCAGTTTGCCTGATCTCCCTGATCTACGATCAGTTTCCTTTGCCTAATCCCAATTGTGACATTTATTAGAGAAACTGCAAAATGAGTCAGAAGTTAAAGAATAATTTCCACCAAGATGGTGTGTAATGTCAAAGAATCATTGCTGCTGTCAACGAACGGAGATATTCTACAAATCATAGTTCCCCAGATGTATATTGTATATCTGTACTATGTTTGCATTGCTTAATCGCTGCCCATATTTTTTGACCACTGAAAATAAAGCAGCATTTTAACTTCCAGCAGTGTGTGGTGAAGAAAGACAGTGAACACAAACTTTTGTGGGACTTTTGTGTGTGTGCAGTGAGGCGTTGCGATGGTGTGGCCCGGGTACGGGGAGGAGGGGGGGGGGGGTGTGGGGGGGGGGGAGAGGGCGGACGTACTGTGTTCTGTCTGAACTGATGTGTTAATTAACAGCCCCAAAGCGGAGATAATGAATGAGAAGTCTTGATTAATTGCAAGGGAGATGCGCTACTTTAAACACAGATGACGATGTGAAAGCGAAAGGTCACTCGCTTCCAAGTCTGTTTGCGCCACAGGGCTTTGTGTTTTGCATGTGTGCGTTTGTGTGTGTGTATGGTTATGTGTTTGGACAGTGCTTGTGAGAAAGTGTAATTGCTGGCCACGTTCCAAGTTCCTATTTCGTTCTTAGTATTCACGTGAATTTGTATCGCTACAGACTGTGTGTGTGTGTGTGTGTGTGTGTGCATGTCTGATTCAGCTCCAGAAGGACATGTGATGTTTTTGTTGAACGAGGGCCCTCATACAGCCCTCCAGACTGGTATTCAAGGGATACTGCCAGGTTTGCCACCTCTCCCTCTCTGGCAGCTATGCCTGTGTGCCTGTTGTCTGTGACACACACACACACACACACACACACACACACACGCAAATACATGCGGGGCTGCAGGATCCAATGAGCCGAGTGTAATATGAAACCCACAGGCACCTGTGGCTCAACGCTACAGATTTCCTAGAGCTGATAGCAGAGCTACTGGAGCCAAGCTGGAGAACGGCAGCCATGTTTAGAGCACACAGAGCATATTTAGCCCTTTTACTATAACTCATTTTCTAAGAGAATGATATTCAGCAGGTTAGAAGGGACTTCAGCAACACAAAAGGGCTGAACTGATTACAAATTACATTCAAGGTTGAAGTTAAATGTGTTTTTAAAAAAACAGTTAACTCCTCTTGGATGGTGGCTCTGATTATAGATTGGTGTTTGTGTCAATTTGGGTTACACAGTGCTAAATTCATAATTATCCATTTAAATCAGTCAGATTTTCTCATTACAGGTGGATGATAAGGCAATATGATCATATCACAATAGACATATTCATATAATATATAACGTGTATTTTATACACACACACACACACACACATATATGTATTTTAAATTATTATTTAATGTTTATTATTTTACACAAAAAGGGGTGGAAAATTAATTAATAGGTAAATGGTAGAGTCACAGTATCTGTGTTGGTTGTATGGTTATATTGCTTAGCTTCTTGTATGCGCTCAGTTTATCTCATAAAATTAGCTCAGTGGCTGTCACATCTGATATGCAGATTAATAGGGGTTGATGCAATAACTGGAATCTTTTAGCCTCCGAATCTGCATGCTATGCTAGCTAGCTAACTTAGCTAATGTTAGTGCCGTTGTTAAAAGCGTTGTTTGCTTGATTATTATTTTGACAGGCTTGACTAATGATAAATATGACAATGCAAACAGCGAGTGTAACACCGAAATCTCACTCACATCTACCTGTGTCAAATGTGAGCTAGTTTTAATGTCTAGCCAGCTAGCGTTAGGGATCACAGGCAGCTTATTCATGTATATTCATAGATACTGGGTACATATGTGTGTGTGTATGTATGTATGTGTGTGTATATATATATATATATATATATATATATATATATATATATATATATATATATACAGTATTTTCTGGGGTATTAAAACATACAAAGTATGATTCTACTTAGATTTAAAGATTAAAGTTACTTTTACTTCACGTGTATTTCATCTCATGATATTCAGATGACATTAAAACGTAACAATGTAAATCTCTCTCTCCCTCTCTCTCTCTCCCTCTCTCTCTCTCCCTCGCTCTGTTCGGATCAGTAGGGTATTGTAGGGTATTGAGCTGCGCTGATGGAAGATAAATGCCTATTGTCAGCCCAAAGCGATGAGGTTCTGAAGAAAATGCGTTTATTTCTAACCTCCTCCTTTCTTTTCGTCTTTTTTCTCCTTTTTAAAAGGATGACAAAAGACATTTTCCATGCTCTCTCTCTCCCCTCTGCCCCCTCACCTCTCATCACCTTTTTTGCTTATCATTCTTCATCACATTTTTCCTCACCACTCTCACGTCCGACCTCTCACTCCATCTCGTGTCCTTTCATACTTTCTCCCTCTCTGTGTATTCACCTGCCAGTCTCCTCTGTTGGGGGTCACACTAATTATTCTTCTCTCTCCCCCTTCTTTCCCTCACGCTCTTTTCTACGCTCCCTCGTTCCGTCTCTGCTACAGACACCTGGCTTAACTCTGCGGGGCATCTCTCTGTTCATCCCTCTCTCCAACTTTCTTTCTCTCTCTTTTTTCATCTCGTCGACCCCTCCTGTTTGCTCTTTTATAGTCTCCTTTTTAATCTGGAGAGCATTTATTCTTTCTTTCTTTTCTTTCCTGAAGAGCATTCTTTTTATATTTCTTCCTTCCTTCTCACCTCATGCTAGCTGCTTCCCATCCAACTCAAGTATCCATTTTGGCATGCTTTAAGTTTTAGTCTCTTTTTCCACATCTGTCACTTGTTTCTGCTTTTTCTTTTTTCTTACCTCTCTGTTCATTCATCTGTCTCTTCTGCTCCCTCTATTTCTCACTCTTTTAGCTCAATCACTCAGTCAGTTAACATGGTAAGTGAGTTAGTGTGAACATTTTATCAGTTAGTGTGAACTGAATATTAATCAGCCAGCAGTCCGAAAAAATTTGAATTTTGTTTTGTCTCTTCTATGCACAGCATCGATGCTAATGCTGTCTCCTGAATGACAGAAAGGGGAGAAATTTTTAATTTTTAATTTTTCATATCTGATTATCATTTAATTCGGGATTTGAGGAATCAGTTTAGCATGAGTATGCATACAGAGCTCAATATATATTTCTGTCTTTTGAATAGAATAAATGTATGTTATTAATGTATGTGTGTGTGAGTACAGTAGGTGGTCATTCTGGCCTTCCTGCATGAGACACTTGCGGCACTGCACACTGCCACCTTCTTAAAAATTCGCCACATCTCGTCTCTACCCCTGCTGTGCTCCTTGTCCTTTCTTTCCTAATTTATTCCCTCATTTTATTTACCCTCAATCCCTCACTAATGCTAATGAGAGGAGCGAGTACCTCTGATTGCGCCTGTGGTCCGTCACTCCACTCCACTCCAAACCCCCCCGAGTCATCTCTCGCCAGAGACCTATCCGTCAAACTCACAGCTGTCAATCACTCGGCAGACAGGAAGTGCTCCTGAGAGGGCCAATTCAAAGGCACTGATTCCATTGGCTTCAGACCTTGGAGTAAGTTTGGAATCCGCTGAGAGCTTAGTGACTTTAAACTCGTATGAATTTCTGCCTGGTGTGAACTGTAAATTTTAGAGAAACTACAGAGAGTGTATTTCAGGGGAGTTAAATAAGGCATGCACACTATATTCATACATACAGACTCTGGCAGCCAGGAGAGCATAAATTGGCATGTCGCCGTTCAATATCCTGACGGGGGTGAGAAGCAGAGGTGTTGCTGTTTCAGACCGCAGTCTCTCTCTTTTTCCTTTCTCTCTCTGTGAGTGTCTGTCTTTCTCTCCACTTGTCTGGCCTGCTTTCACAAACACCTCTCTCTCTCTCTCTCTCTCTCTCTCTCTCTCTCTCTCACTCTGTCTGTCTGTGGCTAGCTGTTGATTTTACCACAGGGCAACGTGACCCCACAGGCCTACTGGGACTGCAACCTGACCACAATAACCCCACCATAGAGAGAGAGAGAGAGAGAGAGAGAGAGAGAGAGAGAGGGTAGGGAGGACAGAACCATGGGCTGAACAAGTGGGTTTAGAGAACAAAGAGAGAAATAGAGAGAGCTAAAGACCTGAAATCACTTTCAGATGCGTGTGCAGGCTTGGCTTGGCTGATTTGTGAAGGCGTTTGGTGGAACTGTGGACGCAGGGCCTCGGGGTGTGGAATAACTGCCTGTCGTCACTCCAGGAGACTTTTAGCTCCGAAACGTACACACACACACACACACACACGCTACAGTGCTCAGTGGTTCTCCTCTGGGCCTACTCTGCTTCCTGATCTCTGCACAGAGATAGTGCAGAACGAGAGCCTGACCTCTTATCATTTAGTAGTTACGCTGTAATGGTTTATTAATGTTGCTTTATACCATGAAAGCACTATTTGCATGGCTTCATGCCAAACATGATTATATTTTTAGTCTTCGTGTTCATTAACCTGTTAGGGCAGAGATTCTTAAGCTGTTTCTTTACTTTCCACAGAACGCTATCAGTGTGAAAAATACCAGACATCCACTTATGACATCAGTACTAGTATCATACTTATTTTATGAAAATAATCTGTTCAAGCCATTCAAGTGTTGTGCACATGAGACAAATTTGTATCATCTTTATTTATTTATCGAAATCACAGTATTTGTTACTGAACTTCAGAATTCAAACCAGGTACACTGTGTTAAAATGGATATTAGACACAATTTAGGAATTTGGTAGTTTTATTAAAATTAGTTAGTTAGGCAAAAGCTTTTGCACACTGTATTTTACTAGGCTATTTTATTGGAAAACTAAATATAAACTAATCAGAAAAAACTCTATCATTCTAATTAGACAATGAGTGGCAGTAATAGTGATTAAACTGTAATAGAAGATAAGAAGCTCAACCTGTTCAAAAGCCTCTGACTGGCAGTGTATATTTAAATTGACATAATTTATATTTTTTAATTAGTGATCTTAAGAATAAACCCATTCATTTCAACTGACCAGTCACAAAGGCTTATAATATTAATAACTAAATTATAACTTTAACACTCTAACAACTTGATTGTGGCTGATTGTGATTAACATTAGATCAGTAATATAATCACAGACCCCACTTTAAGAAGCAACACCACCCCTGGGAATGCAGTTTAGGTAGCTGAATGGCCTCTAGGTTTAATAGAAAAGCAATAAAAGTGCATCCGGCCTTTAGGTGTGTAATTCTGTTCCGTGTTTATGTGAGTAGAAAGTCAAGGCAGGACTCTGTGTTCAGCACCATAACTGATAACGTGTCCCTCGTATGAGTGATAAAACGCCTTTGAGATTATATCACTCACTTTAAGTTACTATTTCTGTGCAGTGCATCCCAGACTGACAGCCAGAGGTTTGAGGGTTTTTTTTTTTTTTTTTTTTTTTTTTTTTTTTTTTTTTTTTTTTTTTTTTTTTTTTTTTTTTTTTTTTTTTTTTTTTTTTTTTTTTTTTTTTTTTTTTTTTTTTTTTTTTTTTTTTTTTTTTTTTTTTAAAACCTTCGTCTGGGCCCCAAAGCCATCTGGAGCACCTCTATATGGGTGTTTATGGGTCTGGCGGATGTTCTCAGCTCCCTCAGAGCAGAAGGTCCTCACTAAGATTGTGAGGTGAAGCTTATGGATGTCAGGGTGATGCTTGGGCTTTGGAGCTGATCCCTGTGGGATGACGCAGTATGCGGCCTCGAGCCCACCCCGGCCCTCTGTAACCTCTTCTAATCAGACTGTTAAGTTTGAGAGAGTGAGTTTAACCTGGTGCCAGCTCCCCTGAGGTACTCACGAGCTTACACACACCAAATACACACACACTGAAGCACACAGTATAATGCACACACACCAACTGACACAGGGGCTAACGGTCAAACACCAGCTGAGCTGTAAGAGGCACTTTAGCCTCTAAATGTACCGCACTCCCCTTGAATCCACATGGAGTGAGACTGTGTGTGTATGTGTGTATATGTGTCCACCAGGCCGCTCTCATTTTCGTCTGATCCTCCAACAGGCCTTACCTTTCCAAAGTGGCTTTATGGCTCTAATTAACTGTGGTGCAAATCATTCACACACACAGGCTGTAATTTTTAAGCCGACAGTGAGAATATATAGCCATGTTACTGACAGATCCCTCAGCTTGGAGAGAATAATATATAGGAAGAAGGATGAATGGCTGCCAGACAAAGGAAATGAGAGTTAAAAAAAAAAAAAAATTGATACTGATTTCATATTTTAGCCTAACTGCAATGGCCAAAAAGTAAGTTAATTAGGACAGATTTCAGATTGGATTGGTGTTAAACTCTTCAGTGTGGTTTGGATCATGGACAAAGATCCATGAAAAGAAAAGGCCAGTTCGTCTGGTGTTGGTGGTGTTCTGTGTCGCATGGTTACAGCGCGAGTGATATGGAGGAGATGTGACACCGTCGCTGCAGCAATCTGGAGCGGGGGGCAGTGCGGCAGCATGGGCAAGGACACACTTACCTTCAGAGTCCCACCGCGCCTCTCTCTCTCTCTCTCTGTCACACACACACACTGACACACACACACACACACACACCGTGAGCTTTTATCTCAACCCACCTTCCTTTTGCATATGCATACTTGCGCCACTCTTTAAAAATCTCATTTATTCAATTTTTGTTTGCTTTCTTTAGTCTGTCTTCAATCAGCCTCTTTTCTTTTTTCTATCACTGTTCCTTTCTGTCTCACACACTGATTTCTTATTCTCCCTCACTCTCCATCTCTCTCTCTCTCTCCATATGGAAACTATTACTCCTGCCGTTCTTCTCACCGCAAACATTCCAGCATCACTTCCAGCTTTCTCTGACTTTATTTCAACCTTGTATGCCTAGTTAGAGGCCTCTCTCTGCGTCGCTCTCTCTCTCTCTCTCTCTCTCTCTCTCTCTCTCTCTCTCTCTCACAGACACACACACAAACACACACTTTCAGTCAGTCTGACTCATTTTCTTCGTCATAATTATCAGAATTCATAAGTTTGTCCACTGAAATCGCGATAATCGTCCACATATGAAATGGACCATCGTGCATACAAAATCCAATTTACATCAGTTCCACATGTGAATGTATGAGCAAGTCACTCCCCAATGGCTATGATTACAAATTAAAATCAGGTCCAGACTCAATTATTTCTAATGCTACATGACATGATTGTACATAATCATTATGTTTATTTCATTGTGTAGTATGACGTTATGAACGCAATCGTGTGCATTTGGTAGAGAGAAAGAAGTTTTTTTGTTTTTTTTTTCCATTTCTCAGGTCTCTCTTTTGGCTTGTATGGTGATGTAAATCAGGTCATTGTTGTTCAGCTCGCTGGGACTTTTAACACTGCGCTGTACTAGAACTGAGCTTTTTCCATTGGCCTCTGGTCCAGTAGCAATTTTTTTCAGTGGTTTTTATTGTCTGCTTAAGAATTAATAGCTAACAGCCGTGTTTGCTACTGACTAGGTATGTGTATATGGTGTGTGGTATGAATAGCAAACACTGAATCATGGGATTAAAAAAAGCACAAAGAATGGTTCGTACCCTGTGATCCTGGGATAGGATCCAGATTACTGAATGCATGAATGAATCTGGTTCTCAAAACCACGTACCAGCACTATGATTTTGCGGCACCGACACAGCAGGACTTCACAGAGGACTTTAATACACAGATAACATCCTTACTGTGTTATTATTGATAAATCATATTTTTGTCAGTTTAATTTCATCACTTTGAAGATTTTAATACTTGTCCTTATTGTTTAAATTTAAAAACCATTTCTCGTCGAGACTTTTCATCAGTAATTTTGTTGTTATTATTATGAGCTGGTTAACCAAACCAAAGTTAATGTCTTCCATGTTAGATTTAACAATGATGTTATTAATGATGATAACGCCACTTTTACGTTGTCATAACTGTGACGTTCCAGTCATCTCGTAAGTAGGTGGAAAATAAACTAGAACCATAAGTTTTGTTGGTTTCTTATTGGGCCGGTTATTGTTTTTGATTTCCAGTTAAAAAAAAACAGGAGATACGATTTACACTCTTAATCTTTCTGAGCAGAGGAGAGAAGATGGAGGGAGAAACTGTAGAAATAAAAAGAACGTGTGCTAGAGACAGTAAAACCTACAGGTGTTTGATGTCTAATCTTATTTCTGTGGTGAATTAGGACGAGGCATGAAGCTGTAACTTTCTGGTTGAGGTTGTGAAGCTCTGTAGTGGTTCTGGTCTGCTCGTTCAAACCTCAGCTTCAAGAAGATTTAAATATGAAGTTTTCTGGTTCACTGACACTCTTTCTGTATCTTTTTTTTTAAATGGCTGTATCCACATTCCATTTAAGCAGGCAGCTATCAGTCCCCTAAATCTTCCGTATAGAGAAACTCTGTATTATTGCCTAATGTGAATATAGACACTGGAGCTTTTAAACCCAGTAATACTAGGTCCTGATTTTTCTGTAATTAGTTTGAACCTACTCATGGCTCCTTATTCCACACACACACACACACACACACACACACACACACACACACACACACACACACACACACACACACACACATATTTCCAGAGGTCCACCTCTACGCACCTGTGCGTCGGACTCGCTTTTGGACCCGGCTCGAGTTGCCCGTGTGGAATCTTTGTAATGCAAGAGTGAAGAATGGGAGAAAGGGGAGATGGGGGGAGAGAGAAAGAGAGAGTGATGAAGGTAGAGGAGGCATTTGATGGAGCAGAGAAGGAGAGAGAGAAGGATGAGGGTCAGCGGAGGTGGGGGGCCAACCTGAAACTAACACTTGATTCTTTTCTTGGGCTGTCAGGGTCATGGAAGGGCGTCGGGAGAGTTTGACAAAATGATGTTTCTGCCCTCATAAAAGAGCCGGGCACACACACACACACACACACACACACTCCTCTGTCACCTCTGGCCCCTCCATCCCCCCAATCCATGTTTCAAAGCGTGGCCGAATGAATGCAGCCATTGTTGAAATGGGAGGAGGAGAGATAGAGAGAGAAGGTGCGGGGTGTGTGTGTGTGTGTGTGTGTGTGTGTGTGTGTGTGTGGGGGGGGGGGGGGGGGGGGGGGGGGGGGGGGGGGGGGGGGGGGGGGGGGGGGGGGGGGGGGGGGGGGGGGGGGGGGTGTTATGGGGGGGTGTACCGGGTGAAGAGAGAGAAGCTGAATGTTTATGATAGGATGGGTTTGAAGACATGCATGTTCCTGTGCATAATTATTGTAAACATAATGAAGGCTAAGCAATAATTTTACTTTAATCTTTCCTTTGAGGCCTGAGTAAAGGCTTTATGCGGCCTATTAGATTTACTGCATTTTTTAAAAAACACACACACACTTGCGCACACACACGGTTTTTATTATTATAGCTCGCTTCCAAAAGCCCTTGCGGCATGTACTTTGGATACATATCTTCAAGGTTTTGCTCTGGACGTCCAGCGTCGACGTTGTGCATGTGTCCCTCTGTTTCAAGTTGTGCGATTGGACACGCGTGTGCACATTAGATATGTTTTAGAGCTTGCTCAGAACATTCACTAATTATTTGCAGAGTGCTTGCTTAACCTTGAGCGGACTCATTAGAAATCATTGCTTGACAGTTGTTCAATCATGGGAGGCTAAAGTGTTCCTGAGCTAAAATTGCTGTAATTATGCTGGCATTGGAAAGCTTTCTGCAACTTTTCAAACTCTTTGTTTATAAGACTGAAAAGAGCGTATAAAGGAACGCATTGGTAAATGTATTGATAAATATGCTGTTGTAGATGTAGATTATGTGTGAATGAGAGAGAGAGAGAGAGAGAGAGAGAGAGAGAAACGAAAATTTGTGTTAGTGCCACTACTGTGTCTGAATTTGTGTAAAGGACAGAAAACGTAAGTTTCATTAAAGAGAGAGAGTGGAAGACATGAATGGCTGTTTTTTTCCTGGTAGTGTCTAGCATGACCATGTAAACATCACGGATCAGCTCTACCACACCTCTCCTCCTCTCATTCTCTTCCTGTCTCTGTGTCTTCCTTTCTCTTCTTTCTCTACTGGCTCTCTCTTAATTCCTCAACAAGTTTACATCCAAAAAATATACAACTTTTGCTTTCCACCAAATTTTTTTGGATGGAACCTTTTGCTGTTTCAGTTGCTTTGCACAGTCATGCCACTTTGTGCAAAATTTACCTTTCAGCCAATTTGGAACTTGTATACAAGTTTACTCTTGCTTGGCCTCAATACACAGAAAAATACACAGGATCTTCAGATGACTTCATATCAGCTCATTTCTTATCAATGTTATGTCTCAACTAGTCTCCATAGTTCACAACAACATCTAAAGATGATTTTGCAGAAAGGAAGAAGCCAATCACATATAACTTCAACAAATGTTTTCTTTTAGTGTGTTTCCCAACAAAGATTAATAGTAATATTATTAAAATTAAACCAAAAAATGTTTTTGTGTCCTTCTTCGTCCAGCTATTATATTCTGCCACTGTACTGCTTTACTTGCTGTTTATTATTGGTTTGACTTAGAAGAGGTATGTGATAAAAAATTCTATATGCAGAATTTTCCTTTTCATTTCCCCTTTCCATTTAGATTATTGAGAAACAATTTGCTATGATCAAATGGAAACAGATGACTGCTGTTAAAAAATCACTATTTAAAATAATTTAAAAACAGTATAGTTCTTTTTTTGCATTAAAAATAAACAAAACAAACAAAAAAATTATTCCTTTTCATTCCCTGAGTCACCCCTTTTCCAGCCTATCTCTACACCCTGGGTATTAAGTAATATTTGTAAAGATCCAATTACATAAAATTCCTTGCTTACAAAGGTCTGTATAAACAGCTAACATGACTGAATGTTGACAACAGTTACCTTGTACTGCTTAACCATTAATGATTAGTTTATGGCTTTTTATAAGATATATCATTTTGAAATGGTTATGTTTTTTCTTGTAGTGTCACTTCATGTAACCACTTTCAACTAGTGACTCGGACTCTGAACAGATGAGACTATATTGAATCTGATGCAGGAATAATAAACGCATACTTCTCCGTACGTTCATTTTTAAACATTCTGATTTCATTATTAACTTCGTTTTAAACAAGCCATATCATCAATTTGTTAAACAGGCCAAAGAGTGGAAATAAAATGAAAAAAAAAAAAAAAAAAAAAACGGTAAAAACTTTCTCCTTTCTGACCTAATGTCTCTAGCCTTGAAGCTAGCCTCTGATGAGTTGCCTTCAGCTAAATCATTTACACAAATGCATGTGATTGGCCACATCAGAGGATCTGCTACAGAAGCCAAGCTGGTTCATGCTTAGAAAAAATGGAGACACTGTACTACGGCCAGTTTTTCTTTCATACTTTTATCTGTCATTTCTGTCTGCTGAAATATTTTGCTGGCTCCGCCAGTTGACGACCCCTGCTCCGGTCCGTTTCACACCTCCATTGTCCTTTCCCGTTCTTTATCTCTTCATCAATCCCTTGGCCACAGGCACTTTTTCACCTTGTTCTTCTCTTTCACCTCCACCAGCCTCACTGTCTCTCTTGTTCTATACCCAGCTAGTTTGCTTACTCACTCTCCAGCACTACTGTACTGTGAAATGCCTTCCCTCCAATAGATAACAAGCAAAATCTACCCAACAGGAAATACCACTGTGTGTGTAAGGTGTTAAGGTGTGTAAGTAGTGTTTGTGTGCAGGTGTGTCTGTGGGTGAATCTCTGGTGCACCTGCAGAATGGTTGGGGTTGGGGGCTGGGCGGGAGCATGGAGGTGAGGGCCTGTTTGTGCATGTCTTGTGTTGAGCTGATTTCCATAACTGTGTGTGTGATGTATGTGTGCTTTGGGTGCAGGGAAAAAAACAAGACCTGAAAATAGCAACCTGGCTCCCTTTACCAATTTATCTGTAGTGTGTGTTAAGAGGATGTTGAGTGTGTGTACTCCTAACTGTAAGAGGACACTGATAACCTTTAACCTACATGAGAGGAACTGGAAACTGTTGTCTCACCAAACACACACACTTGTGATAGTTACGTTATTGCATTATAATTCTAGATAAACATACCTACTCTTACAGCTAAGCATTATGATAATTCTAACCTCACTAATAGAGCTGCATGTTTACAGCTAAAATGATCATGATGATTGCTTACTACAATTATTCAGCAGATTTAGAAATACAGTAGTTTTATTACATCTAAACATTTTATGAGTTTAAATCAACAGAAAATGTGCTTCTCCTTCATTGTGTCCATTATAAGTCTGTATACCTTTTAAATAATGTTTTGAATAAACCATGACTGCTTTTTAGTTACATTAATTGATTTTATCATTAACATTTTAAATGTAAATACAATTACACTCCAAAAAAATAGATCTTGCGATTTAATACACCACACTCAATAAACACATGATTTCGAACATTCACCCATTAGCGAACTTTAGCTAAGCTTATGGATATTGCAGTGGGTTGTTTTTTAATCAGTTGCATAGCTGTATTTAATTATTTGAGCAGCTCTGTTTTTATATAATCGCCCCCATATCAAATGCATCATTAAAGACATGATGTTACTGTCTTGACCTAGCCTCGAGTTGCTGTTGTTTCTCTGAAGTTTCATTAACTTTTTAACTGCCATTTACATGCTAATGCAGAAACGGCTTCAGAACAGGAACGACTGCTCCGATTTGTTTAAATGTAAATACAGTCTTGAGGGGTTAACAGTGAGAACAGGAATTAGTCTTTCTCTCTTATCTGTGATCAGGAGCTTTTTTTCCACCACATCCTGAGCTTTAGAAAAGACTGGAACTTTTCAGTTCAGGGTAAACAGGCCTGCAGCTACCAAAGCCTGGAGAAGTGTTGAAATAGTAATTAGAGTTTGTGCTTTGAGTGGGTTAGTTGCAGATTTGCACAGAGAAAATGAAAAAGAATCCCACATGTTTACATATTTGGGCACATTTATATTGCAGTTATTTAGGTAAGCCAAGTGTTGCCCTTTTCCAATAGCTACATGTGATATTTACAGTGTAAAATAAGATAAGAAACTAACACAACTAAAGCATAATGAAGGAGGAAAAACAGGAAAGAAATAGAGCACATGAACATCTGTGCGTGTGAGATCACTCAGTGTTAGCGTCAGGCAGAAAATGTCACTGAATTCCTGAGGCACCCTCCACTGCTCACAGTGAGGGCTATTTGGAGGTGTGTGTGTGTGTGTGTGTCTAGTGAGTGGTCATATTTTGGAGGTCCCTAAAGCTTAGTGATCTATATGTATCCTATCATGCATCATGACCCTCAGCAGTCTTGTCAAGATAGCAGCATTTTGTTGTTGATCCTAATATTAAGCATCACAAAACCATATATATGTATGTATAGGTATGTATATATATAAAACACAAAAAAACTGCATCTGAAATTCATCACATTGTGTTTTAAAACAAATACGTAATGAATTACGCCATTGTATGTTTGTGGTTTTATATTAGTATATTGTCACATACAGGATGTTATTGAAAGTCCAAAATAATGATTGAAAATAAGGAATGAGTTATAAGGAATTTAAAAGTAATATAGACAACCATTGGACTATAGGCAGTCCGTGTCTAACAGCATATCTTCATAGTATTTTTCAATCATAGATTGGAAAAAAAGACTTTAAGGTATTGAAAGTTAGAATAAAGATACTGTGTAACCCAACCCCTCCTCTCTCTTTTTCCGTGTTGGTGTTAGGTTTATGAGGTTTCTTTTGTTCTGACTTTGAAAAATTAATAGAATTATAGTAATTCATTAGTTTTATATCCAAAGCAGCTCAGTAATCTTTGAAATGTAGTCTTAGGTTGTTTCTGTGATGTTCCATTCAAAGAGAACTGGGCTTAAAAGAAATGGATTTAAACAATTATCTATTACAAGACTTAATAAAAATTTAAAAATTACATTTAAATTTAAATAATCATGTAATTATTTCATTTAGAGAAAAATGTATTATTGTATGAAGCTGATAAATGATAACCGTGGTGAACATAATGCGATGGTGAATCTCATGGGATAATGAAGAATAATTAATCTCTCTCTTTCTCTCTCTCTCTCTCTCTCCAGGTTTAGTGATGATAGGGGTTATATCCTCTACCCCCAGATAGGGGACCGTCTGGACCTCATCTGTCCTGCGTCGGACCCCCCAGGACCCCGCTCTCCAGCCGAGTACGAGTACTATAAGCTGTACCTGGTGTCCTCCCGCGAGCAGGCAGACAGATGTGAGGTGACAGGAGCTCCGAACCTGCTGCTCACCTGCGACAAGCCCAACAGTGACATGCGCTTCACCATCAAGTTCCAGGAGTACTCGCCCAACCTCTGGGGACATGAGTTCAAAACCATGCACGATTACTACATCATCGGTGAGTGGTGTGTCTGGGTGTGTGTGCGCGCGCGTGTGTGTTATGAGTTGCTTTGTCTGCTAATGTTTTTGCCATCTCCAAGTATTGGAGAATAACATAGCAGTATTTTTTCATGTTGATTTTAGGTTTGTTTTCATTTTTTCTGTGATTCACGACCTAGATTTAGCACATTGTGAATGCTATCAGATGGAACCATCTTGTTAAAGGTCATGTTTCTGGGAGGTTGTGTCTGAAACAGCACATGGTGGCAGGTAAAGAAAACAAGCCAGCACAAACACACCAGCCTCTCACCTCCGGACTGAAAAAAAAAATATAAAGATGTCTGTGGAAAGTATGTTACCTTCATTTGCACTTTCTCCCACATATTTTAAAGCAAAAGAGTCTATTAAAAAATACTACGGATGTTATTTTAGTATCTATTCACACATAAGGAAAACAGAAAGAGAGAGACAGACAGAAAAGGAAGACAGAAGGTGTGATAGTGAGAGAGGGGAAGTGAGAGAAGTTGGGAGGGGGAACAGGTTGGACAGAAAGAAAGGATATGGAAAGAGGCATTACATAGGAAGGGGGATGAATGGGAGCGCTGCCTCCTGCTTTCCACTGCTATTTGTTGTGACTTGTTCATACTGCAATGCTTTAGTGCATTAGTTTCTGTGAAGACTCTCAATACTATCGGGGTTGGCCAGCATTTCTTTTCTAATACATGTATTACAAATACAAAACACTTTTGTGGATACTTTGAATAGTGACATCTTGTAAACCGAAGTGATTGTGGTGCATTTTAGAGCAGGCGCTCACAGCAGAGCTGCTCTATGGCTAGAAATGCTGTTATGGCACTAAGGAAATGGAGGTATAGCAATTTGTGGCTCTATCCAGTATGTTTCGAAAACCAAATGATTGGCCTTCACAATCTTGACAATGTACTTTGTTAAGCTACTCATACTTTTGTTAGTGAGCTGAATGCTAGCTAGCATGTAGTGCTAAGAGCTCCTGCTAACACACAGGAGAAAACCATAAAAGTTAATGTTTGTGAAACAGTAATACTTCAGAAACGCTTTACATTTTAGTGCTAGTGAAGGACACCTAGTGTTAGAATTAGTTAGCATCCACCTGGATGCTAATAGTTAGCTACATCACGTGGCTCTACTGATCTCATTTCCCCCTTAGCGAAGTATTTTTGTGTTCTTAGCATATAATACTGCATTTTATTTTGAGACATTTTTGCTTGCAGTATTTTGCAGCTTTTCATTATTTTGTATTTTCAAAAAAGTTAAGACAAAAATTTTTGTCTGTTAAATACTACAGATATGCAGGTGCTTTTCTGTATCATGGGGTGAATATGTTGGGTTTGTCTCAGTGAGTGTATGTGAGAGATGCTATGGCTCCACGATAACAATCAGGCAAAGATGTTTTAACCTGCCATGACTGCTGCTGTGTGTGTGGATATGTGTGTTTGTGTGGATGTGGATGTGTGTGTGTACATGCCACATTTATTCCATCTATACAGGCAGAGAGGTGTCACTGCCACTAACACACACACACACACACACACACACACACACACACACGCTCACTCACTCACTCACTCACTCACTCACTCCCTGCCAGGGCCTTTATCATTGCTCCAACAGACCCAGCAAATCAATTGACAAGCTGAGTGGATCGATGAGGTCTCAACTGCAAGGTCAGACACACACAAATATACACACACACTTAGAGGTAGAAAGATGGACAGGCGGAGAGGTGGGTCAACATGAAATGAGAGCAGCTGAAGGAGAGAGAATGACAAAGACAAGGCACAATGCAGGTAGAGATAGGAATGGGAAGAGAAGGAAGGAGAAAGAGACAGTTGCTGATAGAGGGAGAGAAGGAGACAGAGTTTTAAAATTGGAAAGAGAAGCAAAGATACACAGATGGACCAGTGAGAGAGAGAAAGTTAGTGTTTATTCCCAATCTGCAGCTGTATAAACAGTCTCAAATTAAAGGAATAGTTAAACCAAAATGAAATGTATACAATGTCTCAGTAACCCAAAATGTAATAAATCAGCCAAAACATGTTTGGTGTCCGAAATTTGATTATTTAGTTTTACACTGGAGCTACGATACTAATGTTGTTAACGATTAAGGGAAGCCCCTAACTGCCAGTTTATCAGGATTTGCAAGATGCTCGCCAAATCATCACACACATACAATGCTTTAATGTATTAACTTTAAAATTACTTCTAAAGTACAAATCTGCATTCTGCATTTCAACATCCATTTCCTACCTGATGCTTGCTTTGAGTTGTGTGGGACTGTTTTCCTAAATTCCATTCCTGCCTACTCCCGAACAAATTCTGACCAATCCCTCCCACTCCCCTAGTCATTATTTTTGTTGCTACCTGCCCTAGATGTTTTCTAATAAACTTAATTTGTCCTATTTTCCAAAATGTAAACAAATGAGTAATTTACACCACAATCCTGATCAGGATAAAGTATTTACTGATGAATGAATGCATTAAAAACACCATGGGACCAACCTGCCACATCCAATACGCCCCCATGTTAATGCAAGCTTTGTACCTGACCGCCCACTCTTGAAAATTTTTGTTGCATTCCACAGGATCCCAGTCCTGCTGCACATTTTCCCCCGAATGACACGTTACCCTGAGCGACACTAAATGTGCTGAAAAAGAAAGTAATGCAGTATTCTTTTGCCATTTTACTACCTGTATAGTTCTTTGTCAGAAACCACATGAGCAAGACTGAGATACTGAACGACTTGGCAGTTATATGTTTCCGTTATGTGTAAGCTACGTTAGCCATCAGTGAAAAAGTAAAGAAAAAACACTGAAAATGTCTTGGCTCACTGACAATATTCAGAATGTTGTGTAAATTTTTTGGCCAAACTGTTTGTCTGTCTATACATCTACAGACTTGTGACAAACAGAAAACTATATTTTGTGGATTTTAAAGTTCTGTGATGGGGACCTAAAGGTTGTGAGTTTGAATCCCAGCTAAGCCAGACAGCTGCTGCTTGTCCCTTGAGCACTTTTGGATAAAAAGCATCTGCTAAATGATTAAATGTGAAATATATATCAAATGTATACTAATGATTACATGGACATTTGATCATCAGCAACTACTCCTGAACAGCTTTCTCTTCTCTATGTGGAGTACAGATCAGCTGGCCAGGTCGCTGTATGTCCTCTGCATTGCACTGATGTCTCCTCATTGTGATTAGTACCGAGACAAATTGCGATAAATGGGAAGACAAACAGACAGATAGAGATTAGCATGATGGAGATGAGGTTTGATTTGGATCATATAGTAGGACATTTTAAGGGTCACTGAACATTTAATTCAGTTCAGTTCTGAGTGTGTGTGTGTGTGAGTGTGTGACCATAGCGAGTTCTATTATAGATTCGAGTACATGCTTAATTGCTTGTTTGTTATGACTTTGCATTTAAATGCATGTGTGTGCTCATATGAAATCTGTAAGTGTGTGTATGTAGCAGACCGTTGCCTTTAAGGGAAATTGGTTACATTAGATCCTCTTATGCATGTGTCAATTCAGTCAATGGGCTTCAAATGAGCTGGAACACATGCTACATAATTGAGAAAGAGAGAGAGAGAGAGAGAGAGAGAGAAATAGAGTTGTTGCTTAGGTTGGTCACATGTGTACATAGTAATGCATTTAATATACTAATGCTATCCCTGAAATCTTATTGGATAAAAGAAAAGCATAGCTTTTTAAATACATGTAAAGAAGTAAGGACCAGAAAAAAGGGAAAAAAAATTATTGTGCCACCAAAAGACATTTTTGCTCTCACAAGAAAGTACCAATACACTATTCCTGAAGTGTCTATACCCACATCTTTGGGTTTTAAATTTTTTTTTTATTATACACAACTACATAGTTAAACCATTTTGATGTTTAATATCCAACTTGCTGCCTCATAACTGAGGAACTGGGAAGAGAAAAAGAGAAGAGGGGAAGGGAACGGCATTGTCCCAAATGGTGACCAAAGCCTTGTGGTCCACCTCCAGGTCTGTACTTTGCTGATGTTGAGGGTTGAACCTATAGTACATCACTACTTAAAGGACATAAGGGTGTGACGTAAGGGTTTAGGATATCTGTGTCCCAATTACCAAAACAGGAATTACAATTCTCAGTGTTCCCGGGATAGCCTGTAGATTCACCGAGACCCTGACCGGGATAAAGAACCTACTGAAGATGAACAAATTAATGAATGAACAAGTGAATGTATTACACACACTCACACATGCAGATATGAAGTATGTACTGTAGTAAAATCAGCTACCTGTAGATTCTGTACTAGTTCCTTATGAAATGATATGGTTTAGATAAAATTAGGCAATCAATTGTACACGATTATCTAGTGTAAACGGTTTTGTTTCACACAAATTGTAACCCTAATGCCTTAAAATGCTTTGTTTTTCACGCAAATTGTGATGTGACCTATTGAAGGCCCACCTCTCCACTGAACTTTTAAATGGGCACTAATTACAGAATCCTTGACTTGTTTTTGCTGCTCTTTTTGTTGCTATACCAATTTGTTGTACTAACTCCTCTCTCACAGGGTTTAGCTTGAAAGCAGACCCTGACTTATTTGTACTAGCATAAGGACATGTTTTTGATAGAGACCATAAAGTGTCTGCCAAATGCTGTAAATATAATGCTGCCCTATGACAAGTTACAAAAGAAAGAAAGAAAGACACTTTAGGACTTTGATTAGTACTGGCTAATTATCACATTGGGTTTTGAGTTGGAGATGACTGCTGAGTCCACATTGATGCAAGGCTTCACCAGAGAGTACATTAAGAGCTTCTGTGCAGTAATTGTGAACATCTTTTTGAACCCCAAAATGAGCACTGGACAACCTACAGTCTTGCAGACCTCATGGAAAGATTATAAATGCACCATTTGGGAGACAGTGAGAGAGGAAAATGTTAAGACTGATAAAGAAAGGCCTGGGACACACAGAGAGAGAGAGAGAGAGAGAGAGAGAGAGAGGGCCGAGACAAGAAGTGATCGATGTTTCATAAACGTTAGTGTAACTGTGGCACAGCTCTGAACTTGTCTCCCTGTATCAGTTCCACACACACATACACACACACACACACACACACACACACACACACACACACACACACACACACATACATACACACATAGACACACACGCATTAGGTTGTCAGTCAGAGTGCGGGTCTCTGACAGGAATGGATCTGCAGTGGGTTTGCTGTTGCCGCGTGTTGCCGTGACAGCAGGCAGAGACAGATGGCAACCTGTCACTCAGGAGCAGAGAGACAGAGGCGGGGATGAAAAATGAATGAGAGCTGAAGGAGGAGAAGAAAGTGATGGATGACTGAATAGGCACAGAAAGGAGAGAGGGAGAGGCAAAGAGGCAATGTGAGGGTAAGAGAGAGCAGTGAGTGGTACATCTGGAGTCAGGGAGCAGAGAATAGCTCACACACTCTTACACACACTGACACACACAGAGCCGAACACAGGCCTCGGAGATTAACACAGCTCCCACACACAAAGCAGTGAGCACATCTGCACGGTGTTTGTCTATGGCTTCTGCTGCCATGATGCTTTGTTAAAGCTCAGTGTGATGTCTGTGCGTCCCTCTGTGTGCTTACCTGTAAGTGTATATGTGTGTATGTACGTGTACTCTAGTATCACCTCCATATGTCTACACAGCTCTCTGTTTGTTGTAGGTGTGATGAGGGCATTAATTGCTTTATTTACCGTGTATGTTTTCGCCTCTCATGTGAGTTATTAGGGTGAGAGAGGAAACTGAGTAGTGAAGGAGGGAGGGAAAGAGCCAAGGGAGCAAGGGATTGAAGGAGATCTATATCTGATAAATATTTGAGCATTTTAAAACCCTCTGATTTGATTCCCCATTTCTGCCTGACACTAAATCAACACACACACACACACACACACACACACACCTAGAGGGAAAGTGAGAGCAGGAGAGAGGAAAGAGACATTAACAGAGGGGTGGGATGAGTGAAAGGAAGCAATGCTGGTAGAAGAGTGCATTAACACGTTTAATGACCCTGTTTAATATGGTTAACATGCTGCCATTCTGTTCGGCTGGGTCGCACATCTGGCTCGCTCTGCTCTCATTGGACGAGAGGAATTTGGAGTGGCTGCGTCTGCCAATCGACACAGCCGGGTACTGATGTGTTCTCAGAGACAGAGAACAGAATAACTGTGACAGCAAACAGGAAGAGCCAATGAGGGTTACATAAACACGCGCAAACACACTTTTAACACAAGGACATTCATACAGATGAGGGAGCAGATAAATGTAGGTCGGGACAGAAAGGAAAAGTGAGAGAGACTCTGGGCTTTTTGGGATGAGAAACGTCTCACAAATGATGGAGAGAGGGAGGGAAGCAAGGGACCAGTAACAGTACATAGAAAGAAGGGAAGAGAAAAAAAAGTGTGCTGAGTGTGAATAAGAGAATGTGACAAGTCGCCGCTCTGATTTAGGTCAACATTCAGAATCTGTAGGAGCAAATGGGGCCTTGTGTGTATTAGTGCCATATGTGTTTTATGACACACTGTTTGATGCTTTTGCAAGTGTGTTTCTCCTTAATGATCAAGTTCATTCTAACATGAACACTGTGATTAATTTAACAGCTACCGTCAGAAAATAAACACTGACACAAACTCATCAGCCCCCCTCGACAGCCTCTCTCTCTCTCTCTCTCTCTCTCTCTCTCTCTCTCTCTCTCTCTCTGTCCCTCTCTCTGTGGGGAAAGTGGACAAAGCATACATTGTTCCACATTCTTCCAAGGAACTACTTGTGGAGGGATGTGTTTCCCGGGAACAGGGGGCCAGTTTATCCAGCCTGCACCATGCCATTGACCCTTGACACCATCTCGGCGGCCCGAATGCACAGACATGCAAACATGACCGTGATTTAGCGTGCGGGATCACGCAAACATGACCCATTAATGGCCATAATGAACACAGCATGCATTTACAACACACGCACACACAGCTGCCACTACACAGCATTGCACAATGAAACAAGTGCTCTGGCGAATTACACATGCTGTAATTTACACTCTGAGACAGACGCACGATTGAAATACAGGCCTTAACGCAGCAGTCGGACTTGTCCGTGCTATAAATCTCTCTTAGCTCATATATCTATTATACACACACACACACAAATGCACAGAGAGACATTTTGGATAAGCAGGACTTTAAACAGCGAGGATGTTTGCTGTGCGTGCACAGAGATTAGAGTGTTCAGAGAGGATTGTGCTGACGAGCTGTTCTGTGTGTGCATGCCAGAGAGACGAGGACAAAAGTGCATGGTTTAGCACACACACAACACACACACTTTTGAATTTCATTAAATTTGCTCTTCAATTTGATTTTGTCTTCCCTGGCGAACTGAGTGTGAGTTCTGTGCTCTAGCACATCTGTGCCTCCTTTCTTTTATAAATCAAATTTTTTGGGACATCCAGTACAATACAAGAAGATATTTGTCTGAGCCCCAGTCTTTATTCCCCCAGCCCCACCCCAGTCCTTCTCTGTTTTATTGTTTGATAGCATGCACAATGCCAAAAGAATAATTTGTTGCATGCTGTCATATGATTCCAAGATTTTAATCGTTGTTAAGAATGCGAAAACCATGTTGGAGTTTTGGGAAGTGGTGTTTGTGGGTAACTGATCGCCTTGATGATATTATCAGCCTTGTAATGTAAGTGGACCAGCTTTTGCCGCTGTGATAGGTCGATTTGGGTTCCGCTTCAGGGCTTAGGGTTCTAGAATAACACGTAACAGGACTACAGCCTGCGAGGATTTAGATCAACTTGCACAGATTAGGAAGCTGGGATCATAGCGTACATTACCCAGTGTTCCTGCTTAAAATGCCATTTAAGCAGGTTTTTAATTACACATCACCCAGAACAATGTGCTGATTTATAACATGTTTATTAACACTGAAGTGCCTGTCACACCACTCTATCTGCCTGGCCTGGACTGGTCCTGCTCAAATCTCTGTCACCTTCTCAAACCACTGTTTTAATACATGCAATTATGCAGTTTAATTAAGGTAATTAATTCTGTAGGGGAGCGAGAGAGAGACACACACACAACCTGCCTCTGTTCAGAGTTATGGATCCGACTTAATCCTCGTGCCCAACACTCCAAACTCAAAACAGCCTGAGATAATGGGACCGAGTGCGTGCGCGTGTGCGTGCGCGTGCGTGTGTGCGTGCGTGTGTGCGTGCGTGTGTGTGTGCGTGCGTGTATATTCACCAACAAGCTAATAGCCTGCTCTCAAACTTGAAGTGTCTGAAACAGGCAGAGGTGCGATAAGGAATACATTTACAGGAAACGACATTTTCAAACCAGACCTCACACTCCACCTGAGTTGCTGGTGCACTGGTGGTGGAGATTGTGCTGGTAGTTTTGAGATAGCAAGTGTAGTTCTGCAAATTTAGGTATTTGACAGAAAGAGAGAGTGAGAGAGAGAGAACCAAAAATAATCCCTGGCCCCAATATCCTGTTAAAACATTTGCATGTTCTGCCTGCCTATCATGCACACTTTACCTGTGTAAGCTAGTTTAGCACATGGTTTAGATATATCGAACCTGATCTCATATAAAATCAATTCACATTTGATCAGACAAGAGCACTGTGTTTTATGATTATATTTTATAAATAAAATCGTAAGAAAACATTTGAATGCTAACCACTCCCACATCCTAATTTTAAAGTTCATAACTCTTCATTTGAATTGAGTCGTGTAAATAGATAAAATTTATTCAGTATATCTTGATGAAACAAGGACTGAGGAACTGAAATGTATGAAATAAAAAAGCAAATATCATTCTTCCTACACATTAAATGACAAATATTATCATGGCAACATTCTAATGAGTTAATTCCAACTCATCAGGAGACTTATCAGTGCCATGTGTACAAGTAGTATACAAAAATACAATTATTAAACGTTGGATTAGGGAAGGAGATGTCTTTTTATACTTCTATATATTTGCCTTTTAGCAATAACACAATATCATTTTTACAAATATGAGCTGCAGTTTACAATTTGATATGAGAAAGGCAGGTCGGATATGCATTTGTGTAGGGGGTACTGATGGGCACAGAAGCCTCTTTCACTGGGACTGACAGATACAGAGGACACGCCTCCTTCACTGGGACTCACAGGTACAGAGGACACGCCTCCTTCACTGGGACTCACAGGTACAGAGGACATGCCTCTGTAACTGTAGAGTGCAAAACTGTAGAATGCAAAAGGAATTTCATTTTATAGTATTTATAAATAATAATAATAATAATAATAATAATAATGATAATAATAAGAAATATACACTTTAATTATGGCAATAAAAAGTTAGGCTTTACACCCGTAACAATGGCCTCATAACTATTTTGTGCTTTGAATCAACATCAACATATTGTAAGTGTTGGGAATGGTGCACTGATATAAATCTAATAATATTTACCACATTTATACCTCTTAGATAATCCTAAACAATCCATCTAATCAGCTCTCTTCCTCCTTCACACTTGCACACACAGAAGCTCATTCCCTCTCTTATTCACTCCCTCACACACACTGCCAAAAGAGCATCCTTCCAAATGTGCAGGCTTCCAAACCCAGCTTCAATCTGCAAATCCACTGAGGAAAGACAGACAACAGAAAGTATGTCACATTCAGCAAATCACACCACACACACACACACACACACACACAAACAGAACAATCAGCCCATAATCCCATGAAGCAACATGTACACGCACACGAAGAAACAACCACGCGCCCGTCCACCTGCATCACTCACACACACACACACACACACACACACACACACACACACACACACACACACACACACACACAGTGTCATTTCACTGGCATCACTTGTTCTCCTTGCACAATCCATCAGCTCTTTGTCCTCACGCTTTTTCCCTTTGCCTCATTCTTTTTCTCTCTCGTTCCCTCTTTTTCCATCCCTCCCTGGAGCATTGGGCAGGGACAGATGTCAGGATGTATAATTTCGATTGGCTGCTTCTCTAAGTTGCGCTCTCTCTCCATTTCACTTCATTGTGATGAGCTTTATTGGCACGGCCATATTTAGTTGCAGCTTTGCCAAAGTATCGTCAAAAATAACAAGAAGTGATGTATTAAGAAATTCATGAAGTGTTGGCTTTGATTACACTCGGATTTTGGTTTGGATTGGAGAGGAACAGTTCAAAATAAAGGAAGGGAAATGAAAAGACAAAAGAAAAAAAAAAGCAAATAAGTGTAACAGTAGAAGTCTTGGTGAAGATGTGTTGGCCGTGTCAGTACTTGCTTCTACAGACTTGCATAATTTCAGCTGGATGTTTGTCCCATTGGGTAACATGATGGTTTATGCAGCAATTCCTACTCACTAGAGGAACATGGATCTTATACCTCAGTAATCTCAGTCATATTCTGTGAGGATGAGTTTGTTGTTTAACTGTTGTGTGTTTCTAAAATCAGTGAGCACAAAGAGGTTTGAAATACATGAGAATTGTGTATTTATTAATTGTCTTCTTAACAAGGCATCGAATAGATGATTACAGTAAATTTAAAGACTGACATTTAGGCCAAAACCGACATAAATGTAATTTATGTCTTCCCCAAATTTCATTTGTTAATAATTATTGCAATATGGGCTATGTTCTACTGATATCATAGTAGAACATAATTCTGATTTTTTTTTTAGTATTTAATTTATTGCAAAGCTTATTGAAACCACAGTGTAAGCACCTACTGACCAGAGACATCCAGCAGAACGTTTTAGACAAAATTCCCTCATACTTATATACTGTATAAGTATGTGTGTATATGTAAAACAAAACATTCAGCGAATGGCAGTGCTGTGGGCAGAAAAGCTTCATTGAAGAGAGAGGTCAGACAAGAATGACCAGCTTGGCCAAGAATAGGAATCTGAGGCTACAATGGGCACGGTTTGTTTTTCGCACCATTCTATGTAAACTCTGGAGATTGTTGTATATGAAAATCCCAGGAGATCAGCAGTTTCTGAAACCAGCCCATCAGAACCAACAACGATGCCATGGTCATAGTCACTGAGATCACATTTTCCCCCATTCTGAAGTTTGATGTGAAATTAACTGAAGCTCTTGTCCTGTATCGGCAATGCACTTCCACATGATTGGCTGATTGGATAATTGCATGAATGATCAGATATACAGGTTCCTATTAAAGTGGCCAGTGAGTGGCTGGTGTTCCTATTAAAGTGGATGGTTTGATGCTTAAAAATTCCTGTCATAAAAGCCTAACCAGTGACAGGGGCTGCCCTAAGTACACTACATATATACATATTGTCTGTAACAATGTTTGACTATATCGTCCCTGTTAAATAAATAAACAATATCATGTAACCCTAATGTCTTTAAATGGGTCGATTAAAGTCAGCTTAGTCTGGCCCAGTAATAGATGTCCATGGATGTCTCTGTTCAGCCGGTGCTCAGTGTTGCCCTGAGGTCTGGATCTCTTTTGGAAAATGACTGTTTTAGTCTTTTTCATGTTTCCTGTCAGGCTCCAGGTCTGTCAGTCGTGCTCCAGTAGATCCAGACTGTGCTTTAGGCCGTGTTCAGTGGGGGGCAGCAGAATCAGGTCGTTCTCTTAGAGGAGCAATTTGATCTCAGAGTTGTGTGGAGTGAGACCAGGTGCTGCAGGACACTCTAAAATGGCGGCCTGTTCCGTCATGTAAAGGTTAAATACAGCTCGCTTCAGAATGTAACTAAGCTATCGTTATTAGTCTAGTAATTTATCCTCTACACATATTCTATAAGCTTTGTAAACTAGACCTTGGTTCCAAATACAGTTGAATGCTTATGCTACATGCTTGTGCTTTCTTAAGACTCGACATACAAATATTTATTTTTGTTCTGTTTCGGGTTGGTCAGAAGCTGTGCAAAGCGTCACTATGGCCCGGTATTCTGTGATTTGGCACAAATCCAATTGGCTTGATGAGAGTGTTTAAGTCTTGAATGAATAATAGTACAAAAAGCTTTCCCCAGATTACTGTTCACACAGATGGCCCGGTAATTATTCGGATCAAATCCATCTCCATTTCTGAACGAGAGAGTTATGAGACCATGAGCCCAGATGTCAGGGACTAAATTTGAGAATCATGTTGAGTCGTTTGAGAAGGACTCATTTATTTGTATTTACCTGTGTACATTTTGAGACTGCATTATTATTTTCTAGGTTTTTGCTCACTATTGGGAGTGTGGAAGAAGTGGTGAAAATAATATATATTGTGATACTTAAAGACTTTATCATGATATATAATATTTATCCTCATCATTTTACTGGAGATTTGCTAGCATTAGTGTCAGCAAAATTGTGGAACCTGAATAAAAGAGAGTAGAAGTTTAAAAAAATATATAAATTAAATTTAAAAAAGTACTTAATATGGAAAATTAATAAGACAGAAATGATTGGCGCTCAATGAGTTCCTTATTGCAGTGGAGTTATTAAAGTCCTGACACCTGAGAATCCCCACGGCACTCGGAAAAGTGTATCATGATGTTAATATAGTGTGAGATCAATATGCTAAAACTTAATGGATGAGAGCAGGGAATGCTTGAGGTCCTTTGTTGTAAAAATCTAATTCATTTTCTTAGATATTTTACTTTGTACATATTCTGTATTGAAACTGATACTGCTTACTTGAAAATGAAGTGACTTGGAGTACTCCCTACACCACCATTTTGTTTAGTCTATAACTCTGTTTTATTTAAATGTTTTGGTGTTCCCAGAAGCTATTTTTTATTTACAGGCTCTTCATTTCTACACAGTTGTGCTTGTGTATATTTTTTCATTCTTCATTCTGAAATCTTCACTTTATTTCTTATTTCTGTCCTATTTTCAAACACTCATGTCAAGCCACTTATCATTCCTGAGTTTTTTTTAGTTTCTTAATTGTTTCAGTCGACATATTTGGGCAGTCTTAATGAAGGTATAATTCATATTCCTACCTGGAAGATGAATGTCTTCATTACTGTGGTGAGTGTGTAGTTTGCGGGAAGGTGTTTAATAGTGTTGAATTTTAGAGGCTCTGATTGCTTTCTGGATCTCTTCTGTGCTGTTTCAGGCTCGGTGCTATGACCTCCGCATATTGAACAGTTTACTGGGCTGTGTGTGTGTGTGTGTGTGTGTGTGTGTGTGTGTGTGTGTGTGTGTGTGTGTGTGTGTGTGTGTGTGTGTGTGTGTGAAGTGTTAGCGTCTGTTCTTTTAATGAACACAGTAATTTGGCTGTGATCGTTCTCTCTCTCTGTCTCTCTCTCTCTCTCTCTCTCTCTTCACAGAACAACAATATGTGGTGCTGGTGAAGTCTGGCTTTCAGATCAGTGTGGCTTAAGCCTGTCTGTACTGATTTAAAGAACTCCAGATGTTGCTGTGTGTGTGTCGGTGTGTTTTAGGCTGCTGTGCTAAACCATAGGTTTGAGAAATTTGTGTACCTATTCTTATCCAGACCTTCTCTGTGATTGTGTGTGCATTTATTTGTGCTTATATTTGTACTTGTTTTGAAGACGTTAGTCCTTAAAGGGACAGACCTTGGCCCTTGGCTTGCAAAAATACAGAAACACACACAAATGCGTGCACACACACACTGACCCGCACACATTTGCATGCTCACTCATGCTTGGTGAAAACACAAACCATCAAATAAAAACAGATGGAAACAGAATAACTTTGTAGACACACATTCTAGCACTAATGACATGCACGACCGTTGGCGTGCAGGAATATACGCCATCTGTGCCCAAACACACACACACACACACACACACACACGCCCACGCCCTGTCAGTGTCAGTGTACTTGCTGGTTTTCTTGTCTGGCAGAGCTGTGCTTGCCTTCATTATAACCTTTAATTAAAAGTGACAGTAAAATGTAATTACAGTCTTTAGAACGGACTGCGCACTAGTGAGCATTCTGCAACCATTTTGGCTGTCTGAGCAAGTGTGTCTGCGTCTGTGTGTGTGTGTCTGCGTGTGTGTTCAAATTTTCTTCTTGTTTGACATTTGGCTCCAAAATGACCTAGAAATGAATAACTTGTAAGAGCGCCTTTGAGATCGCCCTAACTTTTCTCTGTCTCGTTTTCCCTCTTTCTTAATATAGAATCTTTCCTCCTCCTCTCTTTCTCTCTCTCTTTCACACAGGCCACTTTCCTCCCATCAGACCATTGACCCACTTCCCTGTTTTTTTTTCGCCTCTCATCCCTCTATTCCTCACCACCCTATTTGTTTTCTCAGAATTCTTGTCCTTCACCTCTACAGTTTCTCCTTCCTACTCCACCTCCTCGGATGTCTCTGGAAGTACAAGTTGCCCCAAGGCCCCGCAAATGTTTGGTCACGCATCATAGCAGCATTATGCTTGCGTCACATGTAGCTAGGCTAATGTGGGGAGTGTGTTTGTGTGTTTGGAGTGTGTGATGTCAGGCAAAGACTTGATACAGTTATAGCTTCAGAGCCACACTGAAGAAACCTGTGGCCTCAATCATGCTTTGCGTACTAATCACATTGAAAGGTGTTATTTCGCTCAATAAACATGTGATAGTGATTTCAGCTTCAAGATTTTGCGTCTACTGTGATATCTTTTTGTCCATATTGTATATAAGTGTGTCATACTGCATAAACAGGTTGATTAGAGATTATTTAGCAGCTTGACATTGTTTGAGATGGGTGTGTGCTGATTTAAACACCATTTACAGTCATTAAAAAGAAAAATCCATCAACTCCATCCACTCAAGCCACCGGTCCACACATCCAGACAATACACAGTCAATGCTGAGACCAAAAACAACATTCAGTAACAGAAACACATACATTATAAAGAGGAGAGAAAGAGAGAGAGATCAGTTAAACGATTAAAAAAAAAAATAACAGCAGAAAAAACTGAATGCCTAGAGGGGATTATTATTTAGACCCATCAAATCTAAACCCCCTGGAGCTGTAGCTAGTAGCCTCCTGTTGGATAACCAGCAATAGACACACACACACACACGTTTGTTTCAACATGCCCAAAAAAATACCCTGGGGAGGACTGAGTGGCAACACAGCAAAGAACCTTATACCTACCTAAATTAATCCCCCCCCCCAAATACACACAGACAAACAGTCCCCTCAATATGAGGCTACACTACGATGAGTCAGTCTGCAACAGGTGTGTGTGTGTGTGAGAGAGAGATCTACATTACAGACTTAAAGCAATTAGTACTTTTCCAGAAGCAAATGCCCTCATGAAATTCATTGCTTAGGGTTTGTGTCCAAATGATGTAGCATAGGGGTAGAGAATAGCCATAATAGACTTTGATGATTGTAGAGAATACGGTGTAGGGCATCATTTTCCATACAGGCTCCAGTTTAAAACAAACAATCAGTTAGATGTACACTATTGTGGTGTATAATAATGAATACTGTATATTATTGCCTGTAATCTCTTGAACAAATATTTCAATTTTTTAAAAATTTTTTTTATAAAGCAAACAAACACTTTAATACATCTGGACTGTAATGTATAATAGATGTTAAATGTGAATCAGTATGGTTTCAAAGCACAGGATTTTCAGCGCTACAGAGTGACTGTGTGAGTGTAAGTCTGTCTGTCTTATGAACCTGAACAGACTCTTTTTAACTTTGTATATTCATCTGATGGAGAAGAAAATAGCAAGGTTAAAAAAAAGACATTCATGGCTGTATGAGCAAAGAGCACAGAACGAGAGAGAGAGAGAGAGAGAGAGAGAGAGAGAGAGAGAGAGAGATACTGGCTATCATTGACCCATTTCTGCAGGCTCCCATTCCAGTGACTGTTATAAGCAAGGCGGACCACACACACACACACACACACACACACACACACACACACACACACACACACACACACACACACAAGCACTTACACATTCAGTGCTTCTTACACACATTCGCACTCACACATTTCTCACGCAGACATCATTCACCTGTGTGGCCAGTCACTTCCATCAAAACTCCTCATGATGATGCTCATACACAGAACAGGAAACACCACCCAACTGACACACACAGATGTTTGTAATTATACCTTTGTGGGGTATTTCCATAAAGGCTGGGAGGTATACCAGTGTAAAAGTGAATACTGGTATGTTGTAGTGGGATTTTCCCATACCAGGGATATTGTGATAAGCCAAAAACAAGGCATGAAACAAATTAAACAGCCTAAATAATTTGTATAAACTTAAAAAAAAAAACCTTTTAACTGCAGTTTAAAAATGTAGTATTAACTTTTTACAGTGATGCAAAAAAAAAAAGTAAATTACTTTTTTGGCATATCGTGATATGATATTGTATTGTCGGTGAACTACTAACGTTCACCCATAATTACCACTGACTTGTGCTTTACTGTGGCTAAATAATGTAATGCCGACACATACCACTAAAACAATAAAATCCTCAAGGTTACCAGTCACAAGCTCAAAATCATCACAAAATCATTTGGTCCCTATAATTGGATAAAAACAAGCTTACACAGATACACGCCCACAGTCTGTCTTTCACTTACACACACACACACACACACACACACACACACACACACACACACACACATGTTAAACAATTTTTTTTCCATTCTTCCTGCACAGAAAAATAAAGACAGAAATAAATGAAAGTGTCCTTCTTGACCGCTAAACAAGATTGAGGTCTTGACTGTATTTTCCTTCGCCTAACCTTGCTAGATTTATACATTTCCCTATCATGCTAGATTTGATCTTTTGAGATGTGACTCATCCATATTGAATTGAAACCGCCTCACTCAAGGTAATCTTCCCATTCATTAAACTCACACACATACACATGCACACAGATACACACACCACCTTGAGAGATGATGCACAGATACACACACTCAGACACGTGCTTGCGCCCACAGCTGACCCAGTTTGGCTGGATGTTGTTCCTGTGAGATCCACATCTCAGTGCCAGTGTCATGAAAGCGTCCCGATGACGTTCTTCCTCCTCCAGAGAGAACCCACGATACTGTGCTGCTGCTGCACCAAGCTCCAATGAGAAGAAGATTGTGGGAGTGTAGTACTCAGGAACACTACAGCTTTTAGTACTCGTCATTTTTGTCCCCTTTTTTCCCCTCTGTACTTGTTTGCACTCCTCTGTTTCTGCAGGGAATGTGTGTTTGGCTCAGGGTTCTTGCATGCTGTTACTTCATTCCTCGCTCTCTTCTTCCGCTCTGTCATTCACAGTGACAGTGTAACTTCTCAAATTAGAGTATTATTTTAGGAGTTTCCTCCATTCTTGTACTTTCTCTCTATTTAACTAATTTGAAACTCACGTCAGTCGTTTTTGTTGGAATTTTTGTATATTTTCAGTCATAATATTTACACTACAGGGATTCAGTTACATTGCTTAGTTTCAGAACGGTGATTTACATAAAGCAGCTTTTAAAATATAAAAATGGAATTTAACATGGCTGATTTGATACTGTAGTTGTGTGTGTGTGTGTGTGTGTATAACAGAATAAGCATTATGTGCATTTTGTACCCCATTAGATTTTTAATTAGCTTTAGTAAATGAATGTTCAATGATCAATAGCGGCATCATTTTTGTGTTATTTATTTTTTACAGCCTCACAATCTGTTCATTTCTGAAAACTGTTATGGCGTAAAGTGGCTTAGTAAAAGTCTGACATCTGTAGGCAATACAAAACCGCTTTGTTTTATTGATCACTTTATTTTTAGAGTTAACCACCCAAAGCAAATTCATATAATTACTTCAGATCATAACTAAGAAATGACTTTAAAAAAACAACAACAACAACTTTTTTTCAGTTCTTCAGAATAATGCTCCATCTGTTTATCTCTTTCTCTGTCGACCTCTCTCTCTCTTTTCCGCTCTGACCTGTGTAAGCCCGCGGACACCTGCTCTGGCCGAGTGTGTTGTTTATTTGTGTTGTTGTTGTCCTCGTGATTGGCAGATGGAGTGACTGCAGAGTGTTTGTTGGGGTGGAGACGATTACAGGGTCAGGCAGGTTAACGGTTTTCCTCATGGCTTAGCACCCAACCTGGCAGTCCTCCAGCATATCACTCCTTCACACACACACGCACACACAAGTTGCTTTTCCTGGACAGCATGCTGCTGTGGAAGAGGCCTGTTGTCCATCAGGTACAGCCAGTACTGATGATACAACTAGCCATATGCAGATAGACATTTTATACTAAGCTTTAATGGAGCAGGTCTGGGAAATCAGAACACAACACTACATATTGCTTTTTATAACATTGGCCTACTGAGTATTCATAATGTCAAGTAGTTGATTGGATGATAAAATCGTTTTTTTTTGTTTTTTTTTTTTGCACTAGGGATATAACCAAATACAAATATATTACCTGGAATGAACAGATAACTTTTGTTTTTAGAAAGCTTGCCAGAAAGGTAGAGCATGGAGGTGTGCATTGGGACTGAGATTCCACTGGATGCAACAAAATAGTTGTATGAGCAAGAGGTTTTTACTTTCAAGCTGCCAGATATGAAGCTCATGGGACAAAGAAAGAACACATTCATTAACAAGAAAGTATGGCGTTCATTCGTTTATCCTTAGTAACTGCCTGGTCTAAGTCTCTCTGGTTTAAATTAGGCTAATAGTTTGTTTATATTTTGAGAAGTAGAACCAACTAGAAAATATTGTAGGCAGATATCAGAGCCAGAATTTACAGACAGTGAATTTCTATCTCTGGGTTTTTCCAAATATAGATATTTGGAACAATAAGCGTATATAAATATTTGGAACAGTAAACAGATACAGATATTGGCAGTGCGTTACACCAATATTTTGCAGCAACAATTTTATTTTCTTTCATTTTTTTTCTCTTGTTCCTTGTTTAAATGATTTTTGTTGATGTACTACTACTTTTTTTTTTTTGCTGGAGCTTTGTTCCTAAATATCTAAATCTGAATATTGTGATTCATATCATATATTGTAAAAATGTCTTCAAGTATTATGATATATTTTTGCTATATCATCCACCATTATATGACATTATCATGATACTGTATAATAATAATAATCCTTCATGTATGTGTGTTTTCATTCGGCAGCATATAAACTGAGATAATCTTTCAAGTGTGTCCAATATAAGGAGATTTCAGATACAGCTGTCATAATGCTGCCTTCCGATCACGGGAGCGCAAATTTCACAATAAATGGCTGCCTTGAGATGTAACAAGAGCAGAAACAATATTTTAAAGTGTGCACAGTAACAATATTGTGAATACTGGACATCATGTTGTATCATACAGTATAACGGACTATGCTTATCTACAAGACTGCAGCATATTAAATTTGACATATGTTTCCAATTTCAGCCAAATCATTTCTCCACGTCTGTCATCTTTTTTATACTGTATTAAAATAGTTGGCAAGCTGGTGTTACTGCATCCTTATAAGTCAAAAGGCTTTACATTTCAATTCCCTTATATGGTGTGTGTGTGTGTTACTTGTTAAAATTCATATTTTTAGCATATGTAGGCTCCTCTTTTGGGGCCAGAAATGTGCATGTGTGTGTATGTCTGTGTGTGTGCGTGCATATGTGTGTGTTTTACGTTTCTTGCGTGTCTACAGCCAGGTGTCTGAAGAAGGAGCTGGCAGTTCTGAGATGTCCTGGGGCCTGTGCCTTCATACTGGTGGTTAAAAACAAAGAAAACACAGTCAGAGAAAGAGAGATGTGAGATGTGAGAGCATGATGTGAATCAGGCTGGAAAGTGAATAAGTTGCTGAGAACGGAAATGTCATGGAAAGCAGAGCGGAGATCAACACGACACACACAGCATGCGAGCCGAGTCACCAGGCTCGGTCTTCCGTCTGTGTGTACGTGAGCACTATATACACGTCTGCTTTTGATTTGGGGGTGTGTTTGCGTAAGTGTAAGTATGCGTATCCTCATTTGTAATTATTATGAGGCACATTTATGCTCCAGCGCCAGAGCTGTCACTCTGATATACTCATATGTACCTCAGGAGGCTACTTTAGCTGTCCTGTGCGCACATTCACACACAATCTCACACTCCCAAAACTCCATTCACTCATACTCTCGCTGGAGATTTAACCCAGCACTCTCACACACTCCCACACACCAGAGATTTGACCGAGCCTCATATTGTCTCTCTGTCTCCCCTTGTGAAAATTAACCATGGGTTTTTGGCGCAAAAGGAAAACATGGGTCGTCGGTTTATTATCAACGTAACAGTTAACAGAGGTATCACAGTACAAACAGTGTAATGTTGTAGTCAGGAGTATAACATCCAGAATTACAATATATTATAAGATACCATAGTAAAACTGTGGCTGTATCTAAAAAACATAATTACCCAAAAGCACTGTAGTGAAACTATGATTCAGAGTGTGATAACCATACTAACCGTAAAGTAAAGCTGTAATGTAGAGCAGTAAACCAATAATAAACTATTGTGTATTTTCTCTTTATTTCTTATGCACACATCATGATGGCACTGCCACTATATGTTATTTTCTTTTTACCCTATTTGGTCTCCTGCCAATTCCCACCCTCTAGCCAGCTCCCCCTATCATATGACAGCTACCAACTGGGGAGGATGAAGGCTATCAAATGCTTCCTCAGAGATGTGAAGCTTCTGTGTGAGTGACAAGTGAGGGAGAGTATGCTGTCCTTCCCATGTAGACAGCATGGCCAGTTTTGCTTCCTGTGGCATCACCAGGATTCAAACTCAAGATCTCCTGATGATAAAGCGAACACGTTCCTGTACCACTGCACCACTCAGGAGCCCCTATATACCCTGTTATTATTTTCATCCTTGACTTGGACACGTCTGTCAAATCTGTGCTGAACTGAGCCGCATTACATTAACTGCCATCAGAACATTGCTGTTTTTCAGCATCAGAGACACACCGGTTTTCCAACCGCGCTGCAAATCACGCACATTTATGCGGACGATTTCCACAATGGCTCCACTCCATCGTTAAACCCCTTCTTTTAGGGTCACATAGCAGCCATATTTTTTGGTGTTTATGGCAGGACATTAGGATTTGTGTTGATGCCAGACGTTGTTAATAACTGCTCCTTTGCTCTTGTTTTTTGTCCCTGATGTACATTAAGCCATGTCTATCTCTCCCTCTCTTAGTGTACCCTCTCTGTATCAGTCTCTAGCTGCATATCAAATTAAGTACTTTGCAAACTTTTAGTGGGAAACTTGATAAGATACTTGGATAAGGTACAAAAACTACTAAATAATGAAGTGTGGCAAGTTGGACACGATATACGTAGTGGATGAGGCAGAGCTGTTAGAGGCAGCTAAGTTAAAGTCTGAAAATGTAGGATTTTAAATTCAGCAGTTGCTCTTTTGGTGGCTGTTTAGTGATGTGAGGTGCCGTGCGGTAATATATCATTTCCGTTTACTGCAAAACAGCTCTGAGCAATTTGATATATTACTACCTTAAAACCCTACATCATGTACTAGATATTCAAATACATCACGTTTAGTGTAAGAATGTAATGCGTACTTAGCCATTTGTGATGCAGATTCTGCCTTCCTCACACACTCTCTCCTCCAGCTGTCCTCAATCTCTTAATTGCTTACGAAGCTTTCGTCAATAGCTTATATCATTTTTATGAATGTGTTGCGTTTGATTTATAAAGTCTTATTTGGTTTCAGGAAATATGAAGCAGGAGCCAGAGGTATAAATAGTGAGCCGAAGCGAATGGGAGCTCAGCTCTCCCAGTTCAGACTGCAAGAGAAAACACACCATAATTCACATATACGCACACACACACACACACACACACACACAAACACAGAAACACTCATGCTGCTGTCTTTACAGCAGTTTTCCATTGAACTCTAGCACCGCTATGTCTCTTTCTAAAGCGAATCCGAACTTTAACCGCAGGATCCAAATAGAAACCGTGTGGCTTTCAATTTTGCAAATTAAATCAGTGTTTTGTGTGACAAAGCATTTTTGCTCGTGGGAACCAACAAAGCATCCCCACAGCGTCAGACCTTTCATGTTTCCTTTCATTGTGGGGTCACTTGTAAAACAAAAAAAACACTTTCACACACACCGACACACACACACTCGCAGGCTCTTTTTGTACAGCTCTGTCTGCAGATAAAACAAGATATAAAAGCAAAACACCCACACCCACGCTTGTACACACTCATACTGCACCCTCAAGCCCACTTTCTCTCTACACACACACACACACACACACACACACACACACACACACACACACACACACACACACACACACAATCACAGATCCATTCTGAATGGCTCTATCTGCAGATGTGGTGTGAGACGTGTTTTGAATTATGTTTGTGTTTGAAGTTGTGATATGAGCAGAGCACATGTATTCAATTGAGCACCGTTATGAGTTATGTTAGGTCACACACACTCACTGTGAGGTTAGACAGAGACACACACATGCAACACACATAAACACAAATGTCTCGACACAGTGAGAGATTCTGACCTAACACTCCCATCTGCAATGCTTCATTACAGTGTCTGCTGCAGGTGTAGTCAGAGATTTTGGTGAAAGTTAGCTCTTCTCTCGCCTTACTCTTCCTTCTAAACACATACTAAAGCTAGAGGAGCTGAATGCTAGCACATGAGGGGGACCTTTCTGAATTTAAACTAAAGTAGACGTGCCACCGTGTCCTGACTGGCTGGATGCGGTCTGTTTGTTTTCCCAGTCTGAGGTCCTATAGACACCTGAGTTTCTCCTCTTAGCAGGTATTTTATTTGCAACTGTCAGAAACGGCAAATATTACAAAGTGTGTTTTGACTTGAAAAAAAAAACAAACTTTAATTTCATCTATCATGACTAAAATCCTATATTTTCCTTTTATTCTGTTTCTCTGCTCTTTTCTTTTTGTTTACTTACAAATCTGATCGGCACCGGTGAATCAGTCAGAAGGTGTTGATTAATTTTCTAACAATTGGGGGGGGGGGGGGGGGGGGGGGGGGGTGGGGGGGGTTGCAATGTCGGCACTTTGTAACAGTCAGAGGTAAAGCTGTACATTTTTGCCCATGGGAAAGTCATGACGAGCTGCATGGTTTTTAAATTTAGTTTGGAAATGTAAGTGTAAGGTAAGTGATAACAGGAGCTAACTTGTTTTGTGGATGATTCAAAACATTAAGCATAACTAAAAAGGGCCTTTTTAAAAAAAATTTTTTTCATTTAATAAAATTTTAAACTTAAGGCATGCTAATATTTGAAAATAATCAACCTCACTGTTGATTATCTTCCTGCGCCGCATTTCATTCCTTACGTATCAGAGGCGTCACATTTAAGTCACTAGGTGCTTGACGTGATCTGATCTCTTTAATGTGTCACAGTGACCTGGAGAAACCTGGTACATTTGTAAGATACATAAATACCAACACACACACAGACACACACATGCACACACAGAGATCCACTAAGTGAACTTAACTGTAATTGTCAGACTTGGTTAGCCTGTTTGCAGTGAGCTAAGTACAGCTGACTGTGCTGTTATTTCATTAGCGTAGCTTTTTTCCCCTTCTCTGCACTCATCTCGTCTTCACCTCGCTTTCTTTTCTTGTTTTTATGAGCAGCAATGTTCTCCAGGAGCCTCTGTCCTCCCATTTTCTCTACATCCTCCTATCACTGCTTATCATTATCTCAGTTACTCATTCCTCCTCCCTCCCTCTGTTTCTCTCCCTCTCGTCTCATCTCAGCCCAAGTCCTTGTCCTCCCTCTTGTCACTTTCCTTTTTCCCTCTCTCCATTTTTCTGCTTTCTTTATTTTTCTTGTAAAAACACAACAAACAAGCCGTCACAACTTGCTACGTCGCTCCCTTTTACTGTTCTCTTTCTCCCCCTTTTGTGTCTTTCGGTTTGAATTTTACGCTCCAAGAGCAGTTGTTGTTCCACAAATAACCAGCGCCGGGAGTCAGCTTGTTGCCCTCTTTTACTCTCTCTCCCTTTCTCTCTCGACCTCTCTCTCTCTCCCTTTCTGTGTCTTTTGCATGTCTTTCTCTCTCCATTGCCATCTCTGTGTTTCCTCTTGGCCCCTCACATGTTTGTTCTTCCTATCACTCATGTCAGACACAGCTTGTCAAAGGCAATCAATGTCTTTTTTCAATGTCTCTCTCTCTCCCTCTCTCCCTCTCTCTCTCTCTTTCCTTTTTTTCATTATTTTCTCCGCTTCTATTTAATTTGCTCTCTCAACGAGTCTGTTTTAAATTCCTGTAACCCTGCATGTGATGTGGCTATCAGTCAGCCTAGTAACAAATGTGCTTATGTGAGAGTGAGCCCAAAGCACACTATGATGTATAAACGCTGATTATTCTTAACGTCTTAGAGTAAGCACTTTTATCTCTGAAAATGTGAGTCACAGCAGCATCCTGCGAAAAGTAGCACATTATTACCTACGAGGATGACCTTATCACATCTAATGACTTTGGCTTCCTGGATTCTACATGGTCACCAAAGCTGAGACCAATGTGTCTTTATGTTTTTTGTTTATGAAGAGGTGGAAAGAGTCCTGAGATCCCACGGGCAGAACAGAAAAAACACTCCTGAGTTGTTTAAATATAGTTTAGCTCAACTGGCAATTCATCCTTTTTTGAAAGTTTGGCACAAATGTTTTGAATTTACTTCCGTTCACAGTGAGTTGAAGTGGTGGTTGTTGTTGTTTTGGACAAAGCAGCAGTGGGAGCGTAGCGTCATAGCTAGCCTGCTTGCGGTTTTAAGGCCTTGGCGTCTGTACAGCTTCCTGATTTACAACGGTGCAAACAACTGTGGCTGAATTTTCTTTGCTAATGTTCAAAGAATGCAGTGGCACTTAGAAAATATAAGCTACTATTTCAAGTTGGGTTTGTTTTCAGAAAGTTTTCTCTTTTTGTTCTTTTTTTTGGTCTGTTTTTTGTTTTTTGTTTGTCCATTCAACCTCATTTTTCTCTCTGTAATATTTCCTCTATGTGACCTCTTGAACCTCCTGGATTTTTTTTCTTTTATGCCTTTGTGTGTGTGTGTGTGTGTGTGTGTAAAAGAGAGACTTTTTTTTTTTATCGGCTGGATCCTTGGTGAGTATGTGAACCCTTCAGGCCCTATTTGAGCTCCGAGCTGCGGCGGTTTCTTTTTAAATGGAAAAATGTAGCGCTTTCCAATTGAGACTCTGATAAAGAGAGAAAGAGAGGGACAGTGGACGAGTGCCTCACCTTTCTCCTATCTTATTTCATTCTCTATCTCTCCAGCCCTCAGAAATAAGAACTTTATTAACGTGTATATAAAGACATTTCTCTTTCTCTCTCTCTCTCTCTCTCTCTCTCTCTCTCTGTCTGGAGCAAACACGATTTCTCTCTCTTTCCTTTTTCTCCTGCTTATTAAAGTTGCACGAAGGACACTCTGTCCTTTAACAGTCAGTACTCAAGGTCTGACTGAGCCATGCTTTAAGCATTGTTTAGTCCTCCAGTAAGCCAGGTGCAGTCAGGTTCATGTCTGCTTCACGCTGGCCCACTTCAACATCTCACTGACCAGGTCAAGGTGTGTGTGTGTGGTGTGCGTTACACTCTAGGAAATGAATGTCCTCCAGGGAAGCTCTAAACGAGGGCATTTTTGAGTTCTCAAACCCTGCACTGATTATTTCTGCACTCCGTGTGTGAATTTTAAATGTGAGAATTGTGACTCAGTGCTGCCGAATGACTGTGTGCGAATGAGGTGTGTGTCATTGCAGCAGGGTAAAATATACCATGAGAATGCACGTGGGCTCAGTCTCATAGATTCATGTAAATAATTCACTCACAGGTGTATTTCTTAATTGCCAAATACAATAGCCGTGCTTATAATTCATATGCTCACACGTGCATTCTTCTGTCTGCTTCTCTCCCTCAGCCACGTCGGACGGCACACGTCAGGGGCTGGAGAGCATGAGAGGAGGAGTGTGTGCCACACAAGGCATGAAGGTGGTGCTGAAAGTTGGACAAAGTGAGTACACACACGCACACAGTGCACAGACATATACACTGATGGTCACTTACAAGCATCAATATCTCATACACACACACACACACACACACACACACACATGCTATGTGTGGATGTGCAGTTTGCTAGGGCTAGATTGTAAAGTACACTGACTGACATTTTATTTTAAACTCGTGCATTATTACATTCCACATTATAACAGAGCTGGTGTGTTATCTTACAGCACATTTAACTACCTGTTTCTACAGACATGGAGGAAAACATCTTTTCTGTTTTGCAGTGACAAATCATTTACACATTTACCATGAGACTGGGCTAAAAATACTGCACCGTTATGTGTTAGCAGATACACCATGACACGCTAATGAGGGTGGTTGTATGTCTTTTTGTCTTAAACTGAAATGTTTTCACAAAAGCACATGCATTAAAATAAACTGTGTTGAATAACTTCACAGTTATTCCCAGTAAACATGTCTTGATGCAGAGCAAAAGCAAAGCAAAGAGCAAAACCTCATAACCTGCAGCCACAAAACTTTCCTACAACCAGGCTAATCATGCAACACTTTTGATTACTGTTTAATAGTTCAAATTGTTAAGACTCTCTCGAATATTGAATATTTTAAAGTATCCTTAATCAGTATATGTCCTTGTAAATTGAAGAGCTCTGGCGATGTGTTTGTTGACGCGTTTCCCCCTAGAGGTGATTGTCCTTGCAAAAGGACCTCTGAGGATCCCAGATATGTTGCAGTGTTAAACTAGCTAGGAACTCTTGGGGAAAAAAAAAACCTTAAAGCTTCTATATAGAACCCTACAATAGAAGGTTTTTCCTGTCAAAAAAGCTACCAAGTCCAACTTCTGGGGGGGGGGGGGGGGA
>CM040978.1:10495745-10508245 GCA_022985145.1 Pangasius djambal
ACAGGTGGCATCCTATGACAGTTCCACGCTGGAATTCACTGAGCTCCTGAGAGCGGCCCATTCTTTCACAAATGTTTGTAAAAACAGTCTGCATGCCTAAGTGCTTGATTTTATACACCTGTGGCCAGGCCAAGTGATTAGGACACCTGATTCTGATCATTTGGATGGGTGACCGAATACTTCTGGTAATATAGTGTACGTCTAAATTGGTTGTCTTGTAGCAGTACGTCTCGAAGACCTTGATAACTGCCAGTCTTCACACATATTTTCAAAACTGGTTATATTATTTTGTTAGAGATATTAGTTGACCTATCAGACAACTCTTCATGTCCTGGCAGTTTTAACCCCAAACTATCTTGAGGGAAAAGAGATACCAATATTATTCCATGTGTACCAATTTATTGCATGTCAAAAAGTGTTAAATTTCAAAATTTCTGTTGCTCCCATTATTTAAACAATTAGAGCAAATACTTGCATTAATCACCAAATGTGAGATTTTATTAATATGATAATATGCTGATGTAATGTGATGAAAGGTTCTTCAAGATTTCTTTGGATTCTTAGCTTTGGGTTCAGAGGGTAAGCATAGTACATAGAACATTTAACGGTCCCACCAGAGAGACAAGTCAAAGAATACATAAGGTTGTAGATTAAACCTTTTTTAGGACAAATATTGAGGTCAGTGTAGTAAATAAGGAGTACGTGCAATTCAATGGGCACGTGTTGAAGACGAAACTTATAGGATCTTCCTGTCTTCTCTCATTTTTCAGGTGGCAGTGGGAACACAACTCTTCCTAGAGTGCCTGGTGGGGGCGGAGCCACAGCAGGCGGTGCAAATGGTCCTCTCCCTGCCTCCAACATTGCCGTCATCGCAGGAGCAGCTGGAGGCTCCGCCTTCCTCCTTCTGGTCACTGCAGTCATTTGTGTGGTGTGCTACCGTCGGCGGCACTCGAAGCATTCAGAGTCGCACCACCCGCCACTTTCTCTCTCATCCCTGACCTCACCTAAGCGCGGGGGTGGAGGAGGAGGTGGCAACAACAACGGCTCTGAGCCAAGCGACATCATCATCCCACTGCGCACTTCAGACTCGGCCTACTGCCCGCACTATGAGAAGGTTAGTGGGGACTACGGGCACCCAGTCTACATTGTGCAGGAGATGCCACCTCAGAGCCCCGCCAACATCTACTATAAAGTATGAGGACGGGCGAACAGCATTAATGCCAGCCTGCAGTGCCCAGACCATGCCCCCTCACCTACTACCTAAACCATAGCAGTATGAACCGACTTCTCCTGTATCTCTGCAGTCTCAGCTCTGACTGTGAAAGCCCCAAACCCTGTGACTGAAACCCACTCTCACCCACACACACACATACACACACACACACGCACACACATATATACATATACACACGGCTCCAAAACCTCTGACTCTTGTAATCAGGAGGAGCGTGTTTTAAGTATTTAGAGAAAATCCCTGTGTGAGGGCTATTTTTTCTTCTTCTAAGAGTACGCAAAGCTCTCATAACATTAAACCAGACCCCTTGGAGCAAGAGAGAGAATCAATAGCTTGATGTCTCTTGAAGGTGTCCCTGAGAAACACACCATAAAATGAACCATTGTGAAGTAACGGCAAAAATGAAATAAAACAAACTAAAAAAAAAGAGAGAAACTGAAAGTAAACTGACCCTAGATCAGTGTGATATTACCTGAACTTGAACACTACAATAACTCACAAATAGCAGTTTAGTTTGTCCCATTTGTGTTTGTTGTTCCTCGGATAAGAGGAACCTGGCACCTGGCTCAGCCAATTACAATGCAGTGCTGCCATCACATGACCCAAGGCCCTGCATTTGATTAGAGGAGCCATAGCATCGCATTGAAGATCTTGTATATTTTAATAACGTGTGTATTTTGTGAGTGTGTAGGGTAATAATTATGACACTGCTGTCGCACAGAGTGCGACAGTGAGTGCGCATATCGTGTGCTTTAGTTACAGCGTGTTGGTGTGTGTGAGTGTGTGTGTGTGTGTGTGTGTGTGTGTGTGTGTGTGTGTGTGTTTATCTGTGAGGGAGCATTGTACCTGAGTGAATGTGAGTTAGACTGTTTCAAAACCAAAACACAAAAAATGAGCGAATATCAAAAAGTGTTTTTTTTATCGCTTTCATTCAATATAGAATATAATTATATATGAATATTCAGTAAAATAATTTCTAGATGTCCTTTTCTTTTTTCAAGATGTAAAACACCATATCTGTTTTTAGACAATTTTTTTCTGCTTTTCTGCGCTGACCCTGTTTCTTCTTTGTATTGTAAGTTAATTTAATACTTTGTATTTCATTTCATGAAGGTTTTCTGTTTTATTTTGACCCCTAGTCATTCCTCATTTCCCAGGAGTCTCCACTCTCCATGTATATTTTTATAGCTCCTTGTACAATGATGTAGTTTTGAAGCTAGACCTCGTTTTGTGAAAGTGTTGAGGTAGAGGCACAATCTGAGAAGTTTTTTTTTTTTAATGTGCAAAGACACTTTCTTTTTTACAAAAAAAAAAGAAAAAAAGAAAGAGGGTGGGGGTAAAGAAAAGAATGCCAGAGCTGCCTATGAAGGGAAGAGAAAAGACGAATAGACAGAAGTGCAGGGTAAAGACAAAAAGTGATGGGTGGGGGGATCCTCGAAGGAGGTCGTCAGGATGGGGGAGGATGAAGGGATGGAGGAACACAGAAGGAGAGATGGAGCAACGGAGGTGGGTTTTTAACAGACTCTTGAAAGAGGTTGTGTGAAACAGGGGCTTGGGAAATGCAGGATTCTCAACTACACAGATGGAAAAGAAAGGGGATTCACTCGTTCTGTCTCTCAGCTGGAGAGATGGAAATAGGCTTTCGTACACCTGCTCGTACTTTTCTGAGGTGGAAATATTTGAGTCTCAGTTCAAATTCTTTCACTCTCTCACAACACACCTTAGTATACAACAACACATACACACGCATTCCACCGCTTCAGAAAATGAGAATGCACTTGAAAAGGCACACAAGTCTTTCAAGACACACACACACACACACACACACACACACACACTGAGTACACAATCAAAATCCATTCTGGATGTCCTCATAGACGCTGATTACCTGAAATGAATTCTGATTGGACTCTCACACACAAACACACATGCACACACATTCAGATTACACCCATGCATTCCAGGACTAAAGAACACACACACCATGTGTGTGTCCGATTGTGCCAACGAGAGTCTCATATTTTCAGAATGTGCTCTTTTACATTGCTGTGTGTGCTGATGCTAGAAGATGGTCGTTAAGGTAATGTACGCTACTGCTCGTGTTACAGTTAATCAGTATATCAGGTTTCCTTACTTTATGTTCAAAGCTGCATTGAGACAGAGGACCTCACACACACACACACACACACACACATACACACACACACATACACACACACACACATACACACACATACACACACACAGCCAAATCCTTGAACCTTCAGGCCTTGCACCACATTGCCGGTGTGTTTAGTGCTCAAGGTGAGACTTGTTTAGAACCCGGATATGAAAATTACAGAGTTTTGTACGAGTGTGTCTGAGTTGATCTGGTGTAACACTGCAGCAAGTGAACAGCATTGTTTTGGTGTCATGTCAATATTCTCTGTTAAATCTTCACAATCAAGTTGTCAGTGTTGCTTTGTTGTTAAGTGACAAATAAGTATGGTGCATTTATTTGTTGGTCAGCTTTCAACGTTTCTGTTCATTAAATCCTGATTTTTGTAAGCCATGTTTCTTTCCTATGGATGTGGACTCATGAGTGTGTGTGGTGCACACACACATAAACCCCAGCATCTGAGGACTATTCAGTATCCAAAAGCTGGTCGAAGCTTATTGAAGAGTCTTATCGAACAATGCGGCCTCCTGAACGCTGAAGACACCTCTGGAAATACGAACATGTCTGGACTTTGTTTTTCCATGTTGTTACATTTCTGTGTTTTTCCTTTCAGCCTTTCTTCATGCGCTTGCTTTCAGCCATGGATGCTGAGACCTGTGTTTTGCAGGCAGACAAAAAAAAAGAAAAGGAATCAAGAGGAGTGTGTGATTTTTTGTAGAGAACGCTTCAGTGTGTGCGCGTATACATGTTTCTCTGTGCCAATAGCCAGCAAGTGACGGCCATTTTAAGGACCTCCGCTCCTCTCCTGTTGCTGTGTTGAAACGTTTGTGGGACACTGCATTTGTGTGTGAGATGTTTTCTTTTCTGTGTTCATCCTTCCATCCTTCTCTCCCACTCTCACCACTCCCTCTCTTTCTTTCCTTGCTTTCCCTTCACCCCATACACACCTCTTAGAAAGAGAGGTTAAAAAACTAGTACATTCCTTTGAAGAAATGTTGATTAAAAAATTGCAAAATTTGTTTAAGCACCAATCTTTGAGCTTGTATTATTTTTATGTGCTTGTTCATTTTGTGTGATTGTTTTTATATCTCGGTCGGGACCAAATGTCCACACAAGGATAGGAGAATCTGACTTTCAGCTTCTGAGGTTAAGGTTAGGCTTAGGTTTAGGTGTAGGCATAGCATTTTTTGCTGCATTAATAATGTAATAGAAGGTGGGTAAGATAAGGATGGTAAGATAAGTGTGTGTGTGTGTGTGTGTGTGTGTGTGTGTGTGTGTGTGTGTGTGTGTGTGTGTGTGTGTGTGTTGGTCAGATCCATACCACACATAGAATACATAAATTTATTATTTAATTGATTCAAAATGTAACAGATTATGATTCGTGCTGCCTTCAGGAGATAACTGAATTCTCATGAATACAAGTTTTCTTCCTAAAGTTACTCTTCAGGTCTTAATTACAACTAGGAAATTTGGGAAAAATTGATAGTATTCGAGTTACTGACATTTACGTTTTCATTTTGGCGAAGTAAAGGTCAAAACTCAATGTCGGGTAATTCTTTATTCCTCTAGATACAGCTTACTTTTAACAGTCACCACTTAGCCCACAGACACTGCTTTATATCTCTTCTGCTGTTTACATTTTGTACGTGTTTACAACAGGGGGAAATGTTAGGAAGATACCAAACTAAATCAACACTGGTGCACTTGAACACGAAGAATGCAAGTGGGAAATAAGGCCATCTGAGGGGCACAAGAAGGAAACGTGTCCCATACTGGGCAAAATCAGCAAGTTAAGACAGGAAAATATAACTATAACTATAACTGTTTTATAGGGCAGTCTCAAAACTTTGCACCCAGGGATCCATGTCAGTGAAAATAAATCCACCTTAAAACTGCAGCCCAGATTCAGGCTATTTTATTTATTTTTATCCAACTGTTCAAATATTAGGGAACATTATGCAAATATGTATACTCTGCATGAATTAATGGAGCTGTGAGAGCTTTTTATTCATGAACTTTTCCGCCACAGAATTCAAAACAGTTACATATAAACATTTTGTATCCCATCATCAGAAGCTCTCCTAGATTTATTACAGGGGTGGATAAAACAATTAGTTTTTTTCACACTTCCTACGGACTTTTTGTTTGCTGTTCTTGTTTAAACACAATGCACGTTGATGCTTTAACGCTTCCCCATCACGCAGCTTGCTGCACTACACACACGACAGATGGACTGTTTTTATTAGGTGGATTAATTAGCGGCGATTTTTTTCTGAACCAGGAACAGACAGGTATGTAGAAACACTGATGAAACCGAGTAAAATCAAGGGCCGTGTCAAGCAGCCTTATCGTTCCTACTTGCACAACACACAGTCACCTCGAGGTTAAACATCAAGGGAAAATAAAGACGCAATCCAGACTTGAATAATGTTTTTTTTACTTGTGATGTGAGGACAGAACACCACTGCTCATGCCTGAAACATTGGCCAACGACTTCATTGACGGTTTTTCGCGGCCGCAAACACAATGTGCTACATTAAAAAAACTTTTATCAGGAGAGAATAAGGACTATGGCTACATAGTCTTCCTCTCACCGGGATTCATGTACGTGTTTGTTTCCCTTAACTTGCTAACTAGCTAGCCAAACATTATCACATTATGTTTTAGCCTAGTCGGTATACAGGCAGCTAAAACATGGGACTGGGCTATCGAATTTATCATTTGTCCACCCTTGTATTAAAATTACAGTTAGATTCAAGTTATTCATATTATTAATACTTAATTGAGCTTTTGGATTAAACCAATTGATCAGTCAGTTAGGTTTCTAATTATAATAGTTTTGATAGTTCGTGACCACCACCACTGAAAGGCCATTTAAAATAAAATAGTAGACACCTTGACCATACTACACAGATGCCTGGGGCTCCCAGGGGAACCCTGAAAACCCTGTGGGGAATTTGAAATAGCATCTTTTACACACACACACACATACCATCCCCTTGCTGAAAAATCTAGGTTAGGCTGACCAGTTGCCAAAACACAAGCCAAGCTGGTCAAACTGGTAGACCATGTTTGCCAGCTTTTAAGTTATTTTCCAGCTTCCTTATTACTTGAGCAAAATGATCAGTAAACATTTGAGATTTTAATTGCCTTACTGTTGTATTAATTTCTTCAAATCTATGACGTAGCATTATTAGCAGTAATTCTAAAACTGTTTCCTTTCTATCAGCTTGTAAAGATGGTCTACCAGTTTGGCCAGCTGTTTTGGTCAGACCAAGCCGTTTTTTTTTTTTTTTAGCAGGGGTATACACAATGATGCACCCTCTGATACCTTACATAGGCCCAAATTTATCTAAGTATTTATTGCTTAAAAATCCATAAAGTGACAGAAGCGCTTCAGGAATGAAATTGCTTCAGTTTAAATCTTTAAAAAAATAAATAGATAAATGAATTAATTAAAAGCATCTTTCATAAGGCATCTTTCTGGCCTGAATTCAAACATGGAAATGCAAACATCTGGTTCTTATGAAGTTGCCATACAGCTACAGGTAATGTTCAGGTAAAATGACTTGCTACTGAGCAGTGTTGTTGTAGATTTATACTATCAGTTCCAGGCTTTACTGAAGAGCTAATATAAGATAACTGAAAAAAAAAGGTATTATTAATTTACTGCAATCTGATGACATGGGCTTTCATTTTACCCGAGAAAACGGCTAGATTTAAATACATAAAACAAGCCTCCGGTCCATTGCACTCACTAAATCTCAGATACATGAATAAATGAGCTATTTTTTTTTTTTTTTGTAAATCTAGTAGTGGTGAATGTTTTTGTGTGAGGGCATGCAGAGGTGCAGAAGGTTGTGGCCTGTTGATGGAGCTCTTTGTGGCCTGTGTGAGGTTTTATGTTTGTTTAGCAGTGAGTGGGCTGTTCGGTGAGCTGAGTAATATTGTGTAAAGGACACCATATGCTACCGGGTTGCTAGAATATGGAAGTAATAATGTTTTCGGTGATCTAATATGACTAGGCCCTACAGGGGATTGGTTGGGAACAGAAGAGAGAAAAATATTACACATACACACACAAGCATAAACTTAGGGCCCTGTGGTCATCATTACTTTGTAATCATTTTTCTCCAGACGCGCTCATGCTATGATGAGTATTGATGATGATTGAGTTGATGGCTACCATATGTAGGACACAGAGATTTGTATGAACCCTCACACACACACACACACACACACACACACACACACACACACACACACACACATATGCATGCCTTCATATAAAAACATACACACTGTTGTTAAACCCTATGATTTACCTTTACTCAAAAATGCTCACACATACATCACACACTGCCCAACTTTTGATCCACAGTGACAGTTATTTTTCTATTGACTACTTTACCAACTCTTTGTTAATTTAAAAGTTGACCGGGGAAAACTAATCTAAAACTTTGGCCCAGAGTGAAATCAATTAGGAGATAATCCTGTCTAATCAGATTTGTTCCAGCGGCGAGCCTCCACAGCTAAAACCCAAGACTGGCCCACTTGACTTAATGTCACAGCGGGAGTTGTGTTGCCATGGGGATCCTTTCTGAAGGTCAGGGAGAGAGGTTTTTTTTATCGAGCTGGTTGTAATTTGACCATTTCAAAAGGTGTCCGGCCGTCTGCATATCAAATAGTGAAGATGAGGAAAAAGGCAAGACATTGTAATAGTGCTGATTGAGGGGGGATGGAGGTGGGGGTGAGAGACGAACATGAAAAGCCTCCCACAGATCTCTCTCCAATATGACAGGAGAAAGTCGATGTGAAGAAAGGTGGAGGTTGAAAGTCAACTCTCTCGCTCTCTCTCTCTCTCTCGCTCTCTCTCTCTCTCTCTCTCTCTCTCTCTGATTGCACCTGTAGGCGGTGTTGACAGCGAGCGGCTGATGAAAAGACGAGTGCTTAAGTAGTCACCAGGAGTTCTCCATCCTAATCTTTCTTTCTTTCACATATTGGCCACTGATTTCTCTCTATTTTTCCATCATCTCTTTCTCTTTCATTCGCATTTTCTTCACCTTTTCTACCTCTCTATATAACACTTTTTTCTCCTTTTCTCTCTTCATTCTGTTACGTAAAAAACAAACCAGCCTGTTACAGTTAATAGTGGCTCTGATGACAAGTGCAGCTGGTTTTTGGTTTTAAAAAAAAAGAGGTAAAAAACTGATAAAGCAAGTGACGGGACGGTGGAGAGAGAAAGTGATGGAGTGCAGAAAGTAGGAGGGAGAGAAGAGATTAGTGTTTGCATAGCTTGCTGGCGGCTAAATTGGTGTTTATTTCACATGATTAACCTGCATCTATTACTGTGTGTTATCACAGACATATCTGATTACAGTGATGTACAGTTTACAGTCACACACTCAGTCTTAGGTTCCCTCCACACACAAAAAAAAAAAAAACACATGCCCTCAGGTCCTCATGGAAGTGTCTGGGACTCTCTCTGTGATTCATAGATAGTTTTATTGCCCTCGGTCACAGTGGTACTGAGGTGGTCTGAGCTGTGTGTTCTCTGTAACTGGAGAGCGTATGGATTATCCCATCTATTCATTTCAGCTCTGTCTGTCTCATGACACATGAAAGACAGGAAAAGCCTTATATGGAAGCTGACAAGCTGATAACTTGAAGCTGCCACAAGTGTGCCAGAAGCGGTGATGTATATATAAAGGGCCCACCAGCTATGCTTTCTGGGAAATGATTCAAGTAATATGTAACTGATGACAGTTTTAAGATAATTTCAGTTAATTTTATATGTACTGAAATGTATATGTCATAAACAATGTGTTGTCATTTGCAGAATGGATGTTGGTGGTTGACTTTTTAGGATGACATACCTGCCAGCATCTATGGTTTATCAGTAGCATTAACATTTTTATTAACAACTTTGCTTTGCGCCAACTTTATCTAGGAGAACTTTGACCTGCGAATTCATGAGCTTCATTCCTGTGAGCCTATAAAAAACAAGAGGGTGACATTGGGCTCATTGGAGCTGCTTATTATTAATTATTATTCACTCTGAACATTTGCCTCACTGTTTTCTTAATGTTACTTGGCACACATTTGAATTAAATAGCATAGCTACAATCCACTCTCAGAACTAATAGAGTGTTGAAGCATACAAATCGATTGTCTTATGTGAACAGTTCATGCTACCAAAAAAGTAGGCAAAAACATGGAAAGGTGTTGGTTTTTTTGTCTCACCATTAATATTTTATAGTATGTAGCCTATACATCATAATTTCATTCATTATTAAGAAGTATGTTCCTATTTTGACAGTTATTTGATTTGTTTGGTGGTTTCTTTTCATGTCAGTAAGACCTTTTACAGTTGTAGACAGGTCATTTTCAACATCTGACATGAACTGACTGTAGAACCGCCATGTACTTGTGTTCATTTGAAATAAACAGTTGTTATAAAGTAAGCTTATACACTCAGCTAGTACAGTATAAATCGAAATATTTTTGCAGATTGCAGTTCAATATCAGTATAACCCATACATTTTTAAATTATTTATGCTGTTACCATCAACCTCTGCCATCCAGAATATGTTAGGGTTTTTGTTGTAAAATTCAGCTTTTTCACTCTGCCTCCTAAAAATTTCTTGCTAGCAATGTTGGCAGCTCTGTAAATTCTCAGACATATAACTCTAACTCAAGTATCAAATAACTATAACTTTGCCAGATATTCATTCATCTTCAGTAAACACTTTACGTCAGCGTGGCAGTGGTTCCAGAGTTTATCTCAGGAACACTTGGCATGAGGCAGGAATACACCTTGGATGGGAAACCAGTCCATCACAGGCCACCATGCACACACATTCTTAGGCACATTTACACCTTGGGGCAAAATACCTTCTTTTTTTTGGGAGGTGGGGGGGGGGCAACCAGAGAACCCGGATGAAACCCACACAGACAGAGAACATGCGAAACTCTATGGAAAGTAATCCGAACTCAGGAGCAAAGCATGGACCATGGAGCTGTGAGGCGGAAACTTTACCCGCTGAACCACCGTACCACCTTTTGTCAGATATAAAGAGCTGAAATGATCTGGGGCTCACTACTTAGCTTGTGCTTAGCTCAGCTGAATGATTCACTTAGTAAATCAATGCGCATGCTGATTTGTTGATTTCTGCTGGTGTAATATTGTAGCAAATAAGGGACCTGGGGAATTTTATCAAAGAAATCGTAACCAATTTGCCTATGAAGGAAAATAAACAGAAGTTAACAGAAACCTTTATATTCAATGCAACAGAAAATATTGCATAAATAAAACAGTAACAAGGAACTGATCCTTTTTGTAATTTGTATTTTCAAATGCACTCATTCACTCATATACACAGTCCCATTTAACAATGAGATATCAAACCAACTTTAGTAAAACACTTCCAAATTGGCAATTTGCACAACTCTACTTGTATGAAAAGTTATAAAAGTTAAGGTTGGGATTAGCCTAGTTTTTTTTTAAGTGCTTACTCTTTGTAATTGTATAGTGTACTCTTTGTAGTTTGTATAATGAGCAACTTTAATTATTTGTAAATGCATATTTGCATCTCCAACTTTCTGTCATGTACCTAAGATTTTTACCCTTCATGTAATAAAAGGAAATTCTTCTCACATTGTTTAAGTATTATATTAATTTAGATAGTAGTGAATACTGTCAGGTTAGCACATCTTGATTTGGAAATTTTATTCCACTCCTCCTTGCAGATGCTCCATATCTACCAAAATGCGAGGGGATCTTCTGTGCACAGCCATCTTCAAGTCATTCCACATGTTTTCAGCAGGATTTAGATTTAGATCAGTCCTTTGTTGACTCGGATTTGTGCGTTGGGTTGTTATCGTGCTTATTGTTGTTATTCTTCTTCGTCGTCAGCTGTCTAGCAGAGGCAGGTTTTGAGCTAAAATTGATGAGCTATCTTGACTAGAGCCCCACTCTCAGCTGAGGAAAAGCAGCACCATAGCATGATGCTGCCACCACCATGCTTCGCCATGGGTATGGTGTAATTTTGGGTAGTAAAGTGTCTTGTCTTTGCGCCAAGAATTATGCCCAAAAATTTCTATCTTGGCCTCGTCAGACCATAACACATTCTGCCACATGGTCAGGGGTGATTACATGTATGTCACATGCAGGGAGTAATCAGTACTTGTCAGATATTCCTACAGCTCTTTTAAAGTTGCCATAGCTCTCTTTCTTCTTGTCCTTTGGTCAGTTTTCGAGGGACAGCCTGTTCTGGGTAATGTCACTGTGGTGCCCCATTTTTGGGTGATGATGACCATCACACTTGGTGATGATGGCCTTCACAGTGCTCCATGGTACATCTGATGTTTTGTACATCTGATTTTCTGGTTTTGTACCCCTCTCCTGATTGATACTTTTTGATAATGATATTCCACACATGCTTTGTAATTTCTTTGTGGAGCATGGCTTCAGCTTTCATATGAAACCAAAATGATGTCAAGAAAATCCTACAGACACAGCTGATCTTTAATTGGAGTTCATCAGAATCACTTCATTGATGACAGGTGTATGATAATTACTTTTGAACATGAGTTTGAATGTGATTCTGAGCACAGTCACTTGCCCCATTATAAAAGGTTACTCTTTTTTTCCCCTAAAGCATTTCTTCACTTCACTTCTTTAATGGTTTTTCACTTGAATTTTGTTGGTTGCTTGAAGGTGGAACAAGATCTGACATGATCTATCTTGATTTCATTTTTCACATCACAAAAATGTGCAGCTTTAACAGGGGTGTGTAGACTTTTTATATCCACCGTATTTCTCAGAACATTTGTTCTCCATTTCTCTATTTGTTTATTTCTTATCTATTTTGTGGCAATTTGCTCTAAATGTGTATTATACACATAAATATTTCATTATTATACACAGCCTGAAAGTCAGATCGCAACTGTCCCAAAACACACACACCATGCATCCAAACCCAAAAAATAATTTGCAGTGAAAAGCACCAAAGTCCCAGTTGGGAATGGGTCAGATTGGATTACTTTAGCAACTGTTTCAGCAAATGAGGTATGTTTATAATCCTCTCAGTCAGTGGGCCTCAGTGG
>CM040978.1:10510745-10520806 GCA_022985145.1 Pangasius djambal
CAATCTTATTAAAATATCAATAATAGAACGTTTTAAGAGAGTATGCGTTCAGTATGGTAGATATACATTTTACTTTCTTTTATTGAGCTCCAATGTGGGAATAATTTTTCTCAGGTACATGTTTAAAGTAAATAGCTAAGGCAATAAATTAAAAACAAACAAACAAAAAAACATTGGTCGCAGTTGTGAGATGGAATAGGTGTAGGTCCAATTATGTCCCTTAATAGTGTTCTTCTGCTATAATGTTCCCTTTATTATCTTTTCTTTAAGTGCAGGGATGCTGGGGAAATGTTTTTGCATGGCGCGTTGTGGTTTCTAAGGTTATTTTTGTTTCGCTTTCTCCCCAGAAAGCAGCGCGGAAACAACACACAGAATATGTCTGATCCACTGCATGCTGTTTTGTCCACTCGCTCTGGATAAATAACTGCTAATAAAGGTGATACATTACTGGCAGTTTACATCGTGTATCAGTTTGAAATCCCACTTTCCTGAAGAACTGTTTAGCTCCAACTGTGAGCTGTATTGCTTCAACTCCCTCCTGCTAAACTTTCTTTGTATATATATTTCACTTTTCTATTTTTCTCAGAAAAGCAGCTGTGTGTGTGTTAAATGAATACATCATTTGTGTGATGTTAATAGTGTTTTTTTCCCATAATGAAAGAAGTGTTTGCATAATGCACCACCAGCCCTAATCATTCTCTCTCTCTCTCTCTCTCTCTCTCTCTCTCTCTCTCTCTCTCTCTCTCTTGCTCACACACACACAAAACAATGCTGGAGGGACTTTTTTTTTTTTAACATAATTACAAACTCACCCCAAACTAATCTCATTTTTTCTTACTTGTCCTTAACATCCCCTCCGCTCCTTCACTTCACTTCCTCCTCCCTCTCCTCCTCCTGCCTCCTCCTTCTGTTCTCCCTGCTCACACAACAGCTGCCAGACTTCTTTAGAGAAAAAATGATGCGTGTCCAAGAGCAAATGATCGCTCTCCCTACTTCGCCTACTCCCTCCCTTTTATTCCCCCACTCCCCGCACACCTCCATCCACTCCTAATCTGTCCATCCTTTCAGCAGTGCCTTCTGGGAGAGTGTGTAACGGAGCCTTGGCCCTCAACTGGACTTTGAGTCTCACCCTCTTAGCCACATAATCAATTAGACGAGACTGGCTGCAATCCCACGCACTGACAGACAAAGACTTATAAAGAGGAGCTGAGTATTTTAACACACTTTATATAAGACAATCCCTCGCAGGCACGCACACATGGTTGGAATAATGCTCGAATGGACCAAAATGGTTTGACATTGTTTATAATAGATATATTATGTAGCTATTTTTGCAATAGAATAGTTTTGTATACACTATCTCTCTCTCAAACACACACACACACACACACACACCACACCATAGAGAATCCACTAGGGAATCCCCCTTTGGGTTCTCAGTTCATTTATGATGGAGCTTACCTCAGCAGAGAGAGAGAGGGAGAGAATAAAGAATTAGGGAGAAAGGGGAATGTAACCCAAGTCAGTACCTCCTAACTGCTTGCCCGTCTGTCTGTCTTGCAGCATTTTTACTTTATAATAAAGTTTCGTGTTTTTCAGCACCTCCAGCATGACTCAGGAACCCAACAATTAAATCTCTTGATGGCTTGCACACACACACACACACACACACACACACATATACCATGCAACCTGACACACACCCAGCTCTCATAATCATTTATATCAGGGACAATATTAACGACTGTCCCAACTCACTGACACACACACACTCTGTCCTACCCCATGTGGATATGACCTCCTGACCTTGCCGTCATGCCCAGTACCCATCTGCCGTAGGGAAACACACAGAGAGAGCAAGGGGGTGTCACAACACTCTGTATGCAGTATGCTGCCAAATGTCAGCCCCTTATTACTGACCAATTGCGCACCACCCGAAATATGAAGCCAAAAGGACACTCCACACCCCTCTGTGCCTTACAAAATTGAGAATCAATTTTCCACAATTATCCTGGATTTGCTTATAACCCTGGTTCAAGTTGTGGTAACAGCTGAATAGCCCTTTTTCTTTTCAATATTTAAACTGGGCCCCGTTCAAGAAGTAAATATTTTGCAATGGTCTTCTGTGACTCACTGTTAAATTACACACAGTCTACGTCAATCACTACAAACTAATTAACTAAATAGTGTTAGTAAACAATGCCGCTTATGGTAACCTTTAGCCTAGATGTTGTCTGTTTTGACATGTTTAATACAGTGGGGCTTGAACACAGCCGCTGACTTCTTGTCAGTCTCTCAGGCTCACTGTGCGGTCTGCAAGATGTAGCCAAAAGTTTGAAAAATGCAGAAAAGACTCTGGAGGATGTAGAAAAGACTTCAGAAGATATATAGGAAAGTTTGGCAGATGCAGAGATGAGGTTGCTGTTTCCTTTCTGCCTGCATAACAAAAATAGCTTGCATTCACATGTGCAGAAACAGTAAAAACACAATATACATTGAACTAATCTTGCATAAATCTTGGATAAAAAGTTGTCACTGACTTTAGTATATCCAAAATAAAGCAATTAGCCTATCTGATGAAGAAAGTGCTACAATTGGAAATTTAGCTAATGTGAACTAACATGGGCACATGTCACTTTTCACTTCTTTAGATGTAGTCTGTAACATTCTGAATGTCAGCCATAGTAAATTTAAATGGGAAAAAATGAACGTGACTGATGGAATATTCTTAGGTTCATGAAAAAGTTTAGTTTAATACAATTAGCGAAAGCTACACTACATCTACATGGCAAAATTTTCTTTAAAACTCGATTGGAGCTGAGTCTATGATCACTGTCATGATCACTACTATGTATCTTTAAAATGAAATATAGTGTTAATCAGCACTACTTGGTTGATAAAATAGTTTCAGTGTACTAATTACAAGCTATTTGAGGGAAGTAAGTTACCGTCTACTTTTGAAAACACTTAGTTAAACTAGTTAGATCATGTTAGATCAAACTAGCTGTCTAGCTCAGAGAAATGGCTCATGGAAGATATTAATGTAAACAAATGGTGGTGAACTTCAGTTGAAAAATGGTTAGTGTTGAAAGTTGGGGATTTTTATATGGCCCCAACTTTCAGCACTTACCACTTTCTACTGAAGTTAATTGCTGTTTTCTCTCGTCTGTTTACATTCATATGATCTAGATGTGAATTATTACTGAACATCATTAGAGACGTTTTAAAAACTCAGGATTAGGCTATGCATTTTGAGGCTTGCAGCAGTGCATATGCAGTAGCTTCCCATTTTCCATAAAAAAAAATAGTTTTCTTCTTTCCATTGCGCCTGAGCACGACCTTAGGCCTGCTCATAAAACTAAAACCCACAAGCACATATGGGGATGGAGCACATTAGTTGAACATTTAGAAACAGCAATTTAACGGTCGTTCCAAAGTAGCATCCCCACAGCTTTCCTGGCCGCTGTCCCCTGTGGGACTAATGGCTAATTGCTAACGGCTAATGCAGGAGCTGTTGAGTCAGGCGGATCTGAATCGCTCCTCTGCTTAAGTAGGCCCAGCTCACAAATGAGCTTTCCCTAAACACATGCTCTTTATTATATCACTTTTGCTACAAACACTCATTTGCGCTAATTTGTGTGATTGCGAACAGCTTCATTAGTAATAAATAGCCCAGTGATCCTTTTAATAAAAACATTTTAATTGAATTCTTCATTGTGGTCTACCATTTCAAAGCAACCACACAGCATCAGCCAATTAGGAGGTTTTAAACGTTGTCTAGTTTAATTTATAAAGTGTTTCCTTTGTCGTCATGAGCCCCTGTATCCTCATTTAGGCGTGACAGCAGAACAACTGCAACGTTAAGCCGAGAATGAGCACATAGAAAAGTGTGTGTGGGGGGGTGGGCGGGTATTATAGAGGCGCCGAGTGATTACCTTCTGCTTTACATAGTTGTATAGCACATTATATTTCCTCCTTGAAGCAGAACCCCCTCTCCACACTGACACCCCCCTCACACACACACCCCCACTCTCACACCCCAGTCAGCTCCTCAGCTCATTTCCTCGTGTGCCCCCAGCAATGAGCATCGCACTAATTGCGCCAAGGTAGTGCTCCGCTCTCCTTTGTGTGGAAGAAAGAGAGTGAGCGGCTGTGTGGGTGTGGGGTGTGGCTCTGTCTAGGCATGCTTCCAGGGCTTCCTGTGCCACCTGGGCATCTTAAAGTCTGACAGTCTGACAATACAGGAGCCCCAGCTGGACCATGATGTGTGTGTGTGTGTGTGTTGTGCAGAATGAGTTTAGTAATGAGGTATTAGTGCCAAGAGCATTAGTTGTCTTGAGCCCCTCAGACTTACCCAAGCACCCTGGGGCTTCTGAACCTTGAGTTTGGCACTCTGTGTGTGTGTGAGTGTGTAAGAGTGTGAGAGTGTGAGGGCATGTTTTTATATCTTGACGGGGACCAAATGTCCCCATAAGGATAGGAATTTGACAGTTTTGTGGGGACATTCAGCTGGTCCTCATGAGGAAAACTTTTTTTGTTTGTTTGTTTTTATTATTAATAATAATAATGTCAGTGGTAGGTCCTCATAAAGATAGTAAGACAAACATATATAGGAGCCCCAACTGGACTGGGTCGTGTGTGTGTGTGTCTGTGTGCCTATCTGGGCTTTTTTTTTTGCCCTCCCCTTTCTTTCTAGATGTTTATCCAGACGGATTTGTGTATCTGTGAAGTCTTGTTTTATTAGTTTTGCTTGCTGTGATGAATGTGTGTGAAATTGCCAGTATCAAGCCCTTCATCACATACTGTTTATTGAAGCAGACATTAGGGCAATTAAGTGCATTTCCATCATGATGGTTTTTGACTCAATTAATTAAACAACTGACTGTGATACTGGTGAGCTTGGATAAACTGAGTAAATGAGTAATGTCACATATGAGTTGTTATTGATTGGTGCATTGAATCATAAGGTCTCTATTTAAATGGTTAAGAGGTGGGTTCAAAAATACCCTCATTTTGAAATGACAAACAATGTGAGTTTACAGCAACAAAATAAAATAAATTTGAGCTGGCAGTAAGAAAAACACAAAGCAATGTGAGTTTGCAGTAACAAACTGGCCAAAATGTGTGCTAAAGTTCTCCACTACTCATGAAGTTTGGGTGAAGAATCATGTCTGAAGCTCCACCTTCTCCCTTCTTTCTAATTAACTTCCTATGAATTCTCATTTCTTTCTTCACTAGTGACAAAGTTTCCGGACCAACGACTTCCCTCCAACTACTAACAACTCCTATCCAAGACTCTTCAGTGGGGAGTCAGCACTGTGAAAAAAAATGACATCCTTGCAAGTGAATATAGTCAAATTTATCTAGCATTTTCTGTCATAAGATTACAATAAACCAAATATGAGATTATGAAACCCATTTCTACACATTTTACTAATTTCAAGCTTGAAATAGTCTTGTTCTTTTGGGCGATAGTTTTGCTCATTTTTGGCATTAATTTCTAGAAAGAAGCAAAATTATCTGCATTAGAATAAGAAAAATTTAAGTTTGAAATCAGTAAAAATGTCTAGAAATATGTCTAATAATGTCCTTTCTCCCCACTTTTATATTTCTGCAATCAGTCTTCATGACATTTGGTTGAGGGACTTTTTCAGGCTTCCTGTTGTTTGTTTTGGATTTGCAAACCTTTCTTTTCAATTATTATTCTCTCACCCATTGGTCGTGTCTTTGTGTTTTTGTGTAGCTTCCATTTCTGACTGATGATTTCACTTGGTGCTGGTGTTGGTATCTTTAAGGATTTGAGTTAATATTTTCTGTTTTAGGTTCTGTGGTTGCACTGAACCTTAATCTCATAGCTGACAGCACACTGTTTTGAGAGTTTGAGTCTGCTTGAACTTTTCATGACTTAAATAAGACAAAGTAAATATGTGTTCACTGTTAATAAGTGACATGAAATAAATCATGTCAATGATGGTGCAAACTTTTGAGCCAAATGATAACTGACTCAGTTGCTGTAGTATTTAAGCCAATGTTATAATAGGTTTTAATTATGAAATATGCTGATAGATGGGCATGGAACAGTTTTGTAGATATACTGCAGAAACAAGGATGGGTACAATTTCACCCAGATAGCAAGGGGGATACAAACTTTTGTACACAACTGTAACTGTCTTTTTGCTTGCATACTGTGATGGCTTGTTTATTTAGTTACTAATTTTGAGTATGATCTATGATCCTTTAAAATATTAATAGGGCAAAGGGACTGTCTTACTTTAACTCAAGTGTTTATACATTTGAAGGAATGCTGTTTATTTAACATGATAAAGTGTAGTAGGACAGCTTGTCTCTAAATTGGCTGAATAACTGTGATGAACAATTAAGATTTCAATATTAAGCAAAGTAATGATCATTTCAGCTATTTTTGTCTTAATGTACAGCCATAAGGTAGAAATAAATCTTCATGTAAAGACATGTTTGAGTGTATATATTAGTCTTTTCACATTGTGTGTGTGTGGGTGTGTGTGTACATGCTCAGGCAAACTGAAGTCGGTTTAAATGTAGCTCGAAGCCAGCACCATGGCTCACAAAGCACTTCTTTAGAAAGTAAATAAATAACTAACACACTGTATTGTGTGAATACTCTCTGCATTATGTGCTGATTAAGCTCATCCGCCTGCACTTGTCCTGTGTGTGTGCGTGTTTATGTGTGTTAGACACAAACCAGCCATGCAGGAAAGGTCATTTCGAAGACACCAAGTAGTCAGCTTGAAGGGAGGTGTGGACTGGTTCTGTGCTGGTGTGTAATGCATGGTGAGCGTGCTGACAGGGCTCTATGAGTGCTTATGTGAGGGAAACAGGCCGGGGGATGTGCGTCCCACGAGGCTGATTACCACAAACCTCCAAATACCATTAGACCATAATGAAGGCATCCACAAACCCTCAGATACGTAATGAAGTGAATGGACCGTAATGTTATTATAGTGCGAGCTGGCCTGTGATTTTAGTGGTACAGGATAAACACTCACTGACATAAACACATGCTTACACACACACACACACACACACACACACACACACACACATACACACACACACATATGATGGGAACATTGTAAAAATAGTGGCTAGACATAAATGCAATATGTTTGATTTACAGAGCCATTCATTTAGGTAGGGTTAGGCTCGATGTGTGTACTGGGGTTTTATTGAAGCATTAAAGACAATAAAAAAATACCTTATAACTTTCCATAAGGAAATAATGTGCTTAGGATTTTCAAAATGTGAACAATATAGGCCAGAAAAGCCTGGCATATGCCAGGTCTATTGAAGTCTGAATGGAAGTACGGTTTGGTGGCTATGAAATGTATTTTTACAGCAAATCGTGACAAGTTGACAATTTTTCCAGATATTTGACACATAAACTGAAATATGAAGCTAAATTTCTAAAATTATACATGATATGTGCCAAAGAATAAAAAAGCACAATGACCACTGGAATTCTAATTGAATTTTAACTATCTATTAAAGACCGGATCAGGAACACTTTTCATCCTATTTGGTGAATTTCTTTTTACATTCAATAAAATGTCTGCTAAGGAACTATTCAGATGGGATAAGTTTTTCCAGACATATGCTGCATGGCCAAAGGTATTTGGACACCTGATAATCACACTCATATGTGAGACTTCCCCAAACTGCTGCCACAAAGGTATAAGCACATAATTGTCAAGAATGTGTTTGTATTATGTAGCGTTATTATGTAGCGTTCCCTTCACTGGAACTAAGAGGCCCACACAGCGAGCTCCATGAAGACATGGTTTGCCAAGTTTGGAGTGGAAGAACTCAAGTGGCCTGCACAGAGTCCTGACCTCGACCCCACTGAACACTTTTGGGATGAACTAGAATGCTGACTACATGCCAGGCCTCCTCGCTCAACATCAGTGCCTGACCTCACTAATGCTCTTGTGGCTGAATGAGCACAAATCCCCACAGCCACGCTCCAAAATCTAATGGAAAGCCTTCCCAGAGAAGTGGAGGTTATTATAACAGCAAAGAGGGAATAAATCAGGAATGGGATGTTCAATAAGCACATATGGGTGTGATTGGTCAGGTGTCCACAAACATTTGGTGATATAGTGAGTGCAGAGTTTCCAGGTATGTCTGTAGTCATTTTTTGCCAGGGGTGTGTGTGTGTGTGTGTTCAACTAGGATTCAGCCTTTTTAAGACACAGGGGTGTGAGACTCTGTGCAAGTGTCTCAGAGTCTGCTGAGACGCGTTTTGTTTTAAATTCCCTTCTGTATTTTCATATTTTATTTAGTTTAATTTAGTTTTTAATTAACTACTCATTAATCATGTTAAACTCTCCTTTTATTTAATGCTGCCATTTATTCTTTTACTACCATTCAGTCATTTACTGTTTTTTATAATTGCATGTTGTAAAGCAGTTTGAATTATTATTATTAAATATTAATAAATATTATAGTATTATCATTAGTAGGTCGCATGACCATAACATGTATGTATGGTAAACCTGTGCTGGGAACTCAATAACTTACCTAAAACACCCAGAAGAGTCACTTCTCTGACAAGTCCTAATCTTTCCAGACGTGTGCACAGAGAGTGCGTTAAAATGACTAGCATGACAAGTTTGGCTAAAATCCCAGAGATACTAGAGTAATAATTACATTATCCCACCTCCCCATGTAAAGCTAATCCAATCTGAATAGGGCTTAAGAGGAGAACCTCTGGTCTCTGTGGCACTTCAGGCAAAAACAAAAATGATGTGGACCACCAAGATCTAACCAGTCAGGACAAGGAGGCATCTCTGCATGCCTGTCTATTCAGAAAGCTCCACTGCTTGTACTAGCATTCAGCCACTCAGGCCTGATTTGGGGGCATGGCTTTGGAAGAAAAATTAAGGGGTGGGGCTGTAGTTTTTGCTTAAAAAGTGCTAGCTTCTGCTAATTATCACAGAAATTACTGACTACGACTATGTTATATGGAAGTCCAGAATGGCCATGTGGTATTTCTCTTTTTTATTCTTGTGATCTCAAGATACTAAAAGGTATTTTCTCGAGATCACAACTTACTTTTCTTGTGATCTCAAGATAAAAGTTGTTTTCTTGTGATACTGAAAGTTGTTTTCTCAAGATCATGACTTATTTTCCTCATATGTCAAAATACATTACTGGCCAAACATACTACACATCTGGCAGTTTCTTAACAATAAGTAGCTTAGAGCCCTAAAGTCATGAGTTCAATCCTGGGCCCAGGTGACTTTGAGGTGTTCAAATATATTTCTGGGTTTAATAAAGTCTATCTATGTACTATCTATCTAGCTATACAGTATATTCTTGTGTTTGTCATTTGAGAAGGCAACTCAGAAATCTGCAACTATACCGTAGTGAACACTATAGTGATCCTGAACGGGTGCTCAGTTTCACTGCCAGTCGATTTGAGGGACTGGGACTTCTCCAGATAGATAGATAGATGGATGGATGTACTGTATTGATTCCGAAGGGGAAATCTGGGACAAATATAGTTGAACACTATGCAGTCACCCAAGCTCAGGATCAGTAAAGCCATAACACTACCATTGCGCCAACTACCCTCTGTTAAGGAGCTCCTTAATGCATAGTATCTATAGCCAATAATGCATTTCGACATACAAAAATAAGTTGTGATCTTGAGAAAACAACTTTCATTATCATGAGATCATGAGGAAAATAAGTCAAGATCTTGATGAACACAACTATTGTTATCTTGAGATCACAAGAAAAATAAATTGTGACCTGTGTAAAGAAAACAGCTTTTGTGACTCATGGCCTATGTGGACTTCCTTAACATAATATTTATACACTATTAGTTTAAACACCTACTAATTTCACAGAATTATCAGGTCAGTGTATAATTGTGTTTGTCCTTTCCTAAAGTAGTGGAACTTACAAGGACTTTAAAGTAGAGTTTGACAGACGATTTGTGCTGCTTTAGGGTTCAGGGGTGTGTGTGTGTGTGTGTGTGTGTGTGTGTGTGTGTGTGTGTGTGTGTGTGTGTGTGTGTG
>CM040978.1:10520906-10535881 GCA_022985145.1 Pangasius djambal
GTGTGTGTGTGTGTGTGTGTGTGTGTGTGTGTGTGTGTGTGTGTGTGTGTGTGTGTGTGTGAAATTGAATACTAGCTGTTGTAGTTGAATGTTGCTGCACATGTCGAAGCAAGCTGAAGATTATGAGTGTGTAGTCTTGTACATGTTCTCCGTCTGTGAAGTTTTTAGCTCACACATGCAGTAAGGATTAATTTCCCCCACTTTACTACTAGTTTCTTTACTATCTCCACTCCACCCCACATGCACACACACACACATGCTTTGCACATCCATTTAATTAACTACCAAATGAATAATTCATAAAAGGACTGCAGGGTAGCAGATAATTATAACGATCACAATAATTATGTTTATTTTTGCTTTTTTTGCATTAAGATGTCTGTGGCTCTTGGTGAGCTGTGGGCACAGCCCAGAAAAAAGGGGCCCCTAAAGCGAGGGAGAGATGGTGGTTTGTAAAAATGAGGAAGCAATAAACTGTGTTTCACACCTTTACTCATGTAAGAGGAAATATTAGGAGAGGTATAGTAGGAAAGAGATAGGGTGTTGCACAGGTTGAACTTGTGGTTACGGGCATGTGTCTGCATGTCCGAAATACACGGTTTAGTCCAGTTTTCTTAAACTTCGACTCTGTCCAAAATCTAGATATATACCTGTCTGGCAAAGATTTCTTTTCATGTTTTTCAAACATGCACATTGAGTTTATTTGAATTCAGCTGTCAGCCATGTTTTTGTTAATTGTGCTGCTGTACTGGCTCTTTTAATTCATTAAGATCTGTTGTGTCTGTACACACTCAAACAAACAAATAATTTGCCTGAAATATCATTTACATGCTACGAAGCCTAATAAGAAGTGAAAGCTGCAAAAACAAGAATGCACCAGTTAGTATAATTCAAGCCATATCATGCTAATTGGGGACTAGACTAGTAGCTTTCACTTTTGATTAGTCATTCGTCAAAACTAGCTAGTTGTGACCTGTGTGCTTTGATTAGTTGATTAATAAGCTGGACAGTTACAGTTTAATAAGTCACCCTAATTACATTACACAGTCTAGACAGGTCTGTGAGTGGTTCATAAATCTGTGCCAGTTTGTCGCCTGTAAATCAAGTATGCATCAGTTGGCCATTAGACCCCTCCCCATGGTGCTGTTTTATCCGTGTGCCTCCATAAAGGGGATCAAACAGGACAAAAAGTCAGTGGAGCTCTTTGGCCATACAACTTTAACAGGTGATCAATAGGAGATTGATGGTTAAAGCAGATGCCGTGACTGTCAGGGCCTCAGAGACTGACAGAGTGGCTGCTAGAGCAAGTGAAAAAACTCTAGCGCTCCGCTCATTTGACTGCTGGTTTCACTGGTGCTGATCAATATGGGAATGAACCGCTGAGTATCTGGTTTTAACAGTAGCTGTCAGTCACTGGGGCAGAGCTGCAGGGGCTGATGGGTGCGCAGCAGGGAGCCGTATCCAGCCGAGGACGCCCGCAGGTTGGGGTGAGAGTGGAGGCTGACAGGCGTGCACTGATGGTGGGCGCTATGCTTGTCTAGAGTAAATAGAAACAGCTTGTTGGACATGGAAGTGTCCACCCACACTCGCTCTCACACACGACCACTTAACCAGAGTTCCTCCAATCAGCACATCAAGGAGACATACAGACGCCCCATCGTTAACATTAACTCCAGTGCTAGCCATAGTGTGACCGCAGCCCACGCAGCTATCCGTCAAATGCCAAGCCCCGCCCCTCCCGTGCCTACACGTGCCTTTTTAATGGACTGCATTGTGAGATTATAGAAGGAGAGAGAAAAGCTACCCCTGATGCTACACAGAAGGCTGTCGTTATTTGCACAGTGTGCCCACTCCCACTGCATGGTGCTTGCTGGGACAGCGTAGGCGTGAGAACGTTTCACAGGCACGTGTCTGGCAGAGAAGAGTGAGATGAGGAAAAGCATGAGACTCAGGTGAAGTGGCAGGCATTTTCCATCTTGGCTTTTGTAGTCTTGAGGGCATGGGTTAGCAGATTTAAAAAGGGAAATGGTTTAATTGCAATTTTTTTAGAAACAGCCTAAAGCAGAAGAGAAATAAATTAATGGGAAAACCATAAAAGAGACTTTGGGCGGAATGATTTAACCCTTTTAAAGGAAGTTTAAAGGAATACTTGAGACTTTTATCCATGTTTATCCATCGCAGCTGTAGATTATGGGCTATTATCAAGAACAATAAATTTGTCATGTTTCCTTGTACTGAGAAAACAACAGACCCTTCTTACCTAAATCTCATTTATAATGCAGGTATGAATGCAGTTGATGGGGCAGTACATAAAAATTGCAAAAAGGATTTTTGTAGAATGTGTGGTGTTGTAGCATTGCCGCCTCACAGCTCTAGGGTTCCCAGTTTGATCCTGAGCACAAGTTGCTGTCTGTATTCTTCCCTTGTTCACGCTGGTTTCATCTGGGTTTCATTCTTCTTTGGTTTTCTTTGTATGCCAACAGGTGGACTGGCATCTCTAACTTGCCTCTGAATGTGTGTGTGTGCACATGGTACCCTGTGATGGACTGGTGTACCATCCTTTGCAACCAGTGTTCCCATGACCCTGATCAAGATAAAACAGTTACTGAAGATGAATGAATTTTTGGAGAACACTTTCATGAATTCTTCAGTCAATGTTATTGTAAATTAATTAATATAATAATATAATATAATAATATTAATATAAAGTTACTGTTAATCTGTATAATTTGTCCTTGTAGAGACGGGACTACCATTCAACAGGGAAGAATGTGCAGTTATGCATTACCAGTGTAGTTGTGTGGATCTGATCACACATAAATAACAAAACCTTTTGGAAAACATAAGTCACAGGAATGACTTTTCATGGTATTACTGTTGGAAAGTTGGGTAAAACCACACAAGAACAGTTTGGTAGGACATTCTCTGCCTAACATTATTAAAGTGTAATAGTTGAAGTTTTATATTCATGTCATATCATTGTGTATTTTAAACATTTATTGAAAAAGTTCAACAACTGCCCTTAGACTTCCAGTGAGGTTTGAGTAAACAGAATTTCATTCTTTTCTCAGTGCAGCGAAACATATCGAACGTCTTGCCTGTGATAATCGCACACTGATCAGGTTGGAGCAATCCTCTACGTACAATCTCCATGCACTACCATGAAAGATGCAAGCGATTCAGTCTGTTTTACAGGGCAGCTTATGCTACATGTCAGCTGGATTATGTTTTCTGTCTGCTGTGTGTCAGTCTTGCAGGTGTAAGGTATGAAAACTGGCTTCATGCACATCCCCTTCACTTACTCACATGACTGCTGGCTTCACACCATCACTGATTTAGGCCTCTTTCTCCTGCTCGTTCCTCTGTCTGTCTCACATTCTCTGCTTCTCCTCTTCTGATAGTGATTAAGGAAAGGATTCTGAGACAGAGAAATGACTGACACACTACACACATCTTACAGCTCCCCTACTGAGAGGAACCTGCAAACACACACACACTTTCTACGGTGTTGCATCAATACCTATTAGTCCCGCTAACAAACAAGGGAAATGAACTTGTGCTGTTTGATAAGAAGTCTGTTGAAGATGTTACCATGGCAACGTTATAATGAAATATGGTTAAAAAATGAAGGAGGTAGAATGCTACATGGAATCTGTGTGTGTGTGTGTGTGTGTGTTTGTGTGTGTGTGTGAGCCTGCATGCGCTTATCTCTGTCCTTCAGTAATCTGCAATCTGTATTATTAATCTTCTTGAGGCACGGTGAGGTAGTCCACATGACTGCACTGTTTTAATTTCTCCGACTGAATAAACAAATGCTCGATAAATAAGTGAATAAATTTTTATAAAATCATAGGGGAGGGGAAAAGGAAGGAGTGAGAAAACAAGTTTCTCGTCAGAAAAATTTAATTTCTCACTCTGTCAGCCACGAGAGAGGGGGTGTGGGGTTTGTGTGTTCGTGTGTGTGTGTGTGTGTGTGTGTGTGCGCACGTATGTGTGCATGTGTGTGTGAGAGAGTATGACAGATTATCTGATTGTCTTTAAATCATTCATCCTTGAACATTAAAATCTTACTCTATACCACTGAGACACACACTCATGCACACACACACACACACACACACACACACACACACACACACACACACACACACACACACAGACCTGCACACACAACTTGTGGCTTCTGGCCTTGAGATTACATATACTTCAGTTTTTGGCAACATGGATGTGGAATTAGGTTTATTGACTAACATGGCACCTTTAAAAAAATGAAGGATATGGAAAGCAGGTGGGAAGATTTAAAGGTCTCTTCATCTACCCTGTGCTGTATCTCTCTCTCTCTCTCTCTCTCTCTCTGCTGGAAGCACTGCCCCTGGCTATAGGGTGGATCTTGCTTTAAAGCTCTTTAATTTTTAATTGAGCATTCTTCACTCTCTTCCTCCCCTCTATCCGTTTTTCCTCTCTCTTCTTCTCCCTCGCTTTAGGCGTCCTTTGAGGGTCACCAGATTTCTTTCAGACTCAATAAATAATTCTGATTGTCCCCTTATACATGTACAAGCACACACACGTGCACACACACACACATAGACATGCCTGATGATGGGTGCACACATTTTTCTGGTTTGTAAAAGGCCTAGTAGTGAGTATGATCAGAAAGAAGTCAGCTCGATCTTACTGAAAATAAAATATGCCTGCAAAATGTCACTCACTCCCTGAAGAGCCACACATCGGCTACAAATCGATTCACATTAGTTGTTCAATTGACTTTGGGTTGAACCTCTTTGCTCTCCCGCTCTCTCTCTCTCTCACTCCCTTTTTCACTCTATTTTCTTCCTTCCTCCCACTTTTCGCTTCCTCCTTGTCTTTCCTTGTTTTTTCTCTCTTGTTTCTCTCTCTCTCCCTCTCTCTCTCTCTCTCTCTCACCACATGACATTCTGACACACCCTTATAGTTTTATCTCAGTTCCTAAGTTGTCTTTCGTTTTTCTCTTTGGGTACCGTCATTTCCTTTTCTTTCCTCTATCAATCTATCCATCTTTTCACACTCGGCAAGCACCTCTGATCTCCTCTTCTTTTCTCCTCTAATCTGTCCCTCATCCTCTTTCACTCATTGTCACTAACCCACAGTAAATCTCTCTCTTTCTCTCCCACTCCCTCTACCTCTCTCGCTCTAATCGCATCGCCATCATTAACTTCCACTTACACTAACTCATTCTTCTTGTATCCCCACGAACACACACACACACACACACACACACACACACACACACACACACACACAAACACACTACAGCGCAGGAGCATTCATGCGTTTAAAAGCACCCCCCCTCCCTTTCCGCATTGTCCTCTGTTGCTTCTTTATCTTGGTTAAAAAATGTCGATGCCAGCAAGATTCTGGGTTGATGCCTAACGTTGGATAAACGTTTGTCCGGCCTTCATTGTCGGCTTATCTCTGCGGCGCCGCAGGCCCCTGGCTATCTCCAGCACTGAATCAACGTTAAATCAGCGTTGAATTAGCGTTGCGCCATCACTTCAGGGCCGCTGCTCTTATCTCACTGCTGTTTTCTCAGATGGCAAAGCAAAATGCAACCAATGGGAGAGGGAATGTGTTTGGTCCACCCCAATTCAGAGAGATTATCAGAGTGCTCTTCATGTGCTTTCTGTATTCAATATAATATGAGAGTGTCTAACGCAGGTGTACAGAGTGATTTATAAATTCTGCAGCATCTGCTACATTCATTGGAAAAAGAGGCACGCTTTTGAAAACGTACTTTATACCAAAGCACTGTTAAATTCTTGAATCTGAATGGTCAGATGGTGTTGATTAATTTGCCAGAACAGCATAACTCTGAGAGTAGTGCAAGCTGTAATTAAAATCACAGGTTTATTTTAATGCGCTCATGCAAATGTCCTCGTTTCTATAGTAACAGCTTACACAGGGACACTCCAAATATTCTAAGACTAATAATAAATGGATTAAAAAGCATGTTGTTATTTAACAAAAGTGTATAATTGTTGATACGATGAAGTTTTCCTATAAGAAAATGCTTATTTAACATTTATGGAAGGACTCTCCAGTGTCAGCATTTTGTACTTTGTATGTTTTCCACCTTAGGAGAGTCTTCGGGACAGAGGAGTTTGTGCTCTCTGGTTTCTCGCTCGCATGGCAATCTGCATTCTGTGTAATTAACTTCAAGATAGAGAAAAAAAGAGAGTCTGAGGAGGAAGCAAATGTTTATAGCTACTATAAATTAAGCGACATCTGGGACGAACTTGCCTTGCAGGTGTGCCACAACATTAAATGTAACTATAAATGGTTAAAAGTTTGATATGTTGCTCTTTAGTAAATTATACAGAATATATTTAATAGTTGAGAAATTGCTGTGGTGTAAGAAGAATATAAGCACTTTGAGGTGTATTGTTTTTGGCAAATAATCAACTTCAGGGTGGTAACAGTAACTCACACCACCCCATCGTTGATTATTTTCCTGTAAAAGCTGTCAAGTTTTATTCCTTTCATAGTTTGCTATATTTGATTTTACTGTAGCACGTTATAGTAAATGAGGTTCATTGTTGTCAGGGATTGATTGTCGTTCCAGTTATATGGCTCTCGCACATTGCTACTGCTGAGATTTTCTAAACTATTATTGGCTAAGGGAAGCAGCAGCTGACTTTACGATTTGAAATGGTGTGTATGTGAGGGTTTGGGGGTGTGTGAAGATGTCAGAGGTCAGTGTAAGAGAAACTGATGGCAGAAGGTCGGCGAGGGGGAGACAGGTCAAAGGCCAGGTTTGGTCAGACAGAGTTTGGGGTTAAGCCCTCTCCCGATTGAGTCTAAAGTTAATATCCATTCTGGCCTGCAGCTTTATCCTGGGTTAAACCAGTATGGCCGGCTTCTTTCCATCAACAACAGCTTATTTGTCAAGAGTCCCAGAGCTGCAGTATTATTTGTGCATGTGCACAAGAGAAAGAAAGAGACGTCTTTTTTGCTGTGTTCTCCAGAGTGTAACCACACACATTGCTCTCTTTTAAAAGCGTTCCAAGTCCTATAACTAATTAAACCACCACCCCGAAATTGCCACTGGTGCACAAGTGTGTGTGTGTCTATATGCGTACGAGGCAATCGGATGCCAGGTGGTGTGTAAACCCGGCTCTATGGCGCCTTCGGTCGCCATTGTGGTAGCACTTATGAGCTTGGTGCAATGTTGTAACGTTGCACACTAGTGCTTATACACAAACACACACACACAAACATGCACACACACAGCTTCTGAAAAACAGGAAGCTGGGCTTTGCAATTGCAATGCCACATTTTATATTGAGTGTTTAAATGTGCAGAGGACACATGGCAGCACTTTTCTCCTCTGTTTCTGTTTAATTAACAAAAAACAGGATTTAATACCTGCTTGATGTGAAATGCGGTAACACACGATGCACATATGTGCATTCATGTGGTTTGGTTGCATAACTGTTGGCATGTTTGTGTATGTGGGACAAAAAGCAAAACTTCAGTGTTCTTTACATTAAAAAGCTGCTTGATTTATACAGATTTTAAATGGGTAGATTATTATGGTTATATATAGACTTTTGCATTTTTTTTTATTTTCTCAGTATTTCTGTAAAAGATTTTTTTTTTTTTGCGCTGTATGCGTTTAAATCATGATCACATAAGCTAGGCTCAACGGCTTGAACTAATCATAGCCCAATATATAAAATACTAGAAGATGACGAAATATCCTGAAACTTTCAGTCACAAACCTACACTCAAAGATAACAAGCTGTTAGTTATGAAAAACATCTCAGTTGTTGGTACAAAACTGAGAATCAGATGCTGAAATCTCACTCTGTGACATTTGGAGTTGGTTTACTAGCGATTAACTAGCCTGCTAGCTATTAGCAATGGCACAGTGGAATAAGTGTTTGCAAATTGTATATTTATGTATATTTATTTAGCAGTCTTTATGAGAGTAGAAGTGTAGAGGCAATCTAGAGGGCATTTAGTTTCTTGGGCATTAAAATAAATGTTAGAAAAACATTATTCAGATAAACAGTATATGAATGGTTTTAAATGACAGGGAAAATTTAATTGATATGCTTCCTGCTTTTCAACTGAAATAGTGTGTGTGTGTGTGTGTGTCTTCCTGGTTTAAATCTTCACTAAACCCGTCATTGTGTATTGAATAATGTGCTCGTCAGACAGCTCTATGATGAGCGGTAGCTCGTACTTGCCCTCTGCAGGGAGGTTGGCTCTGCCTTCATGTGCTTTACTGTAGCAAAGTCAATGTGGTTGAGTGACAGCGATCCCCCACAGGCTTCCGCCTGACATATAGAAGTGCCGTGTGTGGCCTTTAGCGCAAACACAATCTCATATATGGAGAGGGGGATGATGGAGCAAGAGGATGGAGGAGAGATTGAACAAGGATAGATGAAAAGATTCAGTGATAGAAAGAGTAGGAGGGGAAAAAGAACGTGAGAGGAAGATGGCTAGAAGAAGTGTATGTATGTGTGTGTGAGCGTGTGTGTGCATGTATGTGCGTGTGTGTGTGTGTGTGTGTGTGTGTGTGGACAGCTTATGCAGTCTCCAAGGGCCTGCAGTCTCATCCCTGACATTTGGAACAATATTGCTTAGGCACGCACACACACACACACTCATCACCACCTCCATGTGTGTGCATAGTCACCATAATGATGGATTAGAATCGAATAGATTTAAAGATAGATTTTCTGGAGAAGAACTAAACATTAACAATGATTTCCTGTTTGTTACTGTTGTTGGAATTTGTAGCTGGATGTACGGTTTCGGGTTTATTGTAGGATTCAGGTTAGGTTTTAGGGTTGGTGTTAGAAAGTGGGACTGGAGAAGGGGGGCTTACAGTATGATACAAAATCAACTGAAAAACAGCATTAAAACATGAGGTGTGTTTTTTCCATCATATTTTACCTGTTGGAGAATTGAAAAGGAAAAAAAGACAAATTACTGAAAGTGCTGTGTATTGTGTTTGCGCGTTCGTGCATGCGTGTTTGTGTGTGTGAGTGTGTGTGATTGTATTTGGAAATGTGGGTGATGCAACACATTTTTCATACTGTGTGAAATTTGACAATGATAGCTCAGTCCACACACACGCACACACACACACAAATAGCAGTAGATATGCATGTGGATGCATGCTGTGGCAGATTGTGAAAAGCTTGCAGGTTATAAAAGAAAAGGACGAGTGGCCATGTTTGTTCACTCTGGCGGAAACACATAACAGTGACAGAGGAGGGGAAAAGCAGAGAGTGGGAGATCCGCACTCATGAGAGAGAGAGAGAGAGAGAGAGAGAGAGAGAGAGAGTCCCTCTCTATTCTGTAGTATGCACTCTAGGAATTCCTTCAACAACCATTCTTCTTCAACTGCACTGCTACTGTGGAGGTACCAAACAACTCACTGTGCTGTGTGTATGGATGTGAGTGCATGTGCATGTGTATACATTAGTGTCCGTTTGTTTATGCCAGTATGCATCTTAACAGCTGCATTTCAGCACCTCACAGTTAAAGAGAGTGTGAGTGTGTGTAAATCTGTGTATCACACCACTTGATGTAGTTCGATTAGCAAAGTGCACCCAACTAATTACTGCAGCAAGCCTCCTGACTCTGGAGTACCACACGACTGTTTGTGTGTGTGTGTGTGTGTGTGTGTGTGTGTGTGTATGCGCGTGTTCGTGCATGCTCATATATGCTGAGAGCCACAGAGAGAGGGGTGCACGAGTTTGCTTAATTGCATTAAAAAGGAAGAGTGTGTTCAGCAACATCTAAAAGCCATTAACACAGATACACACACATATACACATACACACACAATTCTCATTGTTGAATGTTTTGCATTATGAGTTTTGGAGTGCATTCCTGCCCTCTCTTTCCTCTCTTTCTCTCTCTGTCTCTGTGTGTGTGTGTGTGTGTGTGTGTGTGTGTGTGTGTGTGTGTGTGTGTGTGTGTGTGTGTGTGTGTGTGTGTGTGGACTCTGCGTTCTTTCCTTTCATAAAAATGACACTCAAATGTCTCATTCAGCACAACCCAAAACAGCTGGACTGAATCTCTCTCTCTCTCTCTCTCTCTCTCTCTCTCTGTGTGTGTGTGTGTGTGTGTGTGTGTGGGTGTGTGTGTGTGTATGTAAGTAAGTAAGTAAGTAAGTGCAAACAAATGTTTTTACTAATTTCAAAGGACTTGTCTTCCGCTTGATGTTTACATAGTTTAAATAGTAGATCCTGAAGAGAGAGAGAGAGAGTGAGAAAGATGTTTATTGTAAGAATATAAGATAGCTAAAGTTGAGATAAAAGACAAAATTCCTGCCAATTAAATAGAACAAGCTTCAGGTCATCTCCAGAGAGGAACACTAAAGCCTTTACAGCAGAATGTGTTACAGAATGTCACAGCCTGAGGGATTGAATGTCCTTCGGCTTATATCTAAGCCACTTCTCGGTTTCTTTCCTTTTGTGGTATAAGATGATTTAATATCCATGCAGTTAATGCTCTCTTAACCTGAACTGATGGAGAGGATTTTTTGTAAGAATCTGCTTTGCCTTATTTTTATTTTCTACTCATAAGTATTAGTACAAGTCTCATATGGGTATATGTCATTTTTATGCCTTTTGTGTTGGAAACTGTGTCCGTGCCAGTATGGGACACACTTCACTTCTGCCCCTCTGATTCCTGCATATGCAGCTCTCCTGTTCCCTCTACTGCTGGAGATTGTCACTGCAGCTGCCACTTGTTGCCTCTCGACGTGTGCAGAGACGTCTCTGACCGCCGCTGAATTCACGATCATTATTTCTATGTTTGGCCATTGATTTCTCTCCTGGTGCTTTTCTAATCCTGTCTGTCAGTCTGTGATGAACGCCAACCAAACACAAAAGAACAAATCAGGGTGAAGAGAGAGAGAGAGAGAGCTGTACTGAGTGTGTGTGTGTGTGTGTGTGTGTGTGTGTGTGTGTGTGTATGACACACTGATGTACAAGGGAAAAACTTGTCATAATTACAGTACATCAATAGACAACCCTGCTGGACCAGCTCTCAAACACAGGCATGCACAAGCACAAATCATCACACACACACACACACACACACACACACACACACACACTGGGGAAGATGGATGCACTGCTCAGTGGACTATGTCTCCATCCATCTTTTCTTATTCTCCGTCCCTCTCGGTCTTTCTGGCTGCATCATCTAAGCCTTTGTTGTTTTTGCCTCCATCTTTATTCAAACCTTGTGCTTTAATGCCAACTTATCTTTCTCTCTCTCTCTCTCTCTCTCTCTCACTTTCTGAGATAAATGTATTCAGCCACTGTCCCATTTCCATCCATTGTTCCAGGGTTTGTCTCCCGAGAGTCCAGTGATGGCGCCCGTTATAGAGCCGGCCATAAAAAGAGGGTCACCGCATCCTTAATCGGAGAGAGAGAGACAGAGAGAGAGGGAGAGAGGGAGAGAGGGAGAGATGGATGCACAGAAGATGGAGAGATAGCTGACCAAAATGGTGGGAGGGGAAGAGAAAAATAACGAGATGGGAGGGGTAGAGCGGGAGGGGGAGTGCGCAAAGATGCAGTAAAGGGAGTTTGGAGAGGAGGAGAGAAACAACAGGCTACAACAGAGTACAAGAGCAAAAGATGCTAATAAATATATTATACATGCTACTATTCCTCATCATTGTTAAAAGACTGCTATTGGTTGCACTGGATAATTATCTGAAAAACAATAATAAAGTACATAAAAAATGTCCAAGCAAATTGAGAGAGGAAAAGTGAAAAAGAGAGAAAGAAGATTTACAAGGGCACGTGTAGAAGGGAAAAACCTGCAGCAGTCGCAATCTAACACCCGTGTGCAGAGTCAGTGCTCTTTAGGAGACGGACTGCTGAAATCCTAGGTGTGTGTGTGCGCATGTTTTACGAGCGCTCTACTTTTATGAGCCCTATCTATTGTAATGTGTCCTACTCTGCCAACACTTTGCTCTGGTGATCGTCAAGGTAATCCCAGAAGACACACACACACACACACACACACTCTTACTATCCTTGTGAGGACATTATTATCGTATATCAACACAGCTAATTAATGTTATGCCTACACCTAAATCTAACCATAACCTTTTCCTTCATTGATTTTTTAAAAAGTTTTTGTAAAATAAAAAAAGGAACAAACACACACACACATACACACAGATGCACACATACAATAATATTATTATCTCTATGGGGCACTTCAGTTGACTTTTTTATTCCTGTGCCTATACACATTATGTGTGCTATGCCTTTACCTAAACCTTCATACTGACCCCTAATGCTAGCCCTAAACCCTAACCTCAAACTTTAGCATGCAACCACGCACATTTCTTCATGAACAATAGTCTAATGCCTGTATGTGTGTACGCTCATATACACAAAGTAGAAGCATTCAGTTTTGCTTGTCTTTCACACACTAAAAATCTCATAATCATATAGCGTGTGATGTCACACTGCTTTAGATCCAGTCCTTTATCTGGACTGTTGTGGATGGTCAGAGTTAACTTCCAAAGTCAAGTTCATTCATCTCCAACTCTGCTTTGTAATATCGCCATGGACTGTTCTTATATCTTCTATATACAGACACCTCGTCTCCTGACACTTTCCTCTAAGCTCCATGTTCTAGGTCAGCCTATGAGAAGAATCAGATCCATTAGCTTATCATAAAGTTGTTTTATGTTTTTACTCCACGTAGAAGCCAGATGTAAACCTATTGGCCTTCTGCTTGTGGGCTCTGACTGGTTCCTGATGTGTAGCTACCTATCAGCATTATGGACAGTTTAGCTCTATGAGCTACCACCAACTGTTTTAGGCTTTATACTTCATACACGAAGCTGACACAATGATGCATGAGTCATTAAAAAAATGACCTTGTCAATACTGCCTCTCTTTTAGGGGAAAACACGGGGTGAAGTCATGTTGGTGCCAAAGATTAACGAATCAGTGGAAGACACAATGCCAGAGTTGCCATGTAACATTCTGTGCATGAAATAAGAGGCTAGAAAACCAGATGTCAGGTTTGCTTTGCTTCCATGTTGACACATGTTCTATCAGTCTGTTGTAGCAAATGCCAGGTTCTCAGCCAGTGTGTGCTGGAGTAGTGCAGTGAAAAAGTCCAACAAGCTGAAGAAACTCATCAAGAAGCAAGTACCGTCATTGGGTTAAAACTTGACCCTCTGGATGTGCTGGACTTATGGGCAATAATGGTACCATCTCCCTTGTGGCGTAATTGTCCATTTGAACACTACATTTAGTAACAGGCATTAGGGGGCTCATCTTAGAGAAGTCTAGACTTGAACAAGTGCAGTATCATACACAGTGAATCTCTGGGTAGTGTCTAATAAGTAGAATATTTGGTACTTGCATTTATTAGTGAACACATTTGACCTATTTATATTACATATCTTATAAATATTATTCATTCATTCATCTTCAGTAACTGCTTTATTCTGATCATGGTCGTGGTGGGTCCAGAGCTGATCCCGAGAACAATAGACACAAGGAGGGAATACACCCTGGATGGGACACCAGTCAATCACAGGGCACCATGCACATACATTCACACACAGACACACACACACACATTCACACCTAGGGGGTAATTTGCAGTAGCCACCTACCTGCATGTTTCCGGGAGGTGTCACCCTGTGAATGGGACTTGGCAAATGACCAAATTGGGAGGAAATGGCTTATAAAAACAATGAATTACTCTGGGTTACACAAACCCAAACTAGTCAAAATCCTTGTATATGAGTTAAAGATACACATAACTATGCTATAAAAGTTAAACCTTCATTTGAATCCTTTTTTCCCCCTTTTTTCTTCATTAAATAATCTCTGTATGCCCTATGGTCTCATTCAAGATTATCGTCAATCTCTTGTATCACTGTCTTACTTCTAGCAATACCTAGCTATCTATATATCTGTCTAACTGTCTGTCTGTCTGTCTTAGCTAGCTATCAGGGGCCAGAAAGAACCCACTTTGTGAATTCATGCCATTTGACCATTATAATCATACATATATGTTATATTAGCCATTTTGTGATAACAGAAAAGGTGGAGTAGGCGGACAGGCAGTGACAAAATTTTGATTTTGTGCGGCTTGCACAGAGCCCTGACCTCAACCCCACTGAACACCTTTGGCATGAATTGGAATGCCGACTGCATGCCAGGTCATGTTGCCCAACATCAGTACTCAGCCTTACTAATGCTCTTGTGGCTAAATGGGCAGAAATTCCCACAGCCACACTTCAAAACTTAGTGGAATGCCTTCCCAGAAGTGTAGAGGTTATTATAGCAGCAAAGAGGGGACCAACTTTGGAATGGGATATTCAACAAGCACATATGGGTGTAATGGTCAGGTGTGCACATACATTTGGCCATATATTGTATATATCTGCAATCTGAACCTCTGGAAATAGAAATCATATTAGAAATCATCTTAGCATTTATTGCTAAACATCACTAAGTACACTATATTACCAAAAGTATTCGGTCACCTGCCTTGACTCACATATGAACTTAAGTGCCATCCCATTCCTAACCCATAGGGTTCAATATGATGTCGGTCCTCCTTTTGCAGCTATTACAGCTTCAACTCTTCTGGGAAGGCTGTCCACAAGGTTGAGGAGTGTGTTTATAGGAATCTTTGACCATTCTTCCAAAAGCGCATTGGTGAGGTCACACACTGATGTTGGTCGAGAAGGCCTGGCTCTCAGTCTCCGCTCTAATTCATCCCCAAGGTGTTCTATCGGGTTCAGGTCAGGACTCTGTGCAGGTCAGTCAAGTTCATCCACACCAGACTCTGTCATCCATGTCTTTATGGACCTTGCTTTGTGCACTGGTGCACAGTCATGTTGGAAGAGGAAGGGGCCCGCTCCAAACTGTTCCCACAAGGTTGGGAGCATGGAATTGTCCAAAATGTTTTGGTATCCTGAA
>CM040978.1:10535981-10604426 GCA_022985145.1 Pangasius djambal
GGCATCCTATGACAGTTCCACGCTGGAATTCACTGAGCTCCTGAGAGCGGCCCATTCTTTCACAAATGTTTGTAAAAACAGTCTGCATGCCTAAGTGCTTGATTTTATACACCTGTGGCCAGGCCAAGTGATTAGGACACCTGATTCTGATCATTTGGATGGGTGACCGAATACTTTTGGTAATATAGTGTATGTTAATTGGCCAACTTTAAGACTCACTGTATTTATTTGAACATTAATAACATAACACAGAATAATTACATTTACCTCTATTATGTTGAAGGCTTTGTTTTCCCTCTGATCTGCAAGACTTTGGTCATAAATCTGTTATAAAAAATTACACAAATTGTGTGTGGTGATGTGTGATATATATATGATAATGACAATTACAGTAATTATGACGATGATGATGGTATCAGTTATACTGATGACAGCGATGACACAAATATGTTCAACAGGAATTCACGGCAATGCTTTCTCACTTAATGCTCTCCCCATTCATATCCTTCTTTCTTTCTTTCTTTCTTTCTTTCTTTCTTTGTCTCACTTTATTTCTTTCTCTCCTTCAGGTATTTGCCATTCTGTGAGGAGCAGGTGCTGTAGAGGGGGTCAAAGCGCTGATTCAATCTCCTCCCAAGAGTGAGAGAGTCTTACAGGCTGAGAGACAATATGACTGTGAGAAGTGTAGTAGGAAGTGTAAATGAAAAGAGAAGAGAAGTGAGAGAGAGAGAGAGAGAGAGAGAGAGAGCAAGGGAGAGTGATCTCATTAGTATATTAGAGCTTGTAGGCGGTATTCCTGTCATCAGGACTGTAGGACTGTCATCGGTGCTATAGCTGTCCCTGTGGACTGTCAGCGGGGAGAGAGACTGAGCTCTCTGTAAGGACTGCATGTGCCTTAATGTATAGATCACACATATAATGAAACTACTGTTTTTTGTTCTCACCTATAGTCTGGGTGACCTGATATACAATTATTCAGAGTAGCCACAGTCACATGCTGCTAGGACAAATTATCACAAAGTGTGCAGGAGGCTGTGCCATACACACACACACACACACACAGGTGAAGAACATGTGAGATCATGCAGTAGCTGTTCATTGCCATGTCAAGCTCAAGAGCCATATGAGGGATGAATAGTCTCAGCGTCTTCTCCGAAATTCTCTCAAGAACAGTCATGCATTTAAAACACACACTTTTTCCTGTTGAGTGGTGATGGGAGATGAAAGTGTTGTATGAGTGTGTGTGAGTATGAGGGTGATGGGTAGGGGAAGCAGGCTTTGCTGTGTGAACAGGCTGTATTTCCATATAAATCAATGCAGCATTTGCTCCACGCCTTCCACACACACCCCTACCTAGTTCTATCCTTTTCATATATATATATATATATATATATATATGTATATATATATATATGAGGCTGGTGTGACACATAATCACACACATACACTCACCGACCACTTTAATAGGAACACCTGCACACCGGCAATTATCCAATCAGTTAATCATGTGGCAGCATAAAGTCATGCAGATACAGGCCCCTGAGATTTTCATGCACAACAGTCTCTAGAATTCACACAGAATGGTACGAAAAAATCATCATGCAGTGCTGGGAAAAGAAAAAACAGCTTGTTGATGAGAGGTCATAAAAATCTGAAAATCTCAGAAGAATTGCCAGACTGCTTCATGGTGGCAAGAAGGCTATGGTAATTCAAATAACCACTCTACACAACCATGGTGTGCAGAAAAGCATCTCAGAATTCACAAAACGTGAAACTTTAGGAGGATGGGCTACAATAGCAGAAGACCACATCAGGTTCTACTCTTGTAAGATAATAACAGAAATCTGAGGCAACAGTGAGCACAGACAAACCCACACCAGACAGTTAAAAACTGGAAAAACATTGCCTGGTCTTTTTGCAACCTCTTTTTGTTACCTCTCCAGTTTCGGTGGGCCAGTGCCCACCGCATGAGTAAACAGGTGTACAGGTGTTCTTAAAAGTGGTCACTGAGTGTATATTCATTATTATATTCAGCCGTATAGACCACACATAGACGACACAGCCATGGAACGATACACACAATAAAGAAGAGGACAGAATAATTAAAAAAAACAAAGTCAAAAATCCATAGTTCTACCTCTTCCTCAGTGATTTTTTTATAGTATAAAAGATGGATGGAGAGAAAAGAGGCAAGATAACCACTGACAGTGCAGAATTAACTGAATATACCAGATGCTGGCCTAGCTGCACTTTCCATTATTCGGAGTGATAAAAAGAGAAAGCTGAAAAAGGATTACGAGGCGAGACATTTCATTAAATGGTTACTGACCAAGATGGAGGGAATGAGGAAATGAAATCAAACAACACATCATTCCTCTCCACCACTGTTTGCGCCCTATGTTTTTCTGTGAGGCCAATGTCCGTTTTGTCTTCAGCCAGGCGGATGGGAGAAGCAGCAGGAGAAAAAGAGGGAACGATTTATATCAGAGCCCCACCGTTCGCTCAGATTCTCCATCATTGCCACGGTGACTGGTTACCTGGCAACAAAATACACAATGGCGCAGTAACCTTGGTGATGGCGTGGCCGTCTGTCTGGAAGGAGAAAGACGCCAAGACAGACGGTGTGTGTGTGTGTGTGTGTAACAATGGTGCTTGCCAAGAACAATGATTCTTATCTGCAACAGGTGTGTGTGTGTTAGTGTGCTTGTCTTGCTACACTGTTGTGTTGCTGTGTACTAGTGCATCCATATCAGTGTGTTTCGCAGTGTGAAAGATGAAAGTGTGATCTGTGGTAATTACAGACTGGAGAGTGAGAGGATGTCAGCACTGTCATGCCATTAAACTCTCAAATTATTGGCACACGGATGTGTACACACAATGCACACACTCAGTAATCCCATGTGATTTTAGCAGACCTTAGGTTCAAGTGAACCAGTCACTCCGAGATGAAATGTATCCTGCTAGCTTCACACTTTACTCACCAAGAAAAGCGTACACAACTGATCATATTGTACCCAAATCATGTCATTTTCCCCATAAACACCAGATACACACATGAAAAAACTGCCAGAAGATACAGAAAAAGGAATAAAAAAACAAAGTGTAAATTATACCCTATCCAACATTCACACTAGCAAGTGACAAGTCGCTCGTGTGTCTTATAGTTTGTCCCATGTGGGTGTGTAGCAACTGCTACTGATGAGCTTTTGGGTGTGTAGCATTGTTTCTTTGCTCCAATGAGAAAAAGTAATAGCCAAAATGAAAATACTTCTAAAGCTAACTAATTAAACACAAATTATATAATGTACTAATCAGTGTGGAATTTTTTATTTACTTGTTATGTGCTAGGCTTTGTACTAGCTTTGTTGGCAGATTAGCAAAGCAAGCTAGCTGAACTAGATATGCGCACTCACCAGAGATACCATCAATCTCGGACCTTCCTTCAGAGCATTATTTTTCTTCGTATATTTTCTATATACGCATTTAAAATGAAGTTGTATATCACAGTTTTTCTTCCATTTTTTGCGTGTCAAATAGGGGGCTGATTGTAGGTAGGAACTAAAGTTGTGATTGGGCCGTGTGATAGGTCTGAGGATATGTTTGTGCCAGTGGTTTGGATTTGTTGCTTTACCGAATCACACCTTATTTTCGTTGAACTGAGAACATCTCACTTTAAATGTTGATTGTTGTATTGTTAAATTGCCACTTGCTTCTGTTGCTGAAATCAGAGCTCCATGTCATGCACGTACAAAGAAAACGAACAGTCTCCTGTCACTTTGTCGCTTGCTAGTGTGAACGTAGGGTTATACCTTACTAAGGATGCACCAATCTGATACAGTATAGATTTGGATCTGAACTGAAGGGATTTGGATAAATCAGTGTAGTTGTACTAATTCTGGAGGATATACACAGTCAAACATTTTTATTCATCGTTGGGGACTTACGGGAGTGTTAGGCAGAAAAAAAACATTAGCATGCAGCTGGCAGGGGTTGAGGAGCTGATATCTATCAACGCTGGATTTACCACCTTGTGCTCATGTGGTCAATCTAATGAGAGGTCAGGAAAAGCAAAAAGCTCAGTAAACACTTGTTTTGCTCTTTAATTCCTTGCCTTCATAGGTTTCTCTTTCCTTTTCCTTCTTTTCCTGCTGCCATGCTTTCTTTCTCAGTCCTCTATTTTCTCTCGCCTTTCAGGTGTCCGTCTTATTTGACTGCATTTCCTTGACAACCTAAGCGTGCAATGATTAGCAATAATGGCTACCTGTGGTTGTGTGAATCATAATTCATAATTCCAATCAGAAATGACATGAACAGGCCAGAGTCTCTCTCTCTCTCACTCTCTCTCTCTCTCTCTCCTTCTCTCTGCAATGAAATCAGTGCAGGAGGGAAATAAAGGCGAAATTATTCTCATAAAGCCTGTCAGTCAAGCCATCAAATCACATAGGAACAACTTCTTGCTAAGTTATTAGCGTGGAACCCAAACAGATTGCAGCTGTGGTATTTGGTGCCAGTGCAGTGTAGTGTATAAAGTGCCTTTTCTTTTGGTAAATGCATTCTTAGGAAGAATATTTGAACCATGCTGCAACACTGCAACACTGAATCTGTTGGAACATAGTGTTTCTGGCATGCTGATGATATATTTCATTCTTACACAAGGATGGAAAACTATACCAAAATGTATTTTGATACATGATATAAAATACAACAGAAGGTAAAAGGTGTATAAAATTTTGCAGTTGAAAAACATTTTGTATGTTCAAAATAATGAGATCAGATTCTGGTGGATAATGGGTAATGCTAGTTATCCTTCAGATACCTAGCACTAAAATCAGTGACAGTCAGTAATACTACCTCTTTGATTTGTGAAATATTACTGCATTACCACTATCTGTATCTGTTTAGTGCTCCAAACATCTGTATATGTATTCGGATTAAAACCTAAAGTGGCCGTGGCCTAAACCAGAAGGGGCTAATTGCTTAATTTAAACTACCATGACCTGACCAGGCAACTACTAAGGATAAATGAATGAATGGCTAAATGAATGAATGGCTTACCCATAGACACAGGTGGGGTAGAGGCCCACTGTTTATATCAGCTGGTTAACAAATGTTAATCTTCATATAGTCCATAAATGGGAACTGTAACAAGAGATCCATTGGTCACCTTTTGGTGGAGGTGGAGCGGCCAAGACAGTTAATGACAGGGTTGCCGGATTGGGCTAGTTTAAAAATATTCTTGTTTTATAGTTGATAATAAATCTAATACATTTTCACAAAAAAAGCAAAGTGTAAGTGCAGACAGTGTGTCTATGACACACAGAACCATTTCTATTGTAAGATATAAGATTGAAGATTAAACGAGGGAAAAGGAGATTATCCGTACATCAGAAATACAAGTGTTTCACATGCTGAGAAAGACATGTCACTTTACCCAGTGTGTGTAAATGTACCCGTGTAAACTCATCCTTCACGTTAGTGAATGTGGTATTTCTTTGTCCCATGAGCTTCATATATGACCGCAGCCCACAGCAAAGTAAAAACCTCCCACTTGCAACTGGGATCCTACACATCACAACAAAAAAGACATGCAAGACGCACATCTCAACTAGATGCCCTGTTAACCTTTCTGTCAAACTTTCTAAAATAATAATAATAATAATAATGATAATAATAATAATAGTGCACCTCCTTTTTAGATTTGTATTTGTATATGCTTAGAACATATTAATGGTTCACTGGAAATAATGTATTCAAATTAATTACATCCATAATGTACAGTCACCGTTAACTTTGTTGTGTTTTTCTCTTGTGTTAGCAAGAGCTTTACATGCCTACTACTACAACAAAACATTGTTTCCTGCTAGGTATCATCAAGCTCATTAACTTAGCAAATGTATGATGAATAATTAAGTATAACAATGTAAATCTTTTGTTTTAAACTATTTTTAAACATCCTGTAACAACAGTGATGGCTTATATGACTTCCTGGATTGAAATCCACCAGAATGTCATGAGCATGAGTTTACTTGTGTCACCACGCAAAGCATTTTCTGTATTTGCATTTTGATATAAAGTACATTTTTCTCCTATCACCAATTCATAAATATTTTAAATATATGCATTAGAAATGCTGCCCAGCCCTGACTCATGGAAGCATTTCACCGCTGTATTATTTCATGCCTACATTAATGATTAATTTTTTCAGATTTTTCTGCTCATATTGGCGGAAATATATGTATCAGAAATATAGGCTATTCCTGTTCTTGTATTTGTGACAATAAAATATGGTCACAATCAACCCAGAAAGCACATAATACTGTAAGCATGTGCAAGAAGTGAAACACTGCTCTGAATCAAGGAGCCTAGGGATTCTACACACGTCTGTGACATGAGTAGCTATGTGTCAGAGGACAAATGATAACAATGTGCTACGTCATATTGGACCAGTTCTCTGTCTGGAGCCTGAAGGCACCATGGCTTTGCTGGACCTGCTATGACTCTTTCAAAAGATGTCATCAGAACGAGTTGTGTGTTGAGGGAGGTGTGAACAGTGTTGAATGTTTATGGGAAAGAGAGGCGAACAGGAATGCAGCCAGTCAGGGAAGACAAGTTCAGACATTGCAGCATGCTTACTGACAAACAAGATAATTAATGCAAATATGAGACAAGGTACTGTGTGGACAGATTTCACAGCCAAACATACACAAATATTACAGTGAGAGAGAGAGAGAGGAGAGGAGTGTGCTGTTTTCCTGAACCCCCTCTCTCCCCCACTCCATCCCTCCATCTCAGCACATGTTTCAGGCATGTTGTCGTGGAAACGGCGTGTTCTGCCCATTAGAATGCGGTGATGTGTTTACGCGTAAGGGAGCTGCTGCTGGATGATTTTCCATCTAGTTCAGCCTTTGAAACCAAAGATAAAAAAACCTGAAACTGAGAGAGAAGAGCCAAACTAATCAGCCTATTCTGTGCTCTCGCTTTCATCCCCTTTTATACCTGCTCCTCTCTTTTAATTTCCTTTTGTCTTAGGTTATATACGCACCCCCCCCCCCCACACACACACACGCACACACAAACCCACCCCCCCCACACACACCCCAATTTCCCAAATAAATAAATAAATAAATAAATGTGGACAGATATACACCAGCCCCCTTCTATTGTGCTCGCACTCTGTGGGTCACTCCAATCAAATCAAAGAAGAAAATGAGGCTCTTGTAAGCACAAAGGCACAAGCAGGAGAGATATAGTACACACCGCCTGATACAGATGAGTTGGGGTTTGGGGTTCAGGGTTCAGGGATGTGCAAGAAAGGCTCAACAAAAGACAAGAAGAGGCAGAGTGAGTGATTCTGATATGCTGTGCGTGCGTGCGTGCGTGTGTGTGTGTGTGTGTGTGTCAGATGGATAGAGGAGTCAATACATGACTTTGGCTTTTGCTCTTCGGCTTGGGTTTCATGTGGCATAGTCAGTCAATAGCTCCATTCATCCCTAAGCACTTGATGAATACCAGCATCTGTACCAACCTCCTGGATTAATACCTGTAGGTTCTTATTCACAGACAGGAATACCATCCCGAATACAAAAACACACACTCACATTAAGTTAATATTACAGACATGTACTTATTCTATTCACCACTATTTATATAGGACTGTGATAACTATGATAACTAGGGCTGTTTACACAATGTCTCTTACTAAAATGGTGTCTCAAGGGTTCTTTGAATAGTTAACAGTTCTGTCTTCCTAGGCTTTCTGAAATGGAAACTCTCTGTTAAAGGGTTCAGCATAAGACTTTTAGAGGTTCCCCTCAGCAACTGATGAAGCCTTTAGAGTGATAGAGTTATTACGTTTAATCTGTAATGCACAGGGATGCCCTGATCCCATGACACCATGATACCAATGACTGATACGCAAAAGCTTCTGTTGATTTTATTTTATGTCCCATGTTCTCTCATGTCTGTCATGACCCATCAGACTTGGGTCAGCTAAAATTGATGATTGTAGAAATAAATCTGCATCAAACAGGCAACAACTACATTGGAAGAGTGATAGTATTGGAACTGGTCAAGGCAGTGGGGCACTTGGGCTTGAACATGGGCCTGTTCTCCAGTTCCAAATGGACTGGTCTTCTAGCACCCTTAGGGGGTTTGTAGAGCACTGGTGTGAAATCCATCAACTACCTGGAACTGAGGGCAGCCTAACTGGCCCTCAAGTTCCTCTTACCTATTCTAGGACATTCATACAACATTGTGACAGTCAAAAATGTCAATCACTAGGCCAGCACCAAGTCAGATGGCTCTCTCCCCCCTGGCAAAAAACTGCTCATGTGGCCCATTAAGGGTTAGACTCATTGTGAGCAATTTGCCTACTGGGACTTCATAAACGTGCAGCCAACGCACTGTCAAGGCAGCATGTGCCCTAGAGAGTGGCGTCTGCACCCATAAGTGCTGTCCTAGATCTGGAAAAGGTTTGCCAAGGACAGAAATTCTCACCACCCCTGACAGTTAAGAAGGGTAAAATAAAATGCTAGTTATGTACACTGTATGGCCAAAGGTACCTGATAAACACACCCATCCTGTATATGCCACAAGAACATTAGTCCGGTTGGGTACTGATGTTGGACAAGAAGGCCTGGCTCTCAGTCAACATTCCAGTTCATCCTAAAAGTGTTCAGTATGGTTGAGGTCAGGGCTCTTTGCAGGTCACCCATCCACCCAGAAGTTCTTCCACTCCTGCCTTGGCAAACCATGTCTTTATAGAGCTCGTTTTGTGCACAGGGACATTGTAATTCTGGAACAGGTTTGGGATAGAACACCTTAGTTTAAGTGAAGGGAAATCTTAATATTATAGTATATAAAGACATTTGTAAGCTTCCAACAGTTTGGGGTGTCACTGGGGTGTCATGGTCAGGTGTCCACGTACTTTTGACCATATAGTGTATGTAATTGTGGTTTTATGAACCATAATTATATAGTTACATAACTGAAAATTGCCAGGGTCATTCAGCGCCCACATCGATCGAGACATACTCTATGGTCACTTTATGACTTTGTTGGGCAGTCTCAGCATGTGGTTGCATGCTCACAAGAAGGTATCCAGGTTATTCTCCCTGGTGTTCATTGAACCACAGTTATATTATTATATATATATAGTCTTGTCTGTACACTCTTAGAAAATTTAGAAACCTTAACACTATTTTGATTGTCCCTCTGGGGGATTCCTTAAGGATTCTATGTACAATCCTACAACAGTGTGTTTTCCTATCAAAAATGGTTCCTTTCTGATATGAGAAAAAGAACCCTTTTTGGAAGCTAAGAACTCTTTTTAATTATCCAATTTCTTTCAACCATATAGAACCATATGGCAGTGTTATAAGATTAACATAACAGTTAACAAAAATGCCACAGAGAAAAAAACATCATCAGATCATCGGTCCACAGAATAACAATTAGTTAACAGAGCATAGTTAAACTGTGGTAGTATCGTAATTACCATAAAGCCCCATAGTAAAACCATGGTAATGTTGTACATTATTATTCATTAATCACAGTCACCATGAGGTACCACAGTTAAAACCACAATACCAGGTATAATAATAAAACCATAAAAACGTAGTAACAGCTCATAATGTTGTGTTCTCCTGTGAATTCATCTCCTGTGGCTGGTTGAGTGTGTTTGCATGATGGTATTAGCACTGATTTCTGAACCTTTCTTTAGCAGACTGCATCGTGGAATGGTGCAGTCCTGCCTCCCTATATGAGCCTGCAGTCTGTGATGAGCCCATCGAGAAATGAACTGATTTAATGAAGTGCTTTTATTACCATTGAGGGACAGACAGCTCTCCTCAGGGAAAAGACCATAACACTGCATTACACATACACACATATACACACACACGCACACACACACACACACACACAGAGGAAGAGGATACACAGAATGCAAAATGAGATGAACTACCTATGTATTTAAAATATTAAGAATAAGAAGAGAGAAGACTGACAGCTTGTTTGTTGGTTTTCTTTGTATCGGTGTGTGTGTGTGTGTGTGTGTGTGTCCACAGTATGTCATTTAGCTGAAGGTTCTGCACTGCCTAAGTGGCAGTGAGTGTCCAGGGAGTCTGATTTGTGGTGCAGCTATTTTGGATATTCATTATTAATGGACGCTGGCCTAATTTAGGACTGGAACGTCCAGTCTACAGCATGACTTTCTAAATGAAATGTTCTGCAGGACACACACATACGATCATGCTAGCGCAAGCAGTTGTAGTGTTAAAGTATTAAAGAAAAGTAGAAACATGCTTATTTTCGAAACAAAAATTACGCAGACTGCTGTGCAATCTTAAAGTGTATTTATTCATTGAGTGAACATGATGAAAACCAGAGAAACACGGACATTACAACTAGCCACACACACACACCCACACACACATACCCACACACACAGTCATATATTCACAGCCCCATTCTGTCACCCAGTCACGATTCAGCCCAGATAAACACTGGCACAACACAATGAGCTAACACAATGCCCACTGATTGTTAATCAGCGCATTCATATACACACACAACATGGTGCATTGGAACACACCTGTGAACTCTGCTGGAGCTGTATTGAAACATACACACCTGCTAACTTTGCTAGAGTCGCATTCTAACACACACACACAACACAACAGAATGACACACAGTACTCACAGAAGCTATCCAAACTGGCCTCACACACAAACTCTGCTCCTGAATGCTAATATGTCTGACCTTCAAGATGTTAGAGCACTGATTGCAGAGATTACAGCAGAAGACAAAAATATGCTCTTTAACCATTTTATTATCTGTGATACTACATTTTATTTTGAGTTACCCTTTAGATTGATTTAGCAAGGGTCCAGCTCAAGGGTCCAGCAGTGGCTCTGGGAATTCTGTCGATCAGTTCAGACCCTTAACCACTGAGTCACTCAGTGTGTCATAGTCTGTAGGAGTTCAAGTACACTATATGGCCAAACGTTTGTGGACACCTGACCATAACACTCATATGTGCTTCTTGAACCTTTGCTTTTATAATATCCTCCACTCTTCTGGGAAGGATTTCTGCTAGATTTTGGAGCATGGCTGTGGGGAATTGCTCATTCAGCCACAAAAGCATTAGTGAGGTCAGGCACTGATGTCAGGCGAGGAGGCCTGGAGCGCAGTCAGCATTCCTGTTCATCCCAAAAGTGTTCAGTGGGGTTGAGGCCAGGGCTCTGTGCAGAGCACTCTAGTACTTCCACACCAAACTTGGCAAACCATATCTTCATGAACCTCACTTTGTGCATGGTGACACTGTCATGCTGTAACAGGTTTGGGCCTCTTAGTTCCAGTGAAGGGAAATAGTAATGCTACAGCATACAAAGACATTCTATACAATTTTGTGCTTCCACCTTTGTGGCAAAAGTTTGGGGGAAGACCCACATATGGGTGTGATGATCAGGTGTCCGCATACTTTTGGCCATATAGTGTATGTTTCTGAGAGTGGAAGTGAGATGTCAGAAAACTCATCATGTCTTTGTCAGATATTTGACATCTCTCTTCATCATTCTCAGCTGAGTTGGTGGTCCACTTCCAACGTTCCAGGAGTTCCACAGGAGGAAATTTTCAGGAGCTTCAATTCTGTTCCTGGGATGAGATGAATTTCTTTTTTCCAACTTAGACTCCCTGGCAGCATGGTGGTGCTGCAGGTAGTGTTGCTGCCTTACAACTCCAGGGTTCCCAGTTCCATCCTGACCTCGGTTTACTGTCTGTGCAGGGTTTTACATGTTCTCCCCGTGTCTATGTAGGTTCCCTCCAGGTTCTCCGGTTTCCTCCCACCTCCTAAAAACATGCATATAAGTGGATTGGCTATGAAAAAGTTGCCCCTAGGTGTGAACGTGTTTCTGAATGGTGCCTTGTAATGGACTGGGGTTCTATTCAGGGTGCATTCCTGCCTCGTGTCCAGAGTTCCAATGATAGTTTCTTATGGAGTAACTATTTCAGGGAACGTTTTTGTAGCCTAGCTAAACTACATTTTTAAAATCTTGCCTAACACTTCTAAAATGATTTAATTCAATTCAAAGAGCCACATTCTCATCTCTAACTCTACATGACACAATTTTGTTTGAACAAAAACATGTGCTTCTATGGTTACTATTTCCTCTTTACTCCCACGTTCACTTGCCTTACACTGAGAGTATTTGCCAAAAAACATTGAGGAACACTTCTTTTCTAAGAGTCTACTGTTCTGTTCCACAAATCTTCCAGTTTCAGAAGTACTTCTGATGAGCCAGTTTTGTGTGTGAGTGTGTGTGCGCATGTGTGTGTAATTAGAATACATCCGAGTGTGTAAGTGGAAGGAGGAGCGGTGTGACAGAGGAGAGGAAGTACTTGACCACTGTGATAGTTTAATGCGTTTGATAGTTCACTGTGATGTGACTGCACACTTTCACTGGCATGTACTAGCAAGACCAGACACACACACACACACACACAGCTGATCCCTCCACTCAGGGGGGCAATGAGTGAGAGGGAGTAGATGGTCCGATGAATAATTAATGAGACAAATCCATAGCATGAATATTTGATAATGACATGTATCTCATATGGTGGGTTCAAAGGGTGCTCCGCCCACTTCTTCAGACTCAGTTCAAGTGTGTTTGCACGTGAGAGAAATACAGAAAATACAAATGTTATATGTGTGTGAAAGAGAAAGAGATTAAAAAGTATATGTCTTATTGTTTCTATTGACAGTGTATATTGTGTCTGTATCTGTCTCTTTGTCTTTATAAATCTGTCAACATCCCTCTGTCTCTCCTCCATTTCTCTTATCAGTTCGCCTGTCTATCAGACTCATTCAGCCCCTGCTATCTCTCCTCTCATCTTTCTTTCTCGCTCCCCTGCTTCTTATGTTACTGCCAGAGACACTTCCTTGCCGTTCTGTAGCTAGCACGGTGGGTGTCAGTGGAGTTCACTCAATTAGAGTGATGTTGGCTTGGTTATTGTGACGTCTCCTCAATAATTTTATGGTACATTTGTTGCTGTGAGCCTCCTGTCTGGGTGTGTTTGTCTATCCACCAGACATATCTGCTTGCATGTTTACATATTTTGTTTATGTATATGTGTGTTTTTTAAAAAACTTTCCAATCAGGGGAGATGGTGTTGGGGTGTCTGGGGTGGCACAGACAAGCCCTGAAATCTGATTTGCCACCTCAGTTATTTTTTTTTCCCCACATACCTGGTTGATAACATGGTGTCCATCCAACATCTGGAAGAAACTGATTCATTCCACTGTAAGTGCTATAAGTAATAGAATTGAACCCCTCTATTTTTTTTTTTACTTCTTTTACTCTGTCTGTAATGTAATAGGACTTCATCTGACTAATTTTGATAATAACATATTTTCATGTTTATGAACTTTGGACATCTTAAAGTAGTCTTGGCGACTGTCAGCTCTGCCCATTTTTGCTTTATAGTCCTAGTATTGCCACTGTTGCCAATGTCACCCAGGACATGCTCAATAAATGAACTCTAAACCACTGTACAATAAGAGAATACCTAAAAATGTGTTGAGCTGTATGTGTACCTGATCCTGACACACTTCTACTGCTGTGCCTCCTCTCACCCTCCGGACCTCCCTGATTTGTCCTGATGCTCTACTTCTGCTTGGAGCTTTCATCATTTATGACTCACCTTGTGTTGTTGTGGATGGTCCCTTGTCGATACTTCCCAAAATAGTTTATTCCCAAGTCTCACCCATGCTTCACTGGATAATCTTGCCTTGATACTGTAGATTTGTACCTAAGAACTGCTGGTGTAAACATAAAGACTGTCTTGTGCTCATTCCAGGACTCTTATTCACAATATGCTCATACTGAACAATCTTTCAACACATTATGTGGTATTTACTCTTCTACACCTGTGCACTGTAATGATTTAGAATCTAGCCAGTTTCACCCAGAAGAGGATGGGTTCCCTTAGAGTCTGGTTCCTCTCCTGGTTTCCTCCTCAAAGGGTTTGTCCTCTTCACTGTCACATCTGGCTTGCTCATTAGGGATTTTAAGTCTACACCAGATATCTGTAAACCTGCTTTGTGATAATGTCTACTGTTAAACATGCTATACAAATAAAATTATATTGAATTGAATTAAATTTATGATTACAACAAGAAAACTTGGACACCTAATTGAAGAATTAAATGGAGAAACCTGTTTACTTGAAAACCACTTATAATACAAGTCTAAGAACAGTTGTTGCAGCAGACAGCTGTCCCAGCAACATTCTTTTTTTCTCTCAGTACCGGGAAAAGTTGAAAAGTTCTGTCAGTAGTAATCACACATATGGTACAGATGAGATTAGGTAGAAAAATATTGATTGGGCTTACATTTCTGCTAACAGCACATCTGCAAAAAAAAAAAGTGCTGTGCAAACATGTAGCTTTTTGTGTTTTAAATTTATTAATGGGTGTGAGTCAGTTTCTCTGAAGAATCCTGAACTCTCTCCCAGGTCTGTATATCTTCCTGCTGCGTATATCTGAACTCCACCAGCAGTACTCTTCACCACATGGATAGTATCACATTTTCATCTCTGTAAGTACCGCCTACAACTTCATTGTGGTCCACAATGGCATCTGTGGCAACAGTAGTCTTAAAACTCCACCAATAGGTTTTAATAAGCTCAGCCAACATGCTCATCACTGCCAAGCAGCTGCAAGCGAACAAGGGGAGCACAACCATCAAGTTGAAAAAGAGCATGCACACAATCATGCAGTAGATTTTCTGGCAGCAGTCACTCTCCTAACCACGACTCTAACCGAAGTACTCGTGTGGTTTCACAGTGTGGTGTTTGCCAGGGTGCTGATTGGAAGCCTTTTTCAGAGCCTTCCGCTGTTAAAGCTGGAGTCCAGTGGTCTTGGCTCTGGTTATTTTCAGAGTGCATCTAGAAGCATTGTTCATACCTGCAGTTTACTATGCAGGATTGATGGCATCAGCCTTGATTAGTAATGGGATGGTAATGGGCAATGCCATTCAAATGTCATTTGTAACATGGAAAAATAAACCTGTGAGCACAGGAAAAACCATTTCAAATTGCCCACTTTAGTCTATATTTAACTGTGCTGATTGAATAAAAAATGTTAGCATTTATCTGTCAAATGTGAGGGGCGCTCCCATGTTCAAGCCAACCGAAGTTCTAGGGTTCAGGAAAGGGATTATGTGTGTATGTTTTACTTAATGTCATCAGCAAGGCTGAGGTTAAATTTGGAGAGGATTTTTGTTTCATTCTTAGTTTATCCTTCCTATTTCATATGATTGTTTTTGACATTTCCTTCTCCTTCTTTATGATTCACAGCATTTGTTGAACATTTTGTGTATTCCAAACACTCTCTTCATGTGGTGCTGCATCCATAATACTGATAAGCTGCTGTATATCTGTAATATTGACATTCATTCATCTTCAGTACCAGCCTTATCCTGTTCAGGGTTGAAGTGGACTTGGAGTCTATCCCAGGAACCTGGGCATGAGGCAGGAATACACCCTGAATGTAATCCGCCAGTCCATCACAGGGCATTGCACACACACACACACACACACACACACACACACACACACACTGCATTCCTACCAAATCAGAGAACCCAGAGGAAACCTACAAGAACATGAGCAGAACATGCCAACAGACTGTAACCTGAGCTCAGGATAGAGCCCAGGGTACTGGATCTGTACCAGGTCATAGCATACTGCTCCACTGCTCCATGATCTGTGCCTCAAGTTTCAACATGTTTTGCATTCTGAGATCCAAAAACTAAAATATCTCATTTAGATATTGTATTCAAAGTATTCGAATGCTTGGCTAAAGGCACTCCAAATTGAGCTTGTGTGTATCCTATTTGCTTTAACTTGAGATGTCTCTAGAACTTGACTGGTGTCCACCTGTTGCAGATTTAAGTGATTGGATTGGATTGGATGATTTAGAAAGGCACATACCTGTGTATATAAGGTCCCACAATTCACAGTGCCTGTCAGACCAGAAAGGAACTCTCCGTAAACCTTCATGAATCAAATGTGTCTAGACGTAGATCTGTGAAAGGGTATAAAACCATTCCTAAGTATTTGAACATTCCCAGAAGTTCACAGTTCACAGTGGGCTCCATCATTATGAAAAGGAAGACATTTGGAACCACCAGGACTCTTTCTAGTGCTTGTCTTCCAGTTAAACTCAAGCAGGGGACCAAGAAGCCAATGGCCACTCTAACACTATTTCAGAAGTTCTCCGCAGAGATGGGAGAACCTTGGGGGAAGGACAATCATCTCAGAAATTATCCATCAATTAGGCATTTATGATAGAGTGGCTAGATAGTAGCTTGCTCCTGAGTAAAAGGCATGTGACAGGCATTTAAAGGACTCAGAGAGTATGAGGAAAAGATTCTGTGGTCTGATGAGACAAAAATGTATCTCTTTGAGCTGAACAAACACTACCCCTGGCAAAACCAGGTATTACTCATCAACTGGCTAATACCATTCCTACGGTGAAGCATGGTGGTGCCAGCATCATGCTAGTGGTACTTCTCAGCAGCAGTGATGGGGAGGCTGAGCATTATTAAGTTAAGGATGAATGCAGCAGAATACAGAGAAGTCCTTGAAGAAAACCTCCCCCAGATTGCACGACCTCAGACTGGGGTAAAGGTTCAACATTTAACATGACAACGACGCAAATCTTTCTTTCTGAACCCACTGCATATAACCCAGCATGCCTGTATCTGTACTTTCATGATCACTATAAAATTAATGATTGTAGACAAATATCCAGTGCAGATATAACAAAAATACACAGATTTGTCATATTTTCCTGCAACAATGCTAAATTTAAGCATTAAAAAATACATTTTTATCGGTAAACATCTGGTTTATTTCATTGCTGTAAAAGATGCAAAAATATTTGTGTATATATTGTTTAGGGCTAGTGAAAGGATAACAGAGTAAGCTAGCTAATCTTCTCATACACAAGCTAGCAACTTTTTATTTGATAGATTTTAGAGAAGTGAGTCATATTGGAGGAAATATTTAAACATTTATGTGTATCATTTACAAGGTTGCAATTATTAATGGTAATTTATAATGAACAAGATGTGTTATGATAAATTGTATGCTGCTCTCTGCAAAACAGCAAACAAAAGAAACCATTCAAATCTGTCACATATCATACCTCTAAAACTTTAATGCACATTTATATATGTAGCACTCTCATACCTACGTAACCTTCCTATCAGTTACACTGTAGTTACTGAATCATTCATAGTAGCTATGAATTATGAATAATATGCTTTAAAGTGAATTACAGAACAATAACCTGTGAGTTTAAGGGGTTAAAGAAAAATCAATACAGTCCCTGTGGAACATTTTACTCACTGGATGTACATCTAAGGAAGGGACACAGAAAGCAGGACACATGTTTGGCATTAGGGTGCAATGAGGTGAATAAAATTACAAACACTGCTGAGTGCTGGGATTCAGCGTCATCAGTAGAGTGTGGAATATCAGCAACCGTGCCACCCCTGTTTCTCACCCCCCAATACACTGATGTCATTATTGACTTTGACAGACAGTTATGATTTGTATGTGTATTCAGTAACATCGTCTATCATTATCTGGGTGTTTCTTTAAAGCCATGTCTCAGTCCATCCCAGTGGATCTGGTGGATTTGGTGCAATTACTTCCAACCCCCTCGTCCCACACACACACACACACACCTTGGACTAACCACCCAGAGAGAAACAGAAGGAGGTGAGAAGGAGAGAAAGAGGGTCTGTAGGGAAAGAGGGAGGAGTGAGACGTTAATTAACCCCCACCTTTCTAATCCTGACGTGCTCAGTCTGTTCCCCTGATCCCCTGACTTTAATCCACACCTGAGCCCTCACTGCCTCACACACTTGTATATATACACACACTCAGAAACGTACGGTGCTCTGTGTTTGTTTGACTGAGCCAGGTTTTCCTGAACTAGTGGGCTGTAATTCAGCTATGACTGATTTATGATCATATCAGAGGAATTTTGTGGTATTCCGTCTAACATGTATATGTAACACGAGAGACGATTGTGTGTTTGAACTGGCTTTAGACTATAATACTCTGTGATTGTGTGTGTGTGTGTGTGTGTGTGTGTGTGTTACTGGCTGCTACATCATCAGAATGAGCCAAAGCCTGCAGTGAGGCGGCGCTCGCTGACTTTACCCAGCATGCAGCCAGCGTCATCTGGATTTCAGTGTGACAGCTGTGTGTGTGATAATGAGATGTGTGCGGGTGTGTGCGGGTGTGTACGCAAGCACACGTGTGTGTTTTGTGATTTGTTTGTTTGTGCCACTGTGTCTGTGTAGCCTTTAGATAAAGCTTGCCAGCATCTGATTGACACTTCAGTTTTATCCCATGTTCTCTCTTTCCATTTCTCATACATGCAGTACTAATTGTAACAATCTCCATCCTCAGTTTTGTTCTCTTGTTCCGTTTTCCATTTAAACATTCTATCTGGCCAAGCAGAAGTGCCTCCATGTGTGTGTGTGTGTGTGTGTGTGTGTGTGAGAGAGAGAGAGAGAGAGAGAGACAGAGAGACAGACAGAAAGAGAGAGAGAGAGAGAGAGAGAGAGAGAGAGAGAGCAATTACAGTCCCAGGGGTTTGGAGAGCTACCAACAGAGAGAACTGGAAAAAAAGAGGTGGAAAGAGAAAAAGAGAAAGAAGGAAGAAAGGCTTTTGAGGCCCTCATGGTTTGATTGTCACTGCTGCCATTTCACTGCTAGTGTTTTTCCTCTTTCATCTCAGAACATTTGAAATCTCCCTCTCTCTGTCTGTGTTGAACAGCGAGGGGTTTCGGCATGTAATATTGGAAGTGGAGATTGATCAGAGGCAGCCGTAGGCCGAGCGTGCTCAGAGCTGTGGATAGTGTGCATTTGGCTGCATCGCTCCGGACTGGAGGAGCTGGAGAGTTTGATTGGACTGAAAGTGTAGCTTTCACAACACTTATGTTGACCTTGGACACTGAGAGCAGTATTATTATGCTAGAGACAGCCTTGATAGAGAGAATGTGTGTTTGTGTATGTGTGAGTTAGAGAGCGAGTGAGAGAATATAAATGCGTTGTTGAGTGACTCAGAGACTGACATGAAAGATAGACTGCAAGCCTGAGGAATTGCAAGTGTGAGTACGAGTATAAGAGGTAATTTTGTGTGTGTGTATATGAGTCTGTTTGGTTCATGATAGAGTGCTTTGAGCTAAAGACCATCTCTTTTTTCCTTTCTTCTCCCTTTGATTCAGTTTGTGTACCATAATAACAGCTATGATGATTACACTTCCTGTGTCCTACACTCTGTTAACTAGCAATTCAGTGTGTGTGCGTGTGTGTGCATGTGTGTGTCTGTATGAGTGTGCAGGTGTGTATGTACCAACATGTAGTATATTGAATAGTATACAAAATACCCCAATTGTATAAGAATAAACTACAGAAAAAAATAGTCAAACTATAATAAATAAAATACATTGTTTTGTACTGAAAACATTGTGATATATATTTTGTAAGAAGGACATGAGATCACTAGAGCCATGTAATTTGATTAGGGTAGTCTTAGCATGCTACTGGATGATAGCTAATGCTAACGCTAGCATGGGTGGAAAATACTTGAGCAACTGTATCTTGTTACTATACTTAAGTATTATGTTAAAATATGTACAATTGAATATTACTGACATTGAATACTTATACTCTTTACATTTTCTCTGAAGTTACATTTCAAAGAAAAAAGCTTAGAATTTTGAATTAGACTTTCAAAGTACTCATGCCAGTGACTGTACACTGTATATCAATCAAATGGACTCAGTTTAGCATCCAATCAGGTTCATCAGTATAGAAAGAAGCTATCAAGAATCATGCCAGCTCCTCATCTGCACTGACCTTCTCATGCTACACAGTGTAGTTAGCACTATAGCTATCCATCTGTGTTGGATGGATAAGCCACTGGACTGCAGTGTGGAACTTGAGAATGAGTGCCCCTGGCCCTACCTCAGTAAAATGCTTCAATATGCAATATGGAGTAAGCAAAGATTAGTATAAAATAAGGTGTCTCCTTCACCTGCCTAGAAGGCATGAACTCCATTTAATGTGAAAAAGCATGCTGAGGTAAGTTTCGCAACTACGTTGGCCAGTTTTCTTTGCTAATACCAGATTAGACATCAATTCCAATCAATAACACAACTGGCTAGACAGCAAGTCGATTTTCTAGGTAATGGCAAATATTGGTTATTTACGTTATATTTTATTTCTGATTAATACATTATCAAACTATGTAGCATTAGTCATGCGTATGACTAACAAACTTACAGTGATGCATTTTAGATAAGAAATTAATGTTACTTTTCATGTGAAACATAACATTACCAAATTTAATAAGTTAAGTACATATATTATTTTTTACTTTTTAATACTTGAATACATTCAAAAATAGAAACTTTTTTTTCCACTTGAGGACATTTTAAATAATTGCACTTTTAACTGAGTAAGATTTTGACACATTATCTGTACTTTCACTTAAGTATAATTAAGTATAATTTCTCTACTTTCTATAACCATAAGGGGTCGATCAACGACCTTTTGTTTTTAAAGTATAACCACATGCTTAATATTTTTCTCCTGTGTGTTAGCAGGGGTTTTACTACAAAACTACAAAATCTTCAAAACCGTAAAAGCTTTGCCTGCTAGCATTCAGCTCACTAGCTAGCAAAAAGTATGGTAAATAATGAAGTACATTACCAATTAGGAAATCTTAAAAAAAAAAAAAAAAAGCCTTCTAGCTTATTTCTAACCTCATGTATGGACAGATTTTCATACAATTACTTAATGATTTAGTTTTTCTATGACAATCAAACACAAACTACAAAATAATATTTTATATTTCAAATATGGTCAAATATGCTCTTGTTATTTGTTTAATACAAATCGGATACTTGTGAAAGGTTTATTCACAATGTGTTAGTCTTTATTCATAGTTGTACTAATACATAACAGGAGATTTATGTGAAAGTGATGCCACCTTGAACCTGAAGGTCTAGCATGAACAATTAAGACTAATAAGACGTGAATTTAGTTTATTGATTTATGCTCAATAGTTTGTATAGCAAACTTTTATTAAAATGTTTATTGCACATTATCATAACTCATAATGTAATTATTGGTCATTTTCACACAACAAATCTCCAGTTACATAGCAATGCAGATATTTATGAATAAAGATAAATACATAGTGAATAAACTTTTCACCCGTAATCTAATTTGACCCTAGTTAGAGCCTAATTAACCCTAATGTGTTCCATGAAATAAAGTATTACCAAATATGTATTTCACATACATGTCTCAGAAATACTGTACTTCCCATGCTTAAAGCTGACACATGTACTGTATGTGTTCTCACTCTCTGTGTCTTATTTCCTGCCTGTTTTAATTATTCTATATCATTTTACAGTTTTTGACAGATGATCCCCACATTAGAGCAAATCTAAACATGTAGACGAGTGAGTGTGCACCATTTGAGTAATTTGACTATAATTTGTGTTTCCACTTTGTGGGTTCAGACATTTCTGACAAATGATGCCTCAATCCAGCAATTCAGTGTATGTGCGTGTTTTTTTCGTGGTTTTTGCACTGTGTTTGTGTGTGTGTGTGTGTTTATACTATGTCCGAAGGACATGTTTGTTTTGACTATCTTCATGCTTATGATGTTTGCCAAGATATTTTGATTTTCTGACAGAAAATATCCATACATGAGAGAAACTCTGTGAGGGTATAATTTGTGTTTTTGCTGTATGCCTTTGGGCATTTATGACAGGTGATGTCTCAATCCAGCAATTCCAGGTGTGTGTGTGTGTGTGTTTCAGGGTCATATTTTGCCCTAGGCTCCTGCAGAGGTAGTTGGAAGAAAACAGGTGGAGGAGAGGAGAGAAACACTCACACCTCCGGAATGTCTTTACTCCTTTCTGCCTCTGGGAATTTATTTGCACTCGTCTTGTCTCCCTCTTTCCTCTCCCTTGCTTGTCTTTTCAGGCACAGAGGAACAGATGGGGGGAGACAAGGTGGGAGACACACCTGTTTTTGTCTACAGAGAGAATGAAAGACAGAATGGATGAGAGAGAAAGGGAAAGAACAAAAGGTGATTGATTCTCTAGTTTCTTGGTTGTTGTTAACTGGGCATTTGATCTTTTTAGTATTTCTAATTGACTGAACCTTTTCGATAAACGCAAGTTTAATACATGTCTCTAGTCTGCTTAGTGTCAGTAAATGTGCCACAGTGACACTCAATTTATATGTGGGTGCACGCATCTGTGTTCCATGCAATAATTTTAATGTCAAAACACTGTAGTGTGCACCCTTACCCCCATTGTATTCTAGCCCATGTTTGATTCCTCCATTTCTCTGTGTCATTCAGGAGTGAGTCAAAGCCAAAAATGTGTGCAAACACTCTCACCTCCAACCCTCGATTAAAATGAACTCCAATAATGAACTCCGTTCTCTGCCTGACAAGCATATGATGGTGTGAGTGTATGAACAATATGTTGAATCTGATGTTTATTGGAGATGGTGTGGTGTTTGATTACGTGTGTGAAGGTGTAGTGTGTTGAGCATTACACTTGCAGGATCAGAATATGGGGACCCAGGATCATGCACAGAGGGATTTTCACTCCTGTATCATGCAGAACCCCAGGATTCCTGCATTTCAGCATGATTGTCTGGTTGTTCATTATTTTTCAGGAGTGGGTTGCACTGCTGAGGCAATCAATGCACCGAGCCCAGCTTCCCAAATGTGTTAACAACATCCTCACTTCTGGGAAAGGTTCGGAATGAGACTAAAAAATATAATGACTGGAAATAGAATAAATGAACAGTTCTGCTACTGAGGACTTTACGGTTATTGGATGCTTTCCAAGAAAAAAGCTGTGCCTGAAGTATTCCCATAACACTTAGACACACAGGCAGTAACAAGCTTGTGTTGCCTACGCTGTGAATAAATTTGAAGTGATATTTATGCCATGACCAATTTATCATCTTGATAACTTTTGAAATCGAGGTAGGATTTATGAGTTCTCGAGAAATGATGCATATCACAGACCACATACAGTGTGATTTAGAATGGCAATGTCATCAGGTACATATATACATGGGCATACATGGCTTGAATGTCATATGTGGAGGTGTCTTTGCGTCCATATATGGGTGTTTTCAAATTGGAAGAAGGAAGTCACTAGCATTCATTGTAAAAGATCCCAATATTAAGCTCTTAAATGATTACCTTCGTAGAATATCCTGTGGTGTAAATTATGTAAAAATCCAATCTTAAACCCTGCAATTCACACAAATTTTGTGTAAAAATGCAATTATGATGTTTATGCATGAGAGACACATGAAATCCATGCTGAGTTGTTGTCCAGCATGTTTGTTTTGAAGTCATGTTTGTTCATGCAAGAACATTCTGCAAGAAACTAGGTTCTGGGAGTCAGGACTGTTGGTCAGAGTCCTAATACATGAGTGTAATCTGACATCATGTGGTGTTTTATTTTTGTAGTGAAAGAAAAAAAAATCTATTAAATCTGTTATTATCTGTGGTCTCTCACACTGGTTAGGATTTTATCTCTCATTTTAAATCCTGTAGGTTGCCACAGGCATGATATAAGCTAACCTGACAGGAACTCTGAAAGGAATTTTTTATAATTGTTCATAATTTCTACTAATAGCTCTGTCCAGATATAATAAAGCTGGCAGAGGAGGAGGCGTTGCAGTTATTTATAACAATATTCTAGGCACAAAAACCTGGAAATGAATTTGATGCATTTGAAATTCTTTATATTAACATATGTAGCCACAAAAAAATAAGTTTACCCATTTGATTCCACTGATTATTATTTACAGACCCCAGGGGCCCTATTCAGAGTTTATTTATGGATTTGTGGATTTCATCTTGAACCTGGCTGTTTCTGTAGACAAAGCATTAATTGTTGGAGACCTTAATATTCATTTTGTTAATCCACAAGACCCTCTGAAAATAGCGTTTGTATCAGTTCTAGATGTAGTAGGGGTTATTCAGAACATAATAGGATAGGATAGAAAATATAGTCACACTTCCATGGTTTGAAGCTATCTCTGATCATTACCCCATCTCACTTAAAATGTATCTTAGTCAATAATATGTGCAGTTTGCCATGCTACTGCATCAAACATACATTCACATCAGCTACTATACATTTATCAATGCTCTCCCAGAGTTATCAACCTAGACTGGATCACCGTCTGACCCCACGGAACTTGATCAGGTGACTGATCGCTTAGAGTCAACATTACACAACATACTATAGATAATGTAGGTCCGCTTAGTTAGTTAGTTAGTTTGTTAGTTACTTTTATTGTCCACAAAGTGGAAATTTGTCTTTGGTGTCACCATACAGTATAAACAAGGACATCAACACAAACACATAAAAAAACAATAGAAAAATATAAAACTCAAATATACATTAGACTTCAACATACACACACATATACAGTACATTCCCATATGTACATATATGACTACATGTCCAAAAAAAAAAAAGAAAAATAATCAGAGAGAAAAAACTAGCACCCTGGTACAAAGATCACACGTGCCCCTTAAAACAGACCACTCGAAAATTAGAACGTAAATGGCATCAAACTAAATTGGTGGTATTCCAAACAGCATGGAATGAGGGCCTTCTTAGCTATAGAATATAACAAAAAATAATCCTAGATTCCTATTTAATACTATAGCAAAGTTTACTAGGAATAAGACCAAAACAGAAGCATGCACACCATCAGTATTTAGTAGCAATGTCTTTATGAATATTTTCAATGACAAAATTGAAAATATTAGGCAAAAAATTCAGATTATTAATTTAAAGCCAGACAATTTGATAACTAACCATGTAGCTGACAATATAACCACAACAGATCAGAATTAGAATTAGAATGCTTTACTCCCCTTCGAAAGACCAATGATCCGTAGATCCCTTACCAATACATTTCTACAAACAGGTAATACCAGAAGCAATTGAAGCTCCATTACAAATAATTAGTTCATCTCTTAGCATTGACTATGTTCCTAAATCCTTTAAACTAGCAGTTATCAAACCCCTGATTAAAAAAAACCTGACCTTGACCCCTGTCAGCAGCCCAGCTTTATACCCTTTATCTCCAAGATCCTAGAAAAGGTTGTAGCACAGCAGTTATGCTCATAGCTACATAGGAATAACATTCATAAAATCTATCAGTAAGGATTTAGGTCTCATCACAGCACAGAGACCGTGCTGGTTAAAGTGATAAATGACCTACTACTGGCCTTCAAACTTATGTGTCTCCTTGCTTGTGCTGATTGACCCTGGTGCAGCTTTTGATACCACTGATCATATTATTCTCCTTGATAGACTAGAAAATGTTGTTGGAGTATTGGGAATGGCCCTCTCCTGGCATAGGTCTTATTTGACCAATTGTTATCAGTTTGTAGATGTAAATGGTGACTTCACTATGCATACTAAGGTAAAAATTTGCTGTTCCACAAGATTGGGTTTTAGGTCCACTGATTTTTTTCTCTATATATGCTACCTGCAGGTACAATTATTTGTAAACATGGTATTAGCTTCCACTGTTATGCTGATGACACACAGTTATATGTTTCAGCAAAGCCGGATGAGAAACACCAGCTTAAGAAAGTTGAGGGATGTGTAAAGGACATTAGACAGTGGAAGCTGAGTAATTTCTTCCTACCTAATTCTGACAAGACAGAAGTACTTCTACTAGGAACACATGCAGCTAGAAGTAAGCTTTCTGATTACATAGTAATTCTGGGTGGCCTTTCAGTACCTGAGCAAACTTCTGGTCTTTTATGATCCACCACGCTTGCTTTGATCAAAAGGTGCAGGCTCTTTGTTAGTACCTCGAATAATGAATAATGAATAACAGCAGGACAGAGCTTTCTCTTACAAAGCCCAACTAACTCAACAGCTTTCCAATTAGTGTTCAGGACTCAGACACAGTCTGAGTGTTAAAATCTAGGGTGAAAACATATTTATTTAGTCAAAGTTTGATAATAAGACTTTCTCTTAAGTAAAGGCACAGGTCTAGAGGGTTTATGGGCCTAGAGTGTTTTGGTAAACTGGGATGTTTGGATGCTGTCACCCCCCACTCTCATGCATCTACTCAGGTTTGTGGACAGTGGAAGGTGCCCTCAGGTCTGTGTTACCTCCTGACTCTTCATTTTAGTAATGCTGTCATAACTAGTCTTGCTGGAGTCCTTGCTTGCACTATTCTTAAACCATTACAGGACAAGAGCACACCTAATAATCTGTGTTCTCCACCTTCCTTTCTCCCTTCTCTCTCTCTCTCTTTCTCTCTGTTGAGCTACTCACGCTACTCCCAAGTTACCAGTGATTCTGACTTTCTATGCTCTCCAGGCCTCCCTGATCTATCCTGATTTCCCACTTCTGCTTGGAGCTTTCATGACCTGAAAATCACCTGATGCTGCTGAGGATGGCCCTACATGGAAAGCCCAAAGATCACCATAAGATTACTGTGAATGGTATCACACAGACACCCTAAAGATGGCCATGGATGGCTCATTAGGTTTATTTTAGGATATTAAATTGTAATTTAGATTCTATAAGCAGATTTCTGTAAAGTCGTTTTGTGACAATGCCCTTTGTTTAAAGAGCTATACAGATAAAATTTAATTGAATATGAGCTAATATGGTAGCTTTTGAGAGAATTTTATGGTATACTCATAAATGTTCATACCCTTTACTGCCACAGTGAGCTAGACATAACATAGGTTAACATGGCAGCGTATCTGAAGAAACTTTACCTATTTGAGTGCTATCAAGGCAGGGTGCATACTCAGAAACATTCAAAAGGAGTATCTTTGAGTTGATATTTTCAATGATTTGCATATCTTTTACACTCAAAAGCTCTGTTTGAAACCAAACCACACTCAGTCATATAGACTCTTTTGTATAAAGCACCCCATAGGGATGGGGAATAGAGATGTGACTGAATATGAATGCATTATTTGGAATGAACAGATGTGTTCTATAGTGAAATATACAAATATAGTGAAATATAGGGAATAAATCTTACTTATCTGAGAGTAGACTGAGGACAGTCATGAAAAAAATCAGAATGTCAACAATGAGCTACCAGGACCAACACATGACATATCCAAGTAAGACAGTTTAATGATGTTTCCAACTTCAAATATGCGACCAACAATATCATAAGTAAGGAATGAAACACTGCTAAAGACACATCCATAGGCGTGTGGTCTTCAGAAACACCTTCCTCTTCACAAACGTTACATTACATATGCTTTCCCTTCCTCCATTTTAATGAAATCATCAGATAGTCAGGCATGCATTTACTGTCAGATGCCTTGTCTTCAGAGTCTTTGCTAAGCTTGGAACATTTGTAGTTGTTGTTGTTGTTATTTGTCAGCTAGTTCCTCATGTCAGCAGCACAGTTGCTCTCTTCCTGCTGGGCCACTAAAGCAATTGCAGGATCCAAAGCCAAAATGGAGCTCAGGCTTGATCTACAATAGAGCAGCGCATGATCTGTGTTGGGGTCAGGGTTTCAGCAGAGAGGGAAAAAAACAGCTTTCAAAAGACCCACTCGAAAGATACATACGCAGCATGATGACATCCATTCAAGTGCATTCTCTCTCAAGTGTGGTTTTGTGTTTTCTTTCTCTTGTGCTCTCTCTGGGTCTTCCATTAGTATACACTCTCTATTCCCCGCTTTTTTTAATACTTGATGATGAAAGTAGGGAGTGAAAGAAAGCAAACTCAAGATACAGGATGATGCACACTGTCAAAAAAGGACAACAAATCTACAGATGAAGTACAGAGTCTGAATTGAAGGACAGAATAGAAGGGAAAAAGTGGGAGAGTCAGAGAGAGAGAGAGAGGAAGGGAGGGACAGAAAGGGTGAAAGGAGAGGTAAAGCGGTGTAAGTGGGGGTTCGCCTTCTCTCCTCCTCTCTCGTTATCTCTATTAACACCTGCTGCGCTAACGAGGCTGCCTCTTTGTTGCCATGGCAACAGCTTGTCACACAACACCCCCTACTACACACCTGCCTGAACGTACCCCACATACATCCTACACATGCACACACAGCACACACACACACACACATGCACACACAAACACACACAGGGCCTATTTGTCTCTTTCAGGTGCTGAAAGAACACAGATAGAGAACAGAGGGCAGGGGCTGTGCACACATACTCTTAACACGTGCACAAACACACACACACACACACACACACACACATAGACAAACACATGTCGCATGTCGCATTTAGTATTTTCTATATCCGTTGTGTCAGCTGCCAGCTTGATGTCATAAAATCTTTGTTTGTGTGTCTGTGTGTAAGTAAAGCTGTCTGAGCTGATCAATTGAGACCTGTGTGTGTGTGTCTTTTATGACCTGTTTGGTCTCATGTACTGCATACACACACTGTACAGACAACGTAATATCACTACTCAAGAAAAGGAAAGAAAAGTATTGAAAATGAAAAAAAAAACTGAAAAATGAAAACTATAATAACACTAATATATAGAGTGGTGGTTCTCCAAGTAGGGTCTGTGAAGCATATCAGATTATATATCAGAATATATTATCTATTGATAATTTTAATGAATATTGTTTTCTGTGAGTGGAAAGTTCAGGAATAAAAACTCATGGCTCTAGTACATACCCAGGACATTACACCCAGGATAGTACAGATGTAAATAATGGGCCTAATATTTTAGTATATTCATAAAATAAATGTGCACTTGCGAATTTATTTACAGTAAGGGGTCACTGCCTGCAAAAGGTTTGAGAATCCCTGATAAAGGGACTGTGTGATGGAGTATAGAGGAAAGAACTGAAAGAAAGATCTGTAATTGTCTCTTGCTGCTGTCCATTTCTTAAAGTGCAGCTTTGGTCTGTAGTTGTGTGAGAAAGAAACAGACTAGATAAATGAGGGAAGAGAGGCAGGGCTGAGGGCAGAAGAATGCAATATTGGACCCTTTCTTGTGTGTTGTGTGTGTATGTGCTAGAAAAAGAGAGTGTGATTGTGGGAGAATCAACATTGGGAATTAAACGGGATAGTTTAATTTTTTCTCAAATCATTTTAGCGTAAATCACATTATTGGCATTGCCTTGTTTAACATATTGCCATAACCTCCTCCAAATGGCAATTAATAAATGTATGAAGTCGTTCAAAATGATAATCAACTATTCATTTTAAATTATGGCAGAAAATCTCTCTCTCTCTCTCTCTCTCTCTCTCTCTCTCTCTCTCTCTCTCTCTCTCTCTCTCGTCTTTCAGGCCATGGCTGGCTCTCACTGTAAAGTTCGCTATAACGGTCTTCTTTACAGATGGACTGGTACAAGCACACAGCAGGTCTCCTTAATTATTAACCAGCCAAATCCATAATATGAATATTTAATATAATCATTTGTGTGTCAGCCCTCGCTCAAACACTCATACAGGAATATGGGGGTGTGGGAATGCTCTGTGTGTGTGTATGTGCCTGTTGATGAGGTCATATGTGCATATATATGCATATGCATTTACAAAATGTTGGGGATGAATATCAGGCTTGGCCAGGTGTATACATGAATGAATATACATGAAAAAAGCTGTCTGTTTGTGTGCGTGTGTGTGTGTGCGTGTGTGTGTGTGTGAGAGAGAGAGAGAGAGAGAGAGAGAGAGAGAAAGAAACAGAACACTGCATGTAAGGCCTAGATTACATGCTCTTCATGCTCCCTTTCACCCGCTAACACCACAAATAAACTGTCAAAAAGTTACTGAAAGGGAAAAAGAGAAAGAGACACACAGGCAAGTGACAGAGACAACAAACAGAGGAAAATAAGACTGAATGCCAGAGTATGAACTGTGCTCTGTGTTTGGGTGTGTGTGTGTGTGTGTGTGTTTGTGTCTTGGTTTGGTGCTCAGTGAAACGTGCAGGTGTTTTGGAAGTGATGGCAATTCCCATGACACTCTCTGATATCCTTGTGAATGAGAACCGCACACACACACACACACACAGAGAGAGAGAGAGAGAGAGAGAGAGAGAGTTCTATTTTTGTGAGGTATTTCAGACTTGTGTATTACCGTAGCTAAATATTGTGTACCTATACCTAACTCCTAAGCTCTTTAACCTTGACCCATTTCTATAACCCTAAACCTTAAACCCCAAACCCTAACTGCTTTTTACTCTTGGGAAAATGCTTCATCATGGTAGGATGGGTAATATGAAGCCCTCTGTTGTTGTAGGGTTCCACACAGAAACTTTAACAGTTCCTCTAGATGGACAAACTGAAACATTTAGTGTTCTAGATTTAAGCTTTTTCCCAGTCTGGGGGCCAAATGTCCCCATGAGTTACAATTATAAGGTATTCCAATCATCACAGAGACAGTTGTTCACCACACAGACTGTGTGTGGATGATGAACATCAGGCATCCTAAGGGTTCTTTGGTCTGTCCCTCTGGTGGAACTAAAAATTCTGTGTAGAATTCTGTGTTTTCTAAGACTGTGGTGCCATTACCATTACTGGGTCAGAGAGAAGAAAAGTAGATGTATGAGTATGTGTAGAGGTGTAGAGTAAGTGCATGTGATGGAGGGAATACAGTAATGAATACTTCACATTAGTAATGATATTTAAGTATTGCTTAAGGTTTCACAATTTATTGAACATAAAAGGAACTACCTGATGCTGAAGCAGCAGGAAGAAGTGAAAGTGGATCTCAGGTTGAAATAAAGTGGAAAGAGTAATCATATACATATTTTATAATATATTTTATATTTATGTATTTTTCACTATACTGAAACATGTCTTTCTTCATACATTATGATCTGTATTTACACAGCTTAGGCATATGGATGTGTTATTGCATTAAAATCATCGTTTCCCCATAATGGCTTAATATTCACTTAATCACATGTTCGTTTCCATGTTGTAAACATGTTTTTTTGGCAGATTTTTCATGCCCTGTGCACCTGCGTCCCATGGCTCCAGGTGTGCGATCTCTGTACTTTTACGTGATAAGGAAACTGATTGCACTGTGCCACCACCCAGCGATCGCAGGCTGATCACATGACATTTTCCCATCAGCACTCATCAGGGCTCCGCGTCAGACAACAGCCTGCAGCCCTCGGATTTCAGAATGCACCGGGCTGAATTTCAGAGGCAGTGTTTAATTTGAATCTGAATTTAAATGCTCAACCTCATTATGATTTCCATTATTTAATCAATTATTCATGAGACAGGCGAATCATGCTTGGCAAACACCCCATCAGTCCGAATGTCTTTCGAACGATTTTATGCTTGATTTTGTGTCTTTCTTTCTATCTTTCTTTCTATCTCTCCATCTTTAATTGTATTTTATTGTCTTTCATTCTCTTTTATAGTCTGTCCCCCTTTCTTTTGCAGCATGCCTCTGAAGTGGGTCTCAGGAGTGCACTTTCTGCAGTTTCATAAAGAATCTTGCCTGCAACCTTCAATCATAAGTGAGAGAGAAAGCAAGAGAGAGAGAGAGAGAGAGAGCGAGCATGAGAGAAGGTGGGAAAGAAGATAGGGTATCTATGACAAAGAGCGAAGGATGGCGAGAGATGGAGAGGTGGCAGATGGAGGGATATGAGAGCTTTGGGGCTCAGTGGAAAGAAATGGAGAAATGCTACCTCGGTAACCATCGTATCTGTGATCAATAATGTGTTGACAATATGAGCGAAATGGACAAATGGGTCGACAAAAGAAGGAGATTGCTCTTTGGGCATATCTCAGCTTTTCCCATCCAAGAGAAGAGCTTTCAGAGGAGGAAATTATGTTTAAATAAAAACCCCTCTCTCTTCTACCAGTGCACTCTCTCTCTCTCTCTCCATCCACGGGAAGGTAAATAAAGAGACGTAATGAGAAAAGTTGTGACCGGTGAGGGGAAAAAGCACCATTGTGTGCATGTATTAGCGGCCACAAATTACAGATGCTAAGAGCACCTCCGCTCTCTGACTTCCCCCTACTCTTTACCCACCCCTCTGTCCTCAGCAAAGATAAATAGAGTCCAGGAAAAGGATGGAGGGAGGCAAAAAAGAAACCAAGACAAGGATATTGAAAAAGAAACAAATGACCTTCTCTTGTTTTCATTACATTTGGGCCCCTGTTCCTCTGCTCCCTCTCCACTGCTAATGGTTATTTGCCTTGGTGGAAAGGCGGCTGCATTCTCATTGAGAGGAGAGTGCAGAGTAAAGAGAACGACAGGAAGAGAGGAACGAGTGCAGGGGAGAGAAGAGAGGAGGGAAAATATTTCATTTAGTTCCATTTTCATCCCTGGTGTCACGGATCTGCCTCGTCTGACTGTAATAAGAGAAGCGAGATAGAGGAGGCAAGGATGGAGGGAGAGAAAGAGAGAATTGCCTGTCAATATTTGCTCCCTTTGGCTCATCGCATAGAAGTTGAAACATTACACAGCATCTCTCCCTGTAAGCCAATTCGATAACGCCAGGGTTTGTTTGGGAGCACAACGGCTCCAGGGGCAACTCAGGGAAATAACAAGAGATGACGAAGAATGACTGGGGAGATAAATAGATGGTGCTGAGTGCGAGAGGGAAAAAAGAGAGAAATGAACAGATGGACAGACATGAAGAATCGGAGGGAGAAATGAGGGAACGCGAAAGAAAAAAAAACTTGCTAATGCATCTAAGAGCACCAGAATGAGCTTAGGATAAAATCTATTTAAGTGCACAACTCTAATGATTAGAGCGTAAAAAGGAAATTAATTTAACATTAATTCAGCTCCTTGGTACATTTGCTGATTTATTACAGTCATTTTTATCAGTGATAAAAAAAAAAGGTTTCACTCAGAATTTTGGATGATTAGTTGAATAAAATGGACAGACTCTAAGGCTATAAAGGTTCAGAATTTAAACAGCTACTACAATAATAACCTATATAACATACAGCCTATATTTTCCCCTTCTCCATATTGGTGCAAATGTCACTCCTTAATAATATCACTGCTACAGACTATAGTGTGAATGCAGGACTCAGGTGGGCAGGTCATGACCTTGTCTCCCACCTGCTTAAGCCATCCATCATACTGAATGGGGGCGGCTACTGGCTGCATCAGGCTGTCTATCAACCTGAGTGGGAGGGGTCAGAGGTAACTGTGGTTCCCCATCTGGTTAGGAGGGCTACATCACGGGTGGTTGATGGGGTGAGAGACCAACCACGCCCCTTCTTCCTTCATCGATCTGAAACATTAAAAGGGGCATCTACCCCACCCACCCTTCCACTGCCACATCCCAGCACGAGACTGAGTGGTGTGTGTGGGGAAGGGGGGGGGGGGGGGTGCGGGGGGTTATGTTTGTCGAGACATGGCATTTGAGGTAGACAGATGGACCCCTCCCCATTTCCATCATTCTCTCTCACTCACACAAAGACAAGCTTATGATATTCCCCAACCCCTACCTTCATGTTTTACTTACCTTCAGTTCTGAAATGTCCATGTCATGACCTTTGTAACCCTACCCTTTACCAGATTGGACAAGCATATGGAGAGACAGAGAGAGAGAGAGATATGAACCAAAGAGCAGCAACAAAAAAACAAACCCTAGACACATTTAGCACCACATCTCCCTGTTTCATCAAATCTGCAAACCCCTGAGCTCTCAGACACCCTGTCAGTCATGTCTCTTCGTAAGCAGATCTCAAAGTGCAGCGGTGTAATCTGTCGCAGTGTATCTGATGCAGAACATTCACAGAGCATGTTCAAAACTGATTGCTGAATGCCACCTGCAATGATGGACTACTCTGATACAGTCTACATCAATTAGACTGCAGCCATCTTACCTGTCATGTACTTGCAATGCAAGCATTTCAGTCTGCACTAGGATGTAATGGAGGTTGCCACTCTTGGTGTGCAATCTGGTGTGTGTGTATGTGTGTACATATACACGGACCACAGCGACTGCAGTGTCAGCTCCCGCTTAGATCAAAGCAGCAGCAATGGCTCATTTTATCCGCCTCTGGCATTCATCCACTTATATACACACAAACACAACTCCAGCTAAAGAAGGGTATTCTAATTTAGATGCATCAAACACATTTAAGCCAGTAGTCCAGGTTGGAGGTGGTCCAAAAATTTAGGGAGTGGATTATAGGGTTCAGCGTTTCTTCTTTCTGCTGACTGATATATGGATGTCCACCATACAGTGCTATAGAGAAAAGTACAGTTAATGGGGTACACTTAGTCATGGGATGTCATTCTTCTAGTTTAAAAAATCCTATATCTGTATCAACTATATGGTCAAACAGTTGTGGACTCCTGACCAGAAAATATATATGTGCTTTCATCTACAGCATTTGGCAGACGCCCTTATCCAGAGCAACTTACAATTATCTCATTTACACAACTGAGCAGTTGAAGGTTAAGGGCCTTGCTCAAGGGCCCAGCAGTGGCAGCTTGGCAGTGCTGGGATTTGAACTCATGACCTTACGCGCACGCGCACACGCACACACACACACACACACACACACACACACACACACACACACACACACACACACACACACACACACACACACACACACACACACACACACACACACACACACACACACATATATTCACTTACTCATTTATGCCTAGCGGCAATTTAGCCTAGCAAGTCCACCTGCATGTATGTTTTTTCTAAACCCAGAGGAAATCCATACAGGCACAGGGATAACATGCACAGAAAATCAGCATAGACAGTAACCCAAGCCCAGGATCAAACCTGGAGCTATGATGCAGCAATGTGACCTGTGCCACACCACAACCATATTATACAAGTTAAATACCTACAGTAGAATCCAAAAGATGATTAAAAGAAGATAAAAAAAAATCTTTATATGCCCTATATTTTCATTCAAGAGTCTGCACTTATAAGGTATTCAGACTTGGTGTTATAAATTGGTCTCATTTGCAATGACTCATTTCTTGTTTGACTAGAGTCAGTGACCTCCTGTGTAAATTGAGAGGCCAATCCCTGAAGTTGGAATAGAACAGTTGCCTTGCAAAGACCAGACACTGGTCTTTGCTATGACTATTATATATAGACCAATCTGCCTAACATTAAAACTACTGACAGGTGAAGTGAATAGCATTGATTATTTTGTTACAGTGGCACCTGTCAAGGGGTGGGATATATTAGGCAGCAAGTGAACAGTCAGTTCTTGAAGTTGATGTGTTGGAAGCAGGAAAAATGGGCAAGCATAAGGATGTGAGTGACTTCGACAAGGGCTAAATTGTGATGGCTAGACGACTGTGTCAGAGCATCTCCAAAACTGCAGGTCTTGTGGGGTGCTTCCAGTATGCTGTGGTTTAGTACCTACCAAAAGTGGTTCAAGGAAGGACAACCGGTGAACCGGCGACAGGGTCAGGGGCGCCCAAGGCGCACTGATGCGCATGGGGAACGAAGGCTAGTCTGTCTCGTCCGATCCCACAGAAGAGCTACTGTAGCACAAATTGCTGAAAAAGTTAATGCTGGCTGTGATAGAAAGGTGTCAGAACACACAGTGCATTGCAGCTTGCTGCATATGGGACTGCGTAGACACAGTGCTGTCAGAGTGCCCATGCTGACCTCTGTCCACTGCCGAAAGCGCCTACAATGGGCATGTGAGCATCAGAACTGGACCATGGAGCAATGGAAGAAGGTCTGATGAATCATGTTTTCTTTTACATCATGTGGATGGCCAGGTGTGTGCGCGTCGCTTACCTGGGAAATAGATGGCACCAGGATGCACTATGGGAAGAAGGCAAGCCAGCAGAGGCAGTATGATGCTCTGGGCAATTTTCTGCTGGGAAAGCTTGGGTCCTGGCATTCATGTGGATGTTATTTTCACACTTACCACCTACCTAAACATTGTTGCAGTTCAAGTACACCCCTTCATGGCAACGGTGTTCCCTAATGGCAGTGGTCTTTTCAACAGGAAAATGTGCCCTGCCACATTGCAAAAATTGTTCAGGAACGGTTTGAGGAACATGACCCAGAGTTCAAGGTGTTGACTTGGCCTCCAGATTCCCCAGATCTCAATCCAATCGAGTATCTGTGGGATGTGCTGGCCAAACAAGTCCAAACCAGGGAGGCCCCACCTCACAACTTACAGGACTTAAACGAGGGGAACCTACACAATATTAGGCAGGTGGTTTTAATGTTATGGCTGATCGGTGTGTGTGTGTGTGTGTGTATATATATATACATATATATATATATATATGTATGTATTTATAATGCTAATGTTAATAACAACAATAGTAATAACAATACTAATATCAGCTAATTATAATTACATCACTAACATAATGACAATGGGCCTCACTGATCCATCTTTTAGTAAAGTTTTATGTAAATGTTTGCATAAGCCAAACCGAACAAATGTTTTGCTGAATGCAACCGCAGTTAGTGCTGCCCACAAAAAAACAAAAAAGGTAAGTGCACAGAGGGCTGGAAACACAAAATGACAACTAAATGGTGAAAGAAAGGGCAGAAAGAAGTGGAAGTTATTTTGACTCGCTTCTACGCCAATAAGAATATTTAAATACAATTATATACAATACACTTCTATAAGGATAAGGGAGTCTGGTAAATGCTGTAAACATAATAGAAATAAGCAATTTAAACTTAACAGAATATTCCGTATATAAATTGTAGTTAAAATTTTATTTAGTCTTCTTCTGTGTGAATTTACACACACTCAGCAGCACGAGTAGAATATGAACGTTTTTCCAGTAATTACGGGATATGCATGAAGACCGTGTAAATGCTCCTTTGAATAATTTATGAATAAATCTGTTTGAATCCAGCTTGATAAATGAGGCGTATTAAAGGTAAGAACACTAAAAATATACAGTAACCGTAAACAGTACCAACAATAATGACGGTCCAATAGTAATAACAGAAGGATTTGATGTTGGGGGTTAAGGGGTTGGTTTGAAGGATTTTGGTAGGAGTGGTGAACCTTTGTGGTGAGTTTTGCTTTAACTTTTTTTCTTTAATTGTTGTACTCGAGTGACCACTTGTGACAGTTGCATTTGACCAATAAATGGTCTGCATTATATCCAGCTACACCCATAAGTTCCTGTTTGTGTTCTATAGCATGGTATGATGGGTGACCAAATTCAGAAACACTATTTAGTTAAAAAATTACAAGGCTCCAAAATGTGTGCTCACTGATTTATCACAATATTGTGCCATACCACAATGTCCAGTGGAAAAGCACTATTAGTTACATGATAAGGTCAGTGATTAGTATTCTACTCCAGGCACAATGAGGCATTTGGCTAGCCTGGGCCTTACAGCAAGCTACTGCAGACCTCTGCTATGATTTGAAAATGGAAATATGTTAATGATTTAATAAATCTTTTCCCAACCAATTTAAAGTTTCTTCCATAAAATTGGGCATGAACACATTCAGAGATTGTCTTCCATTCATTTTCAATCCTGTTTCTTTTATCCTCCATACCTGTGTGTGGATGTGTGTGTCTCAGTGGCCACAGCACAACTGTTCCGTGACTGTAGATAATGACAGGACCCAGCGTAATTAGCCCGCAGTAAACAATTAACACAGCAGAACATTTTAATGCAAATCACCAAACCTCACGATAACCACACACAATGCAGTCCAAATACATACACACATAATGTGATCACCTTTCAGGTTAGTGTTTGTGTGTGTGGGTGTGTGAACTTATTTGTCTTCATTTTTAATTGTTTTTTTTTTCTCCTCTGCTCGCTGCCTCCATTGAAGCGTCTGAAAAGACCTGGCGATAATGAGTTCATCACTAAAGCTCGGAATCACAATCAAATGGGAAACAGACGTTTGAGGGTATGAACATTGTGTGTGTTTGTGTGACTGTCTATCTTCCTTCGACAGTTGTTTGTGGACTTTTAAGACCAACCTTAATCACACAGTCCTCTGCCTGTAATTATGCCATCGTTTTCTACCTTCCTTCCTCCCTTCTTCCCCTCCACTTTCCTCTCCTCCACACTAATTCACTGTTTTATCTCTAAATGATCATCCCACAACCAGTTCTGCCTTTCATTTACAGCAAATAAAATATCTTTAATTTGCTCTCAGGATGAAATTTGAAAAGACATCACATGATTGTTATAAATGGAAGCATTTCATTTCCTGGAAACGGACATCATCTTGCAATGACTTGATTTGATTCAGAAGCGCGCCGTAATGTTTCCATTTTGCAAGTCACTTAAACATCTCTCTTTGAAAGAAGCCCTTTTTCACTTTATACAGGAATGGCTGGCAGCAAAATCAATGAGTATTGTTTCATTGGCCGTAACATTTTGCATTATGCAGTAGAGAAATGCTTTTGAAGTCATAAATGTGCGTGCTGATGAAAGGAAGGTTTAATCATTTAATAGTACCACTTGTTTCCTTGATCGAGTTCAGATGTTACAATTTACTTACAAATCTTCCCCCCACCCCAGTGTCCCCAGTCTTTATAGTCAGAATAATTGCTGCAATAGTGAACACAGTATGCAATTAATTATGCAGCAGCAGAAAATAGAAGTGAATGTAGAAGAGAGATGAGAAAAGAGAGAAATTGATAAGTGGAGCAAAGGAGAAACAAGGCCTTTGCCAGTAAAACCACAGAAAAAATGGAAGAGATGAAGAGAGAGGAGATATGAGAGACAGCAATAAACAGAATCAGAGATGAATTAGTAAATGTGAAAATTGTTCATTGTAACAATACAAAGGGATGTTGATCCATCTGTGAACATAAAGCCCTGAAAATTAATTGTCATAGTTCTTCAAACGAGAATAGGGACACTTGTTCAGACTCCCACACACTGGAGCGCACGCTAGAGGCTTTTACAGTAAACAGGATCTTTCCAACTTTTGAGAGATATTGCTTTCTAATTTTATTTCGTGTTTATCTCTTTATCTCCAATTAGGTTTCTCATATTCTTTTGTTTTCTAGTCTTCTCTTTTTTCATCCTTTCTTTTCCCTCTGTATCTATGCGCATCCCTCACTCTGTTTCCAGCTGCTCCCTGTTCACTGCATCCCCCTTTGCTCCCTCCTTCCTCCTCTCCTCTCACTGTTCTCTCCTCTCACTCTCTCTTTCGCCCCGCCTCCTCTGCCCACTCCAGATCAAGAGCTGGTTCCTTCTAATTAAAACCCTTAATCAAGCTCCTAATTAGCCTAATCAGAGCCTTGTAAATCATTTCCGCCTCTCTCCTCTTTCCAAGACCCAGACCAAGGGGTTTTTATCAAATCATTCACTCCGTTTGAATGCAGCCAAATGCATTAGAGCTGATCTGCAGTGCGGGGAAGAAGGGATGAGCCAAGAGAAGGAGATGCAAGAAGTAGAGTTGATGAATGGATGAGATTTTAAGTTCTGGTGTTTGGTCAGGTGTTTCTGCTGAGGTTAATGCATCCTGAGCTGTTTATTTTTGATTCAGTCAGTTGAATCGAACGTTTGTTAAAGAAGCTTTTACAGATACTTTTGAATATACAGTCAGGTCCAGAAGTATTTGGACAATGACAGAGTTTTTGTGATTTTGCCTTTATACACCACCACAATAGATTTGAAATAAAACAATCAAGATGTGACTGAAGTGTAGACTTTCAGCTTTGTTTTAAGAGGCTCCACAAAAATATGGCATTTACCATTTAGGAATTACAGCCATTTTCAACAAAGTACCTCCATTTTCAGGGGCTCAAAGGTATTTGGACAAAGTGACATAATTGTAAATATAACTGTAATTTTAATACATGGATGAAAATCCTTTGCAGTCAATGACTGCCTGAAGTCTGGAGCCCATGTTCTCAAAACTCAAATTCTGAGTTTCCCCCTGGAGATGCTTTGCCAGGCCTTCACTGCAGCCACCTTCAGTTGCTGCTTGTTTGTGGGTCTTTCTGCCTTCAGTCTTGTCTTCAGTAAGTGAAAAGCAGCTCTATTGGGTTGAGATCAGGCGAATGACTTGGCCATTGAAGAATATTCCATTTCTTTGCCTTCAAAAAGTCTTGAGTTGCATTCGCAGTATGTTTAGGGTCATTATTCACCTGCACTGTGAAGCAGCGTCCTATCAGTTTTGTAGCATTTGGCTGAATGTGAGCAGAGAGTATAGCCCTATACACCTCAGAATTCATCTTGCTACTTCTGTCAGGAGTCACCATAATTAGCTACACGTCACTTCACTAATCATCAATAAACACCAGTGAGCCTGTTCCATTGGCAGCCATACATGCCCATGCCGTAACACTGCCTCCACCATGTCTGACACATGATGTGGTATACTTTGGATCATGAGCTGTTCCTTTCTTTCTCCATACTTTTCTCTTCCCATCATTCTGGTAATTAACCAAGTTAATCTTGGTTTCATCAGTCCAAAGAATCTTATTCCAGAACATGGGGGGCTTTTTCGATGTTTTCTGGGTCTGCTTGTTCCTTGAGCAGATGATCATTCTGATGATGATGATGATGATGACGATGGTGATGATGATGTGGTTTGCTGTTTTTCTGATCAATTTCTTTCTGTGTGAAGTGGAGTAGTGAAACAGATTTGATGGTCTTTCAGATGAGGAGATCTTAAACTGCATGCATCTGTCTTCCTCTGAATAAGTCTGACTCAAGCTGCAGGATTTTAAATGTGTTTAATATTTTTAATCAGCATACTTTCTAGAATGTGAAAATCTTTACATTTATTTGAAATATATTTATATCACAGCACTGTTGAATTCTCAAATCTGATTGGTCCAAAGGTGTTGAATAATTTTCTGCAAGACAAAGCAGAGGTTTATATTAATGTGCTTGTTCTACTACATTACTGTTTCTATAGCAACAACTTGTACAGGGATTTGTAAGCCAGATGCACCACATAAAAGGATTTATGTGTAATTGTTGATATGGTAAAGTTTTCTGTGAGGAGACATTTAAGTAGTCCCCAGTGTCAGAGCTGTCTGAGGTAAAGATGTAACCTCAGGTTGTCCAACATGTACACATCTTCGGGATGACAAGCTGCATGTTTTGACTTATTACATTCAATAGAAAGAGGGGAAACAGCTGTTTATAGCTGCTGTAATGTAAGTGAATTGTTTCAAGGACATTAAATGTAACTTTGTTACTCCAAAAAGTATTTTAAAAAGTATGATGCATTGTTCTTTACTGAATAGAAATTCATTATTCATGTTGGAAAAATGCTGTGGTATAAGAGGAATAAAACACTTTGGGACACGCAGTTATTGGAAAACAAGCACTTAACAAGGCCCCGCTGTTTCATGTTAGGCCACTTACCACCACCCCATTGTTGATTATTTTCATATGACAGCATTCCCCACAGTGTTTTATTCCTTACTTAAACCAAACATTTTTTTTAAAAAATGAAAAAAACATCTTGAACTAGAAATCCATGCTTCTTCTGTTTCCTCTGTTCCTCTGTTTCTTTGTCTGTCTGTTCCTCAAGCAGATGATCTTTGATCAGCAAAGTACACTAATGACAATATGATTATCTGTTCTTCTGCTGTCTTTTTATGTTGAGCAATGACAATCCTTTTGTGCTATAAAGAATGCAATACCACAGAAATGAAGGCTCTTCATTTACATATTCAAAGCAGTTATTGTACAATATTAATGTATATTCATAATTTATAATTTAAAGCATCTCAGACATCTCATATGATCATGTATCCCATGTCTAACAGCTAATCGTGGATGAGTACAGCTAGTCTAGCCATGTTGCTGTGTGTCCGTGTGTTGTCTCTAGACGGCCATTGAGGCAGTTCATGAAGCAGTCTATCTTGATGGTTGGCACTGATAATTTCATTGTAGTAGTTTATGTGGGTGAGTGCAGCAGGGCGAGAAAGCTTTGTGCTCAGGTCCAAATGAAATTTCACTGCAAATTCTGACTTTAATTTATGGAATACAGTGATAAAACATTTGTGTATTATAGTTTGCCCACTGATCTAGTTTGCTTGTTTTCCATACTGTGAAACAAATTTCCATATATTGAGTTTAGTGCCTTTGGTGACTTTCTACCTGCTACTAAAACGTGGATTAAGCCCAATATCTGTGATGCTTTCATTATACTGCCTGCTCAAATCTGCTGCCTGTTCTCAATACTAACACCATATGTCAAATGATCTCTCAGCCTAAAGCAACAGCCATGGGAACTCAATAACTTAAATCCACTTATATTGTGGGTATAATCTAATTGCTGTGACCAGGAGTAATATACACTGTGGAGTGTGGACTGACCCGTGCCATAGCTAATGGTTTAAATCGCGCAGTTGATACTGATAGCAGTGCATGTGGAATGAAAGTTATAATAGACTCTGAATGCAATTCAGAGTTTTGGACAAGTGTGAGGGACAGAGGCTTAAGACTTGCTTCAGCCGGATAAAGGGATAATAGAAAGGCATTGTTTCATGTTTTTTTTCTCCCTCTCGCACTGTCTCTCACACAGACACTGAAAAACACACAATCTTTCTTTCACTAGCCCTTCTGTTTATGAAGCTGTCTAAAATCCCTGAAACACACTCATGATCTCCTCTCTACGGAAACTGCAACCATTATTTAGATAAATGATATCACCTGTTGATATTCTCCACATCCTCTGGGGTGTGTATCTTTCTGTATTTTTCCCTCCATATCTCTTTTTTCTCTCTTTCCCTGCGCTGGAGGCAGGGTAATTTTTAGGGTGAAAGCAGTGCTCACTCGTTCTCCTATCCCTGCATTTTAATCCTTGAGTGATGGCGGAGCTGTAAAAGGCCCTGAAAATGACTGTCTCTCCTCCAGACATTAGCTATCAGTCATGAATAAACCAAACACAGCACTGCTTTTGCCTGTACCTGCCTGCGGAACAGAACACGCACACGCACACACACACACACACACAGACACACACACACACACACACACACACACACACACGCTGGAAATACGGCCGCAAGGTGTTTGAGGGAGATGCAGAGAGACAATTTGTAGTTTTTCCCATGGAGGTGTGAATGAGCTGTCTATTCTTACTCATATGTCATACGACATTATGCTTCATGCTCAAACATTAAGAGCATGTTCCTTTTATGCTCTGCCCAGAATAGACCCAGGATGAGGGGAACATTATGGCTCATTCTCGCCTCTCCCTGCCCCTCTAGCACAATTTTTCATGAGAATGCAGGTCCTACTTACTCACCTCTTAGCGCCAGGGGGGGCACACTCATCACTCAGAATCAAACACACTCGCAACGCACATCAAAACAACCTCTCTGCACACACACACACACACACACACACACACGGGCTGTTCCCTCCTGTATCTCAATAATGCATAATGCGTAGTGTTGTAGCCGTTTGCAGCTTCCCACCCCCTCCCCACCCTGCCTGCTCTCTGCCTCTGTTCCAGGCTATCAGACATGACAGTGCCAGCTGCGCTCCTGGCAGTAACTATGAGGAGGAGGAGGAAGAAGAGGGAGGGAGGGATGGAGCAGAGAGAGAGAAAGCAGGAGGAGGCAAGGGGAAAGAAAAGAGGGAAAGAGAAAGATAGAAATGAGAGGAGAAAGCGGTAGAATGGGGATTGGGGTGAGGGGGAGTGGGAGTGTGGATTGCATGCAGTAGCAGCGTCTGTTGGGTTCCCTGCTGGTTTGAGTCATGTTTAAGAGCGCTGCTGGCTGCGATTTTGGATGGCGAGCTGATCTGGGCTGAGCTGCACTTGATTTATATAAAGACAGCTGTCAACGCTGGCATTGGTGCCACCTCCAAACTCATCACTGACTCACCCTGAGCAATTAACTGCACCCGTTAGCCTTGTCTGTGCGAAGGGGATGGAGAAAGTGAGAGACAAGTCGAGCGGGTATGCTTTTCGACAACCTGTTAGAGCAAGTGGTTTATTCCAATCCAAGTCTGTTCTGTATATTTTCTTTAATGTCTGCACACAGGTTTGTTTGTGTGTGCGAATGTGTCGGAAACTGAGTGTGTCTGTTTAACCAGACTGTAGGCTTGTGTTTGTCTGGTGTGTGATCATGCCTGACTTAGTTCAGATAATTGGACTCGGAGCATATGTCTGCATTTGAGTGTGTGAATGTGTGCATAAAGCAGACATTTCCCATCCCCAAAAAAAAGTTCTCTAAATTCTCCTTCAGGCTGAGGAGTGTGTGTACAAGTGTGTGGGGTCAATCAGGCCCTCTCACTAGCTCATACAAAGCCCTTAAATCTCTCAGCCTACAAATAGCTGGAGAGCAGATGGGGATGTGAAGTTCTGACTGTTGTGAACATAAGTAAGCGTTAGTGTGTGCCTCTGGGTGTATGTGTGTGCTTCTCGATCTTATAAAATGAACCCCCATACACTCCCCTCCCCCTTTCCAGCATATTGAAATAAAGCACGACCGGTCAGACGTGTAGCCTAGTTGTGTGTGGGTATGAGTTTAACTGAGTGTGTGAGAGGCGGAAAAAGAGCTTGTGTGTGCGCTCTGGTGTATTAAGCTCTTGCGCCTCTGGGTCAAATTCAGCAGGCTGAGGCACTCCAGAGTCGGTTTAGTTTAAAAGCCTCTGGAAGAGAGCTGCAGGCCCATCACTCATCACTCCCACATCCAGCCATGTGCAACAGGGTGATGATAGACGCCACCCTTTCCCACTGATCTGAGACCAGCCGAACAGCTTCCCTTACAATAGTAATCCTTAGGGGAAACTGTTCATACATCAGTGTAAAAAAGATCAGCATATAACAAAATGTCCCTAGCTCCTACAAGCCAAGAATGATTCTGTACTGATGGGCTGAGAGGAGAACTAGCACGCCAATGTTTGTCCCGAAACACCTCCGTAACAAAGACCCAGGAGCACGACTTCAGCTGTGTGTCAAACTGTAACACACATTCACAAACTCAATCACAACCTGGCAGTGCTGCAAATGTCATTTAGCGTGTCTCTTATCTTGTGTTTCTAGCAGGCTTCAATTTTGTTCCTTATGAGTCCAACCCAAAATTGGAGGTGTTTCGATGATTCTGGAAGAATTATGTGCATGATAAACTGCGGACTTTGGGTTGACTGTGAGTTTTGCAAGATAGCATTTATAAGACAGTCAAGCTGGGTGATTAATGTCATTTGTACCTGCCTATGGACACTGGCAGGGTGCTAAAATGAATAATATGCAGTGCCAGCACTTCATGAGAGAATGAATGAAATGTTAAGTTAGAAAAATGCATACCTTGGCACTAATGTTAAGCTTTTTGGATAAAATAGCCAGTGTTTAATCCTTAGACCAGTTATCATAACTCTTAGCTCATGTAGTGACGTCTCACTGAAGGCTAACTGGTCCTAGCCAAACTAAACTGGCACATATGTATGATTGATACGAAATAATTTTCTTTCTGTCTCATGGGCAGAGTTTACACCAGCTTTGTGGTATTTTGAGATACAATTGCCTGGAAATTGCTGCTAAACTTAGCTAACCAGGTCAACTATTTATCAAAGCTACATCCAAGGACCGTTTCATGTACCCAGTAGAGCATAATCATGGACAGCATCTCAATTCGAAACAGCGCTTTATTACAAAATTACATTTAATGACCTAAGTGGAAAAAACCCCAAACAGCAGAAAGACTGGCATAACACTAGAAGTTTAGACTGTGAAATAAATATTAAACAACTACTCTGGCCATCAGTTCAATTAAAATCATCTGTTTTTTTGTTTACATAACATTTAAATGATTTTCCATTACATCAATAAATAGCATATTTTTCTACTTTGCCCCATTATAGTGGATGTTTTGATTTCACTGTTTCCCAGAAATAGAAATAGAAATAGAAATATTGACAGAGGGTACCTTTAACAACACGTTTATGTTTTCAGGGGAAACAACACACTCCAGACCTCAGAAATGTCAGTTATAGTGTTGCTAGACTGCTGTGCCATAATGTTAGCTTGTGGTTTTAATGTTTAACATTTTGGCAGGGCAAAAAAAGAGGCTTCATTCATCACTACAGGCACTACAGGGTAGCCATTAAGGCCAACGTCACAGCTTAGAAAGTCCATATGTGCTTAGAGCAACCATACCCTCGGGCTAATCACTTAACCTCTAGCTCTATTGCAAATCTAATGTCTCAAAGCTGTGTGTGCATGACCTAGTATATGTTAGCTATGGAAATGCCTTATGAAGAGGTGACTGTTATGCGGAGAAGCACAGCTAGGGGGTCATCATGACTTTGTATATGAGACAAAAGCATGGCTTGAGGCAGTGAAGGGCATGAAGGCACATCTGTGGGGGTTGAAGGTGAGATGCAGCAGGAGCACTGGGAGTGGTAAAGGTGTTGCATAGTGAAAGACAAGACCCAAGGGGATGAAAATCCACTACACAGTGTCTCGGGTTGCCCCGTGCGGTTTCCCAGGGGACTCGTTTATCCGCGACACTGCCCAGGGCAGATAAATCACCTGCACTGTGGTATCTGCGTCACAGCTTATTATAAGCTTCATTGACTGTGATGGGTCAGGAGAGGAGGGTGATGGGGAAGGTTACTCTGGACTGGTGATATCAGTGCCAGTCTATTAGGTTGCTTATGGTGGTTAAGCTTAGGAAAACCTGGACATAGATCAGTGTGTAAAGGATTACTTGTTATTTACTCCATTGACTGCGATGGGCATTTTAAGCCTTCTAGGCTACAATTCCCCCTGTGCTGGTTAAGACATCTCTAGTTACACAGACACCCCCTACCCGCAAGCACACACTATTCATCATTATTAGTGTGCACTGTGGAAATCCATTGGTTATACTGTAAATACTATGTGTTTGTGTGGACTTAACTGTTTAATGTCATGAGTGTTGGTGGCTTGTTCCAGCTTTACATCCACAAACATTTTTACAGTGCATATATGATTAATGGCTTTGAACGGCAGAGCATACTGTAACAAACTGTAACATGCTTGTTTGTACAACTGTACAAACAAGCATGAATTTTTGTGTTACATAAAGAGTATGTGTGTCAGACTCTCAGGAGCCAAGCTTCTTGGGGTGTGTGTTCTGCTGATGGCTAACCGTGTGGGTGTGCTATTGATTAGGCAAGAGTGTAATTGGGCCAGTCTATGGGCTGTCATGTCCAGACTGACTGTTCTGATTGTTGGTGGTTGTCTACCATTATCAGAGCCAATCTCCAAGCCTGATCCTCTTTCGCCTTTTACTACCATCTGTATATCCATCGACCCAGTCTGCTGGTGGTATCCGTCTATCAATCAATTCTGAGGACTAACATTGAGCTATAGCTAGTGTTATACTTTTAGGAAGCAGCGAGCTGTGACCTGAATTTGGTATTAGCACCAAAGAAGGAGCTGAGAGATCAAGAAAGGAAAGAGTATATAGAAACATTTGCTACAGTGGGTTTTGACGGATCTCCGTGAGCAGTGTTAGAGAGGCAGCAGAGCAATGGCGACCCCAGTCGACTATTGGAGGAATTGCAGCTCCATTTACCATGGCGTGGGAAAAAAAAAAACCTGATGGAGTCTGTGGAGAAAAGTGACACCATTCAAATCTGTATGCTAATGTAGAAAATAATGTCCAAATTCTTTCTCCATCACATCATCCATCTGAGAGCAAGAGTACTTCCGGTACAGTACTGCCAAACTTATTAGTAAGCCCACGACACATCAACTACTGGTCCAAGTACTACATACTGGATTTACATTATAATGTGTACTATCGCAATAACTAGTATCCCAAAATAGTAAAACACCACAGGTGGACCAAGAGGTGTCCGCATAATACTATAAACTACACTATTGCGAATATAATGATCCAAAATAGAACACCATAGACATTTTTGATCTACTGCATGCTAATATCTACACACTCTCAGGAAAAGTGTACGAAACTGCACTTTTCCTTGTCGCTGGTGTGGTCCTCTCATACGTCCCTGCTGAAAAAAAACAATAGAAACCCTCATATACTTTGTAATGGTTTTAATGGTTATAATGGGAATTGTATTAGTTTTAATGGAAACTGTAAAGGTCCCTGTGTGTCTATACTGGTAAATTGTTGCCTTCTATTGGTGGCATGTTATGTCTAGTGGTTATCATTAAAGATTAATAATGGTAATGGTTTTAATGGTTAGCTGATGGTTTGTAATGGTATTTGTAATGGAAACCATTAGAATTTCTGTGATGGTTTGTATAGTTTTTTTTCAGCAGGGGTGCAAGTTTTGTACATTTAGTACACTATGTTTACCATTTCTATCTTTTACGCAGAAAGGCTGCTTTACTGTACCACTTGAGCTTTACTCTAAAATACAGTTATGCACCTTAATATTTTAAATGCACCCTATATCCAGGTTTAGAGGTGAAAGATATAGGAAATGTAACATATCTAACATAAAATCTAACATGTACAGTTTAATCCCATTTTTCTGACAGTTTTTCTGAGACCACTGAATTAAATAGTAAATTCAAAATAGCACGTCTCATAGTAAAATAGTGTAAACTTGGCTACTTAATAGTAAACAGTACTCCAAAATACCCAGCATAGCTACATCAATAGATGTGGCCCAACTATGCGAATCATGAAAAGTACATTCCAGCATTAGACCAATGGGTTTACTATAAAACTAATGTATGAATACCGAGAAGTGACAGTGTATAGTACCTGGAGGAATATTGTTTCTAGATCGGGTTAAAGTATTTAATTTGAATTATTACTGACTATTCCAAATTAGTACACTCCTGTGTGGGAAAAAAAGCCCAAAAAGGCAAAATATTAAGCTTTTAATGGCCTTAGCAATAAATCACTGGTCAGAAAATTAGCAAGAATTAAACAAATGCACTGCTGAGGCCTCCTGTGCCACCATTTTCTCCTTTAGCTTTTCATGTGCTGCAGAGAACTGTTTGTGGAAAAGCTAGAAACAGGAAAGTCACTTATATAGTCTTCTTGTATGCAAAGGTAAAATCATGATAATGATTAAAATGTTTGATGAAAAATTCAAACTAACAGATGGTTGGGTGTACAAATTTTTCCAAAAATCTTCAGGGTTGTTGTTTTTTTTTTTTTTCCTTAAAAGATTAGTCATTATTTGGTTATCTGCCACACCTCCTGCAGTCCATCAAGGGCCTGATCACAAGCTCAGAAATAGAAGTAGGATTGATAGTGCAGGGATACAGATCTACAGTATTTGTTTAATTCTTGCCAATTTCCTGATCAATGATTTGTTTTTAAGACCTTTAAAAGCTTAATATTTTGCCATTTTGGGCTTGGGCTTTTTTTTTCCCCCAGGAGTGTACACTAATCTGTGTGGTAATTCACAACGCACCTGAATCCTACTGTAATAATAATATAACAAAATAGTGCGTTGCCGTTTTACCGTTTTTTAACCCCCCAAAATAGTACTCCATATATGCGGTTTCAGGGAAACACGTATCCCTAAAGACCGAGTAGATCTCTTCTCCATGTTTAAAAAGGGAAAAGAAATCTGAGCGCAACAAGTTGGGAGAAAGGAAGGAGCTCGTATGAAGCAGGAATCATGGCGCGGGTTAAACAGGCGGGTTATTGTTTAGACGCCGTGCTGAAGTGATTTAGGGCGGCGGTGCTGAACACAGCCTGGAAATTTCTACGTAGCGAAATGGTAGAAATTTCGAGAAGGGGCTAAATGCCTTGACTGGAGCACAAGCTCGATTTGGCTTGAGGGTAAGTAAAGGAAAGCAAACACAAAGAACTTCCTCTGCCACGCTGGAAATCTCGCCAGCTCTGTTCATTCCTGTCCCGCTGAAGCACGGAGCAAGAGAGGACACTGCCGCACATTACGGTAAAGTCAAACTCCGAGGGCCTTTTTCGCTTTCTGAAGCTATCTCGCTATCTCTGAACTCTTTCTCTTTCTCTCTCTCTCTCCCCCTCTGTGTGTTTGTGTGTAGCTGTCTGCTCGATATCACTCTGAGAGCTCCTTTCAAAAAGGGTGGCATTTCCGCACCCCTTAACTTCCAAACGCTGTTTGACAGCTTTTTTTTTTTTTTTTTTTTGTCTACTTGAGTGGTTTGTGTAATCTGTTCATTCGTTTTACAACTGGACAGTAAAACGATGTGGTTTATTTGCTGTGTTTGTGTGTGTGTGTGTGAGTGAGTGAAGGCCTAGAGAGTCACAGATGCTGCAGAAATTCTACATTACAGTCTACAATGTTGCCATCATGTGCTATTTATAATAATTAGTTCAGAGTTAAAACTTTACTTATCTTTATTGAATTTCAACATTTTCATTACAGAAAAGATAGTTTCCGGTAGATACCGGTTTTTCGTTACCGATACTGAAACTTCAAGTATCAGCCGATCGATACCCATTTGATATTTTTTTTCTTTAAAACAACTAAGTTTTTTTTTTGTTTGTTTGTTTTTTTGTTTTTTTTTTAAACCGAAGCACTTCAGAATGCAGTAGAACTACACAGTTAAAAACACCTCTTACACAAATCCAGAGCTTTCATCCAAAAATCACTTACATTGCAAATATAATAAAGTAAATATAACAAAATCAGTGATCATTGAGAAATCAGTGAGAAATAAAATCAGTGATTTTACATTGCAAAAAATATTTCCAGTCTTTTACATTTGTTACAGGATCTGATCACATTCATTGTTTTTTCTCTCCAATATCCAGTCTACCATTTTTTTATTGGTATCGGCCCAATACCGATCCTGAGTATCGCATAAGTGCCATCTCCTAATTATTAATTATTAGTGTTGATTGCATGGCTCAATTTACCATTGACATTAGCTAGTTAACTAGCCTTCTGTATTCTGATATCTTCTGGTACATAGTAAAAATGCACATAATTCCACTATCAGTAGAGATATAAGCCCGTGTATATGGCTTATCTGAAGTCAAACTTAGAGAAATAAATAATTACTTACAAGCCACTAAAGCAAACCTCTCCCATGATAACAAGGAAAAGATTAGAAAGATTGGAAAATTGGGCTATCAAAATGATTGTAGAAGCTCCTACTTGTAATTATGACTATGAGGAAAGTTAAACACAGACCGAGCTGGTCAAACTGGAAAATCATACCATCCAGCTGTGTAATACAGAGTCAACTACAGCTGTCCATTCAATAAACTGGTACCTACAGTAACCTTATGGTTTAGTTATTGGGTCCAATTCATGTCCAATTTAGCCTCAAAAAAATCAGCTAAATTTATTGATATTTTCACATGCCAAATTTGTATTCTCCAGCTTTGCTGCCATGCTGCCAACTGCTGCTCTGTGTTTATCACTGGTCTCAATGGTCAGCACCTCTATGTCCCAGCAGCCTCTGACCTCAGGTGATCCCCAGCAGAAGAGCTTTTCATCCCTGAGCCACCCCAGCTGGTCCTTAGGGCTGGAAGTGTATAGGGCCCTCCGTAATGAAGGCTCTCACATCAACACCCTCATTTCTCCTGTACTGCTTGCCAACTCTCTGAGTGCGTTGAGCCACACAGCCAAGGGAGCCACAGCCAGGCAGCTCCAGGAGCTCCTAAAGACCAACAAGGATGAGAAACAAGCTGAGAAATCTGCATCAAGTTCACTTAAATCCGTGAGAAAAGCAAATGGAACCAGCTACATACTGCATGGTTCCTCAGCTATCTTCTCCAAACAGGTTCATACACTGGAGAGCAGCTTCCTGGAGGAGCTGCAGGCCCAGTTTGAAGTGGACCATGTGGCTTTAGGTACAGGAGATAAACAGGGAGATATGGAGAAGCTCAGCTCCTGGGCCAAAAGTGGAATGGGAGGAGTGAAAGAGATGCCATTGAATGAAGGACCAGATGCTAAAGAAGGATCCCTGATCCTGGCCAGTGCTCTGCATTTTAAAGGTGAGAAAGAAAATGATCTGTCCAGATCAATTTATTTTCCCCTAACCCAACTAACTGAAGTACTTAATATGATTAAGATCGCCCAGTAGACATGTATGTAATGGTAAACAGTTGAAGGAAAATATTTGTGGGTTTAAAAAAAAAAAGTGGCGTTCTACCTAGTAACCCTTTAATCCATTTATTATTAATATTCAGACTCATATTCTTAATCCGCACTGAAGATTTATGATAGTTAGCTAGTTATGCCACTACTGCATTTACATTTCACACCCAATCCCAACTAAAGGCTAAAGCAGTTCTTGTCTGAAATAAAGACTAGTGGTGTAACAATTGGATGACTTGGATCGATGCATTGATTTAAAAGGCAACGATTGAAATGAATCGGGCATCAATCATAAATTGATTGTCAATTATAATGGATTATAAATTGATTATCAAAAATGAACAGACAACTGGTATGTGGACAATAATTCATATTTTTAAACTGATGTGTAAATAGACTAGCGAGGTGATTTGCCCATAATTCTGATACTCGAAATAGTACTTCTCTGTCATTATAATTCACGAATTAGCGGTAGGTCTACCCCAGATTCTGAACAAAGTTGGTAACATATCGAACAGAGGATACTAAATTGAATTGTATCTTATTGTTGATAATTCAGTGTGATATCCTCAAATATAAGAAATATAAGAAATAAAAGTGAACACATTTTGGATAAGACAAAAAAATAAAATGCTATCTGAAATAATTCTGAGGTACCTGTGTCCACAAGTGATTTAGGATATGTAATGATCATTGTCACGTGATGCTCCGAGGAAGAACGTGTAATATACAGTGTATTCTGGTTCAGCACGCATGCCATTACGAACACAGTGAATGCTTATGAAGGATATGTAGTGGTTTTTATATGTGTAGGATGCAGAAACAAGTGGCTTCTCTATTGTCTTCCTCTACATAAGGCACATTGATGACACAGTTAGTTTGTTCCTTACAAGAGAGTGTTGGGAATGGGTCCAGTACAGATTGTGCTCATGATGACACTAGACGTAGATTGATTGTGTGCTGGTGCTTGATAAATAGACTACGAACAAGTGCACGTCTGCTCTGTTTGTTTCAGATTTGATTAGTTGTTACAGAATTGCGTCTCAGGGGGTTCATGTTGTATGCAGCTGATTAAAATGTGTACCCACTAAAATCACCAGTGCTAAATTAACTATAATTGAGACAAATTTGCTACAGGTTAATTTCCTAGCAGATTATTTGGCATTAGTGATTTGTTTTTTTCTTTGTGGAATGTAAATGTGTACCTGCAAGCCGTTTGTATGTCTGTGTATGTTACTGTTTGTGCCTATGCCTCAGTGTGTGTGTGTGTGTGTGTGTGTTAGTGTATGCTCCCTCAGTTGGTCTGCACAGTTGATAACTAATGATACTCCAGTCTATCATGGAGAGCTTATTTATCTTCCTATAGGGGGTGATGTGTCATCCTGAATAATTTAGTAACAAGTGTCCAGATCTCCTTCCCCATGGTGAGACCTTCTATCTGCACACACTGCGCTAGTGCTTTTAGCCTTCACCAGGCATTTGGTTTAGTCTGTATATGTGTTTTGGACAGATTGCTGCGTCACCTGTTTACAGTGTCTTATGGCAAAGAAAAGAATTTCACTGTGCTGTAATGTATATGTGACGAATAAAGGCTTGCCTGTAAATATACCCCAGTAGTTTGTAGTATGTATCCCATGCTGAGGTGTTTTAAATGTGCACAAGGCTATAATGCTGGAATATTTCCGTGGATCTCATTCTGGCAGCTTTAAGAATCATTTTTAGAATAGTGTAACAAGTTTCACGCAATTTACCATTAATGAGCTTTTTAGCATGTATAATAATTGAAGTATGATTAATGCAGTTAGGTTGAAAGTACGGCCTAAAACCATCGATGACTGGATTAAAAGCATAATTTTACCTTCATACTTCTTACTTCCCTCAGTTTCTTTTCTTGATTATATTGGTAAGTACTTTGATCCTCCTTTAAACAGACAGAGGTGGTATGAAGTCTGATTTGTCTTTTCAATACAATGCACCAGTGAAAATAAGTGATGATTGACTGTGGATTGATAAGTAATCTAATTAATTTCTTTTGTTTCATGTTTCAACTTAATTATGTTTTTTTTGTCTCACATGCCACAGGAGTTGGTTGGACACATTAATTCAGAACTGAAATATACAAATTAGATTAGACAGTAGATTAGGGCACATGAATGAGATTATGAAAATTGACTTGAGCTTGGATTTATAAATTAGCCTTGTAAATCATATTATGGCTGGAGGGTCCGATAGTAATTCCTTTACGTACATACACTGTTTCTTTCCCACATCCATCAGAGCCATTTTCTTTTTCTCTTTCTCCATATTTGGCTATGCTGTTTTTGAATTCTGTCAGTCCACATTAGTTAGTTTTCTTTGCTGTGTTTGGCTATAAGTATATTTAGCGAAATCTTCATGCAGTCCAATCAAGTCCATACAGCATAATGTCGGACACTGTACACAAGGAATCAGCTGATGTGTATTGTATATGTAGAGTGACATGGCGGTAGAGCAGATAGCATGTCCACCTCACAGCTCCAGGCTCCCAAGTTCAATCTTGTGTTGAATTTCTGTGCATGTTCTCCCCATGTCCGTGTGAGTTTCCTCCGGGTTCTCTGGTTTCCTCCCACCTACCAAAAACATGCCAGTAGGTGGACTGGCTATGCTACATTGCTCCTGTGTGTGAATGAGTGTGTGAATGTGTGTGTGCATGGTACCCTGCGATGGGCTGGCATGTCATCTGGGTTGAATTCTTCCGCCTTCCTGGGATAAGCTCCGGATTCGCCGTGACCCTGACCAGAATAAAGCAGTTTCTGAAGAGGAATGAATGAACAAATATTGTAGATGTAGCTGGCTACATGTATCTGAATCTCACTGGTTCTCCTCCACCTCTGTGTGAATACACTCCCACACTCTGGCTTTTGAAAAACATGACCGTAGGGAGCTTTTTGGAGACGGATTGCTTGTAAAGGTTATCGGCATCCTGATTTTGGTGCATCCACCACAATCTCCCAACGTCCTCTGAGCAACAGTAAATCACACTCTTTCCAGTTTGTTGCGTACAGGTCTGTTTTTATAGTAGCAATTACATGCAAAAAGGACAGTCTGTGGTTGATCATTTGCAGTGTTAATCAAATGGCCTCTTCCAGTGGAAGCAGATGGATCTTGGCCAAAGCACTGTAATTTCCTGTTTGTGCTACTCTAATGCGCTGTATTGTATATGTGACAAATAAAGGATTCTTCTTCTAACTTGACTCACCAGGTGAATATCAGACTCCCTCATGAGTCACATCAGTTATATTGCATTAGAAATTGTACTGTAGCCGTGGAAGAACAGATTTGTGCAGCAGGTCCCTGTAGTATCCCCAGCTCTCTTGTTCTGGTTTGTCTGTTTCCACTTCTGCTAATTATCCCTCCCCACTACTGCACGTGCCGATCTTTTACACTGCTGTTGTAGGCTTATGAGAGCACTCGAGGACAGAATGGCAGAAAAGAGAGAGGATGAGAGTGAGGGACTGGGAATGGACAGACCGAGGGATGGTAGTCCTACCCAGGAGAGAGTCTGTCCACTACAGTTAATTAATTAAGCCTTTGTTCTTCCTCTGTCACATACAAACAGCAATGGAGGAGAAAAAAGAAAGAATCAACGCTACCAAAAAAAAAACACCCACACACAATAAACATGGAAATAGGCACAAACCCACAAGTGCACACCCGTGTACACTTTAATAAAAGCATCTCCCAAAGCAGCACGCTGTTCTGTAATCACAGAGTTGATGAGAGAGGAGGAAAATGGCTTACCTCATTTTGTTTTGTCCTTTTATTTTTCTCCCTGAGCATCATTTGTGGTCGGGTGCTTGGGTTATTTAAAGTGGGAGTGGAATCGTGATGCAAAGCCTCACAATGGCGGTATTGTTTTTCTGTGGTGTAATTAATGGAAGAGATGTCTCTCTGTGGCCAGGTTCCTCTCCTATTTTCTCTCTTGTCTTTTTCTTTCTCAGTTATATATTAGATGTGACATCACCCAGATAAACATCCAGGTTCGATCGTCTCTTCTGATTCATAGCCAAGACTGTGGTGGTGAAAACTTGCATGGCATTTTAGGCACTCACAGTGCAGAAATCCCCTTTTATTTGTTTCCCTTTTTCTGTTTCAAGCAGCTTCACTAGCCATTAATAACCAACAGATACCATGACTTGTGTTTTGAACCTTGGAGTACTCAGGTTTCATCATCTCTATAATCAGTAGCCAAGGTGATATCCTTCACTTGTTTTCACATGTCTAATTGAAGCTTTCGCATGCCATTGAATCATACGCTATGTTTGGCACACATCCCATAGACACATACGGCATCCCTCAAACACGGGGTCAGGTGTATTTCCATAATTCCTAGCTTAGAGCAAGTCCTCTAAAGTTTACCCAACAAAGCTTCTTTGTTTAATGGATTCCACCCAGATGTCACTTTTTAATCTCTCCAAAGAATTTGAGATTCTCCCTAGTCCAACTAGTATTTGAGGACATTGTGCTCCTGTCTAATCATCATATGGTAAACATTTCAGCTTTGAAAGTAATGGATGAAGTTCCCCTTTAAGAGTTGAACATGTGACAGAATACAAAGCAACCGTCATTATTATTGCTCACATAACTCTATATTAAAAAGCTGTAATGAAGAGAAATGGGTGGCAAAGTAGCACGTAGTTCAAAAGTAATGGAAAGTTAAAGATCTGGCAGTGACTAACTGCTTCCTACAGACCCAGCTTGCATCAGGCTTTAAATCACCCTCATGTCTACATAAAGAGGACAGACTTCATATTCAGTTATAGCAGCCAGTAACTGCTAATGAAGACTGTCTCATCTAACCCCATAAGCGGACCAGAGTGTATTTGATGTAGTGGGTTACAATAATGGGGTGAAATGCTGTAACCCCACATTGTGTGAAGCTGTCATCCCATTATAGTAATAATGGATATTTCTTTCGTCTCTCCCTCTCTCTGTCTCTTTCTTTCTGGTCTGTGTCGCAAATACACACACCTTTCTGTGGCTAATTCAACAGGGAGAAAAGACTAGTGAAAAAAACACATGTGACTATAATTCTGCTAATAGTCTCTTTATCGAATCCCATCTTTGTTATAGAACGTAATGGGTTTAATGGACTGCAATAATATGTCCTGTGCCACCCCTCCCTCATGTGTGCAGCCTCTTTTCGCTCTCTCTCGCTATTGCCTTGTCTTAATTTCATCTCTCTCTTTTCTCTCTCACTGTGTCCCTAATGTAGTTTTGTACGATTTCGGTCTAATAGGATCTAATCTGTCAAGTTCCTAGTGGAAGCTGGCTTTGTTATGAAGGATGGCCTCATTCGGTGGCACAAAACAAGATTGGCTGATGTTCTTTTCTACTTTCTGTTAATGGCTCTAAAGAACCGTTAACTGTGTGTGTGTGTGTGTGTGTGTGTGTTTGTTTGTGTGTTTGTTTGTGTGTGTGTTTGTGTGTGTGTTTGTGTGTGTGTTTGTGTGTGATATATACCCAGCCGTGTTACAAGCGTGTTCTCAGATGGTTTATGAATAAATATTTTTTGTTATGAATGTTTTTTTTCTGTTTTACTTTAGGGTTTTGGGATCATGGCTTTGACAAAGAAAATGAAGACTTGCGAAGCTTTTTGGGGACCAAGTACACCAAAGTGTATATGATGCACAGAGCAGGTAATTGGGTTGTTGTTGTTATTCTGTTTGCAGAACATGGCCTTCCTTTTTTTTCTTTTTTTTTTTTTTTTGAAATCACCTATACAGTCTGGTTCTTTCATAACCATGACTTTGTGATTTGGCTATAGCATAACAGTCTACAAACTACATCAGTTCTTTCAAACCATCCCAGAACTGTTGGCTAACACAGCATAACTGGCGCTACGAAGCCAAAACCTAACACTGTCTGAATTTCAATAAATAAGGAACCTCAAACACAGTTTTACATGTATATAAAAAGTATGTGAATGCAAATTACTGTAAATAGGTGAGGTATGCAATATATTTGTCTGTTATGCAATATAAACTATGGAGATAAATCATATTATGTCAATTTCCAGATAATCTAATCCATGTCCCCTCAGTGAACTTGATATACATGGCCATTAGCTTCCTACTAGGCAAAAGCCTGAGTACTCTGCTTGAAACCATTTATGCTTTTTCCATGCTTTAAACTGTGTCTAATGTAAGCAGTTAATATGCATGTCCTGTTCAAAGGTTTTCAATTTATATAGAAATTAATCTGCAATGAAATGGTCACCCAAAAGAAAGGAAATGCAATCCTGGAGGGCCAGAGCAAACATGCAGGATTTCCTTGAGCAAACATGCAGGATTTGGAAGAATATATCTGGAAAAATATATTGAAAATTTTCCTGCTGAAACCAAACAAAAACAATAGTTTTCAGCAAGCAAACATTTGATTTGAAAATATGTGTGAAGTTTTGAAGTCTGAGTAGGGTCAGGTGACTGGGATGGCCATGTCATTAGTTTGATTCTGTGTTATTAAACCATATTGTGTTCTATGGATGCAAGTTTTTGATTGTCCTGCTGGAAGATCCAACCACGACCCAGTTGTAGCTTCTTGGCAGAGGTAGTCAGATTTTCTTTTAAAATCTCCTACTGCTTTATGGAGTCCATGGTACCATGTATTCTAACACAGGTCCCAGGGCCTTTGGAGGAAAAACAGCCCCACAACATCATATATCCTCCACCAGTGTGGATCAGGTTCTGTATAAGCATCCCTCTTTTTACACTGAAACAGCAAAGCTGTTTATTTTTGTCTCATCTGTTCACTCAGGTGAACTTAAAAAAGTGAAAATATAAATGGAAACACGCTTTAATTACAACCACGAGCCAGTAATATATATATATCGTAATTGTAATTTTTACTATATATATATATATATATATATATATATATAAAACCACAAGACGGTTCTATCATAAAAAAAAAAAAAGAAAACTTTACCAAGCCTGCCAATTGTTCTGCAGCCTGCTGTATATGTGTTCTATTTATGCATAGTTTCACTGGCACAGAATGAATTTCAGCAAAAATTCCCAGCCAGTGCTACTGAAGACAGCAATGTTGACTAGTCCCTGGCTGATTTAAGGTGCTATTAGGAGTCTCAGACGGATATCTACTGCCGATGGACATCAAGTTGCTGAGGCCAGATTGATCTTTTTTTTGAATGCCAAGATGTGCTGTTGCAGCTCGAAGGTGCACAGTAGCAAAGTATATTAACTGATGATGCTGTAAACCCTGTCTCTTCTTCATTTTCCTTTGTTGCTGCACTTAACCATTCACAGTTGTTTCTGACTGCCGGCTTGCTCTGATTGGCTGAAGCAGAATAGCATGCCTATCCAAATCTGTGCTCCAAGAGATTTGAACTTAAGCAACGCAGCTGCTATATCAGATTGTATTAGAGTGTCAAAAATTTGGTGACTGGTGGAAAGTTTTTGATTATTGAAAGATGGCTGTGTGGGATGGACATATGGGATTATTTTAAATTTCAAATGATCTCCCACAGCTTTTTTTTTTTTTTTTTTTTTTAAACATGCACTTTTCCTTGTGCATATGTCTGCAGGGGTGTACCGGCACTATGAGGACATAGAGAATATGGTGCAGGTGTTGGAGCTGGGTCTGTTGGGTGGAAAGGCCAGCATGGTGCTTCTGTTGCCTTTCCATGTGGAGAGTCTGGCCAGGCTGGAGCGTGTGTTGACACTGGAGCAGCTGGAGAAATGGCTGGGGAAGCTGAGCAGCATGAGCATGGCACTGTCTCTGCCCAGGGTCAATGTCAGCAGCACACTCAGCCTACAGGTACTGCACCATCTGATTGCAGATATAAAGTAATTGGCACACACTACTAGAGTGTGTCACTTATTTTATATCGACTTACCTTTTAAATGCCTTTATTCACAGGAGTAAGCCTACAGTTAGACCGATGTACTGATGCAAAGGGATCTGCATTTAAACTAGTGCTGTATGATTTTCGCAATTAATTTGGTTAATTCAAATGAACGTTTTATTCGAATTAACGTGTACATATTTATACATACACCGATCGGCCATAATATTAAAACCACTGAGAAGCGAAGTGAAGAACATTATCTCCTTATCTAATGGTACCTGTCAAGAGGTGGGATATATTAGGCAGCAAGTGAACAGTCAGTTCTCGAAGTTGAAGTGTTGGAAGTAGGAAAAATGGCATATGATGAATAGTGAATTACAGCATCAAGTAGCATCGCCTCACTAGGAAGCGTAAAACAACTTGGATGGTGATGCATTCAAAAATACATGACTGTTCATGTTAGAAGTGATGCAAATCACTTCTCCTTAGGCAATGATGAATAAATTTAAAAAAAAAAAAAAAAAAACAATAACCTGGATACACATTTTGAGGCTGTTTTTTTTTTTGTCCACCTCTGCAAATATTTAGCATTTCAGGCATGTTCAAATAACTACACAGGGCCTAGCGATGCTCCTTTAATTCAAAGTTAAAAGCATTTTCATCTTCATCCTCTTCACTGACAGTTTTACATGAGCAGCTTTGGCATCAGCAGCCATGTCTGTGCAGTTTCTGTATATTGATATCTGCTCTTCTCGGGGGTTTTGGCTTAGTTGCTGAGTGATAATGCATAGCGCTGCTGCTGTTGCCCTCTTCACAGCATACTTTTTAAACACTATTGGATCCAACACCCTTTCAAACCCCCTTTTCTCTTTTGCTGCTGCACTCCAGAATTGCTGTTTATACCGAGAAAGCACTAGCAGGTCCCCTGGCACACCCGTGTTTTGTGCCAGCGCTCTCACAGGCTCAAGTAAAGCCTGGGCAAATGCATGACCCGCCAGCTGCTCCAGGCAGGGGATAGAGAGGCCGCAGCAGGTCAGATGCCCAGCCAGTGCCACCTCGGCCAGGCCTGCTCCAGGGAGGAATCTGGGCTCTGACAGCAGAGAGTGGTACAGCTTCAGGGATGAGCGTATGGCTCTCTCTCCAACAAATCTGGGTCCAAACTATACAGTGCAATCAGAACTGCAGCAGATTTGTTATTGGTACCATAAAACTTATTAGACACTACAGCTTGGACAGGTTTGCTGTGGCCTGACAGTTTTGGATTGCAGTTTTGCTTCTGAGTTTGTGCCAGCAAGTCTATGTCATCACACCTGGCTGGTCTTCCTTTGAGTGTATGTAGTTCTTTCTTTCTGCCATCTTTTCTTACCAAGAAAAAGTTTCCCTCTCTCTGAGAAAAAACTGATTAATTCTCCAGTAACTTGTCTCTTCCCCCACATCTTTACTACTCTCTGTCTGTCTACCCCATCTCTTTTCCACTCCGCTTCATCCATTCCTTTCTGTCATCTCTCTGTCTGTGCATCTTTTTTCCTCCTCCTCTCCACCTGACCCTATCTCATCTATCTCCTGCTCTAGGACTGCCCAATCCTCCCACTCGTTCTCCCTCTCCCTCCTGTCATTCATCACTTCATTTTCCACCTCAGATTTTTCATCTGCCCTTCTGCCGTCTCTCAGTCCTTCCTGGTCTGGGTGCTGTTCTCGTTTATTGGGTGCATCTTCAGTATTTCTCTCTTCCACATTGACTGGGTCCTCTTGGCTTTCTCGAAAGCTCCTCAGCTCCTTCTTTGTTGTTAGCTTTTAGTGTTTGTATTTTCTTTTTCTCTTCATGCTCATCTCCTCTATCATTATGCTTGCCTATGGTGCTGGCTTCTTCCTTTTGTTCTGTAATACTCACTTCCTTAATCTGCTTCTTCACACCTCTCTGTTCCTGTGCTGGACAGGCACTCACCTGTAACTGTTTTAATTTCTGTACAACTGGGGTCAAAGTTCAATTTATCTTTCTCAAGCTGACCACACAGCACTATGCTGCTGCCTGTTGCTGTTTTTGAGGCTTAGCATGGAATATACTAGCATACAGTTCTCCATCAGATCTAGAGCTGCGCACATGGCCTGATTATAGCCCTGCTGGATCTCCTCCTTGTTTACCCCCAGAGCTAGAAGCCCCTGGGCCTGCTCCAGCAAACTGAATCCCAACAGCAGCACAAACACTGCCCCATCTTCAAAAGCTGCTAAAGCTAGGATTTGTGCGTTGGCATAATCCAAACTTAAGTTGGCCAAAACAGATGCAGTGTCTGGACTGTGATTTGGTGAATGTGAAAGGCTGGGAATAAAAAGGAAGAGGCAGGGTTTGGGTAAATCTCTGGGCCCGTACAGGGCTGGAGAAATCCATCTAGAGCCATGCAACCTTCAGTCTGAAGATCTGGAAGTGATTGACTCTGCATTGCAGCAGGATAGGTTTGAAGGGTTTAAATGATGAATACTAGCATCTGTAGAGAAAGTCAGTGAAGGTGGTGCATTTTGTTTTAGAAAGAAGAAAGGAAGTGAGAACAAGAGGATAAGGGGTACAAGGACAGCAGTTAGCTCAACATGACAGGTACAGATTAAAGTGAGTGAAGCTATTCCCTCAGCACTTGCTGGGCTGAATGGATTCTCTAGTGTAGGACACCATATCATTAAGCATTGTAATTCAGGGTGAGAAATACACGCTGTGTCAGATGTCCACTGGCTGCTGCTGTCATGTTTGAGTGCTCATACCTGGCCTGAAGTACAAGATTCTGACATTAACCTGAGCATGGAAAGGCAGTGCTGAAGGAATCAAGGGTTCTACTGAAAAAACCCCCACAGGTTTAACTTTTCTGGTTTGCTTCACTCGCACCCACACACAGATGTGTGATGTTTTCATAAGTGATACCCTAGCACATGAAGAGAGGCCAAGCATCCCCTCTTGACAACATGACATGAATGAGCTGTATTACTTTCTTTGACAAGATTCCCTGCTGCTTCTGCTGCTCTCTCTGTATCTTTCCTGCACTTCTGCCTTGGCCTTTCTATTTTATGGTCTGTCTCTCTATTTCTCTATCTCTTTTTGAGTATTTGAGGGAATATTACTGAGGCCAGAGGCTCTGTTAACCCTCCACCCTCCCACTGACAGTGAAGCGATATTGCCTTGTGCTGCCTCTTCCTCTCTCGCTTTCTGTCCACCTTCCCAGTGGCTACTGAACGTATTCACCCACTTTCATTTTTTTTTTTAAAAACCTCATAGCCTAGAGAGCCTAACAGCAGAGAAATAATTTTCCCACTTTTCAAGTGAAGTACAGCTTGAAATGAATGAGAAAATGGGGGGAAACGTTGCATTAGGATTCAGTCCTCCTTTAGAGTGAACTCTTCCTATGGGATTATTTTACCATCCTCACCTTGCCCAGGACAGGTCATATTTCTAAACTAAATCATCAGGCAAGCAGAAGACTAATCAGAGATGGTTTCAGGTCAGCAGGTTTAAGTCAGTTACACAATTTGCTGGCTCAGACTGTTCGCAAATCCACAACTATGGCCCTGTGGTGTGATCTCATAAAACAAAGCCATTACTTGGGCAAATTTGCCTTGAGTCACATTTTAAATATGCAAAACCACCAGACATGTGGTATAAGTGTTTGTGTTTTGGAACATTGGAAAAACTGTTGCTCTTTGTGTAAATGCAAACCAGTTTATGTACCCAAATAGCACTCTTATTGTTAGAGCAGCATTATGCTTTAAGCAACTCTCACATCAACAGTGAATGAGGCTTTAGACACAGTGAAGAAAACCTAAAAGAAAACCTACTCCAGAAGAGAGGTTTAAGTATAGGTGCCTTTTAGGGGTGTAATGATAGCCTCCAGTCATGATTTGATTTCAATTCATGATACTGGCTTCACAATTCGGTTCAGTTTGATTCTCGAAATTTGAATAAAAAAAAAAATATGATTGAAAAGACTTTTTTTTTTTTTTCCTGAATCATAAACATTGCAAAACGATGTGCATTTTTGCCTATGTAAAACTAAATAAAAATTGCTACAAACAGAGGTATTGTAAACAAAATGTACTACAGCTTCACCCTATCTTAAAAATAAATAAGTAAATTTATAATTTTCATTGAATGAACAAAGTCTCTGACCTGGGGAAAATCATTTTAACCAGAAATAGAGCTCCAAAATCGGCTAAAATAACCAGCTTCCGCAAACTCTATCTGGAGCTATCAGGCTATTGGTCACATCACAAATGCAGATGATTTCCAGTTATGGCACAGGCGCTCCACAAAAGAACACGATCATGGGACCAGCATGCTCTCTATATATTTGAACTCTATGGGTTGCTCAGATTGGGACCTCTGGTGTTGAAACATTGCAATTGCATTAGATGCATAATTAATAGAATGCTGAATATTGCACATTTCCACTATGCATATCATCACTTTCTTTTTGCATCGCAATGCACCATGTCACAATGTATCATTACACCCCTATTGCCTTTCCATCAAGAAACCTTCTGAGGATCTACTGTGCAATTATTCTGAACTACATGTTACAGGCCAAGTTCCTCTTTTGTGTTTTCATGGCACTCTAGGAACTTTGGGTTTTATATAAAATAACAGTCATAAAAGTCATAAAAAATGTACAAAGGTTATATTATTTCAACAGACAACAAACATGAAAGGAAAGTTGAGTATGTGGAAATGTTATGTTCTGATATTAAACAAGTTTTATAATTCACTAAGATGATATACATTTTTATTACTTTTAAAATTTTATTAATCCCTCATGGGGTAATTAAGGTGTTACAAGATAGTAAGAATATAATATGAGAGAAGGTTAAAAAAATAAATATAAATCTGTAGTAGGGTGAATATGCTAAGAATACAAAAGGAATGGTAGGAGCATAATGTGTTAGAGCAGTAAATAGGTACATCAGAAAATGTGCTGTAGTGTAGGTCAAGTAACAGGCAGACAGGGACAATCCATAATCATAAATGAGGGAAACAGGCGAGTGTCAAAGCCAGGAAATACTACACACAGAACTAGAGCTAGAAAACAAGGCATGGACTTAGAAAGGCTAGATGGTAAGACTTCGCAACTAGACAAAGACGCAACAGGGTATAAATAGACAAACTGTTCAAGAGCTGAAGTGAAAACAGGTGCATACTTTAGGGAGCAGACCAATGCCAGGACCTGAATCAAATATAGGCATAATAAAACAAAGCCAAAGCACATGGCAATGTGAGCAAAACCTGAAATCAGTGCTTGTTGTGCGCTGAACCGAATTGCGTGTTAAGAGAAGAAATTTGTGACTGAATCATATAGAAGGATAGTAATGTCAGCAAGAGTTCAAACAAAAGGATAGTGCATTATACTTATCAAATACGCAGAGATGCTTGTATTGATGACAAAGGAGCTTCCAAAGAATAACGCCATGAGACAATTTTATGAATGTGACACTATAGATGCAAAAACACAAGCAAATCTAAAAAAAAAAAATCACAATTTCTAGGTTCTTTGTCTTACAGTATATCAGGAAATATTACTGGAAGCACAAGTGACAATGAAGTGATCAAAGTTCTGCTTCAAGACCCTCTCACGCTCCCTGCCTCAGTCTCTCTCTCTCCCTCTCCCGCTCCTCTTCTCCATGATTGGGTTGAGCTGTGCAAACACACCCTCCATCTCTACGCGTTAATAGTGTTTACACCCCCGTCTTTCAGTTTGCCTCAGAGTTCCAGCCATCATCTAAGGCTGCTGACGCATACTTGCTCCCAGTTCTTGCTGTTCTCACTTCCTCTGTCACGCTTACTGCCTCCCCCCGTTCTTGTGGCTCAGTGAAGGAGATGCTATATCCGGATTCCTGTGCACTGCTACACAGTTGCCATGTTAGCACTCACATCCCAGGCCTGGTCTGACCCAAATAGGAGTGCTGTGCAGTATACATGGATAGTGGGAGGCAAAACGGGGCATAGAGGTTGAAAAAATGAACAAGTAGGATGTGAGAGACAGAGAGGAGGGTAAAAATAGCCCTGACGGATGGCAGCAGTGCAGCAGGACTGCACTTAAGGAGCAGTTATTGCCGACCGTTAACAGCTAACAAGACTGAGGCTGGGTTTCCCTAACGAGGAAGAGGGGTCGCGAGGTTACAGTCTGTCTGATTCCTAGCAGCTAGACGCACACAAACACAACCAGACCCACTCTGAACTGAAAAGTAGCTGCGCACATGTAGAAATCCACACACCACAGTGCCAAGGCTCAGAATGTCAGTGCAGGGCTGTAATTGGGAAGTGTGGGCTCTGTTTTTGTGCCAGAGAAACAACAGAAGTCAAGCAAGCACACTGAGTAGGTCATGTAAGGTAGGGCACATCTGTCAGGCTAGCACCCAGTGCCTTAGACTGAAGGTTAGCATCTCAACCTTTGGTTGCACCACAACAAAGCAGCATACTATTTTTCTAAAGTGTATGAAGATTATTTATGTTCCTTTCTGTTCGGTATCTGCGGTGTAATCTGCTTATCACTGATGTACAGCAGGCCCATGGAGCTGCCGTCAGTGCTTCCGTACGAGCCTGTACGGAAGAGTAATTTGCTGACTAACTCCATGTAAAAGACAACGATCAGTCCATATGTAGTAATCCATTATGCTGCAGAGGAGGAAGCTGTGGAGGACCGACACAAACAACCTTACAATCCTAATTCCCTTTTCAGCAGCCAGGTACCCTCACTAAGCACTCATGATTTTTCATGAGCTGATAAATGTCGTAAAGTTGGCCTGGCGGAACAAGATGTGAGAGGGATAAATAAGTGATGGTGGAACCGGGACCCAGGAGAGGGAGAGAGAGAGAGAGAGAGGGAGAGAGAGTGTTAGGGCCAGTGTGGATAAGACACGAATGACAAAGAACCTGGAATAATCTCAGAGGCGGGTTTTAGGAAAGGCTGCTTAGCAGCTGTAAGGCTGAATAAAACATATGGTTTGAGGTAGGTAAACACACTAATGCTCAAGCTCCTGTGCTGCAGTGTCATGAGTTGATGACGCATAGAAACATACTAGCCAACCCATGTCCTGTGGCATGCTCATCCATTATTCTTGCACTGTGATTTTTTTTGTTGTTTTAGACAGATTTTGACAGTGATCTATAACTGTATGCTGCTACCGTAATATGGACATGTGTAGTTTGTCAGATGTGCAACGTGGAAAAAAAAAAATCTGAGAAACATTTATTTAATCAAAAGAGTAAACCAAGGGAAAAGGGAATGAAAGAAAAGATTTGTGCTTTGGGCAGAGTGTGTGACATGCTCGATTTCCACCCAGTGAAAAGCATTAGACCTGAACCATGTTTACTCAGGTTCCCTCTCTTTGTTTCTTGCCTCCATCTTACTTTTCTTTCACTGCACCTTCACTGTCCCTTCATCCGCCAGTCACGTTTAGTGCATTAGCAAGCAGTCTGGGGTGACGCATTACTGCGTGACACATCACACACTTTCTGCATTTATTTCAAGAAAACCATGGCCCTGTAGTGCCACATTCATCCGACAGCTCTTCCCTCATTCTGTCTTCTTCTCCCTCCCACTGAGCTCATCTAGCAAACTCTCAGTCTTCCCAAACTGTCTGAGATATCAAACTTCTTGCACCTCAGCTAGGTTTTACCTCCTCCCTTAGGACTGCACTTATAAAGGCACAATCTGTCCAAAAAAAAATTAATCTGTCGTAAACATGCCTATTCATTCCTGACAGGGGTGACACAGTTGTCTCTAGAATGAGATTTCCAGGTTTGAATATTGCTTCTTAGACACAGAATTAAAATTTAAAGGACTATGACAACTTTGGGGGCTGGCTGCTTAAATTTATTACACTATATGGCCAAAAGTATGTGGACACCTGACCATCACACTCCCATGTGGGTCTTGCCACAAAGTTGGAAGCACACAACTGTATAGAATGTCTTTGTATGCTGTAGCATTAGAATTTTCCATTTACTGAAACTAAGAGGCTCAAACATGTTCCAGCATGACAATACCCTTGTGCACAAAGCGAGGTCCATGAAGACATGGTTTGCCAAGTTTTTTGTGGAAGAACTCGTGACCTGCACAGAGCCCTGACCTCAACCCCACTGAACACCTTTGGGATAAATTGGAATGCTGCCTGCAAACCAGGTCTCCAAACTCAACATCACTGCCTGACCTCACTAATGCTCTTTTGGCTGAATGAGCACAAATCCCCACAGCCACGCTCCAAAATCTAGTGGAAAGTCTTCCAAGAACAGTAGAGGTTATTATAACAGCAAAGGGGGGTTAAATCTGGACTAGGTTGTTCAACTAGCACATACAGTCAGTATTGCATAAGTATTTGGACAGTGACACAATTTTTGTAATTTTGCCTCTGTGCACCAGCACAACGGATTTGAAGATATGACTTGTGGAAAATTTTACCAAGATGATGAACTATCCAACATAAGACTTATCTGACTCCTTAATCACCACATTGACCAGGCCACTCAGTAAATGAGACTCTCCAAAAATACTCAATTAGTCAGACCGGATAATAACAGATTAAATGGTTTATTTGCATACAGCGCTGAATACAGACCATTCCACACACACACCTGGGTTCCCC
>CM040978.1:10607195-10624063 GCA_022985145.1 Pangasius djambal
CAAACTGAATTTGTTACTGTTGTTTCTCAGGCCACTCAGGCCACCTATGGGGTTAATAAACGCACACAAACATCTAAGTCTGTGTGTCGTGTGAGGCCCTACTGCTGTAAGCCAATAAACAGGAGTGGTGTCTGAAACTTACCCATCGATCTCTTTGTTTCTTTTTTACACGTCACAAACTCACAGAAATGCTCCCACAGACTGAGGTGTAGACATTCAGCTTTAAATCGAGGGGTTTAACAAAAATATTGCATTAACCATTTAGGAATTACAACCATTTTTTTTACATAGCACCTTCATTTTCACCGGCTCAAAAGTAATTGGACAAACCAAGATAATCATAAATATTAAGATTATTTTTAATACTTGGATGCAAATCCTTTGCAGTCAATGACTGCCTGAAATCTGGAACTCGTGCTGAGTTTCCTCCTTTGAGATGCTTTGCCATTCCTTTATTGCAGCCACCTGCAGTTGCTGCTTGCTCTTTTTGTCTTCAGTTTTGTCTTCAGTATGTGAAAAGTATGCTTAATAGGGTTGAGGTCAGGTGACTGACTCGGCCATTTAAGAACATTCCATTTCCAAGCTCTTGGATTGCTTTTGTGGTACGTTTTGGGTCATTATCCATCTGTACTGTGAAGTGCTGTCCTATCAGTTTTGCAGCATTTGACTGAATCCGAGCAGAAAGTATAGCTCTATACACTTCAGAATTCATCCTGCTACTTCTATTAGCAGTCACATCATCAATAAATGCCAGTGACCCAGTTCCACTGGCAGCCATACCTGCCCATGCCATAACACTGCCTCAACATGTTTGACAGATGATGTGGTATGCTTTGAATCATGAGTCATTCCATTCCTTCTCCATACTCTTCCCATCATTCTGTTACAAGTTCAGAATTGGTCAGGTTTTTTTTTTTTTTTTTTTTTTTTTTAGTTTTTTTTTATAGAAAGTCTAAAAGTGGTTTGCATCTTGAGGTAAATTGTCTATATTTACATTCATGGAGGCGTCTCTTCATTGTAGACTTCGACAATGATAGGTCTACCTCCTTGAGAGTGTTCTTGACTTGGCTAGATGTTGTGAAGGGGTTGCTGATTGACCACTCCTAAAATTTCAACACTTGGAATCAACTCCAGATGTTTAATCTTAATTTCATGAAATCATGAAATAACGAGGAAACAGGTCACATCCGGCCATTAAACTGCTTATCAATCAATTGTCCAAATACTTTTGAGCCTGTGAAAATGGAGAGACTATGTAATTTTTTAATGGTTAATGCAATATTTTTGTTAAATGAGAGAGAAAAGAGAGAGGCTGGTGAGGGAATATTTCTCAGGACTATTTATTGCTGCTATAATGTGTTAATGTGTATAAGTGATAACAGGAACTAACTTGTCTCATGGATGTTCCACAAAATTAAATTAAAAGTAACTCTAAATGGTTGAAATGCATGTGTCGTTCATTAATAAATAAAAAATTATTGTAGTTGGCAAATCACTGAGGAATAAGGGCAATCAAGCAATTTCCTTGATGTGCGGTTAGCAGAAAACAGTCCACTTCGAAGTGGTAACAACAGTTCTGCTTTGCGCCAGGCTGCATCACACCACCTATATCCTTCCTATTTTATTATAACAGCAAGCCTTGCCCTGTGTTATTCTTTACTTTTTACACTTCTCCTGAGGCTGAGAGGACAAGGAATACCCCCCCCCCCCCCCCCCAATTTTTTTAAATGAATTTTTGGATATCACAATAGCTCTGCAGATAGATTTTTCACAAAGTCTGAAGTGCTGAGTTCACACTAACATATGCATAATTTTCCTACAGCGTGTTATCATGGTTTCTTATTGCTGTCAAGTATTTGTGCATACTTTTTTCCCGCTTTTTTTTTTTTTTTTTTTAAAGAAATTGGTGAAAAACAACACCTATAATTGCCACCTGATTTCTGCCTCCTGCAGTCTGGCCATTTTAAGTCCATTAGCGCTAACATAAACGCAAAAAAATTGTGAATATTTGCAAAATTGCTGAGGCTGACACTTGCAATACTGCACTACAAAATACTACATAACATGACAAATAACATATTAAGTAAGAGCTTCACGCTTGAATGCCCTTTTAAGCTGAACTAGCATCCACTTAACTGGTCAGAATGGGGCTAAATTATATAGTGTTGGCATCAAGTGGCTGAAAACTAATGGCCATGTAATGTTGGTACAGCTAGAACAGGCTTTTTTGTTGTCAGTAGCCTGCAGTGAATGTGTACATTTCTCACATTTCTCAGTCTCAGAAGTTGTGGGAAGTCTGGCTCTGGTCCATCACCATCACTAGACCCCTAATGTTCTCAGTGGTGGCAGAATACTCAATATTTCAGCATCGATTGTTTTAAAAAAATTAAATGAATCTTCTTCACTTCTGCATCCCACAAAAAGAAAAGTTATATTTATAGAATCTGGCATAACACAAGCTGGGAAATATCTGATAATATTGCACATTATATTTGCTGGCAATAGCATTGTTGTAGCAAACAGACACATAGTCGAGGTCTTTGTGGGCCAAGATTAGAGTGCAGGAGAGAAAACCAACACACAGAAAACCTTTCATCTTCCTGAGAAAGTTGCAGAAAAGTATCTGAGAGTATTAAATTTAAGGAACTAGGTGACTTTACAGCAGTTACTACTTGAGTTTCTGCAGGCAGAACTACAGAGCTTAGACAGAGGTTGAAGCGAGGACAAGGAAAGGTGGACAGGTTGAAAGAATGTCGTTCGCCTGACATGCAGGTTAAAGTGAGAAAAGGCAAGTGTGAGAAATGAGCAGTGCATGAGAAAGGGGAGGATGCAATGAGTGCAATAGGGCAGATGAGGGATGAGGATGCTACAGAGGTGGTAGAGGCACAGACGGAGACAGTGATGAAGTGGAGGGAGGAAGAATAATAGATGAGGACAATAAAAGTGCATTAGAGTAGTGCTGTAAGTGTGGAAGAGAAGTTGTGGACTTAGAGAGCTGTGGGTTGTACCATGTTACACAGGTGACAAGGATCGTCGCTGCCTCTCCGTACTTTCTCTCATTATCAACTTTTCTCTCCTGGCATAATGCAAGCAGGGATATATCTGCTTCATTTAAATCACCATGCTAGCATGGTAAAGCTGCTTAAGTTTTTTTAAGTGATACATATCTAACACAAGGATTGCACAGTCATGTACAGCAAGCCGTAACCACAGGAACAATATGGGACAACAGAAGCAGGAACCTTGAAACCAAGTTCAAGTACCATAGTTGGGCCACCATGTATTTCCTTCGTTCATCTTCAGCAACCACGTTATCCTGGTCAGGGTTAGGGTGAATCCTGGGAAAATTGAGTGAGAGGAAGGAACCTGAATGGGATGCCAGTCCATCACTGTGCACCACACACATATACACACCTAGGGGCAATTTAGCATTGCAAGTCCACCTACTGGCATGTTTTTGGGAGGAAACAGGAGAACTAAAGGAATCGATATAGACATGGGGGGAGAATATGTGAAACTCCACACTCAAGCTCTGGATTGAACCACTGGACAGACCATGGAGCTGTGAGGGGAAATACTGCTCCACCGTGCCACCCAAGGCCACACTGTGGAGAGGGCTAATCTTCCTTATAGTGTCCCGTAATCCTTCCTACACACACTCCCTCTCTCTCTCTGTGTGGGCTGTCACTTCTAACGGATCTCATCTGCAGGAATATAAACTACCTGTCACACGGCCTCTTTCTGTTGAATTCATATCAGAAAGGAAAACAAAGGAGGGCTGAGGTCAGAGGGATCATTTTTAAATTATTCATAAGCAACTCTCCCCCTGCTGATGTCTTCAACCGCTGTTGCCCAGTATGAATTGTACACTGCCATCAAGGGCATCTGTCGCACTTTCAGAGATATGAAAAACAATATAGAAGAGCGAGAACAAATCTTTGAAATGTCATTGATTTATTGTATCACTGAGTGTATGTATTTTCATTTGCTCATTTCATCTGTCTGGAGAATTGTAGTTTTTTTTTTATATTAAACCATTTACTGTCATGAGGGGCATAAATGTTTCATCTTTAGAATTACCCCTTGGCTGATGCTTTAGCTGCTTTTTAAATTAAATTTTCTTTGCATAATTGATATGGACCATTTTGCGTGCACTCTGTAGTCTTTTAGTGCTGAGTAATTTGGGGCAAAGGCTTTTGATTTGTCTTTCACTAAGGCCTACATGAGCTGATATCTTCCTCTATCTTTGTTTCTTTTGTTCTCTGTCATTTCTTCAGAAACAGTTAGTCGCACTGGGCGTGGTCGATGCCTGGGACCAGGAAGTGGCAGATTTCTCAGGTCTTGGGAAGGGGAAGCTCCATCTGGGGGATGTTCTTCATTGGGCATCCCTGGAACTGGCGTCTGATTCAGGAAGTAAGGACAGCATAGACGAGGATCAGCCTGTGGAGAAACCCAAACTTTTCTACGCAGATCATTCCCTCATTATCCTGGTGAAGGATAACAGCACTGGAGCTCTGCTGATGTTGGGTGCACTGGATCTGGCTGAAGGAGCTACACTGCATGATGAGCTATAGAGGATGGATGACGTATGGATAGAATATCTCTTCCGTTTTTACTAAGTAAAATGGTCCATGAAAAACAGTGACCTTCTAAGCCATTTGTCCAGTGACACTGTGTATACATACATACATACATATATATATATATATATATATATATATATATAATTTGAATAAATATGGAATGTGATGAGTAAGTAATTATAGGTCCAATTTTACAGTACTGTAAGTGGGGAAAAAACAGAGAAGACATGATTAAGGGTCGGCAGAAGCTCGTATTATTTCTAACACCTATCGAGCTCCATTAAATGTGCAAAGAAGAGCTAATGGAAGGTGTAAAACGATTTATTAGAGCTTAGAAAATCTAGGCGAACAATTTCACCCAGGCTGAACCTGGAACTCATTCCATTATTGTAACAAACGGGCTCACCATGAGCGCACGCCAGGCATTCACACACTGATGGCCCCCCTGAGAGATTAATCCTTTCACACTTGTGAAATATTCAGTGGATTGTTCTCAGATCTTTCTGTGATAATGTGTCACTTTTACTTATATTCATATTGGCATCCCGACACATCTCCTTCTCTCATTTTAACACACTGAGATCTAAAGACATACTCAACAAGGCAACGTGATCTTTTCTACCAAATACAATATCTAACACTGGTAGTCCCAAAGTTGGCATGCTTATCCAAACCCAAGCCAAAGGGTGCATTTACTTTCTCACCACACACCACTCGCCATCTTAATGATCTGACAATTGCACTGAACTCTGACATGGGATGAGCTTGTTTTCTCTCTCTCTCTCTCTCTCTCTCTCTCTCAAGTTGTTTCCAAATAAATTGGGAGCTCCAGGGGGTCAGGCTCTAAGCTCTCATGCCGATTCCCACTCCGGGATCAGTCCCCTGAGAGAAAGATTGCTCAACCAGGCTGTTATTGATGGGATCAGCTTAATACTAATGACGCTAATGACTCGAGACCACTGTCAACACCACAGGCAGACGATAAACCTTTAATCTTTTAATGCCTCCTCGGATCAATGGAGGCTGTGCCCTTGTGACACCATTGTCCGTTTAGAGTGGTTAGGAATTACATTTAAAATGCTGTTTGTGTGTTTTTTTTTATGTAATGTGTTATGTGTTTTATAATCTTATAATGAAATGTGCTATGTTGTGTACAAACGATGTTACTAAACTATTGGTATTACTGGACCGGTAATATAGTGTATGGCACTGGTATTATTTCAATTAATTTCAGAATTAAGTGGCAGAATCATGAAATGTATGTATTTATGGTAACCTAAAGGTGTCGATATAAATGTACTGTGTCCTTAAGTAGACCTTTAAATAGTTCTCGAGACAGCTGGGCTAATCCTAAATCTGGCAAAATCTAATTTAAAATAAAAATCATGAATTAGAAGGGCTGTTATGGCTCTATCACCCTTAAAAGTATCCCTCAGTAAGCTTTAAGGGTTTTATTTTTTATTTTTTTTCCCAATTACTTTCAGATGCATTGGTGCGTTTGTCTGGAAGCACACATGCTTTGAAATGACATTATTATTTCTGAAGGCAAGAAGTGTTTGTTACTTTTGGATAATGCTTCCTCTCTCGGGTGTTCTGAAAGTATAAACGTGTACATTTGTCCACATCTAGGGGAAACATCAAGGATTCAGCCTGGAGGTAAGCCTGTTCCTCTCAGCTAGCTACAGCATCCCTGAGATAGCTGTGTAGCATCCTGCAGCAATTCACCAAACTAAATACATTAAGTCAATTTACATATTGAACATTACCCAGTTTGCCTTTACAAATGCACAAACAATTTATTTAGGCTATGAGTAATAATTTGGATCTTGTTAGCCACGATAAGCATACAGCCTATGGACAGTGTATGCACACAAGGTATAGGAGCAGAGAGATCCTGGGTGCAGGTGTGTGTGTGTGTGTGTGTGTGTGGGGTGGGGGTGGGGGGATGAGGTGAAACACATTTGGGGGCTTATTCAGAGAGCCTGCGGCTGTTCAGTGAGCGTGCATCAGTTCTGCTCATTTCTGCATTAGCACCCTCGCTGACTCACCTTCCCATTCTATCCAAATCACACAGCGCCCTTCACCCCCTCCCGCTACACTCTCTCACACACACACACACACACACACCTACAATCAGATCTAGCCTCTTCCACATACTACTGCACTGACTGATGTTACTCGATTGTATTCTAGTGTTTTCACTTTAAATCCAATAATAATTATCTTCTTAAAAAGAGCATATTATTCAAACACATAACAAACCAACTAGTGGTGACTACCATTTAGCTGATTTAGCAACATTTATCATATACAGATATGACTCGAGATGAAACTGGACAATTCCATGCACATGTCAACATTACTACTGTATTGGACATGATTCATGTCAGTATGTTATGTAGGAAATAAAAGTCGACAGAGTGCTGTTATAAGAAAATAATATATACTCCGGGGTGGTAACAGGTTGATTATGGTATAAAAGTGTTTTATTCATTTTATATCACAGCAGTTTGCCAACAGTTAAAATTTTTTATTTGTTAAAAAAAATTAGAAATTTTACATTTAATATTTAATGATGTGTCTGTGATACAAGCTTGTACTTTGTTCACTTAAATCATAGTAGCTATAAACAGTCCTTACAGAAAGCTTTAGTGTTTATATTTTATGATATTTTGATACCAGTGTTTATTTTTTGATATGATTTCCTTTGTTAAATGACATTTGTTCACTGTAGACATAAATACTGTGAGTGTCTGTCATACATGTCCCTGTGAGTTACTATAGAATCATATTAGACTGAGCTCATTAATATATACCTGTGGGGGGGGAAAAAAGGTTGAATGCTACAAAAGATGGATGGACAGACATTAAAAAACATTTTTATTAAATCATTTATGGCATACCTTCCAAGAACACAAGCATCCTACGTACCTATTTTGACATCTTAACATTTCAGTCTGTCATTTTAACCACTGCTCTATCCTTAGCTTTTAAAAAACAGAGTGCTAATGGTAAAACTGTAGCCGACAGCTGACCCTTGAGAATATTCTCTCTAGCTCTTTTTAACATTTTTAGTGTAAGTACCATTGCAGTGACACACTGGATGCAATTTGTCATCTTTTTTTGCCTCAGTAAGGAGAAGAGCATAACTCCCAAGAGCTGGCTTCCCTGAGAGCAGAGGTTCATGACCGTACTCTAAAATCTTTTATTTAAAAAAAGGGAGATTAAACATTAAATCTTCTAAGCCCTAAAGATGGAGTGGTTAGAGTAGTCTTGGATAATGTCACTCACACACTCAGCCACCACCCCTTTATGCATGAATCTCCCTGAATTACAGCTACACACACACACACACACACACACACACACACACAGACGGCTAAAATATTTGGTTAAAAGAGAACCTTTGGGCCTGTTTTTTACCTGCAGGTGAAATCTTATTTGCTAGACCAACCATTTTCTTAAAACTCTTCCATGTGTACTTTACTTAAAATAAACAATACAATAAGACTATATTGTGCTTAAATATTCTTATAATGACAAAAATCCCCTGCTTTGCCCAGGGAGTTGCATTAAGTCAGGATAGGAAAATAATTTCATAGTCTTTGAAGCAGTTTGTCATTTTTAGAGCCCTCTGCTGCCTATCAAATTGTACCTGCAATGAAAACAATGATGGCTCTTCTCCTTCCTCCTAGCCAACTCTAACTAAACTCATCTTGAATTCCCTTTCAGAGCCTACTTTCAGGCCTAAAAATATAAACAGAAGCCTGAAGTCTGAAGTAACTAATGATGTCTAATACATGGCAATGTGGCAAATAAGGTTAATGTACAGTATATGTAAGGAATAAAACATAACACTGTTTGCTGAAATTGTTTTGCACTGTGATCAATGAACAGGGAGACCAGCATACCTGACTGCCTTGCATTAACTTGCAACTTTCTCATGCAAGGCAAAGAAAAGGACTTTCTCATAAAATATACTGAGTGATATACTGGAGCAGGAGATTAGGGGTTCAAGAGTCTCCTCTAGGGATTAATTGTATTTTAATTTAGATCATGATTTTTGTCTTATTTACACATAATCGGTAAGGTCTGGTAAAATCAGCTAATTTTCTAATGTCAGATATGTGTTTATTCTCTGAATCTGAGCTCCTGGTTTAGATGTGTTTTGCCTGTTGCATATTGTTGCACTATTGCACTAAATGCACTATTATTAGTTGCATTTAAAGGTGCATTAGGCACTTTTTAAATTCAAAATTTGCCAATATTAGGTCTCTAATGGTTACATTGTCAAATTGGAAGGATTTATTATTATTATTTTTTATTTGTTTATTTTTATTATTTTTTTTAATTCTTGAGTCTGCCCTTTTTCCTGCCCATGATGTACACAAATAACCTAGAGTTAGCATTATCAATGACCATCAAGACATTACTTTCAAGCACACTCGGACATTCAGCTTGTTGAAAGCTGACTAATAACACTATAAACAGACAAAATTCACTCATACTGATTTATGAGGATGTCCACAAGTGCAACAGCTATCTACTCAATTCAGCCATTCAGACAATTCAAAGCTTTATACAGATTGTGTTACAGACCTGTCCAGGAGCAATGTCACTAATATTGAGTCCAGCTTCACCCCCTTCACCAGTAATAAGTTAATAAATAAATTAATATTAAATAATGTTTATTCTGGTTTTACTGTATTTTTTCACAGTGTGAATTCTTTGCTCATAGTAGAATTATCTGGCTGTACTGCGCACTGAACGATTTCAGACTGAGGTGTGGGTGGAGTGAAGGGTTGTTGAGCAGTGTCTATAAAATAATTAACAAGGGGCCAGTGTAAACACAAACAAGCAGGCTGCACTCTGGGTTTAATAACTGTTTTCAGCCACATAATACTCTTGTCCTGAAGCCATGGCTCAAACCTTTACATTTTGTATTTTATCATGTTCTATGTTTCTCAGGTTATTTGTACTAGTTTAAAAATGGTTTTGCACAATTAAAGAATACTCTCAATTTACATAACTGGGGACCTGTTTTATATTGTTTCCAAGATTTATGCATTTGAAGAAATACAGCAGTGCACTGTGTGTGGTACTGAAATAATAATGCTCAATAATCCTATTGAACTACTATAAAATTATTGAATTATTTGTTCCTAAATTGGTTGAGTCATATTCAGCCCTTCAGATGCAGGCTTAAGGCAGGCGTATGTAGTTAATTAAACCTTAAAATGAACAAGGAATTCAGGGTTCTTAAATAATTTAAAATAAAATACAATACAGTACAATACAGTAATCTTTGAACTTTCTGTAATCACTCTAGCGCACGTTTTCACGCGTACGTGAGGGTTTGGCCCAAAATAAAAAATAATAATGTTACATCTGTGAATTACATCTGTGAATGAAAATGTGAAATTATTGATTATTTTGTTTGTTTATTTCTGTTTTGTTGCTATCCATTATTCTTTGCACGCTCATAAGAAATGGTGTCTAATGACAACAGTCCCTCTGAGCCCGGGTGAGGGTGAGGCGTCTCCATAGCAACGTGTCCACGCGCACCAACTTCACAGCAGAAAGGCAGAGGTTAGCGCTAACTGACCTACTCAAAACTCTTCAAATTATTAGTTCGGTATTTTCATAAACATTTGTTAAGTAAAGAAATTGTATTGCCTACTACAGTAGTAGGAAGAAACGCTGAAGGAGGAACCAGGAGTTTCACGTTTGACACTCTGAAAGGTAAGACAGTTTGCGCTGTAACGGTAGCTATGCGGAGTGTAATGCTATGCACTTAGCTACATGTCTCTGCTAACATTAATTGCTAAATAGTTAAGCTAGCTAGCTAATTCCTCATTTATTTAGCCAAGGTTAGCAGTTCACGGGCATGTTATATTGTCACAACCTAAAACAAATTGTTCTTTAAAACAAACATTTACACCAATTTTATATCTAACTTCTGATAAGATAGTGTTATTCGTTATTAGTGTTAGCATTTCAAGGTAATTCATTAGACCAGGGAGTCTCAAAATATTTGGTGTCATGAACTTCTTTAAAATAAATTCCATGAACATTATTTAAATGTGTGCTATGATATTTTATTTATTAGAGCCACATAGCTTTGTATTCCTGAGCATTCGACCAAATGAACACATCATACCAATGTGGTATTATTTATATGTGACCAGTCAGAAAGGCTAATAGCTATAATTGACAGTGATAATGGTGGCTTGTGATTTCTCTCATAGTCACTAAAGTAAAAGATCTCGTTCACCCTGCCTGTGCTTCCCCCCTGCTCTGATAAGCCCTGAACTATACTGTACTACATGTACTGGACCTGCATCTAAAAATCAGTATCAGTGGTGATATGAAAAGGCAGCAAACAGATTAATCTTCCAAGATCTTAATTTTTACTTGAACCAAAAATGAAATTTACACAATTTACCTCTCACCACAAATATAGTGAAACAACCAACACACATTTGGTGTCTGAATTTTCCTTCTCTCTCTTGTGGCCACATTACATTTGCTGTGTGAAGTGAGTCTCTGATATCACCTGTGTTGCCAGGTATGTGGTTTTCCAGCAATATTAAGCTACTTTTAATCTGTCAATACAAGTAATGGGTCGATTTGTTTTTTTATCCCTTGCTTAGGCATTGTTGGTAGACTACATTATATTTATTAAAGCATATACCCAAATGTGGATACCACTCAAACCTATAGAAGTGAAGTGTGGCCAAGTATGGTGACCCATTCATTTAACCCATCCAAGTGCACACACAGTAGTGAACACTCACCCAGAGCAGTGGGTGGCCTTTTTTTTTTTTTTTTTTTTTTTTTTTTTTTTTTTTTTTTTTTTTTTTTTTTTTTTTTTTTTTTTTTTTGCTGCTGCAGCGCCCAGGGAGCAGTCGGGGGTTTGGTGCCTTGCTCAAGGGTTTCACCTCAGTCGTGGTATTGAGGGTGGCAGAGAGCGCTGGTCATTCACTCCCCCCACCTACAATCCCTGCCGGACCTGAGACTCGAACCCGCGACCTTCGGGTTACAGATTTTGAGTTTGGGAGGAAACATTAGACCTGTATCGTTGGACAGAATTGCAATATCAAGTCAAATCACGTCAAGTGAGTTTTTATTGTCATTACGCTTTATAGCTTTTGTACTTTCGAACGAAATATCGTTTCTTCAGAACTAGCAAGTGAGAGCAGAAATGGTCAGAAAGCATGCAAATAAATCTCTCTTTTTGTTTGTGTGATTTTTAAAGCACATGAAATCCTACACCAAATGCAAGATGACAGTATGAGTATAGCTTTTAATAACTAGTCTGAGGTCCTGACAATTTAATTAGGAAATGCCATCCAATAGCTAAATGTGAACATTCCATTTGAGTTTTTGCTGTTGGTTTGCTATTGCTGTAGGTTTTTTTGGAATTGGCTTTAAAGTGACATCTGGTTGCTTTTGTCAGATTTGGCAACTCTTCTACTGATGAAAATGTAATAGCAAGTGGTCAGTGGTGACGCATGATATACATGAAAATACCAGACAGAGATTAATATCAAGTCTGAAAAGGCTGTCTGTGATTTTAGGAACATCTTAATCTCTTACAGCTTCCTACTGTAAAATGACCCAAAGAAATAACCCCAGGTTTTATGTATACAGTGCAAAGAGGCATGCTGGTAAACAGTCTGTCATATCCTGTCGGAATAGTTTCCCACCCAAATCAAGCCAATACCAAGTGTTGGTCAGGTTTAAAACACCAAACAATAAACTATAGATGGTGTTCAAGAGGACTTTGTGGCTTTATGTAAACTGTTTACCAATCGTAGGTATGGCCTACAGAAACGGCGTGATATAGGCATGTAGGCACAACTATAACCTGTATGTACTGGCATTGCATTGTGTCAGTGATGATATGAGGAGGAATCAAACAGTTTATATACTGAAATGTACACAATTTACCCCTCAGCCCACATGAAGTTAATTCCAACTTGCGCAGACACAATCCTACAACGAGCGATTGTAATAAAGGTCATAGCAATCAATTTGTTCAATGTGGTATTTAGCCTGAAATTCAAATGACTTTCTGATAGTTCATAACAACCCCAAATAAAGGGTGTTTCATATTCCCGAGGTAAATGCGTGCGATCATTTAGCCATGACATTTTTCACAGCGCTAAATTGATAGACTTGGGCTGAATTACAGTAAGTTGAAAAATATTTGTTCCTTTAGAGCAAACAGTGTTTTACATTAAAGTACCTGACAGATACTGTTGTTGCCCACAGGAACATTAGTGTTTAGCTAGCTAAGCAGATATCATCAGCAAGAAGAAGTCAAAGTGATTTACAGAATTTTCTCGCATTTTATTACCTTACTGCTGACTCCAGCTCTGACTGTGCTGTAGCATTGATCAGTCAATTAACATGATGTAGTGAGAGCAATATAAAGTTACTGTGAGCGTTCAGAAGCATTGCATTTCAAAGCCTTTGTGGCTTACATTGGCAATACTTTGTCTACAATAATCCTCCACTGTCAACAATGTTGGTTTTGTCACTCGGGTACTTGCTTTATCTCAGCCTGAGACTCTGAGCTTCATAGGCTCATATTAATGTTATTGATCAATGTCAGCTTCTCTGCCTCTCAATTCTGATCTAAGGGGAGTTTGACTTTCTGCCTTCAGCAGCTTATAGACTTATAGTAAATGTTTTTTTCATTACAGTCTCTGTCTCTTTCTCTACCTTGAGCTTTGACTGCAATAACTCGTCTGCTTTATTACATACAGTTTTCAAAAATGTGACAACTGGCAAACCGAATCAAAGCCTCAATAATCAAAATGATGCTACTAGTGTTGACAACTGAAGGTAGAACTGGAGGGGGTGACTGTGTGACATCATATGAACCAGATATTTTCCCTCTTTCCTCTCTGTTAGTTTTTGTACTTTTGCTTCTTATGTACGAATTTAGCAAAGTGGTCTCAGAGCGAACCCTCAAGCCTGCTCTTAGACGTTGCTCCTTGTTTTGAAGGTTAATAAACTCGTTTTGATACAATATTTTTTGCTGGTTGATTATTTGCAGTTATAGTTTGTGCTGAATTATTTTGTAATGCTTTGGCTGATCAGACATGACTGGAATAACAAGAAAATGTCGACAGTTAACCACCCTGGTATGAGTTTTAGTTAGACCATATGATGAAGAGCACTGTGTAATCCAAATGACATCTCAGTGATGAATTAAATCCATAAAATCAATTCAGATCCTGATGTGGAAAAATCCCTACTGAGGCTGACCTCATGTTCAGGGCATTCAGTTAGTCATGCTTTACCATACAACTAAGGGTGGGTGATATGGCTAAAATATCATTTCACGATTCTCAACCATATTTCTATGATACATGATATTTATCATGATATATAGATTTGCTAACCAACTGCCAGCAATGAAAAACTTGTATATGTCTACAGAAGAATTTTTTAAGATTTCAAAAGAATAATATATTATTTTAAATAAAAAATGAACACTGTAAAGTGGGGAGAATGTGTAAAAATTGTAAACAACAACAAAAAAACAATTAAAAAAATTTAAGTGCAAAATTTTAACATCAAATCAACTGCTTCCAGGCATTTTTTATGTATTAAAATTTATTTAAAAATATAACACAAAAAGCATAATCATCTCAGAAAAGTGGACTGTGACATAATTTTTCACATAACTTTTTGTCATGTTTCTCAACCCTACATAAAACTGCATTTTTGTAGGGTTTGTATTAGGTTAAAAAATAAATAAATTAATTAAAAAAAACACAATCTGGCATTGACTCTCCTTCATGGTTAAACTGAAAACATTTTTCATATAAATATAACCAAGCACATTTTATCCGCTGTGTGCAACCGAGTTGCTTCCAGATCTCACTGCAGCTTTTGTACTGACTATAATAAAGACTACCTATTGAATACTAACTTTCAATAGGGGCACTGCAGTGATGAAATAAGATTAAATATAATTGAAAAAAGTAATATAATTATGAACGATCCTTGGCTTATGCCAATTCTTTATTCGTCAACAGCAGCATTATCTCACTATGGCTGAGCCAGAGACACCTTACACTGGGCGATCATCTTCTAGCATATCAAAACACTCCAGTACAGGGAAGAGATTTTCTCCACCAGCCCCACACGAGTCCGTACTGGAGGGTTCAGACACACAGCCTGCAGGTAAGATTACCATGGGTTTCCACAGGTCACAGGGATTTTATAACTCCACTACAGTGCTTTACTGATTAAATGTCAAGATCTGTTTTATACTTTTTTTCATTTTCCTTCCTCCCCTAATTATCTGATTCTATTATTTTACATACAGTGCTGATGTTTTGTGTTTCTCCCCAAAAATATCATGATTATAATTGCATATTTTCTTGAAGTATTACATGATATTTTTTTTTTTGCCATATTGTCTAACCCTGCTGTATTATTAATTTCCCTAAACATATCTGTTCATGCAATCACACAGTGCAGTGACACAGTGTAAATCACTCCATGTTCTATCTTGTTTGTGTGTGTGTGTGTGTGTTTGTGTGTGTGTGTGTGTGTGTGTTTGTGTTAGTGGGGGATCTTAACGAGGAGACTGTTTTAGCAGTGTCAGAGGAAGAGGATGCACACACCAAAGGCCTGGTAATTCACTTATTTATGCTAAATTAGAGGCTTTTAAACACAGTCACTGATGAATTACCTCACACTCATTGTGATTCTTATCTGATTGTAATCTGCAATTCACAATTTCTCTTGCCTGAGGCTTTCAAGCCTGACATCCTTGCATACTAATCAGTGCTTTTATATTTGTGTTACTAAGGCTTTCTGGTGATGTGAGAGAATTGTTGATTCATTCCCTCACAAACACTGTAGCTTGTAAGACTCTGCTGGACCATCTTCATTTACTATGCCTCATTGATCACACAAATTCAGCAAATGCTCACAGGTCAGCCAATGAAAATATCACTTTTCTCCCACCAGCTGCTCTCAGTCAGAGTCGAAAAAGGGAAATCCATTGTGGAATTGTAATCTATACACATAAATGAGTGCAATACTCCTTTTATCACTTAAACTGGAAAAATAACCTCCGCTTACTACAGTGCCTGAGGAATGCCTGAGGAGCACCAGAGGAAGAATAACCTAGAATGCACAGGGTGATAGGGAGGGAATGGGTCAGTGAACCTGCTGCAGCTCTGTCCTTGGCATCATTGACATTAATAGAATTAATTATAGCCCTCTGGCTGGTAAAAGAGCAATGGCATTTACATGGAGTGATCCTGCAGCCCCTGCTGGGAGACCCTGTAGAAGTGGCAGCTGGCAACCAGAGAGAACTGGATTACATTATACTGACATTCATTAACGCTGCACACTCATAGACAAAGGTCAATATTGTTAAATGAAGTGTGGTTATTGTTATCTTTTTAACAACAAAATATAAGCCTTATAGCTTCATTTTAAGAGGTCCCACAAAAATATTTACCATTTAGGAATTACAGCCATTTTCAGCAAAGTACCTCCATTTTCAGGGGCTCAAAGATATTAGGACAAAAAACTTAGGTGTGGCCCAATCAACAGTTGGGTACATTCTTAAAAAGAAAGAAAGCACTGGTGAGCTCAACAACATCGAAAGGCCTGGAAGACCACGGAAGACAACTAAAGTGAATGATCGTGGAATCCTTTCCTTGGTGAAGAAAAACCCCTTCACAACAACAACAGAAGTCAAGAATACTCTGGAGAAGGAAGGCGTATCATTGTCAAAATCTACAATCAAGAGACGCCTTCATGAATGTAAATACAGAGGGTTTACAACAAGGTGCAAACCACTGGTAACATTCAAGAACAGGAAAGCCAGATTAGACTTTGCCAGAAAACATCTAAAAAAGCCTCCCATGTTCTGGAATAAGATTCTTTGGACTGATGAAACCCAGATTAACTTGTACCAGAATGATGGGAAGAGAAAAGTATGGAGAAAGAAAGGAACAGCTCATGATCCAAAGTATACCACATCATGTGCCAAACATGGTGGAGGCAGTGTTATGGCATGGGCATGTATGGCTGCCAATGGAACAGGCTCACTGGTGTTTACTGATGATGTGACTGCTGACAGAAGTAGCAAGATGAATTCTGAGGTGTATAGGGCTATACTCTCTGCTCACATTCAGCCAAATGCTACAAAACTGATAGGACGCCGCTTCACAGTGCAGGTGGATAATGACCCTAAACATACTGCAAAAGCAACTCAAGACTTTTTGAAGGCAAAGAAATGGA
>CM040978.1:10628339-10664635 GCA_022985145.1 Pangasius djambal
GGCATGTATGGCTGCCAATGGAACGGGCTCACTGGTGTTTATTGATGATGTGACTGCTGACAGAAGTAGCAAGATGAATTCTGAGGTGTATAGGGCTATACTCTCTGCTCACATTCAGCCAAATGCTACAAAACTGATAGGACGCCGCTTCACAGTGCAGGTGGATAATGACCCTAAACATACTGCGAAAGCAACTCAACTTTTTGAAGGCAAAGAAATGGAATATTCTTCAATGGCCAAGTCAGTCACCTGATCTCAACCCAATAGAGCTGCTTTTCACTTACTGAAGACAAGACTGAAGGCAGAAAGACCCACAAACAAGCAGCAACTGAAGGTGGCTGCAGTGAAGGCCTGGCAAAGCATCTCCAGGGACGAAACTCAGAATTTGGGTTTTGAGAACATGGGCTCCAGGCTTCAGGCAGTCATTGACTGCAAAGGATTTTCATCCAAGTATTAAAATTATGGTTATATTTACAATTATGTCACTTTGTCCAAATACCTTTGAGCCCCTGAAAATGGAGGTACTTTGCTGAAAATGGCTGTAATTCCTAAATGTAAATGGCATATTTTTGTGGAACCTCTTAAAATTAAGCTGAAAATCTACACTTCGATCCCATCTTGATTGTTTTATTTCAAATCCATTGTGGTGGTGTATAAAGGCAAAATCACAAAAACTCTGTCATTGTCCAAATACTTCCGGACCTGACTGTATGTCTTTCTCATTGCCCTGTGAATGGACTGATTCACCTATCTCTCTGCTCCATGTTTTCTTATTATTTCTCCCTCTTCTATTTCACTTGCCTTTGTTCTCTGTGTAATGACCAATCAAATTCTGCCATTGTGTCCCTCTGCCCTGCCCTTATTTATTTTTCCTGTACATAACCACGCTCACAGAAAGAGCCGGCATTACTCATAGTCAAAGTGATATTCCAGCCGTGTTTCCTTTAATCTTTTTCATCTCTGTATATGAGTACATTTTGTATTTCCTTTTCTCCTTTCTCTATTTCACTCTCTGTCTCTCTTTCTCTCTCTTTCCCTCTCTTGCCTTCAGATTTTCCTTTTCTTAATTGACCTTCATACCTTCATTCATTCATACCCCTTATTCATGTTTTTCTATATCAATTTACTCTCAGAAGAAGGGTTCCACAATGAGTCTTTGGATGGTTAATAGTTCTAGCTTTCTAAAATGGTTCTACTTTGGTTTACTGAATGGTAAGCCCTCTGTTATAGGATTCTCTAATGGACAGTCCAAGGAATCCTAGATGGAATCTTTTTCTAAGAGTACACTTTCATGTGCCGTAGTTGCTGATGTGAAGACATAGGAAGGAACTGCTGAGAAAGAAGGGAATGGTGCTGAGAATAACAATAGTAAAGTGAGGAATAAGCCCTTATGTGACAGCATATGCATGCCACTCAAATAAAAATAACCTTTTCTATCTTATTTCTTCATATCATTACAATTCTCCTGGCCTCAGACCTTATGTAACATTAAATTGATTTGCTCAGTAATGTGGTAAATGATGAGGTGTAATATGAATGGTAATGTGATAATGTGCAGCATTATTGGGCTGTATTGTACTGTGTTATTGCGTAGAGCTGTGTGTGCTCTCTCGGAGCCCATAAACTCTTTTACACTCATCAATTACTGGGCTGAGATGCTCATTTGAGTCCTTTTTATGGTTTAGGCATCCTTGTTGTTTCAGATGCATTTATCTTCTGTCATGGCTTTAATTCATAGAATTCAATTTTTTTTTTTTTTTTTTTTTTTTTGCTGCTCTTCATAGATGCAAGATTTAGGCTTGTGAGGAAAACAGTGCTTTATATCCCTCTGGAAGCCCTACAGCACAGCCCAGAGGTGGCTGCCAGAGACAAAGAGCTGGTGAAGAGGCTGGAGGGTAAGGACCAATAAGGGGCTCGCAAGGGAAGTGCACAGTTCATGTCAAAAGAATAAGTTTTCACAAGATGGTTTGCCATTAAACCCCTTTTGCTTCACGGTTTGTGCTTTTCAGTGGTGATGATCCATTGGACACAGCAGATAATGGAGGTGCTGAACATACAGGTGGCAATAGATGCAGGAGACACCTCTGGTCTTCTGGATGAGATCACTTTCTGGATGAGCCGCTGTGATGATCTATCTGGCATCAGCCAGCAGCTCCAGAAACCAGGAGTCCGTCATATTCAAGCCATACTGCAGCTGTGTATGTCCTCTTATGTGCAGCCATTCTGCAACCTAGCTAAAGAAATTCAGGTACTGAATCCTTTTTCTGTTTGTGCACGTGTTTACTTCTGTAAATGCATGTGTGTGAGACAAATTTATAGGTTTTTCCAGTATAACTTTATCTTACCTTTTGGAAATGAAGCTATATCACTTTCAGGTATTATTATGACTTGGGCAATTCTGCTGATTTAAATCCCTGTAGGCAGGTACTTTGTTGCGTACATTAATAATGAATGAGTTTTTTATGGCCCTAAATCAGGTACTAAAGGGCAAATTCTAGCTAGAGCCTTAAACCCCTAGCTTAATGCAGCATTGAGCCTCAGAGCTCCAGCAAGTGCAGGCATTTCATAAACTCTCCAAAGGCCAAGGAAAATCAATATTGTCAGACTGAAATAATGAGACATTCAAAGCTGATTGACTCTGCATTCCATGTAATTGCTGCTCTTAATGTTAGAGCTGTAGGGAGAGAGTCAGCAGTATGCTGGATCACAGCTCTGTGACGGTAGATAAGCTAGGGGTTTCCAAAATACTCTTGTGAATGGTGGCACTCAATTTAAATTAAGTATTGAACTGGGTGTAGTTGAGGTAGCATAAAGCAAAGGACTAAGTGCAGTGAATTTATGTGTTGTCAAGATGGTTATAGTGAATAGTGTTAACTGAACCAAATCTAATGTGACATTGAATCAATTTGAATTAAGCCATGTTAAGCTGATTTCCGTTGAATACAATGGAATTGACTCAGGCTATTGTTGATGTTTGAAATGGACTCAAACTATGACTGATGTTTTGTCTTTTCCTGCAGGATGGCTTTCTACAGGCCCAGTCTAATCTGTCTTTTCTCTGCCTGCTGAGGGAGCCATGTGAGGAACTTGCCCAGCTCAAACCTCGCCAGATAGCACACAAACTGGGCCATATCCTCAACCTTATCCGTTTCATCTGGATGAACTCTCCCCACTACAACATCGCTGCGAGGATCACTGTGCTCTTAATTAAGGTACAGTGAGGCCTTCTTCACTCACCACTGCTGTTTGCCCGCTGTAGAACTCTGGAGCACCCTTAGGTCTCCTCGAGCCAAACATATTTCCCAAGTACTTCTCAACCAGCCAAGGACAGCTACCACTTACCTTTTGGTAAATTCTCACTAGATCCATTACCACATCTTATCTTGTCAGCTAAGCTCCAGTATCTCCCTAAAAACACATAGACCTGCACAGTCATCAGACCCCCAACCCCCCCAAAGCTCTCTTTTCCCCCTCCATTTCTCAGGGTTCTTAGCACTTCAAAGCCTGCTGAGCTTCAGGCCTCTGCTCAATAGATAAGCCATCAGCTGTGGCTCTGTAGCTCATGTAGCACATGTGCTTTAGATCATTGGGTGAGTGCCCTGCTTTTGTGTGGTACAGGCTTCCTAACACCATTTGCTCACAGCTTTGCTCGCTTTTCATTTCCTTCTCCACTTCCTCAAGAGCGAAGGGAAAAACGTTTAACCTCTCATAATTACACTCTGACCCTTCCTCTGCTGGAATCACATGCTCTCTTTGCTGTCGCATTTCTCTTTTTTCCCTCCTATTATTTCTTTTCTCTCTTTCATTCTCTTCTTTGATAATATATCAAGGCAGGTTGGTCTGCCACAAAAACATCCAGTCTAATTGTTTCCTTATGGGCATTGGTAGATGCTCCTGTGTAAAGCCCATGTTGAGCCCATAGCCACCCGCTATCCAAAAGGCACTATCAACTGTGCTATATATATATATATATATATATATATATATATATATATATATATATATATATATATATATATATATATATATATATATATATATATATATATATATATATATATATATATATATATATATATATATATATATATATATATATATATATATATGGGCGGTCTACACAATGTACGCATGTACAATGCAGAGGCTTGTCAGTCTGACTGGGAAACAAACTGTGACAACACTGTGACAAGCACGACAGAGTCCATTGAAAAATGTTTGTGAGCTTCATAGCATGTTGTCATTAAAGGTTATTTAAAAGTCCTTTTAAAGAATTAGTGGTGAGTAAACGAAACTCTCACATGCTTGCTGGTGCATTTCCAAGTTGTTGCAGACGGGTCTGTTTTTATTGTAGCACCATTTTCACTCTGTGGTTGGTTGTTAGTCAGATTGCCTCTTCCTGTGAAAGAAGGTGGTTCTTGGCGGGTCTCTAAACCTACATGATTTTATTTGCTAGAAATAAATTCCTAGCAGATTCTATCACTAAGCTCAACCTGACCTATATTCTTAATGACATCAGTCTTAACTCAGTCTACTTCAGCGTTCTTCTGCGAGGTACCGTTTTATTGTCTTTAAATATTTTAGTTACCTGAAGTAAAATATTGGTTTGTAGTATATATTCCCAAACTGCTATGCCAGTTTTTGAACCTCCATCTCCAAGTATTCTTGCTGGAAAATTGAATATCTGTTAAGCAGAATGAATGATGCCATTGACTGATGTAAGTTCCCTCTATGGAGATCTTGTATTGTTATTGTCTGGAATAATAGTATAATTTTTCTCAAGTTTTTTTTTCCACAGTGGCATGAATGCACTTAAAGTACACAGCCGTCTGCAAGGCTCCATCGATGCTCAGTGGCCTGGATCTTTGTACCTGGTTCACCAATAAAGTAAATTGTCCTTATGTGCTGATTTTGGACTAGACTTGTACACATGACACTCTTAATCATTGCACAAGAACAGTGAATCTGGTGTTAGACCAGCATACAAGGGTAATATCTGTCAGCGTGCTGGCCCATATATGCCACACTGCTTTTAATGTTTTTATTGGCTGTGTGCAGATGCATGTTAGCAGTGGTGTGTTTAATGGAAGTGAAACGGCCCCAGTTATTGCTGCATCGGTCCAGTGAAGTTTTAACTGTTCTTTTTTCTTTTTTTTTTTGGTTCAGAGCATGTCTCCCTGCAGTCCGAAAAAGTAATGTAAGAAAAGTCTGTTACCTCAACAGGGAAAGATGATTGTGTGCTATTTGAGCTTGAATTTGATGGTGAAAGAGAGAAAGAAAGAAAAAGAGGTAGTCTAAGGAAAATTACCCATGATTCACTTTCCAACACACATTTCCAGATAATAATTTCTAATCAAAGAGTCATTGTGTGTGTGTGTGTGTGTGTGTGTGTGTGTGTGTGTGTGTGTGTGTGTGTGTGTGTGTGTGTGTGTGTGTATTTTCCTCTGCCTCCACCTCAGTTCTTTATTTTTTAGGTTTGTTTTCCCCCATTTTTTATGCTGGCACTAATTTGCTCACGTTCTGATTGGCTGTCTCTTTGTTTGTTGAAACGTGCATTCAACTGTTTCTCAGAATATTCATGCAGTATATGGCAGATGATGATGATTAGCAAGGAACTACCACATTAGTTTTCTCCCACCCACATGCTGAGAATGTACTACTACTATATTTAAGTTAGTGTGTGCCTGGTCTAAGATTAGCTAACTAACTCACTGATTTTCAGCCAAAAGATACAGAAAACCAATCAAATTCTACTGTCCTGACAGGTTTACTAAAATAAGAGGAATATCCCAGATCCTGTACTGTCTACTAATATTGAGCTGGTGTAGACAATGTCACATTAGTTTTATTTCCCAGTCAGTCATTGCTAGAGGGTCTGGAGGTTTGACTCTGTTTTGTTGTCCCATTTGATGCCAGGAGTAAAAAAAACAGTGCAAACACACATTGCTATTAGTAATCATTTGTAGTATTCTGCAGCAGTATTCACAGACTAATATCCTCATTGTTATTTCATACCTGAGATCTGTGGCTTTACAAGCTCTTCTGTTGCTGTCGCATCCCAGATATTCAAGACCATCTGCTGGGTTTTTTTTTTTTAGATGCTCGCCCTCTCTTCTCTCTTTATTTTCGACATCCAATAAATCATACACAGCTCGCCCTCTCGACCTCTATCAGAGAAAATTCTGACATATTCTTTTGGTTCTAAAGTGAAGACTTGCTCAGTGATGCCAAAATCTATAGAGACAATCTATAGAGACTCAGGAAAAGAGCATGATTAGTCAAGGACTTGAAAGCTCTAGGGAACGAGACTTAAGGAACATATGCTGTTTTCATTTTTAGCATTTCTTTTTGCATATTGCAAAGGATGAGACAAAGAAAAGATTATTGACTCCTAAGCTGGTTAATACCATAGATTCCTCAGCATTTTGGTAAAATGAGAGTTCAGAGTAATATTACATATCAATTTAATTAGCTTCATTCTTGGTTCAGAAGCTGTAAAACATTTTCTCTCTTCAGCATGACACACACACACACACACACACACACACACACACACACACAGTCTCTGTGCATCTCAGTGCAGCGCTTGGTGATTTCTCAGTCTGGATTAACCCACTGATCAGAGAAATGAAAATGGCTCTGTCATTTCACATCCTCCACTTTATTCATCATATTTAATAATTACACTTTCTATGCTTCCTCTCATTCTCTCTTTCCATTTCTTGCTCCTTTTTTTTTTTTTTTTTAAATCGAGCATCTTTGAATGTTGGGACACACACACCAGACATAAAGTCTAAACCTGAAGCTTTTATGAACAGAAAGCCTGTCTGATTCATAGCAAACACCTGTACTCCTGGGTTAATCTACACCTCAACATAAGAGATATAAAACAGAGGTATATATCTGTGCACATCTGGACAAACCCAGCATCTTTTACCTAAGTGAACTGCTTTTCTGTGTGGGGTAGTTGTAAAACCTGTGAGATGTTGAGACCTTTTAAGACAAAGACTCACTGTAGATGCAGAAATGAGCTGCATACTGTGTCAGCAGCTGTGACATGCTTTTCTGAGCAGGAAGCCAAGCAGGAGCATGGAGCACGTGCTAAGAGACAGAGCATAAATGAATAATTTTAAAACTTTATTTAAACGTAAACATTTAAACATAAAACGAAATGGTCCCTATTAGAATGGCCTTTAGTCCATAAATTAGGTCTGCAATCTGTGCTTTCCAGCCAGACTCCCACTTGGTTTTTTGATTTTTAAAGAGTCTTTACTCCTCCTGGACAAATTATGCCAGCTCTGCATCTTTGGCTATGACAGTATGCATATGCGTACTGTCTCTGGAACTGTACTGGAGGGATGAACACCTTTCTTCCAAAAGATTTTCCCAGAAATTGGTGTTTTGATGATGATGGCGGAGAGCAGTGTCTAACATATTGATCCAAAATCTCCCATAGGTGTTCAGTTGGGTTGAGATCTGGTGACTGGAAAGGTCATAGCATAATTTATGTCATTTTCATACTCATCAAACCATTCAGTGAGCCGTGTGCCCTGTGGGTAGGGGCAGAGTCATTCAGAAAGAGACCACTCTAATTAGGAGAAAAATGCACCATAATAGGATAATCAGTGATAAGTGATCAGTGAGAATAACTTTGTATTAATTTGCAGTGACCTTCCCTCTAAGGGAATAAGTGGAGCAAAACCATGCCGGCACAGTATCGTCTACAGCACAACAGAACCACTGGTCAGAGTCACATGTCTGTAGGTGCACTATTGTAGTAGTTTTTATGCAGTGCAATATTTAATCTCTACATCTGTGTTTTTTTTTTTTTTTTTTTTTGTCGTTATTCTTGTTGTAGATGAATAATGAGATCATCCGGTGGTGCAGCAAAGAAATCTCGCTCGAAAGGATCTTTCAGGGCTATGTGATTTCCAGCAAAGAGACACTCAACGACTGTATTTACTGCTGTCTCTCCTGGCGGAAGCGCTACCAACTTACCTCTCAGCTCCATGACATGTAACGTATAGCCGCTCCAATGCTCTGATTCCATTTACTTCCTCATACATATCAAATGTACAGTGCCCTCCAGAATTATAGACATCCTTCAGGAAATGAGCAAAAAATAAGTATATAATAAGAATATTACGTCCATTAATTGATCATTTGAATTCAAAAATGCCCTGAAACATCATGAGGAAAAAACCTTGAAAGCTACCAGACTCAAAAGGAAATCTCTTCTGCGTCATATGCGATAGTTCCCAAACACTCTAATGGTGTACATGACCAAGAGCTTTTAGTTTGGTCTCGTCTGATAGTTACCAAACATCTTATGCCAGTCATAGTTGTACTGATGCTTGGTGAAGTTCAGGTGCTGAGAGAAAACACTTTTATTTATAAATGAAGTTCTAATGAGAATGACTACTATTGTTTAAGTGGATATTTTAAACAATATGCCTCATTTATCAAGCTGGATATGAGCATATTTATTTGTAAATCGTTTGTACGAGCATTTACACAAGAAATTTGATATTCGTGAAAATCTCGGAAATTCGGAAAAAATAATCGTGCTCCTGAGTGTGTGTAAATTTATGCATAAGAAGACTAACTAATGTAAATCTCAGCTTCATCAACTTCAAATCATATAATTTGCATGTTTGCATGTTTTATATCGTTGGCATTATTTAAAGAATAAGAAAAATGAATAAAGTGAGCCAACATACTTCCATAGAATCTGTCATAAAAGACAATCTATAAAAGATTGATACAGGAAACCCATTTTGTGTTTATTTTATGAAGTTATTTTTGTTCATTTTATGAAAGGTGCCAATAATTCTGGAGGCTGCTGTATACCATAAATTCCATTTTCAAAACCACTGTTTTTTTGGACAACGGTGAATGAAGATGCTGTTTTGGTATTACATATTTTCATGCTTTTTGGTGCATATTGTGTCTACTTCTGTCCTCTTTTTTTATCATTACTTTCTGCTAACCTGATGTTTCACAGGCCACTGCTCTAATATGATGCCATGCTCTATTTGTACTTATCTTACTATATTATGCCCTATTATCTTTTATTCCACTGCTATTAGAGTATTATTAGTATAGTCCTTGGCACCACTAACACTGCTACTATCAGGCTGTTTCCCATATATTAATTTTTCTCCCTCTGGAGTCTTATTAAAGCCCATCTCACATCTCTGTTCCACTCAGCCGTACTCTGTATTCTATGCCCCTCCTTTTTAAGGTCCTCATATTTAAAGCAGACTGAACTCTTACTCTCCACTTTATGATCTTTCCCTTTCCCTTCCCTTTTTGTCTCTGCTGTGCAGACTTAACCTGTTCACTTTAAGGCCCTTGGCACAGCGTCCCACTCTGTGAAAATAGAACTGATCCCACCTTGGAACAAAATCAGAGTGTCAAAGTCTGCCAGTGATTACAGCCTCTTGCTAAAGAGAATGGCACTTAGCAGTGCAATGACAATGTGTTTATTTCAGAGTGAATGTGACTGACCACAGCAGGAGCTTTCTGTCATGAGAGGAGCATCTAGAGCTTGTTTTTGGTTCACGCTGACATTTTCTTTCTTCTTTTTGTGCTAAAGCTCAGCAAGAATATTTCATAACTTTTCATACAGAACTTGTTGACTCATCATGGAAGTAAAACAATAGGAATTTTGGCAAAGTGTTCCTGTAATGCGTTATGATGATTAAACATACTACAAGCCTGATTTTTTTTTCTAGAATATGTAGTCAAACAACCATGTTGAAATATTGCTGCACTGGAAGTCTGCCATGATAGATTTAGAAGCACTGCGTAAATAATTGGACAGTGACAAAATGTTTGCTGTTTTGGCTTTGTACTTCAATAGTTGGCAATTCAGTTGCTTCTTGGCCAGCTGTGTGTAACTGCATCATGTTGTGTGCATTCATGCACAAGGAGGCTAACAAAAGTCTAGAACCGATAAATGTGGCATTTGTATTGGAATCTGTTGCTGTTGTCTTTCGATATGAGTGTCAGTGCCAGAAAAAACAGGCTATGATGAGGCTGAAGATTGGAATCAATCAGTCAGAGACATGGAACCAAAGGAAGGACTTATAGTCTTTAATAAATTTAAAAAAAAAAAAAAAAAGAACACTATTTAAAATGAAGGCATGCATCACAAGACTACGATAAAAAGAAGAATACACTAGCACAGGAGTGTACAGTCTTATCCACAAAGGGCCAGTGTGGCTGCAGGTTTTCATTTCCAGTCAAGCAGGAGCCACACCTGATTCCACCTATTTAATAAGTTGGTCTTGGCTTTCAGTAGACGCAGGTGTGGCTTCTGCTTGGTTGGAATGAAAACCTGCACCCACACCAACCCTTTCTGGATAAGATTGGACACCCCTGCATTAGCAGGTCCAGAGAGCTGAGTTTATCACTGATACACTGATCCCTGAAGAATGGAAATTCCAGGTTATAGTTTGATAAAAGTGTAAGTATAGTAAATGCTTGTGCAGTCATATGTGTAGAGTTAGATTAGTTAGATAAAAACAGAATGAAGCAATGATGAAAGTTTGTGAAAACAAAGAAAACATAGCTTGTAATCTGTGAATGCATGCATAGGGCATCTATGGCTGGTGGTAAACTGTCTTTATTAAAGCTGTGACTATTAACAGCATAACAAGAAAAGCAGGATGAATTTCTGAGATGCACCATGAATCTGCTTAGGTTCAACTACAGTACATGCCTCACCTCACCTTGAACCAAGACGAAAACCTGCTTCAAAAAGCAGCTATCAAGTTTTTCAAGGTCAAAAATTGTAATGTTCTTTAAGTCAGTCACTCATGACCAGTGTAGGTAAGAGTGAAGATTAAAAAAAAAAAAGCTGCTGAAACAAGCAGGAACACACAGCGTTTGCACTGCAGGCTTGTCCAGGGATGCATTTAAAATGCATTTTATGATGTCTGTGCATTGTAGACTTGCAGTAAGCGAGTCATCATCTGCAGATGATTTGTGAATCAAGTACTAAATATATTACAATTAAAATAAATGGATGAAGTAAAGCAAAATGTGTTTGGAGGTTGTGAAAAAAAATAATTTTAAATCTATTATACTCACGTACAGAGTCAAAACAGCATGAAACTGGATCACTGTGCAGTCCCACAGTGACAGTACACCATACACAGTATAGCAAGAGATTAATTTAACAATTTTAATCCAGGAAAAAGTGTCATGGTGGCCTAGTGGGTAGCAGGGTCCTAGGTTCGATCCAGAGCTAGGCTTACTATCTGTGTGGGTTTTCCTATGTTCTCCGTGTTTTCATGGGTTTTCTCCGGGCTCTAAGGTTTCCTCCCACCTTCCAAAACATGCAGGTTGGTGAAATGACAATAAATTGCCCCTAGGTGTGAATGAGTCTGTGAATAGGGCTCTGTGATGTGGCATCCTATCTAGGGTGAATTCTCCCACCTTGCGCCCAGTGCTACTGGGATAGTCTCCAGATCCACTGCGACCCTGACCAGGATGAAGCGAGTCATCATCTGCAAATGAAGATGAACGAATGACGAATGAATGCAGGAAAAGTTCTGGACAGTAGTGAACATCTCCTCCTTCCATCATGCTGTGATGCATGCATTAACTTTTAGAATATTAGTTTGTCATTTGCCTCACCCAGAGGTTGAAACCTGAGTCTCGAATTGTAAAGATGTGGGACATTTCACCAAGCTGCCACTTGTTTTCCACTAGGCTTGCTGGTCATGAGTCTAAGCTGATGTGAGAGAGGCTGTTGTCTAGTGAGCCGGCAGCCTCCTGCATGGTGTTTAATTATAGCTGGGTCTCATTGCAGCATTGGAGCATGGGCCTGCTGCCCCTTTCAGCAGCTTTCCGCCAAGCCTATAGCTTCAATCCTACACACGGGCAGCCGACCCCATCCACCCAATTACACCCAGTACTTAGTTACAGCCCATAGCCTGGAGAGGTCACAGCTCAGGCTGGGCTGCCGCTCAGACGGGGGTCTTTCTCTTCAGCCCTTTCTTAGGAAACTTCACCAGCTTTGGCTACTTTTAAGTACATCCATACTATATTGTTAGTTTTAAAATTAACCTTATAATGAAATTCCACTGTATTTTGATTTTTGATTTTAATACACTGCTATAAATAGCCAAATGTGTTTGCAGACTCACACATGCAAAATATGATTTGAGCACAACAAACACAATTGCTTCTTTTTTTTGCTGTTTTTATCTTTAACCAAGATACGCATGTACGGGTATGGGAATTGTGTTTGCCATAGACACAAAATCTATTGTGTAACTCTGAAATCATGCGTGTGTATGTTTTTTTTTCTTTATATGAACTCCATATGAACCAGCGCTCTAAAGGGAGGTTAAATTGTCTCTGCTTTGCAATGTATTGCCTGTGAAAATAAGCCACCTAGGTACAAGTGACAGCTTTATAAATGATGAAGTTCAGTCTACAAAATGGTGAAGTATTCAATGGGAGAATCACCTTTTCAATTCTTCTTTAGACATGACAGAAAAACTGTCACTTGCACAGATATGCACACACATATGTATAGTTCATAACTATATGAGGCCGTATGAGGCGTTGTCTAAGAGAGATGGGGTGGAGTGGTGGATGTAAACCCCCTGTTTTAGCCATCATGTGCTGGCGTGGGAGGGGTGTGTGTGTGTGCGTGTGTGAGTGTTCATGGTTTTTCCTGCAGACCCAATCTTCATCTACAGGGGGACCAAGCTTTCAGTTTTACATTGAACTACTGCTCAACATGCAGCCAGCACCCCAGTCAAATGGAAGAAAACAGATTTTGAAGAAACCTTTCTGCGAGTACACACAAGAACTGTATTGGCAGCATGTGCAAAGGTGGAAGCATAAAGGTCGGGGTGTGGGGGGTTAAATGAAGCTTGCCTAGGGCACCAGATTCGGTAGGGCCAACGCTGCTTTTTAAGTCTGCGTATGTATTGTGTTTTGTCTGTGAGCTCTGAGAAATATGTGTACTGTGGGACATGTTTTAATGTCTCACGCTGTTAGCATCAGCTTGCTATTACTGGTGCAGGCACAAAGAATTGAATAGCCCCAACACCTCAGCTGGCGCTTTCACCTCTCAAAGCAATATAGCAGGTGCTGAGCGGTTAAGTGCCGTATTCCCACTGTAGAGCTCAGTGCAAAATACATTAACACCAAATATTGATCAAAGCAGGGCCTTAGCTAGATCAGCAGGGAAAGACCTGAATCAAAAGGTTCTACATACGTGTTTTTTTCCCCTTCCTTTCCTGGCCGGCTGTTTGTGGGCCTTATCTGTAAGCAGAGATCAGTTTATTTGGTTCATTCAAGCCCCAGAAGGTCAGTCGATGTGGGATGTGTTTCTATGTCAGGCTGTTTGTTTGTGTATATGTGTGCGTATATCTCGACTCTGTATTCTCGACCATGACTTTCTGACACATGATTAATGTGGTGTTATAGGACAGCTGCAGACTGTCCTCTCTGCTTTGTCCTCTGGATGGCCTCTATATCATTCTTTTCTCTCACTTTGTTTTTCTCTCTCATTACTTTCCATCCTTTCTCTCTCTCTTTTCAGTGTTCTCTCCCACAGCTCTCTGTTTCAACCGTTTTTACTTCCTCTCTTCCTCTTCTTTGTCTTTCTTTTCTCTCCGTTTCCTCTCATTGATGTTCCCATTCTCTCTCGCTCTCTCTCTTTCACTCTTTCAGTTTCTCCCCTTTCCTCAGCTTATTTAATTGTAGAATCAATCATGTTAGATTTCCCAGACAATGCCTTTAAAAGGTTGCCCAGTAAAGAGCACGGCAGGGCTCTGTGGATGCCTTAATGAAGTTTAACCCTCTCATTCAGCCTCTTGGCTCTGTCTCAGCTTAATGACAGATTGATGCTGGATCCTTGGAGGCTTTCTTAAGAAGAAATGACCTCATAATAATCCGTTGTGGTTATAATCATATGTTATGATCATAGTGGTTAAAACCAACAGTCCAGCATGTTCATATAAGCTAAAGTTTAGTTTAGTTAAGTTTATTCATTTATAAAGCACATTTAAAAACAACTGAAGTTGAAACCAAAGTGCTGTACAAGTTGTATAAAGCAAATCAATACACAAAAAAACATTTAACAATACAAAATACCGAAAGACAAATGGACATTTTCCAGGCTCAGACTGAATTAAAATATAAAGAATAAAAGTGAGTCTTCAAGGAGGATTTGAACATAGCAATAGAGGAGGATGATCTTATATGAAAAGGGAGACTATCCCAAAGCCTGGGAGCAGCCACCGAGAAAGCCCGGTCACCCTTGGTTTTGGAACGTGAGCGTGGTACTGAAAGGAGTAATTGACTTGATGATCGAAGAGACCTTGGGGCAGTGTACAGACTAAAGAGCTCACAAATTTAGTTGTGATCTAAATTTCAGACAGAATAGAAGTATATCTCCAGCTTCACACTTTTTCTGGATTTCTCACTGTGTGTATGCTTACCTAAACTTGTAGCCATCTGTTTTCGTAGTATGACCTATCTTCTGTGCCCTTCTGTACCCGGTTCAGTGAGGGAAATGGGCTCTAACCTTGCATCTCTGAGTTGTTGTAATCATGCTTTATCACAGCTTGTGTGGCGCTGTAACTCCTTCAAAGGGACACGACCCCAGAGTGAGGGAGAGGTGAATAGCATAAACACAAACATGGTCTATCGCTTGTAATCGCTGTTACTCCTGAGACATAACATTCACCCATGTGTCCTCCCATGTGTTTAGACAGCATATTCATCACGGGGGGATTAGAATTTATTTGAACACCGCTCTTTTTCAGCTATCACCTCAACAACTCTCACCCTGTGTATCTTTAACCTCTCTTTCAGCTTTGCTCAGCCTTTTTCTTTCTGCCCTTCTTGTCTTACTCAGGCTTCGTCGGAGGAATTCACATTAACATTATTGTCCAATTGTGGGATATTTCTCTCCTTCACTGTTTTTCCACTGTGCTTACATTGTTGTGGTGCATTGTGGGCAACTCAGTGAACTTGCCTTAATTAACCTGTGGCTTGGATGGCTTTACTTTTTTCCATGTGCCTAAAACATTTTTATTAGACATTTATCCCTGAGACTCATAGCAGCACTATGATGCTGACCGCAGTTTACAGCAGACATTAAGTCTACTGTATGCAGTTCTGTTTCTCAGGCCAGTTCAGTAAAGCATGTAGAGTAAAAAAAGGGTTAAATACAGCAGGCATGCTGAGAATTGTAATGTATAATGACTTAGAAAGGCTGTCTACCGGTACAAATCTACTAGCAATCTGCTTTGAATGTATATTCCAACTATATTCATTTATTTCTCTTTTTTTTTCAATTTCAGCTCTCACACAGTGGAATATTATCTGCTCTTGGTAATCATATTCCAAAAATCTAAATTTGTCTGGCATCAGAAGAAAACAGAAAAATAAAAATCATTTAATAATACATATTGCATTTTGCCAAAAGACAGCTTGGCATTAAAAGTAAAATAGAGTGATAGCTTAAAGCATAAACATGACCGCTCCCTGAGAACTAAAGTATATGTATATTGCCCCATGCACATGAAAGGAATAACAGCAAATGGCTGGGAAACACATTGTTCAAAATGATGAATGTTGCATCTCAGCATCAGCTTCTTGTGTCTGTGCTGAAATAAAGCTGTCTGAGCTTCAAAGAGCTTTCTTTGAACTGTAGTGCTAGAAAGAGAAATGGCCAGTTAGGGGGGGTTTGGTTCCATATAACTACTCCTTTCTCACTTTTCCCATAATCCTCTTGCCTCCTGCCCTCAGTGGAGGCCCTGCTCTCCCATAGAGGCATGAACGATAGACACACCACCTCTGCCTTTCTGTCTCCCTCTTTGCCTCCCACAAACTGTTTTTTGTCTTTATGCTTTTTCAGTCATTTTTAATCCTTTATTACTTCCTTCCTTTTTTTTCATTCTTCCAGCCTTTGCTCATTCCTTGTCTGCTTTCAATTCAATACTATTTTAACTCAGTTTGATATCAATTAATTCAAATGAATTTAATTTAATTCAGTATACTGTTTATGAAGTTGTCAGATTGTTTAAATTTATTTTAAAATGTCATCCACATTATAAACATAAAAAAACATGGAAAAATATAGGCCATACACTTCTAAACTGTCGCGGTCTCGCAATCAGCTACGCATAAACACAGTCATATGCTACATTCCTAATAATAATAACAATTATAGCATATTATTTAGTGCATATTATTTGCACATCTATGTGGTGTCCTCATCTTTGGATAAGTTTTAACTGTCAGTAACTTTTTTTTACATTTCATCTGAATAGATTTCTGTAATATTATGGAATTTCTGATAGTAAAGTCTGATAGCGATCGTGCGTTATTTTGGGTAGTCATGACACTTTGTATCTGCACCTTACTATTTTTAGATTGTAGAGGTTACTCTGGGTAGATCAGCTTTGTGTGACAGAGATGTAGATCTGCTCAGACAGATCTGTTTTAGTTGACCTCTTTAATGATTTTTTATCAGTTCTTTGTGATGTGTTATCATTGGCACAGTATTTCAGCTAGAATGTTTCCACTTTATTTTGTGATTTGGTTTATCCTAATTTGATTTTCTCTGGCAGTGCTGATCTAAAGCTGTTGTGCTTTAGGGATTATAAGAAGTTATTTTCAAAGTAACAAGACAGTGCAGATTTGTTTTAGGGCTATGATCTTTTTATTATTGCTATTATAAATTTGGCAACATTTTGGATAGACTATCTCTTTTGTGTTTAATTTAATAATGCATTCTGTCTCTCTCACCCATGTGCCTATACCCCAATTCTCCTTATTGCTTTGTGAAACAACCCCGTTAAAAGTGCTGCTCACATTTTCCCTTCCTCTCTCTTCTCCCCCTGCACAGCTTGGCTAAACGTGTTTGTCTGTGCTCTCTGCCGAGGATTACCTTTCCATCAGGAAAAGAATGAAGTGTGAAAAGCAATCTGAGAAACGGCAGCCCCGCTGATATAGAACTTGGGCGGATGCAATTATGCCAATGACAGATCATTTTTGACCCTATCCTTCACTGTTATGGATGACAGTTTGCTGTTGTTTTGTTTTTCTGCTACATACAGTTGAAACATTGGCTTGTAGGGAGCAATGACATGGCAAATATAGACTCGTTTTTCCCTACTGGTGCTTACTCATATGTCACAGAGAATGATGTATTAACTCCCCCTCTCCTCCTCATTTTTGTTCCCTTCTTCTTTCTCTGGATTAGGCATTCTCAAGAAGGCTGGGTGCTCAATCAGAACAGGATCTTCTCTTTGTTGGATGGCTTCGTGCAGAGATGTACACACCTGCTTGAGGTAAACATTTGGCCGAGCTAGGCCAAGATCATATATGTACAGAAGACTGGACTTTACAGTATATGTTTTAAAAGTAGTCGGCTTAATATATATAATATATCCATATATGCAGTATTTAAGTACACTCCTGGGCAAAAAAGATCGGCCAAGCCCAAAACGGAAAAATATTATGCTTTTAATAGTCTTAACAACAAATCATTGGTCAGGAAATTAGCAAGAATTAAACAAATACTGTAGATCTGTATCCCTGCACTATCAGTCCTACTTCCATTTATGAGCTTGTTATCAGGCCCTTGATGGGTTGCATCAGGTGTGGCAGATAACCAAATAAATTATATATATATATATATATATATATATATATATATATATATATATATATATATATATATATATATATATATATATATATATATATATACTAAAAACATTTTTTAAACAAAATTGAATTTTGTTAACTAAGGGTTAGTAAGTTTTCTGCCATGGGAAAGTCTTTAGTACAGAGGACTTTACATTTTGCAGTTTCTTGGTAGAAAGACAAGCTGCATTTTTTTCTTACTAACACCAAGAGAGAGGGGAAAAAACAGGCTGGCGAGGGAATTACTGTTTATAGCCGCTATAAATTAGTGGTAACAGGAAATAACTCATGGACATTCCACAACATTAAATGTAACTATAAATTGTTATATAGCACAGTGGTCATTTGTTAATGAGTTAAAAATTGTAATTGTTGGCTAATTGCTGTGTTATAAGAGAAACACTTCGGGGTGGTTATTGTCATTATATTTCACTCATTTATACTTAGTTTAATACATATTACTCTTACTCAGATCTTTGTACCTTTCCCAGTCCTATTCTGACCTTTAAGATATTTTGTTTTAAAATTTCTTTCCTCTCTCACCTTTTCTGTCTCGCTCTCAGGTGTGTGAATGTCAGCGGCAGTTTGCTCGTCGTGACGAGGGTGTACAGCTGCCATTGCCATGCTTTGCAGGACATCAGGGGCCTGAGATCACCAGGAAACTGCTGAATATTGAAGCCATGTTTGACAAGAGTCTTCAGAACCTGTACTCTGAGTGTGAGGGCATTTTTGAGCTCAAAAATACCACCTGGCATGATTCTTTCAATAGGTAATATTTATGTGTGTGGCTGTGTCTCTGCCTGTGTGTGAAATAATCTGTTTTCCTAATCAAGTTTTCTTTATATATACACTATATGGCCAAAAGTATGTGGATACCTGACAGCCATATGTGGGCCTTCGCCAGGCTGTTGCCAGAAAGTTGGAAGACCACAATTGTCTAGAATGTATTTGTATGCAGTTACATTAAGATTTCTCTTCACTGAAACTAAGGGGCCCAAATCTGTACCAGAATGACAGTGCTCCTGTGCACAAAGCGAGTTCAAGACATGGTTTGCCAAGGGTGGAGTGGAAGAAGAAGTGGCCTGCACAGAGACCTGACCTCAGCCCCACGGAACACCTTTGGGATGAACTGGAGCGCCGACGCACCAGAACTTCTTGCCCAACATGGCAATGGTGGCAGTGGTGACACAGTGGTTATTGATCAGAAGGGCAGGCGTTCAAGCCCCGGCACCGCCAAGCTGCCACTGTTGGGCCCTTGAGCAAGGCCCTTAACCCTATCTGCTCCAGGTGCCACATCATGGCTGACCCTGCACTCCCTAAGCTGGGATATGTGAAGAAAAAGCATTTTGCTGTACTGTAATGTATATGTGACAAATAAAGGATCTCTTCTCTTCTTTCTTCAATATCAGTGCCCAACCTATTGCACTTCTGTGGCTGAATGAGCACAAATCTCCACGGCCAGGTTCCACAATCTAGTGGAAAACCTTCCCAGAAGAGTAGAGGTTATTATAACAGCAAAGGGGGAACAACTCAGTATTAATGCCTGTGGTTCTGGAACGGGATGTTCAGTGCTCAGGTGTCCACATACTTTTGGCCATATAGTGTAGATCAATATAAGCCTTTTGCAAGCATGGGATGAATTCAATATATGCAAACACCTGTCTCTTTATAGTGTAGGCTTAGTCTAAATGTATAAATGATTACCATGCTTGTGTGTTGTATGCATATAAGGGTGGATTTGGATATTTAGTGTCTGGCTGGCTGGTTGTGCATTGTGGGTGCATTGTCAGGAAAAGTGCCCTTATTGTAATTCATAACTCGACTCCTTATCTGAATACCATCATGAAAAATGGACAGGGTGTGTGAGTAGGGTGCATATGTACTTAGTGCATCAGACTGTGTGTGAGGACCTGGGTCTGCCGTCGGCCTCCAGAGACTGCAGGCCGCCTAGTTAACCCCAGGCCCCGTCGAACCTTAGGAAAGCGTTAGACGTGTGTTTGTGCTGATGGACAAGATGATGGATTGGGGTCAAGGGAGGTTGTAGGGTTGGGATGTTGTTGCCAAGACAAACAGCTGTGCTCTTGCCTGGGGCACATGTTACACAGTGCAGCAGCATATTGAGAGCAACTAAAAGAATACCAATCTGCGTCATGATTGTGTATATGTTGAGGCATGTGTGTTTTGTTTCTGGTCTTTGATTACTGCTTTGAAATAGGAATTTATTTATGGTACATACTGTGAGTTTCTGCCTGCCTCATTTTCACTTTAATGTTTTGTTTCTCTCTTTGAATGAATAGCACAAATTGCTCACCTCTGTCTGCTTCTGACTGTTTGTTTTTCATCCCATAATGTACTGTATGCTATGTGTGTGTGTGTGTGTGTCTGTTTAAAGATTTCGGTCAGCAGTGAAGGAACTTGAGTTGATGATGCAGAACTTGATCAACACAGCTTTTATGACGGTTAAAAGAGTGGAACATGGAGTTCAACTGCTCGACCTCTTCCATCACTTTTCTGCACGAGAGGTCTCACTTTCTGGCTTTTTCTGTTTTACACGTACTCACCCACCTGTCTTCATAATCATACACATTTCACTTTTATATAAGAGAAATTTACTGTGCAGGTTGGACTTGGAGTGACACCTGATTAAATCTCATAAACTAGTGCATAACTTCATAAATTTAAAAAAAAACTCTGTCATGCAGGTAACAGTTCACACAACAATTTTTGCTTTGTCCAGGTCAATCCAGAAATCACGTGTGCTGCTGCCGCTGGCCATGTGTGACAATAGAAGCTTTTAACAATGTTGAATGATTCCAAATTCCACTTCAAATGAGGATGAACAGAATGATTAAACAGAAAAAGAAATGAATTGAACAGATTTGTAATACAGTATAGTGCATGTCATTACACTATGTAAGTTACTATAATAACCTTCTTCCCAGTTTTAGTCATTAACATTTTTTCACTTCAATCCCTCCAAGAAACAATAAACAGAAGTGGCAATAAACCAGCGTTGCTTGCCAACAATACAAGAGTAAAACAGTGGCTGCAGTATGAGCAAATAAAACGTGATGTTCTGTGAATATTGCAGACAGGAGACAGAGGTGAGGGTTTGCAGGGTTGCATTTATCTGCAGGTCACAACCCGATCATCCCTGAACAATACAGTCAGCTGCTAGCCTTACAGCTGAAGAAACAATCTGACAAATTGTCATCAGTTAAAAAAAAAAAGAGCATGTCCTCTGAGGTTAACTAAAAATACCAAACTGGAAACAGGATTCATTAAGATGTCTTGAGTGCATTGTCATGTCTCTGTGCATATGTATGTTTAATTTTATGTTAGTGATTCATTAACGTTGATGTCCTTCAAAACTGAGTTTTGACAGTACCTTAAAATCACTTCTGCAAACACCCTGGTTTTTGAAAAGTAAAAAACTTATTCCTTACACCATTTTCCTGGAATATAATAAAAGCTTTGATTCATGAGCTTTTGACATGTTGTGCACTGACCAGTTCCCTTTTCACTACAAGACCACACAGCAGCTCTTATTGTCTTTCTTCAGCACTCCTTCAGCTCGGCTTTTATTCCCTCGAACTCATTCATTTGCAGGGCATTCAGAGCAGGTGTTAGTGCCCCATGCACGCATGCTCTCTGCTGAAGTGCTCCCCTCTTTGTTATCAGCAGCATATGTGATTACGATCAATTTACCTCAGCCTACGGTAATTACCATGGTTTAACTTGTACTCCATTTTCTTGGTTTTTTATATTCTTCAACCATTATCTTTTTTACCTCCTGTGCTTTTGTTCTCTCTCTCTTGCTTTCTTTTTCTTAGGCCATTAGGTGGACTTTAGACAGACAGACGAAGGAGGTGTACAGTCTGTTCACTAAGGAGCTGGATCTAGTGAAAACAAAGCTGGGCCAAAAGGAAGTCTGCACTCCTGCACATATGCCTCAGTATGCTGGCCAGGCTCACTGGGTCCGAGCCATGCGCCACCGTATAGACAGACAAATGGAGGTGTGTGTGAGCAGGTGTCTGAGTCAGTGGGTGTTGAACATTTTATAATCACATGGTTGATCAGGTACCACAAAGTGTAATAACATAATGAGGTTACTCTAAAAATCAATACAAAAGGAAAAGGAAAAGCAAAACCACAAATACAAACAGGAAAAGGTAAAAGACAAATTTGTATGGTATTGCCAGTCAGTGTTTTTGATGGCTGTTGCCGCCACACTTCCACTTAGCAGAGCTAGTGCAGTGCTAGCACAGGTCGACAGTTAGGCACGTTCCAGTGCTGCCCCGCACCAGTCCTTCTGCTGTACTCCTACGCCCAAATCTGAGAGCAAAAAATGCAGAATAAAAGCAGCCAGGTGCTCCATTCAATTCACACCTAGCAAAAACAGATCAAGTTCAGAATAGGCCAGGAAAATCTGTTGCTTTAGTTCAGGTTTGTCAGAGCTCTGTTGTCAGAGCTCACATAAATTTGCTTAAAAGTTTAAAAAAAGAGAAAAATGAATGAAAATAAAACAAAAGAACATTCTGGCAGCCCAGGTGTACGCAGAATTGTAAGCACCTCACTGTGAATGATCTGAACAGAGGAATAGAAGCAGATTGATCAGTCATAATCATGTAGGACATCTAAAGAAATACTGTACGCCCATTTATTCCAGTCATAAAAGTTAGTCTTTTGAAGCTGTGCACCAGATGACCAGAGAGTGGATGAACCCTCATACTGTATAAACCCTCACTATAGGCATTACGGTGACTGCAGGATCTTATTAGCTGGGTTGTACCCAGCATGTACGCAGACTTGATCAGCCCATGTAGGTGAGCTCTGTAGGGCTTTAGCTACAAATGAATTCGATTACTGACTATCCCCTCCACTGATCTGAGACTGGCTGGTGTCACAGTGCAGCTTAACTGCATTTCAAATTCCTGTGAGGTGTGGGCTGCTGGGATCAGCCAGGTCCAAGACCGCTGGAGCTCAGCCAGACACCTTCCTTCCTCACAGGCCTTAACACTATTAAACCAAGCTGCTTCTCTTGTGTGCTCCACTCACCATGTGGAACCCCCCTCCTTCCCCACTACCCCCTACTACCCCTTTTGCTTACTCTCTCTCCCCATTTCTCTCTTTATCTATATCTCGCCCTACATTTCTCTCCTTCTTCCACATTTCACTCCATATATTTCTGCTTTTCACTCTCTCTGTATATGTTTTGCTGCACCATCAATTTGCTGAGCATGGTGACTCTTTGCTGTGTTTAAATTCAGTTTTCTGCCTTCATTAAGAACACAATTAAGGCCAGCAGAGAGCTTTAATTGCACACAGATATGATTAGCTTTTGTTTCCTTGCACAGTAAAGATGATTAAAAAAATTTTTTTTTAGAAGCAAACAGAAGACAAGATCCAAAGCTTAATGTTTGCCATATGAGTTGTGTTGAGCTCGGGGAATTTCTGAGGCTTGAGCAGTTTTTAGCTGTATGATGGTATGTTTTAGATTTTGTGAATTAAACCTTGTGAATGTCTGTCTCACTGAGCTTCCTGTGCAGTTGTTAGCTGTTTGTAAGAACCATGCATGCATGATTCCTTATGTGGACAACTTCACACACTGAATTCACCATTTCTGAATGTGTGCATTGAGAAATGAGCATGTGTTTTGTTTTACTTGGTGTTTATACTTGGTGTTTGTGTCTGGTCAAATTAGTGTGATTATGTATGACTTCAGGTCCTGCAGCATGCCTGTTTCATGCCACAGACTGATACTGGGCAGGAAGTGCATGAGGCTTATAGGCAGCTGGCGCACACAATGGATGAACGGATCAGGAGGCTGTTTAGTGAGTGGAGCCAGAGTCTGGATCACCACAATCTCAAGGGACTTGACCAGCCTCTTATGATCCGCTGCAAGGAAAAAACAGGCATGCTGGACATCAACTTCAACAAGTATGTGCCCCCACCTTGCACAGACGTCCATTTTTTCTCTCTCTCTGTTGCATTGGCTTAATTAGTTGGTTATTGCTGTAGACATTATCAGGTGTGGTTCATGTTTACTTACTCTAGCACATATACTCACTTTCACCTAAACACTCAAATATATTGGTTTGTTTTTGTGAGGACTTTTGTGTTGGTTGTGCAGGAGCCTACTGAAGATGTTTAATGAGATTCATTACTGGGAACAGCTGAAGTTTGAGGTCCCACACTTTGTATCTGAGATTCGTCAGCGCAGAGAGGACCTGCATACCTTGAGGGAGAATGTCCTACTGCTGGTTAAAGACTACAATAGGTCTGCATAGCACTGCACTAATCTCACATACATACTGTATGTACACACTGACATACTGTATGATACATAAGTGTCTCCCATATCCTCCTGAGCTCCCACTGGCACTTTCACCTACCCAGTTATCTAGTGAATGGACAGTGATGTATGATTAATATCCCAAACTACTTCCTGTTTCAAGATACTGATTGCGTTCCACAGTTTCACGGTTTTATCATTTATTAGAAAGGTGATGACATTTTACTGTAACCATTCCCTAACGATACTTGCCCGCACAAAGACCTAGCGCTAGCAGCTGACACAGTCTTCCCTCTGTATGCCTAAATCACGAAATATTTAGTGATGCCCTTAAATTGCAACTTTTATACAACACATTGTTTGGTAAGCATCTTATTTTTGTATTTCTTGAAAAGCCCTTGAAAAGCCCGAAATTTCCTTTGGCAGCTCCGGTATGAACCGAGTATATTGTAAGTAAAAATTACAGTTTGGGTATCAATAGGCTCATTGAGGTTATAGCATGACTGTATCAGTCTCAGAGAATTAAAGTATAAAGTGCTAATGTCACACCTCCTAATTTTTAAATGCCTAAATGACTGGTACAGTGCATATCAACAGCGTTGGTCTTGCAGTCGTTCTATTCCAAGGAACAAGACAAACAGCACACCTCACACCAAATTGTTACTATGTGCCCCAGTGCAGGGATTTCAATGATTCAAATGAAATTAATCTTTCATACAGGCTCATAAACAATACAGTATAATGTAATACTTCTCTATTGCATAATCACAATAATCAAACAAAATCAGTTTATGTGCCTGTCATCTTAATCCAGATGTTCTTATTACTTCAAGGTTATGTGAGCTCTGAAAGTTTCATAAGCTTTAAGCACTCGCTTTAACAAGAAATGAGCATCTCCTCTATGCTAAAACTACTCACACCCATGTTTCTGACCCTCTCGGTAGTGTATAATAACATCCTACATTGCTCACATAAGCTTTTTAATACCCACACAAACTCACACACACTCACAACCACCACTTCAGACTCAAGCACCCATTGTAGTTCTGAGAGAGACCCAGTGAATCATCAGCACCATATTGTCACTACATTTATTGCATTGTGGAGATGCCAGTTGAAAATAAGCACTTAAACCGAAAAAATTCCAACAAGCATTTCCCTCTGGACTGTAGTCGCTTAAAAAAAATTCAATCATTGTTTTTAAATATTAAATTACTAGTGTTATTACTAGTGTTATTGTGTTTACGAGATAGTCTTATATACATTTTTAAATGCAGCAAAAATTACCGTGCTGATAATGTGTAAAAACAAACAATGAATTTAAATGAGCAATGCAATTTCGATGAAAATGCTCACATACACATTTGTACATTTTAACAGGATCGTTGCAGCCCTTTCTCCTGATGCACTGGGCTTATTTCAGGAACGTATCCAGTTCTTAGATAAGAAGATACAGCCAGGTCTGTCCAAATTGTTGTGGTCCTCTAAGGGAGCAACCAGCTTCTTCATCAATGACTGCAGACTGCATGCCAGCAAGGTCAGCATCCATTAACCCACTCACGACAACACAAAACTGCCCACCACATGCCAACAAATGACAATCGGATCATTTATGCTTTAAAAACAAAAGATACGGATGTAAGGGACTCAAATGACACTCCACATGAACTGAGTATTGATGTCAGGATGTCATGGTTTTGATGTTACTAGTCCCTGGAGATGTGGTTTGAGTGCCATTCAGTGCAACAAGCAGTAGGCTACAGTGAAATTAGTGGTCATTGTCTAGTGGTCATCTTTATTTCAGGAACCCAACAAACATGAGCAGTGGGCAAAGGGCTGTAATGCATGATTATAATCAATAAGTCTTAAAGTGAATAAGTAGTAAGGAATAAGGAGATCTAAATAGGAGAGATACTTAGAAAAGAGGTGTACTGAAAGTGCTAGTGGAACAAGTCTATAAATTATTTAATGTAGGCCTTTCCAAAAAGAAGCTCTTCAGAGGCCTTAGGCATTTAAGAAACAAGGATTTGGAAAGCAACATGTATTAGTACATGACAAAAGAGTCATAAGGCACCCATACAAAATGGTAACACAGCATTTAACTTTAATGAAGTCTGAAAATATCAGATACTTTTGACAAATCCGTGTGTAGGGAGAACCGGGAAAGCAGCCAGACAAACCTATCGATGCGCAACAATTAGTTTAGAGTAGTAAGAGATCACATTTTTGGGAAAAGGACAAGGTTCAGGAGGACAGTGTAACCAAGCTATTTTCCAGACTGGAGGTGGGGTTTCCGAAGAATGTCAATAATTTGTGTATGTTGCCTTTTTGATTTAGTTTTGCTAGGAGTGTCATATAGAATGGTAGAGTAAATGAACAGAAATTTCTTTTTGTTTGTTTGCTTGTTGTTTTACAATGTGGCAGATATATAAGTTAAGCCTCACAAAAAACATCATTACTCAAAATTAAAGGGTTTAACTGAAGTATTATACCTACCTAATGCAATATCATACAGTACTACTGACTCTAATAAGTCGAAAGCTTTTATCTGTTTTTCAATGTTTTATCTCTTTTCAAATATTTTTGCCCTAAAATGCTGTTTGTTCCATCGATAGTCTGCTGTGCTATTGCCACTTCTATCATATATTTCATTTTGAAATAGACAACCAGCCGAAGGTTTGGATTGTATATATATATATATATATATATATATATATATATATATATATATATATATATTTGATGGTCTTAAGACATTTGGATAAAGTTTTAGATTTGAAATTTGTTTCTAAGACAAATGCAAACAATGAAGTTATTGCCCATGTTACAAAATGTTTCTAATTATTAGTTTTTGCTTAAAACATGTAGTTTTTTTATTTATTTATTTATTTATTTTATACTTTTTTAGGTTCCCTTAACTGACATTATTTAACATGGACAAGCCATGAAAATGAGCGTTAATACAGTAACTAACACTTTAGAATAATAAACCAAATAAGCTAACTAATTACCTACATTAACCAATTTTCATACCATCCATAAGTAAAATGATCACAAAACACCTTAATTAACAGTTGCGCTTAATTGGCAAAACTCAGAACTGAGGCTTATTAGCCATTTCAGTTATTTATATTTGGAGACCAGAGTTCAGTAAGTTATCATCTATTAGTAGCATGCTTTATTTTGCTCATGTATGTGGACTTATTTGTAATAAAAATTAGTCAGTGCTGGTGTATTTATTTATCATTTAAACAAATGTCAGTTAATACATTTGCGAATTTACCTTGTTACTTTGTTAACATTACTTATATTTTATTAAAGCTGAGGATCATGGTTTGTTAATGTTCACTAATGCAGTAAATAATGCTGGGTGCTACACAGCTCCAGGGAGGTTTCATTTAGAGTGCAGGAGAAGCAGCAAACAAGTGCTCGGCCAACTTGGGAACTTAAGGTTTATCACTTTTCTTGGTCACTGCATAATTGCGTGTTATTTTATAGTGTTAATGCCTCCATTATTATTCAAAAATATTTTAAAAATATTGTAAAAATAATAATAATAATAATAATAATAATATAAAGAAAGAAAGAAAGAAAGAAAACCCTTCTATGAGCAGTTGTGTTCAAACTTTTGACTGGTAGTGTGTGTTATCAGGTGACAAATACATGCTATGGCTGGCACTTTATTATGCAGCCTCTATATTAAGTTGTGATGTATTATGAACTGGCAGTGGCCTGCAGTGATGTGGTAAATACACACAGAGGCAGAGACATGAATGCCTCATCTTGTGTAATAAATGCCACTCGGGCACTGCTCAGCATGAAAAACCTCAGCATCCACAATGAGAGCCAGTCAGCCTTGGTGCACTGCCATCACTATGTCTCTCTCTCTCTCTCTCTCTCTCCTTCCCTTTCCATTTCTCTCTCACTATATTAATGCTTTTTATGTGTGTTTATGTGTTAGTGAGAATTAGAGGGAAGATCAAGTTCATGTCAGAGTCAATATCAGTCATTGCTGGGGTGGGGGGCGGGAGCATGGCACGGAGAGGAAGAGGCTTAGAAACTAGCATTACAAACACATACACACACAGACACACAAACACACGCACACATTATACCATCTCTCATCATCAAAGCCTCAAAGCTCATTCGTTGCTGCATTCTTTATCTTATGAAAGCTATGAAGTCCAGATATGGGAGCCTGGAGTGAGAAGGAGATTAGTGTCAGTATGAGAAAGACTCGGCTCATGGGTGGAAAGCCCAGAAACCCCTAGACAGTGTTTCAGAAACACCACTGCTCCACAGCTTGCATGAGGAGCTGTAGTATTAAATAGATACTTTAAGGATAAGGCCTGTCTCCTTTGATTTGGCATGCGGCATGTGTATGAGGAGTTGAAAATGACGTGCTTCCTGTGTAATGTGCTCGGTTAAATAAACCAGATAAAGAGTGCAAATAAATCCTGTAGGAAAAATCCTGGAGTGAATTACAATGTGAATTTTGTTTTCTTTTACTCTTTCTCACCCTTCTGTTCTGTCTACAGGTACAGTTACTAGTAGATGAGTATAAGGCTGCACACTTGGCCATCTCTCAGCGCTGTAGTGAGATGAGTGAGCTGTTGCTGGTGCGTGTGGATGGCAAGACGGTGTACAAAGATCTGGAGTTTGAGGAGGCCCAACAGGAACATCAGCAGAGCCAGCTGCGCCGACTTAAAACTGCACACCAAGATATCGTCGACATCATGAGCAGAATCTACGAGACCTTTCGCAGCGATGGGCCAAAGGTGCGTGTGGGTTTGTGATTTCAGCCAGGCAATTTTTTTCTGTGTGTTGTATTTGTACGTGGGTGACTTTGCAAATTTATGTATTCACAGGTGGGTATTAGTGCATACTAAGAACAAGTACTTGACTCCTCCAGCTTGTACGTGTGTGTGTACGTGTGCATGTGTCAGCCAGCAGATGGTAAGATGTAAGTATGTGTGTGGTGTGTGGTGTATGTGTGTATGTTTTCAGGTGCAGCAACACTGGGTGACATACACTGAGAAGATGGATCGTATGGTAGAGGAGACTTTGCGTCTGAACGTTAAGTGCTCCTTACAGACACTTTCTAAAGCAATCAATGGAGACAGCAAGACTTCCCCTAACCCGCTATTCAGAGTACAGGTGGTTTTGAGACAAGACACACCTGGGTCTACTGCTCAGGTACAAAAAACTCACATACACACCTACAAAATACACGCATAAGTACACTGTACACACACATATCTTTTCAACATTTTTCTGTCAGTTATATTCATTGACATTAAATCTATGGATACACATAAAAATTGCATAAAAAAAGAAAAAAGATAATAGATTTATGGATTTTACTTTACTTAATAGTAGATGCTTATATTAATGTAGTGTCATGTGTAACACGGTCATCTTTGTGCACAGAATTCATTCTGTGCCCTGGAATACATTACAAAATTTATTCCGTGAAGTCTAATTTGTTAGTTTTAAAATTCATGTCACAAAATTAATTTTATGTTTAAAAAGATTAATGCCATTCACAAAGTTCAGTCTGTGTCAAAAGATAATTTTTTTAGCCACAAAATTCTTTTGATAGAATTTATTTTTTCTGTGTCACAAAATTTGTTTGTGAGTCATAAACTTTATGTTTGTCTCAGCAAAGTCATAAAGTGGAAAATATCAAAGTGAAGCATATGTGTAATCATGCAACAAAAGAGAATAACATTCAGTAACAAATAGTAATTAATAACCATAAAAACCATAAAAACCAAAATGTCATAAAAACCAATGTAGGTCTATATTTGTATATTGTAGTATTCAATATTCAATTCAGTAGTTGAAATTTAAATGTAACAATTTTTTTAAGTATTTTAAAGTTCTTTGTTTATGCAAAAGCAACATATGTCAACAAAATGCTTTTTCCACTCCTCATTTTACATTTATATGTTAAACGTATGGACTTCAAAATATCATTCATTTTGTTATGGTTGTATTACATTTATAAACTAAGCAAATATGTGTGCAGGATCGCTTCATCAAGGGTCAAAATGGGTCAAGGGTCAAAAAAGGCCCATCATACCTATATGGAGACAAACCATTTCTCATTAAATCTTGAAAGAATGCACCCATCGATACGTGGGATATACCAGCTGACTCATTCACTTACTCACACACAAATACACACCCACATTTTTTTTAGCATATCAGTGTGTCCAAGATTGCAAGCTGATGTAAACACTTACTCATTTTACATGTCATATTTCTCAGCTGCACTAATATGCATAGATAATGTTGTTATTTTAAACAGTGCCTGGGGTCATCATGTAAAGCCCTGAGGTTAAAAAAAAACTGCTTTAAAAAAAGTGATGGCAGATTGTATCTTTGTCTCATACATGCAGGTCTGCTGGTCGTATATTGCATACAGGGTATACACAAAGTCATGTATCATCAAGCAGATCAACAGATAATACTGGCCCTGATAAATCACAATGAAAAACAAGCCTGCTGCTCTTCCATGCAGCATGGCCAACATCACCACTAACTACAGTGTACAACCACACGAGTGCTAATGTCAAACTCTATGTATCTCTCCATTAGTATTAGATTAGTATATGTAGTCAGATGTATGTGTAAAATATTGTGGAAATAACCCTTAGTCAGCGAAAGTGGAAAAAGCAGAGTGAGCAAGACAGTGGGAGTTGAACTTGGACTGTGCTTTATTGAATTTATTCTAGGGTCACTAATTTGTTTTAGGTAGAGTTGACATGGGAGTGCCTGAGGCAAATTGCTCACAGAGCCTGAGGGAAGTAATAATCATGCAGGACCACTGGCTCACTTAAGATGGTGCTTTAAGTGTGTGTGTGTGTGTGTGCGTGTGTGTGTGTGTGTGTGTGTGTGTGTATCACCTCCAGGTGGACTTTTCCCCAACTCTGCATAAGCTGGCTCAGGTAGTAAACAGTATCAGCTCTCAGCTCTTCAACACTGTCTCAGGCTTCAAGCGGCTGCCTGACCTCGTCACACGCGTGAACTCCCAGAGAAAACCTATCCACAGCATAATCGGTACATCTTCTGTGTTTCTTTACATTTCATACATCATATTCAGTCATTAATTCCTTTCTGTTTCAGTGCTTGCAATGACCCTCCTGTTCTTCATCAATCCCCTCCTCTTAAACCTCAGCTTCTGGCTTGAACATTTAGTTGGACTAGTTGTGCATTCCGTCATTTCATTTATCCTCTGTTTCTCAGTCCCATTTCACCTCCATTAGTCCTCTGTTTCTTGGCTTCTACCTCACTTTTATGTCTTTCTTCTTCTTAATTGTGTGCACTAAACTTTAACAGACTGTCTGCATTAAGGCTCTTATTAGGATGGACTCTGTATCTAATTGCTATCATGTAGAGCACAGGGTAAAGAGGTCTTTTTAACCTTTCATGATGTTATGTAAGGGTGTTTTCACACTTGCACACTTGCATTTGCACTGTACTTAGTCGAGTATGTGTATGTGTGAACTAGTCTTTTTCCTGCATACAGACTCTAGTATTTGAGCTCAGTGGAAAAACACCCTAAATGTTAAGTGTGATGAATGGGAATGCAAAATCACATTTGGTGTGATCTTTTTATTCATTTGAAATCATTTGATCAGTGGATTATTTTCTCTGTCTGTCTCTACAGAGCAGGATGAAGAGATCTGTAAGATTCAGTCTGCAATAGCTGCAGGTATGACGGCTAATGCTACTCACCTGCAGGCCTACCTGAAGACCTGGGACAAGCATCGCGAGATCTGGGAGATCAAGAAAGACCCGTTCATTCGTCGATACGAGCGTCTTAACCCTCCTGTGCCAACTTTCGATGCCGACATAGCCAGGTGTCTCTCTCATTCTTTCATGCTCTCTCACCATTCTTCTTATCTCTTTATGTTCCTTTTTGATTGCTGCTGGCGTGTTATTACCGTGTTGTTAGCATAAATGAAGATTTTGCAGATCCTAAAACGTTCTTTTATTCTCCAGCCCCTTGGACATGTAATTCGCAAACATTATGCTGGTTTCAGTTGTACACTGACAGTACACAATTATATCTCCTAGTTTGCCAGATCCAGCAGCATTGCTATGCAAAATGTAAGACTGTGTCAAAGACATAAAAGCTTGGATAAATAGAAACCTTCTTCTTCTAAATAATGAAATAATGACATAACACAAATCCTGATGTTGGGTGCTGAGTCTGTCTGCAGTAGTTTTTTTTTTTTTTTTTTTTTTTTTTTTTTTTTTTTTTTTTTTTTTTTTTTTTTTTTTTTTTTTTTTTTTTTTTTTTTTTTTGATTTTGCACGAGCTTGGTATAACCCCAGATGCGAGGTTATTATTTGATAACTAACACCTCTGAAAATAAGAAAAATGAGAAATACAGCATACTAGCGCTACCTGACACTGAGAAACTAATGCATGCTTTCATTAATTCTAGATAGGACTATTGTAACATGTTGCTGTCTGTTCAGAATGCAGCAGCTTGTGTCCTTATCAGGAAAAGCAGTTCATAGCACATTACCCCAGTCTTATTCAAGCGACAGTGGCTGCCTGTAAAGTTTTGCTCATGATGTTTAAAGCTCTGAATAGTCTTCTATTAGTCATAGCACATTCTTTTTTTTCCTTATGTTTTTTGTGTTCATTATAAAGGAAACTCCCCTTGTGTTTAAATTGGCATGCTTATATCTTTATATTTTGGGTAATCGGACCAGCTGAGAGGGAGCGGGCAGGTGCATGATTTAAAAACGAGTCCTGCACACAGCTCTACTACAAAGAGGTGTTTGTTTATAATTGTCAACCTGTAATCAAAGTTTTCATTGCTCAGTACCTATTTGCCCTATTGATATGTGTGTTACAAGGACTTTAGCGTATGTCACCAGTACTGCCCTATAGATTTTTTAACTTCACACCCTTGTATGTAGATCATTGCCATTTCACCACTGTGTGTGTGTGTGTGTGTTCTCTCAGTTTGTAGGCACATGAGTGAGCTCAGCACATCAATAATGTGTGTGCATGTTTATGTGTTGTGAAGCACAAGCTTAATGAGCATGCTCAGGCATTAATTACCTTCTGCAATCAGGTCTACGTCGTCTTTGCTGATCTAGTTCTTTGCCCTTTAAAAGTAATCAATGTTGTGAAAAATTGTGCTCAGGGCTCCTTCACAGTGATGTTTGTCCTCCTGTTTACAGAGTCAATCACCATATAAATATTATTTTTTTTAGGGATGTGCTGATATATTGGCCAACAATCAGTATTGATCAATAAAGCAGAAACCAGCCCATAGGCAATGCTAATTGTTCCATGTCAAGAAATTTCTGACAGTTTGACTACTATATATGTGTTCCTAAATTGATAATAATCAATTTCTAACAATTACTTATTGGAGTCACGCAGTTTTCTGTGGCTTATTTTTCAAATGGTGTTCTCTGTGGCATATAGTGCACATAGGTACTACTACAGCATTATGTTATGCCCTTTATAGTGAGCATATATACTGAATAGAAGTTCATTTGGGATTAGACTGTATTGGGGTGTAAGTAAAAATATATTTCTGTTTGAGAATGAGATAAAGATGATGTAGGGTAAGAGATGTAGAATCAAAACACTACTGGATAAATAAATAACAGAAACAGTAACGTTCATGATAAAATTATGATATTCCCTCTTCACAATGTTCATTTCCCATACAGTATGTGATAAATAGTTAGATCACGGTTTCTTCTTTATAGAGCAGTATAAAATTATAGTTTTTTTTACATTTAGATATTAAGTTTTAAAAGTAATCACCGTTGAATGCGGTGTTAAACATGAGTCAATGGGACGTTATCTTTAACAATGGGCACAGGCTTGTTTAATTCACAGTCTGTCAAAATGCCTCTTTGTGCTTATTTTTTCAACACAAATATGCATTAAAATATGCACAAAAAAGGTGTGATGCAGCACGACGTGCAAGTAAAGTGCCGCTACGCCCCCAAAGTGCATATTTTAATGGTTTATAGTTAGATGTAATGTAGAACGTCTAAGAGACAAATTAGTTCCTGTTCTCACTTATGTTATAGCTGTGATAAACAGTCGTTCCCTCACCAGCCTCTATCTTTTCTCTCTCTCTCGCTTTCTCTCTCTCTCTCTCTCAAAAAACGCAGCCTGCCATTTTACTGAGACACCGAAAAGCATAAACTCCTCCTCTGAAGACTTTCCTGAGCTGATAAACTTCACAATGCACCATGACATTACACTTACAACCTCCGTAAATGTTAAATAAATGTCTCCTAACAAAAAAGTCACCACATCAACAATTATACATTTTACTTTGTTTTTTACTTTACACGTTTTATAAATCCATTTATTAGTCGTCTTACGTACTCTGCTGTACAAGTTCCTATGTATGAGCTGTTACTGTAGGAACAATAACATTAGAACAAGCACATTAATATTAACGTATCGTTCATGTTACAGCTGGAGCTGCTGTCCGAGTTGTGCCATTATCCAAAAATAATACACATCTTCTGACCAATCAGATTTGAGCATTCAACTGCACTGTGGAATAATAAATATTAATAGACAGAAAAAAGTGCTGCAAAGGAGGTTCTAACTGGTTTAAGGCTATTTTTTTATTTGTTTTGTGTTTTTTTTTTGGTTTTTTTTCATTTTGCTTTCATAGATCCATAATCTTTATATTTTTCTTCATTTCTGTGCTTTGCTGGCCATGAGCGAGGAAATATATTGTGCAAACTGTCTCTTTTAGATTGTCATATTATTATAAACATGCACTATTACTATATACTGTATGTTTATGTAAGCTAATAAACTTTATTTACCTTGCCTTTAGAATCAGAATCAGAATCAGAAACAATTTATTGCCAGGTACAGTAAAGGACACTCTACAGTACTAGGAATTTGTCTTGATGTCAGGTGCAAACACAGAATCAAAGATATAAAGTCAAGGGGGATACAGAAGTGAAGAATACAAAATACAAAAATGCAACTCAATAACAAGGGTAAAACAATACTAAAGTGCAAGAGACCAGGGTGCAAGATGAACATGCTATATATAATTATGAAATATGTAAACAACAGACAAGATGGAATATATTAAAAATATAAATAGTTATGTACAGAAAACGTGAGTGTACATACATGGGAGATATATTACAAGAAATATTGCAGCTTTAGAGGGGAGAGTGGCTGTCAGTAGGTTGGGGGGGGGTTAACCTTTGTTAACTTTATTGAGTTTGGTGTAAAAGGAGTGTTAATTAAAGTGGTATCAGTTACTGCTTCAGTGTGTTGCTACGGCTACAGCGCTGCATCACCACAAATTTAAACACAACATGCAGCTTTCATATTGGTGTTTTTTTATGCTGCTATCAATCATTAACACCTCTGAACTGCTTCACACTTACAAGTCTGTCTCACTTTAGGTAGTCTCTCACCCTGTCTTTGCTTTGTGCAGGTACACAGAGGTGGCGAACAACGTGCAGAAGGAGGAAACGGTGCTGAATGTGCAGTTTGTGTTGCTGGACTGCTCCCCACTGAAGTTCTCTCTGGTGCAGCACTGTAATGAGTGGCAGAACAAATTCACCCAGCTACTCAGCCTCATGGCTAGCACCAGACTCAAAGAGCTGCACTGCTACATGCACGACAATGCACAAAGGTGTGTGTTTTTAGGGCTGTATTTTACTGTGTTCTTTTCACCGATACCAGACATTCTACATTTGTTTTCTGTGGGTATGATATAAATCATGGCATTGACATGATCCAAAAACAGTAAAAGTAATTTTGGTCATATTAATGCAGGTTAATTATTAAGAAACATCACAGCATTACCAGTTTGGTTTAATATATTGCAAGGCATAAAAATGGCAATTCCTGTCATTTTTAGGACATTGTGATAAACTAAAAGATATTTAAAATTACTAGATGATAATTTAAAGGACATATTCTTAGACAGGGAGGAGAAAACCCTAATAGGTGTTGTTTTCCAAATATTAGGATAGTGTACACTGCCCTCCAAAAGTTTGGAAACGCCTGAACAAAATAGGGTTTTTGGGCAATATCAGCATAAATCCTCTTTAGTTAGTGACCATTTTGCAGTGATAATAAGGGACAACACAAACTATGAAAACATATTTTAATAAATAAAAAGTTTATGAACATAAACATGAACATAACATAGAAAAATACTCAAATTTTGGATTCATCAAAGAAATCCCCATTAGCAGCTATTACAGCTCTACATACTCTAGGCATCCGAGCCGGTGTCTTGTCTATCATGGAGTGGCCTGCCCAATCA
>CM040978.1:10669960-10765128 GCA_022985145.1 Pangasius djambal
CTTTGGGCAATCCTCCAGGAGGCTTGGAGTAATATATCAAGTCAATGTTTGAATAAACTGACTGCTCGGATGCCTAGTGTTGTCCCTTATTATCAATGCAAAATGGTCACTAACTAAAGAGGATTTATGCTGATATTGCCCAAAAACCCTATTTTGTTCAGGCGTTTCCAAACTTTTGGAGGGCAGTGTATATTTCTCTAAAAATACAAATACATATCATTAATCAAGTACAGTAATAACTGATTACATAATCAATAGCTATATAAATCAAAATAGAAATAATGCTATCACAAAGTAAGTGTGTGTGTGTGTGTGTGTGTGTGTGTGTGTGTGTGTGTGTGTGGCCAGGCTCACTCAGATTCCTCAGACTCTGGATGAGCTGGTGGAGAGCCTGAAGCTGCTGGAGACTCTGCAAGGGGATGTAAGTAAGACAGAGAGCCAGATTCCTCCCATCCAAGAACAGTTTGCCATCCTGGAGAAATATGAGGTCACAGTGGAACGTGACGTGAGTGTCATATACAGAAATACTGACAACACACATTCATGTATTTCACACAAGTCTGTCACTGATGCTGCCATTAGAATTCACTCTTGATTTTCCTGCCCTTCCATTTCATTGCCTCTATTTTTAACCTCGTCCTCTCCGTTCTGTATATTTTTATGTTTTTTCCTCACCATTGCTCATTCACTCTCTCTTTCTCTCTCTCTCTGCAGATTCAAGAGATGTTGGAGGCTCTAAATGGTGAGTGGGTGTGGTTCCAGCAGGTGTTGATTGACAGCAATGTCACGTTAAAAAAACACAAGGAAAGGTTCAAGAGCGGTCTCATCTTTTCTGCTGATGAGTTCAAGAAGAAGACACAATCTACCATTCAGGACTTCAACATCACAGGTACTGTAACACACACACACACACACACACCACAATTTATGTAAGGAATAAAATGTGATGGGGCATGCTGATATAGAAAAATAATCAACAACAGGCTGATGTGATGCAGTTTAAAGCCCATCCCAAAGTGTTTTATTCTAAATATTATATTATATTACTCTTATACCGCAGCTATTTGCCAACACTAACAATCTATTATTTACATAATTAAATGTCATATGTTTTGTCTGTTTATTGTTACACTTAATGTTGTGGAAAGTCCACAAAAACAACCTTGTGCCTGTTGGCACTTGTTATTGTTGTAGCAGCACCAGTCTTTCCAAAAATGATAAATAAAGGTCTTCTCACAGAAAACCTAATGATATGAACAGTTATGAACGTTTTGTAATTTGTTATTGTGGAGCGTTCACCACACAGCTGGCACTATAGTCCGAGCTGCTGTTATAAAAACTAAATAAACACCTTCTGACCAATCAAATTCGAGAATTCAACAGAGCTGTGGTATAAAAACTTATTTCAATACCTGTGATTTTATTGATATTTTTAATTAACCTCTACAAAAAATCAACAATTTAAGAATGAAAAGATGTGTATTGTGGCATAATTGATTGCATTATCGATATTGTATTGTCATCTTGCCCATCATTATTAGACATTTACAGGCTTAAGCAGTAACAGAGGCCTCATGCTAATCTTCATATCCAGAGCTTTAAAAATGACCACTGTGTGGCCAAATGAGAGTCGAGCATGTTGTCGAGGTTATGTGTACTGTGCTGAGAGAGGCACGTAGAGCAGGTTGGTGGTCAGCGCTGACTGAAGCCCCCCACTGAGTGCCCCATATCTCGGCAGGCCTGCTCAGCTCTAGGTCACCTCTCTACATGAGCCTCATGCAGGACGCCTTGCTATAACAGCACTCATGATGGGGGGCTGAACAGTGTGAGCAGAGCACGCTACAGCCATTCACCCTCCCACAAAGCAAAAAGAGTTCTCCAGAGCCAATTAAGCATGGTGTAATTCTTCACTCTCACCCCCCCACACACACTTTTTCTCTTTCTCCTACTTTTCGTTTTGTGATTCTCATTTGGTTTCTCTTTTCCTCTATCTCTTGCTCTCTCTCTCTCTCTCTTTCTCTGAATGCTGTATGCTGTTTTGCTCCCTCATCACAGTGTGAGTGTGTTTTTTCCCCACCTCCTTTATTCCTCCTCTGTCTCCTATTGTTTATCTCCTATTTATTCTCCACATCCATTAAAATGAGATTGAAAAGTTCCCTTTTTCCCCACTCATGTTCACTGCCACTTTTCCTTAGGAGTAACAACAAAGTCATACAGTGACAAAGAGTATCAAAGAGGACAAAGCTCTTGTCCTACTTTTCTTCCTGCTTTTCTTATTATCCTTTTCGTTTATTTCTCTCCTTCACCCTTCACATTCCAGCCTCCTCCTCTCCAGATTCTCTTTTTTCTTGTTTGTTCATGATTGTAGATAGCTGTGTGAAGTTTGCTGCTTTTTACTACTGTTACCATATTCTCCATACTTTCACTCTGTTTTTGTATTAAACTTGTTTTGTGCCTCTTATCTCGCATGAAGTTTGAGTTTCAGAAACAAGCATGATTAGTAGAAACCGACTACATAGCTTAAGAAAACGCATTTGACATTCAAGCACATTATTTCCCACAACTCCTTTCTTTTCCGTACACGAATGGCAGCTGCAACTTGTTGAGGATGGCGGGATTGTTTGGATTGTTCTGGAAAACAATGGCTGACTCCAGCAGGTTAATGAGGCCAGGAAGCAGCTTTGTGCCCAGTGAAATTAGTATTCTAGACAGAACCACTGTTTCAAAAAAATATCAGTCACTCAGGCTAGCACTCATTGCACAATCCTGTCAAGGTGCTTCCCCCCCCAAAAAAAAAAAAAAAAAAAAAAAAAAAAATCTCATCTAGATTTATTTAAAGATTAACTTGTATCATTTCCTGCTTAGCTGCTGAGGATGGTGAACATATTCTGAAGCTATCCAGTGCATGATGCAACATGGAATGCATTTGACTATTTTGGCCAAACTTAGATGTGGCATAAACATGGCATGAACAGCAGTACTAGGAATGTTGATCCCAGGACTATGTGCCAAAAATAAAGAAAGACTGTATTTTTGTTTGTGTGTGTGTGTGTGTGTGTGTGTGTGTGTGTGTGGTTGCATGAACAGTGAATTTATGTGTGTTTCATATCTCTCTTTTTCATACACACATTCAAACACACACACACACACTATGCTTGTGAGGATCTTCCATTGACATAATTATTAATACAACTTATTATTACTATGCCTACACTACACAGGAAATATTTTGGCTCCTTAAATAAAATCTGCATTTTTTTATTTACAAAAAAAAAAAAAGCAGTTTCCCCTCTTAAGGACCGTGCAGATGTCTCCACAAGCTCAAAACTTTCAGGTTTTCCTATCCTTGTTAGGACATTTGGTCCCCACCAAGATATAAAAACATGCTGACACACACACACACACACACCTCACAGGTACTCATTTTATCTTTTTTTACAATGGTCTTTGTGTTATACCTTGTTTCGGAAACTGCTAAAATGTGTTTGCTTCACCCTATAGTGGTTTCATCATAGCCTTTAGCATCTTTATACATCAAAAACGTTAGCTCTTTATGTTAATTAATTCTTTGCGTGTGTGTGTGTTGTATAGGTCCATTTGGCAGTAATGTCAGCTCAGGAGAAGCTCTTGAGTATATCTCATTGCTGAAAGCCCAGCTGGAGTCTCTGAAGGACGAAGAAAGCAAAATATGTCACGGCCTTGGTGTCTTCATGATTGATCAACCTGCTTCCAAAGACATACAGATCCTGGAGAAGGTGTGCATTAATTACTATTACTAACTTGCTCGAGCACTCATTAAAGCATAATACACTCCTGAACCTTCCACTTTACACTGCTGAAAGAAAGTACTAGGCTCATGCAAAAAATGAGACTATGCAAAATTCTTAGCCACATTTATAGAAATGCTGTAAAGCAAGTATGTCTTCAAAAATAATGAAACGAAATGTTTTCTACTATTTAAAAAAAATTCTATAAAGAGCAGGTAACAGAACTAAAGTCAGTATGTGCCGTGACAGCCCTTTGTCTTTAAAAATGCATCAGTAGTCTCGGGTACACGCTGTGTGGTTTTATAAGGAAATTGGCTGGTAAGTTTTTCAAAATGTTTTTAACTGACCGAATAATGCAGAAGTTGTAAAATAAACATCTAAGACAAAATTGTTGTTGTTTCCTCTTTCGCTCCCGTTAGGGGTCACCACAGCAGATCGATGGTCCGCATATTTGATTTGGCACAGTTTTTATGCCAGATGCCCTTCCAGTTGCAACCCTCTTCAATTTTGTCCAGGCTTGGGACCGGCACTGAGAGTGCTGGGGTCGCGTCCCTGGCCGGGATTCGAACCCGGGCCACAGCAGTTAGAGCGCTGTGGCCTAACCATTAGTCCTCCAGGGACCTAAACAGCTAAGACAAAATTAATATTTGAAAAAATTAGGGTGCCTTAGACTTTTGCACAGTGCTGTAGTGCTTTGTAATGGCTCAAACACATTACAAAGACAATAGTAAGTAGGAATTATATAGAAGTAGATTAAAAAAAACTGCCTGTATGCTTTGGTTTTGGCAATAATATCTATGAAAGTTTAGTTCAGCATGTTCCACTGTTTTGTTCTTGATATTCATGGTATCTTTGGAACTTTGTGTGTGCATATTTGTGTGTTTTTATTTCTTTGTGTGTGTGTATGTGTGTGTTCGTGTGTGTAGGATCTGGGTGACCTGCAGCAGGTGTGGGACATCGCTCAGCAATGGGAAACTCATTGGAATGAATGGAAGTCTGAACAGTTCACCACTCTACAGACAGACAACATGGAAATCACAGCTCAAACCATGTTTAAGAAACTCCACAAGCTTAGCAGAGACCTTAAGGCAGGTATCCATTCATCTACGACATAACTCTGATTTCACAAAACTCAGCATTCACAAACATGCAACTCTACATTCAGTTCAATTCCACTGAGACTTACTGTAGGGAACATACATTTAGGTAGAGTACATATACCTTCCTTATATATACGACTACCACACACACACACACACACACACACATACATACATCACACACATTTCCTTCAGCAATTGGGCCAAAGTGCTTTTAAGCCCTCTCCTCTTATACACACTCCACACTCTGTCTAACTCTTGATATACGTGCTTTTGTTTAGCTAATTATCCTCTAAAGCTAATTTAGTTTCACTTCTCAGTAACTTCGATGTCATTAGACTGTCATTAGCTTTAAGCAGATTAGAAACACCTGCATGATTGAGGCCCCCTGGGTGCACTTTTCAACTGACTGGGGATCAGTGGATCATGGCGCATTGCTCAGCTCTTAATGATTTAGCCTGCAGTGGGATAGTGATGATTAAAGTGTCTGTGAAAAGACTGATGGTGGTGTGTGAGTGGGGTTTTGATGTACTGTTTTATAGTAGAGTTCACTGATGCTATGTCTTTGTAGGATAAACAATGGGACATAGTGGATTTCTCCAAGAACAGGATCGAGCAATTCAAAAGAACCATTCCGCTGATCTTAGACCTGAAAAATCCAGCCATTAGAAAGAGGTGAGCCATACAGATGAAACGCCCGGGCACCCACATACCCTACGGCTGTCAGAACACATTTCACAGTTTAAATATTATTCCATTTTTCATATTATTTAATTGTTAGAAGCAAAAAAATTTATTTTCAAATGTTATGGATCTTAATCACTTGAGGTAAGTTTATTGAATCACATATCTCCTAAAGCTTTTGGATAAATTGTCCTTGTTTCACAAAATACAAAATTTGGTCTGAATAAATGAATGTCATTTGTGTATCAAATTTATAATTAAATATATCTTTAAAGGTGCATTAGGTAAGATCAGGTCTCTAAGAATTAAGTAGGTGGATTTGACATTTGAATTATTTTTTTTTTAACTCCTTGAGCTGACCCCCCTCCCATTCCCACCCATGTTCATGAAGCTCTGCCCCCAGGATCTACAGTTGCCTATAGAGTAGTGTCTATAAAATGACTGACAGGAGGTACATCCAAACACAAACAAGTATTCTGGACCGGAATTCAGTTTTCCAAATGGGTTTTGTCAGCCTCTTAACACACTTGTGGTGAGGCCATGGTCTAAACCTTTATATTTTATCATGTTCTACTTATCTTCCAGGTTATTTGTACAAGTAAGAAATTAAAAAAATTGACTATTGTATTTTTAAGTGTTTTAAATGCAGTATGACATGTAAGTTGTTCATTTCCAACAGGCATATTTTGGCTAAAGCTCAAATGACATTTTGTCAGGCATGTAGTACACTACATGTAGAATGCCATTATGTTATACCCTATGTAGGGAGCGTATATTGTCAATAGGAAGTCATTTAGGCTTTGGTCCTAAAAACAAATAGGAAAAATAAATGTTTAATGATTTACTAATTACATGGCCCTGTTCTAATGCTTAATGAAAGATGAATGCATAATGAAACCCTGCTGTTAATGTCTGTTTTGTCTATGTCAATATAAATATAATTTCTGAAGGAATTTAGTCACTCCAATACACAGTAAAGTGACAGCATTATCATCGTGAGTGGCTACCTACCGGCCAATTATCCTCACTAATGTGCCTTCACACTTTCAGTTATGTAAGTTCCACTTCAGCCATGTTACCTGCTGTGTGTGCAGGAATCCATTTCTACTCCATCTGTGTAAATAATTGACTCTCAAAACTTCTGATCAGAGGTCTGTTAAAAAGTTAAGGTCTGGCTGGAGTGAGCAGCATTGAATCACTTCACCCCATTAGTAGTGGCTCCTACTCCTCATCCATCTGAGCTCAAGTCGCTCTGGCTCCATGCCTGTGAAGACAAAATGAAACATTTTTCTGTGGACACATTTATCCATTTTTTTGCATTGGACCCTGTCATACTTCCTGTTGGCTCTCAGATTGGCAGTGGCATTCCCAAAACAACACCCCATCCAGCCCAAACAGGCCTGTTTTGACAGCCCCAACAGAGACAGCCCAGACAGGCACAGATCTCTTCTGATAGCAGGCAGCTAATAACCACTGATGTAACACTCTGCAAGATGCTTCCTAATATTCCCCGCTAGCCTAGTGTGCACACAGGGGAAATGTGTGATTGTTGTGGATCAGAGTAAAAAAAAAAAGACATGGGAGCCGGGTAGTCTTGGAATCGCTTCTTTAAATGAGATAACAGCCAGATGTGCTGAATGATTGTAATATCTCTTGTGGATGAAGTCTCACTTTTTATGACTTGTCATTTGTAACATATGTCAATCGTGGAACTGTGAGACACTCATGCAGTCATCATGGTAGATATTTAGTCTTGTCAAAACACATTTCATTGTTCAATTTTTATAATATCTATACATTTAAGGGAAAGAAATTCACATTTGAATTGGTTCTACTTTTAGCTACCTAAAGTGATTGATATTTCTTTTGTTTAACCTAGAAAAGCACATTAATTGCATCGTAACCTCTTCATTAAACATAAAAACAAGTCATAAGACTGATAGTGCACATGAGTAATAATTTTGAAAAGGCTTTATTGGTTTCTTCTCTGGCTCAGTCTGAAATGAATCTGAAAATCTACTAGGTATAAGAACCGTAGTGGTTTACACAGGAGCTTAAGTTGATTCTCTGGGTGGCCCATTAAAATTACCCATAGCATCTAGACCATTTAAACACAAGCGCTTGCCTTTAAGTCCAAAAAAAATGGGTGTTAGAGCATGTGGACTGAAGAAGTAGATCATTTTTTTTGCTCTCAAATAAAATATGATGTAACAAACAATTTCTATTAATAAACACAGAGACAATTTAAACAATTTAAAAATAAGCAAATAAAAGGACAGACTAACACGATGATATATAATGATGAGATATAGAAATGAGAAGTTGGCAAGCATTCAAATAAACGTCTAGAGACTAGTAGGCTTTTTTGCTTAATTTAATAATATGGCTTCCACTCACAGTGTATAAAATAGCACTTGTTACAGCACACCCTATTTTTCTGCATGCTAAACTAGAAGCACAGTGGCAGAAAGCATGAAGTGGAAAATGCTGTATCTACTGTTGAGTGTTATAGCTCAGACTGGACAGGCCATGAAAATATTTATTTTATTTTTATATCGTTCACTGACAGTTACTTGTGCACAGAATTTAATGTGGCCGCAAGATAATAAATTCATAAAGTCATGAATTTGTAATGCGTGTTTGCGATTATCATGCTTTAAATGTACTATTTTTTGTTGTCAAATTAATAAAATAATGGCAATGTTTCGTTAATTTGATGTGTTCTTCTGTAAAGAAAACATGCTCATGGTTTATATGATAAACTGACTGAGCATTCATCTTCTGTGCTCGCAGCTCAAGTAACTGTAGTTCCTAATTTCATTCATGTAAAATTCTGCCCTTTAAGGAATGTTAAGGAATAAGTTAAGGAATATCTTCGATTAAGATGCTATCTCCTCCGATGTCACCCATACAAAAATAAATAAATAAATTTTGTGGGCTTTCCAGCGACACTACAATTAACTGGTGTGATTTTTATACATTTAACGTTGCCATATAGCATCCCGCATTTCTTGAGTGTATTTGCATCCCAAAGCATGAACTGCAGGTTGAAATATTGTGGCTACTACAGTGGCACTTGACTTCATATTACTCCATGCTTGAGCAAATATCCTGCAAGAAATAAAGAAATAAGGTCAGAATCATGTGTAATTAGAGACACACCTTGGTTTTAGGCAAAGTTGCAAGCCCAATCCAGTCCAGTAATTTATTACTTAGTTTTTAACTTAATGTGCATATGCTTCAGGCACTGGAGTCAGATTAAGCATGAAGTGCAGCGCTCCTTTGACCAGAACAGTGCAGAGTTCACGCTGGAAAAGATTGTGGCACTGGGTCTGGATCAGTATGCTGAGCGCATCTGCGAGATCTCTGGAGCTGCCAGCAAAGAGCTTTCCATAGAACAGGTAAATGAGTACACCTGACCTAGAGCATTGTTTAACAGAATCTCTTCTGCCTGCGTATATGTTTCCACAGTCTTTTCACACCCCCACTCCTGCTTTTTCCTCTCTTTCTCTCTTGAGGTATGTTCCCTTTATTCACACATTTTTTTCATCCTTCTAACTCTCTGTTTACTCACATAACTCTCTGATGATTAAGTTAAGCTTCCATGCTTTTAGCTCCTGGCCACCGAATTCCTTTAAATGATAAAGAGAAAGCAAGGTCAGGAGTTTGAAGTCAGAGGTCACTGAGAAAAATGTCACAGAGTATCCTGTGAGTGACCTTCAGTCAATAACCTACTTAAAATGGACCTGTGTCTTCACTGGTCTTCAGTTAGGGTTTGATGTGAAGAGTAGAAGGTTGGAAGAAAGATGAGGGTCTGTCAGTACAGTAAAATATTAGGGTCAGCGTTACTGTAAGATTTTACAGTTCAGAAACTGATAAGTGATTGCCCAGAAGGCCTATGTGTGATGGCTGCTGCGTAGTTACTGGCTGAGAAGGCTCTCCTGGGAATGTAGCTGTAAGTCCTGGGTGGTGGCCATGGGGGAAATGAGCCCTGCACTTAATTTCCTGCACATCAGCCCTCACTGGCCCTGCAGAGGAGAATCAAGAGACTCTTCCTTTGACTGCCTGTCAGCCAGGAGACTGTGGGAGTCTCTCTCTTCCTCTCCTCCACCCTCTCACTCGCTCTCTGACTTGGGATTCCCAGACGTGCTGCTCTGTGCTCGCAGAGGTTACAAAAACACAGTGAGCAGCAGTGGGAGGACGGACTTGTTTGAAGAGCCTGGAACCCCCCAAAGCATACCACAGTTCACTTAGAAGTCATGTTCAATAGAGAGAGAAAATAAGACAGAGTGAGTGAAAAAAACGACGACGAGAGAATAAATGGGAAGTGACACTAGTGCGTTCCTCCACGTGGCTGGTGTTTTGAGAATGATCTTCTCTCTGATGAAGACAGGACTCTGCTGTTAGTCAGATCAGTGGTCTCCTCTCATAAAGTTCTTGAGCCCTTCTTCAGTCTGACGGCTGCCTACTCAGTTCTGACCTCTGCCTGCATTCAGAAAGAAGGTGGGAGGTGCCTTCTTGTGTTAGAAGTAATAATAGCCCTCTGCTAATTCTTGCCTTTTATGTTTTTTTCCAGACACTGGAGGCTATCACCAGGACCTGGGAGGAGATCTCCCTGGACATCACTCCCTACAAAGACAAAGGTCACCATAAACTAAGGTGAGGAAGGGAAGGTTGAAATTCACAGTCTGAGGGTCAAGAGGTCTCAGACACTCAGGTGCTCAATAAGAGGCAGCTAGGAGAGTTAATGAGATGATTAAAGTGCTCTGATCTCCCATTCATTCCCAGTGAGAGGGAACTGTATCTCTCCTTAGGGGCCGGATTTAGGGATGTTCATGCTGTAAACTGCAATTAAGATAAATTTCTGTTCCTCATGTTATCAGCATCTATTTCCTCAGCAGATCAACTAATATGAACTTGTACTGGCTTTGAATGTCATCAGTAGCTAATGACATTTTTAATGAAGTTATTCTGAGATACAACTACAAAGTCACAAATGGACAGAAGCCATGTTTACTGGTGCTTGCGAAGCAAAGCATCACTATTGTAATCTTGCATACTTATTTAGTTTAAAGTTCTGATTTCTTGTTTGGCTGAAAGTGTAGCAGTCAAAAATTAGGACAGTCTAGACTAAATATATATTTTTCATTGCCTTGATGACATAAAGGCTTAAGTTTAAGTGAATTTATTTATGAACCATCATGTATTTTTAATAGATTTTTTACTTAAAACACATAGTATTACTTCAAATTAAATTGTTTCCCTAAACAAGTATTCTTCATTTACAGAATACCAGAAGTGTGCAAAGCTTCATCAGGAATACAATTAAGAATTTAAAATGTGATTTGTTATCTATGTTATCTTTCCTTTATGTATGTGTTTATGTCTTCATTATTTTTCTGCTTCCACCACTAAGTACATCCATCTGTCCGAGATGCTCATTAGTGCGATATCTCAAGAATGAGTGGTTGAATGTTTGTAGCATTTATCTGGAATTATCATTGGAACCAGCAGATTAACTGTTTGGAGTTTTGAAAAGAACCGGTTGAAGGTCACAGCAAGGTCAAATGTCTGAAATAGGTTTTCCGTATTTTAAGGGTATTTCAGGCATGCAAATCAGTAACAAGAAGGACTAGACTACTTGTGGATGGCAGAGGCATCCCCATTGACACTGCTGACATCAAGTTGTATTTGTTCTAAAATCGTAAAAATAGTTCAAATGAAAAAAGCTCTTTTATGAGCAGGTGTGTAGTTAAAACATGGAAAAATTAAACAGTCTCTGACTGAAATATCAAATGTCACAATCGGTGGTTTCGTGGTGCTTCAGCAGAAATGGCTCCAGATTCTACATGTCTCCAGAGTGACTTTTTCTGACCTACTGCTGCAAACAAAAATCACGACAAATAAAAAATACCACTTACATTGTACAGACATGCACACACTCTGAGTGAGCATTCCACCCATCCAAATCAGTCAAGATTTATGAATGCCTGACCTTCCAAAGAATACTCTTGCATCCACCCAACAATTGCTTCTCAGTGCCATGGCCCACAGGATTCGATCTGTTGAGTTATTCTCTTTAAAAATCTAACAATCATAAACACAGTTAGGGAACACAGTGTGGAGCTACATGTGTACACATCAACAGCCACACACACACACACACACACACACACACACCAGGCCACAGCCACAGTTTGTCTTATGTACCCAGTAGTTAAAGCCCTAGCCCTTCAGCAGCTTTCCCACCTCTTAATTGGAGATTTGTCCTGATTGACTTTGCCTAATTGATGTATTGAATTATTTTTACCACAGCCTAATTGAACCATAACTTTCATGTGTTCCCAGTCGAAGGGTAATTGGCGGTTTTGTGCAGAGAGGAGAGTTGGACGTCCACAGAGGGCCCATTACTGGCTTCATCAGATGCAGCGTTATGGTGCCTTAATGTGAATATATTAGCACCGAAGCAGGCCGGCAGCTTAAAAACACTATTCCTCAATATGATGGAATAGTGCGCTGCAGGGGAGTGCTGCTACATGCAAGAGCACAGTATTTCATGTGGCATTTTGATATTAGTCCGGGTGACATACCTAGCAGCCCCCTAGGTAAAGGAAAAGGAGAGAGAAAGAAAGGCGAAGATGCCAACTGAAAGAGGAAGAGAAAAAATAATGTAATAGTTTTAAACAGGCCAAACTACATGGATAATATAAAGCAGGTGTTCTCACATTTTAACAGCCAGTTTGAGCGTTTAAAATTTTTGACCCCTTATAATTTCAGAGTAGGTTTATTTTATGAATATAATTCAACTATTGAAATACTAAAGACATTAGGCAAATAGTATCAACATATTTATTTATTGGAGCCATTAGAGCTTTTTATTCATTCAGGAACTTTTCAGTCAGAGAACCCAAACCAGTTACGTTGTGTTAGTATGTAAGGCAAGCAAGGCAAATTTATTTGTAAGGCACAATTCATACACCAAGGCAGCTCAAAGTGCTTCACAATGATAAAGCGAAAAAAGACAAGTAAAATAGTCAGCATAATAAAATAGATAAAAAATAGACACGTTGAAAAAAATAAAGACAAGGGTACAGTACAAACTAAAATAAACAATGAAATACAAGATAAAGTACTTTGCATTGCTAGCCATGAGTGCTCATTTAAAGGCCCCAGAGAACAGAAAGCATATTAACCTTGACTTAAAAATAGCTACATTTGAGAAAGACCTTAGGTCTTCTGGAAGTTGGCTCCAGCTAGGGGGAGCATGATAACCAAATGCAAATGGTCCTGATTCTAGACACCATTAGTAGACCTATGTTCCTGTCGATCTAAGCGACTGCTTGGTTTGTATTATTTACGCATACATGAGATTTTGAAATTTTGGTTCTAGGTTATCAGGGTTTTATCTCATTCCTGGCATTCACAGGACCTACCCAAAACATACATTTGATGTACAGATGCAAATATCAACACTCCTAATATCTAAAATAAAATAAAACTGTTGATAAAGTTGACATTATCAACAGTTTTATTTTGCATCAGTGTTTTGTAGCTTGCTACTATTTTGTGAAACAAAAACAAACCTGGTGCAACATATAAATGAACATAATGCTAGACTAGTTTGTTAGCTCACATTAAACAACTAATTAATGCAAATAAACCTGACTTTAGTGATCTATCTAGCACTACCAAGATACGTTTTTCAGTTGTTGCTTTGTTTTGGAGCTTACTGCAGTTTTGTGATGATTGTTGACTAGTTATTAGGGCAGATAGAGGTAGAGACTGATGAAAATGACACAATAGGAAAATGAACACTTGTTCTTGGTTCGAATGCAACCCGTGTGCCATACAAGGCCAACCTGTGTAAAAGCGGCATAAGTCTATGGTGAAGGAGCTCAAATAGCAACAGAAACACTACTGTTGTGCATGTATTACACGAAAGGGGACAATGAATTTCCACATTTTTATCTGAAGAGGTCTCACTGCGGCGGCCACCGCAAAAAGTTCTATGGAGGAAAAACTGTGGTTCTTGAGTGACGTATATACCAGCAGCAGCATTTTAAAATCAATTCTGTAACTTACTGGAAGCCAGTGTAAAGTTTTTAGGATTGGAATGATATCTTCCTTTCTCTCTGTTTTTAGAACTCTTGTAGCTGCAGTCGAACATTTTTGTAGAATGTGAAGAGCCCCTGCTCAAATTTAATAACGTAAAATTGCAGTTTAAACTGACATGATTTGTGCTTGGTTTTAAATTAAATTAAGAAAATAAACAACTTACTAATAGAATCACATTAGTATATCTGGCGTGGTTTTAATCCCATTTAGTTGTGACCAGTCGATTAGGCATGCAACTATAATGCATAACAACTATAATACAATAGTTCATAGTTGGGAAAGATGTATAATGTCTTTACATCATTAAAAAAAATAAACTGTAGCTCAAAATTGTAGATTAAATGAAATTGTAGATTCTTAGCTATACTTTACAGACCCCATAGGATACCCTGGATTCCCTTTGGGAAACTTGGACACATATAAAGCATAGAGATTACATTATCCTCCATAAAACAAACTTTAAAAAGCAATGCGCAGGTCCACAGGAAAACAAGACAAGATTATATTATTTAGCACTTGTCTGTCTTTAAATGAATGCTCTGGGATGGAAAGAAAATCTCTATTTGGATCAGTTTAAATGATAATATTAGCATTTTGTTGTTTGATTGGGACCATCAGGGAATTTCACATAGCACAATCTATCCTCAATTATTCAAACAAGCCTGAGAGAAATGGAGAAGAGAGATGAGACACTGTAAATATATTGCAGCCAAGTACACACTCTAATCTAATGGAGTTGTTTATACGTCAGAAAAAATAGACCCTGGACACATCCACATTCAGCTTGAAGCTTTGTACATGTGCACGTCCTGAATTAGGAATGAGGTTGATTGAAGGATTGTTTGTATTTTAAATTTTTTCTTGTTTTTTAATTACTGTGGTAATGCCAGGGCAAGGAGAGAGAATGTGTGTAAATATGTTTACACAGTCTTTTGTGTGCACTTGTTTGATTTGTACAGTGTGCCGATGTGGGTCTGTGCAGGCTTTTGTTACCTGGTGTATAGGTCTGTGCTCTTGTGTGTTTAGATTAATGAAATGTGTGGGGCGTGCTGATCGTAAAGCCCAAAAGGCTGCGTGTCTGTTTTCTGAGCTGTCATCCTCCTGCAGTCACAAAACCCACCCACGCCCACCTGAGAGAGAGAGGGGGAGAGAGAGAGGGGGACAGGTATGGGTTGCTGTTACACTGACAGGTAGGGAGATGGAGAAAGAAAAAAGGAGGCCTAAAAAGAGAGAGTGAACAGTAGAAGCTTGGAGCTTAAAGTGGTCCCAGTGACACGCCAATCTCCTCTTCTATTTATAGCGGCAGTGCAGTGAGAGGCCGCTCATTCGCTCTCTCCCTTTTTCCCATGAATCTCTCAGCTTGTTAACACACGGATCCCGTGTAGGAAAAAAGAGATTCCATCAGTGTTAGCCTTTCTTCTCCTTCACATTTACTTTCTCTCTCTCTGTCTAAAGCAAACTCTTTAGTATTCAGATATGTGCTCTCAGAGACAGAATCAATTTCATATTACTGTGCCTCACTGTAACGAATGGCAATGTTCTGAGAGTGCAGTGATCATACTGTAGATGATATTGAACATTATGTGTGTATATGTGATTATGTGTATGTTTGCATTAATGTGGAGTGTTTACACACACTGAGAACAGAGCATAGGGCTGTCAAATTCTTATAAAAGTTGCATTTGAATTGTTAAAAATTACATAAAAATCTTCAATATGTCTTCATGCAGGAATATATTTGTATATATATTTTAATTTAAGCCTCAGTTAGACCAATTCCTCTTATTTGGTACATGGCGTATAATATAAATCATGCTGTAAGACCTACAAATGGACTGTATGTCAAGAATAAGTCTAATGAAGAGTATTACATGCATTACCATTTTAGGACACACAGTTTTTTCAACATTATTTTTAAAAAATGCACAGAAATAAAGTCACAAATAATGAATAATTATTATTATCATTATCATTTTAGGCGACTAAAAATAGAACATGTAGATTTTGGGTCTTGGCCCTGTGAAAAGTCATATACTTTCACATGTGATTTTTGCACGATTCATTTACTTTCACACATGATTTCTACACACGGTTCATTTACATTCACATGTGATTTTTACACGATACATTTAATTTCACATGCAATTTCTAAACACAGTTCATTTCCTTTCACATGTGATTTCAGAGTATAACATGGTGAAATGCACCTTCATGTTTTCACACACACTACATCTAATCACTGAAATGTTTTGTATTAAATTCACAAAAGGCTGTTTTGATTGGTTCTAAATCATAGACTGCCATTTAACAAAATATTCCTAACAACACAGCAAATCGATGCCTAATCTTGAACCTTATAATTCTCCTGTGATGGTTTAAAATGTCGACATGTTTTATATTTCGATTCGATTAGTTTAGTTTTTATGGTAGTCAGTAGTGTTCAGTGTAGCACACCTAATAGCAGCTGCCTAGCTAACATGGATACCAATCATTATAGCCTATATTCATCAATATCAACAAAATGTAGCCCTATCCTTTACAAACAGGTTACTGGAAATTTAAATCATGTGTAGGAATGCAGACGCAACAAAAAATGATTTACTGCTTGCTACTGTTATTTGAAAGCAGTCTATTGATAGCTAGTGGAATTTATATGGGATTGGGTTGCATTTAACTGGTCGCAAAATTAGTACCTTGGAGTGCGGGGTCACCATTATTTTTTATTATCAAGGAAGTAACACATTGTTAACTTTACCTGTAAATGTAACAAAATATCTTTCTTCCAATATTCCCATCAACTAAAAACACTCCAATAAATTTTTTTTTTAAATATCCAAACTCTAAAGTGTTGTTTTTGACGTCTAGCAAAACATCAACAGTACAACTCACATTATGTTATAGTGTCATTACTTCTAGTACAAAAAAATGCACACACAGGCACACACTGGAAAACACACTTCTGATCTAGCCTCCTGATGATAGTCATTGAGAGATGTTATGTGTTCTTCCTGTGCACTGAGAAACGTGTGTTCGTCCTGTGCTCTGCAGTTACATTAGAGGGGCCTGTGTGTGTGTACGTGTGCTTGTCTCCCCACATGAATTTGTGCTTACTGTTTTTATTCTCCAAATTCAACATGAGACCTCAAATTATAACTCAACCCGGGTTGAGCAGCTCTCTCTGAATTATCAAAGTTGATTTGTGTCTTTATTATGTCCTTAGTGAGTCCAGACTAGTGCCATTGCAAGGCACAACACTGCCACCTAGTGCCCTGTGTGTGTGTGTGTGTGTGTGTGTGTGTGTGTGTGTGTGCGCGTGTGTGCGAGTGCTCTCTGTGTGTCCTGTGAGTCCTGTGTGTGTTTGAGAGCTGACTTCATGTTGCTAGTTTGCTGTTGCTTCTGGTCTGGCCATCTGCTGCAGATTAGAATTAGACTTGCGGCCTAATTTAGTTAGCATCCCGACCCAAGCTCACTGATGAGGAAGCGAGAACTTGTGTATGTGTGTGTGTGTGTGTGTGTGTGTGTGTGTGTGTGTGTGTGTGTGTGTGTGTGAGAGAGAGAGAGAGAGAGAGGGAGAGAGGGAGGGGGGTGAAGGGGTTTATTAGAGACACTGCCCTGCAGATAAACTTGCCATCCGATGGTGGGGGAATGGAAAAGATCTTGATTTTCCAGCTGCTAACACTCCCTTCCAAAATAGACACACAAATCACATTCATGCAAACAGGTTATGAATTGTAGACTTAATAGAAAGAACACCTGCTACATTTACATTTATTTTTACTTTAAGCAGTTTAGCGGCCTTGTTGTAACATTTGTGATCACTAGCTCTGAGTTTTATACACTTAGCTGCCACTGCCTAAAATAGCTATGAACTGAAATGACTTAATTTGGAACAACACACGTATTGGCAAAGTTGTGCATCCCAAAGTGACATAGTTTTTTCCACTTCAATGCAGGTTATATACCAACATTGAAATGGAAAATATAATTGTGTATGAGGCAAATAATTGTGTATGTGGCAAATAAAAAATCTTGAATCTTGAAGCTATTGCTTGAATATAGCTATTGAAGCTATTTCTATTCGTTCTCTACATATACCTTGGTCCACCTGTGTTCTCCTGCCCTGTACACACAGAGGGACTGTTATTCATTTATTCTTGCCCAGCATGTGAGTGATTATTTTTGTCCTTTAAAATATGTTGCCTCTGCATGAGCCCATACTTGAGTTGTGCAGTGGTTAGTGTGTACAAATCAGTATGTGGTGTATGGGATATGGCTGGAGTTGCTGCTGTACACTGAGCTCTCTCTCTATCTCTGTCTCCTCTTTCTACTCTCACTTGCTGTTCCTCCGAGACAAGTTCCAATCAGCAAACACACACTCGCACACTGCATTCCACAAACATGCTTTAGACATCGAGTCACACACAATCACTCAGGTAATAAGCATTATCACACTCATGAGTGTGCACACGCACAGTCAGATCCGGCCTTCTGGAGACAAATGTAATGAGTGTGACTGTGTGTGTGTGTGTGTGTGTGTGTGTGTGTGTGTGTGTGTGTGTGTGATCTACCTTTCTCTCTCTCTCTTTTTCTCTGGTTTTCTGTCTCTGTGTGTCTAAAAAAACTGAAGCACTTATCCATACCACATTGCCTCTCTTCCCGGCATTGCTCACCATACAAGAGTGTAGGAGGTAATTGAGTGTGTCTATTTAGGAAAGAGAATGAATGCAGCTACTTCAGTTCAGTGCAAATGAAGGTTAAACGCATTTCCTGTGCTATTAGTCTGGTGTAGTTTTTTTTTTTTTAACAAGATTTGTGAACAAAAGCCAAAGCAGAAGTTTCTCTGTTTATATGGACTAAAATAAATATGCTGTTGCGATTTGTAAATTTAAAATCCCTTATTGTTGTGGGAAGAAAATGTATTTGACCTTTTTAGGTAAGCAATTAAATTAAGTAATTAAAGAAATATTATAGTGACCTAGTCTCTATCCATCTATAGTGCATGCATGATTGCCACAGACAATAATTTCAACACATTTCCCTGTAAAGAGAAAAGAATAAAAACTATTTACACTACATTTGTTTATCATGGAAGTATAAAGACTATATATAAATTAAAAATCTACAACCATTAAACTCAAAAGGTCATGGGATAAGATTGACATGAAAGAAAGTCTTTAAAAAACTGTTCTTATGTAGTTTCATCCAACTTTCCAACACTGGAGCAATTAGCGGTTACTCATGCTATCTCCAAGGTTTTGTGGGATCAGTTTGTCATCAGGCAAAGTTTATTCTCCGAGTTATGTTAGGACACATTGACTGTGTGTTACTGTCTCAGTGCTACATTGTCGCTGGGTCGATCTTGAGCTCAGGTTACCCTCTGTGTGAAGTTTCAGATGTTCTCCCCATGTCTGTATGGGTTTCGTCCAGGTTCTCTGGTTTTCTCCCACCTCCCAAACACATACCAGTAGATGGACTGGCTATGCAAGGTGTGAACGTGTGTGTGCATTGTGTGCTGCGATGCACTGGTGTCCCATCCAGGGTGTATTCCTGCCTCACAGTGTTCACTGACCAGGATAAGATGGTTACTGAAGATGAAGGAATGAGCTCATAAATATTTTTGACTGACGAATTCATGACAGTGTTCTACAAAAATATGTTGCATGTTATTTGTATCTTGTTCTGTTTCTAAGCATATATTTTCTCTGCTTTATTTTCCCCCCTCTTAGCCCCCTCACACACACCCCTTTCTTTTCCTGTGATGCCTGAACATGATTGGTGCACCCTGACTACCATGACAACCTGCTCTGCCTTCATCTTGCTCCCCTTACCTTCCCCTCTCCTGGGCACAGAGGGGCAAAGTGTGTGTGTGTGTGCATGTGTTTTTGTGTGCAGGTGTGAATGTGGAGATGATGTAAAGAAAAGTGGTGTTAAGTAATTTACTTACTCTCAAGGCAGCCTCAGTCTCTTGTTTTGTCCTTCAGAACCCAAACTGTTATTGCCATCACTGGTGTGTGTGTGTGTGTGTGTGTGTGTGTGTGTGTGTGTGCGTGCATGAGCGTGTGTTTATACGCGGGCATCAAGCCAACTATTTCACAGAGGGGCTTCAGTTATAGTAGAAGGACGTGGACATTGAGATGAGTACAGGGAAGCAGAGAGCATTATGAAAGTGAGGTCTCCTCTCTCCCCCCTCCACACACACACACACCACACACACACACACACACCTGCGGCTTCTATGGACCGTGTGTTATAAACAGACATTTGTGAGAACGTAATGTCACCTTATCAGATCACTTTATGATGATACACATATCTGAATGTAAATGAAAGGTAATGTGTGTGTGTGTGTGTGTGTGTGTGTGTGTGTGTGTGTGTGTGTGTATCTATGTCATGGGCAAGGACTGTCTCATCTGTGCACTAAAGCTGGGTCTACTGTTGGCATGGAGACGGTTGCAGCGGCGTGAGGCTGCTGCCATGGTAACGCAGTACACTTAGGAGGGGGTCGAGGGCCAATGCTGTTCACTTTGTCCTTTCTTTTGTTTGCTGCATCTTTCCCGCTGCTCCCCTGCCTCAGCGGAGAGAAAATGGTGGGTTCAGATAGAAATGGAGGTTTCTGAGATTGGAATAGTGCAGAGAAACAGATGTTATTGTCAGCATGAAGGTTTCTATCAGTGATGGCCACTTTTAAAAAACTTGAACCAATTTTTTTTTTCTTGGTCATTGATGTTCTTTTTTTTATACTTTGAGTATCTGGAGGTAATGCTTAGTGTCCTTCTGTGTGTGTGTGTATACATATTTAATCCTTTGTGAGAAACAAAAAGGAACAAATGTTCTCACAATCACACAGTCCTCACAAAAATACAGTAGTTCTACAGATTTTCCTTGAAAAACTTGAAAAAAAAAAAAAAAAGATTTTCTTCTAGTTACTGAGGTTAAGGTTTGGGTTAGATTTAGTTTTAGGCATATCATTAACTATCCACAGTAATCATGCTAAAGGGAAGTCCTTAAGATAACTGTGTGTGTGTGTGTGTGTGTGTGTGTGTGTGTGTGTGTGTGTGTGTGTGCTTTCTTTAGAGGTACAGAGGAGGTATTCCAAGCCCTAGAGGATAACCAGGTGACTTTGTCCACAATGAAAGCCTCACGCTTTGTCAGGGCTTTTGAGAAAGAGGTGGACCGCTGGGAGCGCTGCCTGTCTCTCATCCTGGAGGTCATAGAGATGATACTTACTGTCCAGAGACAGTGGATGTACCTGGAGGTAGACACACAAAAACACACACATAAATGACCCACCACCATATTTTACAGCGGGTTTTACAGCTTTTCCTTGAATTTAATCTCTCTTTTTTTTTTTTTCTTTGCCAAACATGACAGTAGTGTGCATGCATCCCTCACCATCCTCCTCTCTCCTCACTTCCTGCCAATGTTTTAATAGTCTTGGACTTTTTTTTTTTTCTTTTAACTGCTTAGAAATGTTTAGTATACATGTGACATGTTAATCCCTGGGAAACTAGCCAATCATGGGCATCTGTGAGCTCGTGCATGAAGAAGAGGACAGATAGCATTTTCCTCTGAGTGTGCTACTCTGTCCTGTGACGCAGCATGAGCAGCAGTTAGCCTTCGCCCTCTAGCTGTCGTATGGTGGGGAGGCCAGGTGATCAAATTGGGCGGGGGGTTTGTATTGATGGATGACAAAGGGATTTTACATGTCTGTAACCCCTAAGGAAACAGAGAGCGGTCAAAGGCAACAATAAAGTTCCTAAAGACTTCATTAAAAAACTTAAGTCAAAATTTTCTAAACATTTATTTAGAATACAATTTTTATAATGTTTTATATAATGTTTATTTATTATTTTTTTTTTAGTTTATGTTTATTATATATATATATAGTTGCCTGAGTTAAACAAATTCTCATAAGCCAGCACTGATGGATCTGTATGCATGATTTCACTCACAAAAACATTAATGCATGCACCTTGGTAAACCTTTTCCTTGGTTATAGCTATATATTATAGCTATAAATAGCTTGATTTTGCATTCACATATGCACGTGCAGCATACATCATTTTCCCGTATGAACATACATACACAAAGATTATAGGTCTTGTTTTCCAGAAAGGAACTGCCCAAAAACCTTGTGTAATTTCAGTATGTTCTCAAACTCTCCAGCATATTGTTTATTGTAAACGAGATCAAGTGGTTAACCAAGCATTCACAAACACATATGCACATCTGCAATACCTCGCTGAATAAGCATGAGCTCACACTTGTACAGAACTCACTTGCTCTCGCTCACTTGATTCCTTAAATAAGCCCCATATCTGCAGAGGTAGAATAGCAGGTTTGTACTGATGCGTTAACCATGACACCAATACCTCCGGCCTGATACATAAACAAAAATACACACTAACACGATTGCACAAACATGCAACGTAGAGTGAGACTTCAGAACCAGCTGTTCTTTTAGCACTGATGGGCAGATCATAGTGGCTGTCAGAATAGATATCCTGTGTGTGTGTCGTAGTATACACACCTGTGATTCCTTTCACCATTTATTTCCAACACTCTTTCAGAACATCTTTTTGGGAGAGGACATTCGTAAGCAACTGCCACGTGAATCTGCTGAGTTTGATGAAATCAACTCCAGCTGGAAGACCATCATGGAACGACTAAACAAGGACAAGAATGCTCTGAGAGGGACACAGCACCCAGGTAAGAATGTGAAGGGATGAGCCATGCCACGTGGGGAGATGCTGATGTAACTGGAAGGAGATGGGCCATGTGAATAAAATGTTAACTTTTTCAGGATTCTATTCACTCTGGTCTAGTAAGCCATTCAGGTAAGGTCAGTATGAAAATGTTAGACTATTTATTCAGTATTTATTTTACTTAAATATCTAGCGAATCCACTTATTTACTACATTACAGATAGACTATCTACTTTTTACAAATGACAAATGATGACACTTAGAACATGTGTAGTGTGTATTTATGTATTCCTCTCTAGAGATCACACACAAAAATTGCTTCACAAGAACACCAGAAGTAAAACTGCCAACACCAAAACTGAAACTACAAGAATAAAACATCCAAGAATGAGTGCTTTAATTTTAAAATTAATTTTAAAAACACTATAATATAACTCAATAGAGTTTGATAAAAGGGAAGAAGGACACATCATGTAGTTGTAAGTAACATGAGAAAGTGAAAGAGAGCACAGATCGTTAATTGTAGCCTCTCTGTGCCAGGTTTGCCTGAGAAGCTGTCTGAGATGAACAGTAAGCTGGAGGAAATCCAAAAGTCTTTAGATATGTATCTGGAGACCAAGAGACAGATCTTTCCACGATTCTACTTCTTGTCCAACGATGATCTGCTGGAGATACTGGGCCAGTCACGCAACCCAGAAGCAGTGCAGCCTCACCTCAAAAAATGCTTTGACAATATCAAGAGCCTGCGCATCAACAAGGTGCACCCAAACACAATAAACTCCTAGATAAGTAAAGAGATTGTAGAGCTGGAACCTTACTCTTATGATCTCCCTCTTAAGTGTGGAGAAAATACTCTGAATAATACTTCTAACAAGCATATTGTATGTCTAAACGAGTCTTGGTCACAAAATTCCCTGTCTGGTTCAAACTGTGCTTTCTAATACAGCAATAATGCACACAGTAACTAATCTGTATGTGTGTAGATGGGAATCGGCAGTATGAAGTCTGAGGCTGGTGGGATGTTCTCTGCTGATGGGGAGTTTGTGGAGTTTACTCATCCTGTTCTTCTAGAGGGGCCAGTAGAGGTGAGTTCTGAACAATACCATGTCAAATGCACACTTTAGCAGCGGTCTGACTGAAATGAGAAAAGAGATTAAATGGGGGAAGCGGCAGGATTTGCAAACCACAACCACAGAAGCCTGAGCCAACAGAAAACAAACAGGGTGGAGTGTGGAATCTTTTTTCTGAAAAACATGAAGCATCGGACTTTTGCCTCACTATTTTCTTAGTGTCAGCTTGTTGTTCACAGTTGCAAAAAATAAACCATTTATCTAGCTCATGTTACCCGTACATTCCATCCAAATCATATAACACCAGGACCATCCAAAAATTGCTATATTTTTGGCACCACTCTGACAAGTCCAGTATGAGTGCTGCTGATTTACAAAAGACCTTTTCCATGTGCTCACTTCAGTCAAGTCAGTTACTCTTAGGTTTAGGTCAATTCTATACTATAGTAAATTGAGTAACATTATTTAATGTTGAAGAATCAGATCTACATAAATTATTTACGCTTGTTAAGGAATACATGTTCAAATCAAACAAAATCTCATTATCTCAAGTACCAATTAAATGTCAAGATGTAAATAAGCAAGTAACAAATCTTGAACATTGTGACATTGTGAAGACTTTTTGGCCAAAGTTATGTGGACATTTGACCAATTACACCCATATGTGCTTATTGAACATCCCATTCCTGATTTATTCCCTCTTTGCTGTTATAGTAACCTCCACTCTTCTGGGAAGGCTTTCCACTAGATTTTGGAGCGTGGCTGTGGGGATTTGTACTCATTCAGCCACAAGAGCATTAATGGGGTCAGCCACTGATGTTGAACAAAAAGGCCTGGCGCACAGTCAGCAATCCAGTTTATTTCAAAAGTGTTCAGTGGGTGCGAGGCCAGGGCTCTGTGCAGGCCATCTGAGTTCTTCCACTCCAACCTTGGCAAACCATGTTTTTATGGAACAGGTTTGGACTAGGCCCTAGTTCCAGTGAAGGGAAATTGTAATTCTACAGCATACAGAGACATTCGATACAATTGTGTGCTTTCAACTTTGTGGCAGCAGTTTGAGGAAGACCCACATATGGGCATGATGGTCAGGTGTCCACATACTTTAGGCTACATATCCTGTTTTGGCTGTTTTTCTTGTTAGTATGTATGGAATTCAAGGGGTTTAACAAAAACATTGCATTAACCATTTAGGAATTACAGCCATTTTTTTTTTTACATATTTCCTCCATTTTTACAGAGTCAAAAGTAATTGGACAAACCAGCATAATCATAAATATTATGATAATTTTTAATACTTGGATGCAAATCCTTTGCAGTCAATGACTGCCTCAAAGCTGGAACTCAAGGACTTTACCAAATGCTGAGTTTCCCCCCTTGAGATGCTTTGCCAGGCCTTTGCTGCAGCCACCTTGAGTTGCTGCTTGCTTGTGGGTCTTTCTGCCTTCAGTTTTATCTTCAGTATGTGAAAAGTATGCTCAGTTGGGTTAAGATCAGGCGACTGGGTTGGCCATTTAAGAACAAGAATTTCCAAGCTCATAGATTGCTTTTGTGGGTCATTATCCATCTGTATTGTGAAGTGCATTTGACTCAATCTGAGCAGAAAGTATAGCTCTGTATGCTTCAGAATCCATGCTGCTATTTCTATCAGCAGTCACATCATCAATAAATGGCAGTGACCCAGTTCCATTGGCAACCATACCTGCTCAGGCCATAACACTGCCTCCACATGTTTGACAGATGATGTGGTATGCTTTGGGTCATGAGCCCTTCCTTTCCTTCTCCATACTCTTCTGATAATTCTGGTACAAGTTAATCCTGGTTTCGTCTGTCCAAAGAATCTTGTTCCAGAACTGGGCATGCTTTTTTAGACTGTTTTCTGGCAGTCTAATTTGGCCTTTCTGTTCTTGAGTGTTAGCAGTGATTTGCATCTTGAGGTAAACTGTCTGTATTTACATTCATGAAGGTTCTCTCAGTCACCTGTAGACTTTGACAATGATACGGCTACCTCCTCCAGAGTGTTCCTGACTTGGCTAGATGTTGTGAAGGGGTTTTTCTTCCCCAAGTAAAGAATTCTGTGATCATCCACTTTAGTTGTTTTCCATGGTCTTCCAGGCCTTTTGGTGTTCCTGAGCTCACAAGTGCATTCCTTCTTTTTAAAAATGTACCAAATTGTTAATTTGGCCGCCTCTAAAGTTTCTGCTATCACTATGATAGGTCTGTTTTATTTTTTTCAGCCTAATGAAGGCCTCCTTCACTTGCCTCAACACCTCTTTGGACTGCATACTGAGAGTTCCATGAACAGCTACCAAATTCAAATTCAACACTTGCAATCAACTCCAGACCTTTTAATCTCCTTCAATTGTCATGAAATAATGAGGAAATAGGCCAAACCTGGCCATGAAACTGCTTATCATTCAATTATCAAATTACTTTTGAGCCTGTGAAAATTGAGTTACTATGTAAAAAAAAATGGCTGTAATTCCTAAATGGTTAATGCAATATTTTTGTTAAACCCCCAGAATTAAAGCTGAATGTCTACACCTCAATCACATCTTGATTGCTTCATTTCAAATCCATTTAGGTGGTATACAGAGGCAAAATTTCAAAAATTGTGTCAATGTCCAAGTACTTATGGACCTGACTGTATGTGTGTATGTGTGTGTCTGTGTGTAGGCATGGTTGTGTGATATTGAGAGGACCATGCGCTGGACTCTGAAGGATTCTTTGAAGAACTGCTGTATGGCTCTCAAAAAGATGATTGGAAAAAGAGACAAGTGGGTTAAAGATTGGCCTGGGCAGGTGAGTGACCTCAATCATGCATCTGTCTACAGGTGCGTGCGCTTGTACATGTGGTAAAATGTATTCTTTTCATGTAGATGCTGATAACAGCTAGCCAGATACAGTGGACCACAGATGTCACCAAATCTCTGATTGCAGGCAAAGAGAGGGCAGACAAATCAGCACTAAAATCCATGAAGAAGAAACAGGTGAGATAAGTGACTCCCATAGGGGTCGTCCTGCAAACACTCTGATTGATTTCCTGTGGCACAAGCATAATGATTGACTGATGTCTTCACCTTTGTTTGTAGACCTAACTAGTTTCAGACCCAAGGTCACTCATGTAATGGATATCAGAACAAAGGGGGAAAAAAACAGCAGATCTAACTGCTCATGATATAGTCATGAATATTGCGCCCCATCATGGGTGTCACACAGTGCAGTGTTGCAGAGCAGATCAGATGTCAAGTTTTGTCATGTGTCTATGGCAGGTGTCCATGCTGCACCGCTACTCTGAGGCCATAAGAGGAAACCTCTCTAAAATCATGCGCCTCAAGATTGTGGCCTTGGTAACAGTAGAAGTTCATGCCCGTGATGTCATTGATAAATTGGCCAAAGCGGGCTGCTGTGATGTGAACGCTTTCGACTGGCTTTGTCAGCTCCGCCTCTACTGGGATAAGGTGAGAGTGGGGGTCAGTGAGAGAATGAGGAGAAAAAGTGAATGAGAAAGGAGGATGGAGATTGCCCATAATCTACAGAATATTATAAAATGTTCAGCCTGTTAGTAACTATTATTTTATTAATATTTTCTTATTGGTTTATTATCATATTTTGTGATTGTCTTATTTATCATATTTCATGATTGAACCCTATAATGATTTGTATGTTACTAATAGATTCAGAGATTTGTCTTACTGATTGTAGTTTATTTGATTCATATGCTGAATACTTTGTTTTGTCTTTTAATATTTCTATGATAAAAATTAAAAGTGCTGTATAAATAAAGATTATTACTTAGTGTTTTATGAAATAACTAATCAAAGCACCATCTATTTGGTGTGTGTGTGTGTGTGTGTGTGTGTGTGTGTGTGTGTGTCTGCAGGATGTGGATGACTGCATCATCAAACAGACCAATACACACTTCCAGTACGGTTATGAGTACCTGGGCAACTCAGGCCGCTTAGTCATCACCCCTCTCACTGACAGGTACTGTAACCATGGCAACATGTCTGTTTTCACCTATAAAAGGTAACAGTGGCTGGCCTGTGAGCTGAAGCATTATTGGATTCCCTGGAGCCAAACGGCCTTCCTGTTCTTGTGTTAAGCTGCCTTGGTGCATTGCTGCCACTGCTGTGGGAGGAGTTTTCCTGAAGTGTTTTTATGCAATTTTGATCTTGTACAGAACCATTGTTGTACTCACCCACACAACAGCCTGTGGTCATTCTAAGCAAAATGTATTATTATATGTCATACTCATTGTCCTGAGGACACTAAGTCTCTATACTCACATTTCTTGAATTAGAAGTTCAATATTTGCATCCATTAGTTAAAGCCATGATGGCTTTAACACACTCTGAGTCATACACTAGCTGCTTTGTAGCTACATTCACTGGCCAACTTATCATATACACCTACACAGTTACAGTTAGCTGACTTTAGCCCATCAGTTGCTATACACAGTATGTCATCCCACCTTTGCCCTCTCTATCAGGGGGCTACTGCTGTCTGTTTGGGAGGTGGATCACTCTCAGCACAGCAATACCCCTGACATGAGGTAGTGTGTATGGGGCTGGTATGAGTGTATCAGGTGCAGCTTTGTTGGTAATGTTGTTAAACACCCCAGTGTTACAGCTGTGTTGAAAATTCTGTGGTCTACCAGCCAAAAATATCCAGAAACTGTACAAAATTAATGTGGCTAGGCACTAATGACTGATGAAGGGATAGAGGGCAGTTAACACAAATGGTGCATGGAAAGAGCTATATTTTGTAAGACCTGCACTCAATTCTTACTGCACATGATAGAGTCAAAGCAATGCAACATAATAACACTAACATGCCACTCCCGATGGTAAGCCTATGGTAGTCTATTTCCACTGATGTACAGTGTACTGGCAGGTAAGTGTACCTCATAAAATGGACAGTTAATATAGGTGCAAGGAATAGCTGCCTTATAAACTATCAGTAGATTATTATTTGTCAAAATATAATAGTCTTTCATTTTATTACAGATATTACTTGTACTGTAGTTAATGACACTGATCATATCAACAGATCATATCAACACTTCTGTGGAATTGTTATTGTAGCATCCGCTTTTCATAACGATCATTAGCATTTCAGGCATAGATCAAGGCAGAAACATTACATCTTATTACAACTCATCTTCAGGGTCAGCATGAGCTAACATTGCCAGATGTTAACAGTAATATTATGAGCTGAGTGAGACTCAATGGAAAGCTGACAATGGCAGCAGAGCAAATCTGTATCAGGGTGATAATGAACCTTCTTATCTGAGAGAGAGAGAGAGAGAGAGAGAGAGAGTCAGAGACAATTATTTACCACGTTTTGGCAATATTCAAATCCTAATACAATCATTTTTGACACCTTTCAAATTTGATTTGATCTAAGAGAAAGATGAAAAAAGGGAAAAGAAAGAGAGATAGACATGTTTTGTTCTTGGTTTCTGGGATTTGGTGTACAAGCATTACAGTGGGGGTGTGAAGATTCTCCCCTACTATCAATTATTCATGGATTCCACTTGGGAAGTGAGAGTCAAGAGTCAATAGCTGATTTTTATTGCATCTTTTAGAAACAGTAAAATGGCACTGAAAAGCACAGCTGCAAAATGATCTTCCATAAAATGAAAGGAAACATCTAATCCTGGCTTATGTTGATGAGCACATGGCATCCTAAACCCACTCAAGGACACAGAGAATGGGCATACGGTGTCAGTCTTTGGGTTGTGTGTGTGTTTGTTTGTGTGAGTGTGTGTGTGTGTGTATGTGTATATACTTATTTTTTAAGTCTTGAGTGTCCTTTTGTAAGTTTTCTAAGTGTGCGTGTGTGTGTTTGTGTCTGTTAGTCTCTATCTTAAGGCACCTGTGTATGATGATGTCTCTGTATGTATGGAATTCTCTCAAACCAAAAATACTTTTGCACACAGTTGATTATGTTTAGAGTATAGATTAGTGTTCAGTTAAAACTTGTTAACACAAGTCTATTTTTCATTTCTGGTCATTAAAAGTATATATATATATATATATATATATATATATATATATATATATATATATATATTTACATAGACATACATACACACACACACACACACACATATATATATATATATATATATATATATATATATATATATATATATATATCTTTCTTTTTTTATATTAACTAATGCTCAACATTATTTTCAAATCACATGTTCATGCTATTATACTGTGTTAATTGTTCTTTGTGTATTGTGTATATTAAACAATGCACAGCATATTGTATATTGTATATATGTGACACTAGGGGGACCAATGCTACTGTAAATTGTACGACCAAACATCTGGTTGCTAAGTTAAGGGAACAGCATGACAAAACACAGCAGATTATCTAAAATTACAGTTATCACGTCTTGGTGTACCAGTTTGTCTTTAAATGCTCTTGGCAAAGCTTGAAAGCAGAGGAAGTAAAAGTGATATCTTCTGTAGGTGCTATATGACGCTGACCACAGCCTTACATCTGCACCGTGGTGGCTCTCCCAAAGGTCCTGCAGGCACAGGCAAGACCGAGACAGTGAAAGACCTGGGCAAATCTCTGGGCATGTATGTCATTGTGGTCAACTGTTCTGACGGTCTGGACTTCAAATCCATGGGGCGCATGTATTCGGGTCTTGCTCAGGTTTATGTTATTAATATGCAATAAATACTATATAAGTGTTTTATAAATGTAACATAACATAATGGATAGTGTATAAGGAATTATCATGACACGTAGCATAATGAATTTTACAGATTATGTAATAAATAAGAGTGTGTCTGTTTCCAGACAGGGGCATGGGGTTGTTTTGATGAGTTTAACCGCATTAACATTGAAGTGCTGTCAGTAGTGGCACAGCAGATCCTGTCCATCCTCTCAGCACTGTCTTCAGGAGCCACCAACTTCATCTTCGAGGGCAAGGAGATTCGCTTGGTCTGGTCCTGTGGCATTTTCATCACTATGAATCCTGGTACATACTGCTCAGTGAGATTATTAATTGTTTCTTACTGCATATTTAAGCAGGTATGTGTATTCTGTAATTGACTATTAGGGTGTGGCACACTGATATATATCTGTATTTATGTGTGTGTGTGTCTGGGTCTCCTCTAGGTTATGCTGGTCGTACTGAATTGCCTGATAATCTGAAGTCCATGTTCAGGCCAATCTCTATGGTGGTGCCTGATTCAACCCTGATTGCTGAGATCACTTTGTTTGGAGAAGGCTTCAACAACTGCAAGGTGCTGTCACAGCACACACAAACATATTACTAGGATGATCAAGTATTGACCTAACTGTTTGTGTAATCAATTTAAAGCCTAAACCTAACCTTAACCTTAACCCTCAGTCAACTTCTAAGCCAGGGGTTTTGCCGCAAGGTTTGTTGTTAAGGTTTTAGAATCAGAAAAACACATTAACATTTAAGGTGTGTTTGTGCATTCTCTTCACCTGCTGGGATTAACTGAATATGAGTTGTGTCTATCAGTCTGAATACATTTGAAAACTGCATAGTACTGCTGAAAATATTTTTGTTTTCTGCCAGTAAATGTATTGGTGATTTGGCAAGTGATATGTTCACAAAGCTTTTTTACTGGTTAAAAAAAAATCTTGTTTGAAAAATGTCTCTGTAGACATTGATTGTTTCAGCCATGTTTGTGCTAAAAATAACAGCAGGTTGGCACAGGCCTTCACAAAGGTAGCAATTACTATCAGCCTTAATAAATTAGAATAGGTGGTTGATTGCAGTAATAATAAACCAGTAGTGACCACCCCTTTGATCTTATTATAGGTGCTAAAAGCCTCTTCGGCTGTTTACAAAATTGTGACAGTCCATTTTCACACCAAAATATGGTTCGTGAGGCTGCAAAATGAAAGTAGATATGACAGATTAGATATTAGAAAAAAAATGTGAAAAGGTATTTACAGGTTGTTCTTGCCTTTTTTTGCTAGGACATGTGGTAAAAGTTTGAAAATACAGTATGGGTACAAATATACATATACAAATAATCTCAAATGAAAGCTTCCTTTCCTTACTACATGAATAATAAGTATAACGAACGATACAAAACATTATTATGTTGTAACGTATGAGTCTATGTCTAACCATAATATGCATTTTACCTGGATCATTAGGGTATACCAGATAACTTTGGAGAAAATGTGAATAAGGCATGCTGGTTGGATGAATAACCTTGAGAGAGTAAAAATGTATCCTTCAATAATTTTCAGGGCTGTTTACCGAATCCACTTTTTATAGGACTCCTGTGCTATTATCCAATAAGAGAGGCCTAAAGATCATGAATAGAATTAGATCATTATCAGAGAGGGAGCTGGACAGAAGGTTAGTGTTTGGTATTAAATTCGGCTTTGGAGCTGGAGGGGATTGAATCAGATAGGCAAACACAGATGAGTCTAGTCACACACACATTCACAGACACACACCAGGAGACAGAGTCCACTGTTGGTTTACTGCTGGCACACAGCATGCATGCTCTGTGTGTATGTCTGGGAGAGTGATTGTGTCTGTGTGTATAGGTGGGTGTATGTGCAAAACGCCTGACTGACAAAGCTCAACAGCACAATGCGTGTAACGCCAGCTCCCAAAACACACACACTCATGGCCTGGTAGGCATAAAATCCCCCCCAGAAAATCCACTCAGAGCTCCCACCTGCTCCAGCAAACATGGTCCTAATGGAAAAGCCTTATTTGTTGGGGCTGCATACAAGCCCAGTTAGCTGGCAGAGAGAGGGAGAGGGGCTCTGGAGATTGGACTTGGAATAACATATAATATACCTGAGATTAAGAGCAGCAGCACAGGGTCGAGCATCATGTCTTCCACAGATCCCCACATGTCATTGTGAGACTTTATTTGCCCAACAGACAAGCCTACTCTCGCTCTTTCCCCTGTTCCCAGTCTCCTTACACAATCAATAATCCCTGTATCATTATGTGCTATTGAAAGGACTATTACCTCTGCAAATGGGAGGAAATGGACATATCAATGTTGTGTCATGTCAGATGGAGTGGGAGTTACACTAACGATATCACCTCAGAGACAGAGAGCGAGAATGATAGATATTGAGATGCAGAGGATGAGGAAGAGGTAGAGAAAGATGGAGCAAAAGAAACTCTGGAGAAGAGGAAGACGAGAGGGAGCTGTTTCTTTGCCCTGTTGCACTGAAGTGTGGAAGTCTGGTGTTATGAGCCATGACAGATAGTGGAGTGTGTGTCTCCAGAGAGCCATGAGCTTGCACTACCTGTGTGTGTATGTGTGTGTATGTGTGTGTATGTGTGTGTATGTGTGTGTATGTGTGTGTATGTGTGTGTGTGTGTGTGTGTGTGTTTTTACGTGTATGTTGGAGGGATGAGAGATTCTGTCTACCGGTTGATGAGTGTTGAGGAAAATGAGTTCATCATGATAGCCAAAGCTAACACACATCCCAAATATAAACATGCAGTACATTGAATTATGTCTCTAGCAGAAAAACAGTCAAATGTACATCGACCTGTGCTGTTTGTGTGTCTCTGGGTCTATGTGTGTTTGTGTCACTGCTGTAGATAGTGTGTCTGGTGGCTAAGGTAATAACCTCAAGATAACGTGGTCCATATACCTCAGTGTGCATAACTCTGCCTCACTGCCGAGGGTCTGTCCAGACTGCAGATTGGCGGCGGTATATGTAAGTGGGACAGATGGGCATTTCTTTGAGTCCAAATATGAATTTAAACATTTCTATGTAGATATCCAGTTCTGAAGTAGTTTTACACTTGCAGGGGCGAGGTTTACTCAGATGTCTAATCAAGTTAACAGGGAAGATTATTCAAATTTATGAATATAACTTAAATCCAGTTGGGTTAGTTTATGTTAGCTAGCTGGCTTACAAAATCTGAAAAATGTCAGTATATATGAATGCCCATGACTTCCTTTTATGTACTTTAAATTTATGGATTTAAGGACTCTTGCACTTTGCTCTCTTTTATATATAATTTTTTTTTCTCTGAAATGTAACATGTGCTGCATACTTGCATAGTGTCCTGAAGCAGGAAGGCCTCCAGTCATGTCCAAATTGATTGTTTTTAAATATTGCTACCCAGTGAGTTCCTCCCACCTGCCATTTTTTAATGGCAGCATACATGTTCCTTATACAGTGCTATGTGCCACCTAACCTGTTTGTTAGCTTGTTGGAAGCTGACAAAAATGGCAAACACCAAGCCATGGGGAACAGGGATGCCATGTACAAATGCAGGGTATCTGTAATTGTTTTGAATAAGATTTATTTCTGATGAGAATAACTAGCCACAGAATATTCACTCTGTTATCTTCAGCAGTCATGTAATTACTTCATTGCATCTAGCCTAATGGGCCCTTTGGGGGCTAGAAAGTATTATGTAGGTATCTTGGCAACATCATGATGTATTGCTGCCTTGGAGGCTCATTTCAAACCATTTACAGATGTTTGCAGTTATTTCTTAGTGATTGAAGCACAGCCTTTAAAGACACTGAATTATGAAACAGTACAGACAGCAAGGCATGCTTTCTGTCACTGACACGTCTAAAGACTCAGTGACACACCCCCATTTCCATATATGAACACAAAACCATGCTTTCTGTCTCTTTTTTCCTCCATTTTGTCTAAATTTATTTACTACTTTTTTTCCCCTTCTCACATTTTGAGATCTTGTGCTAATTTGACACTGATATTCCACTCTGTTTCTGTTTCTCAGTGTCTCACTGTGACTTTTATTGATTTCCATTCACAGTTAATGAAAATAACACACGTCGTTTTAGAAATACTGGATGTTCTCTTTTTCTGCATCTCAATTTATTTCCACTTCAGTTACACAGTCTCACATCGTTTTCTTACCTTATCCCTCTGTGTGTCTCAGGTGTTAGCTAAGAAAGTTTTCACACTTTACAGTCTGGCAGTGCAGCAGCTGTCTAAGCAGGATCACTATGATTTTGGCCTGCGTGCACTAACCTCTCTGCTCCGCTACGCTGGAAAGAAGCGCAGAGCCTGTCCTGATGTTGCAGATGAAGAGGTTGTACATGCATACACAAAAACAGTCACATATTCACACATAGAAAGTACTGCACACAATCACCTCAAACACACTTTTGCCATATTATACAAAAAAATACATCCAGGCCTGTAGTGACTAATTCATACTTTACCAGAAGTACTCTGTGTGCATGTGTGTGTTTATAATGTTTTATAGTGTGTCACTGTTGATAGGAATTTAAGACTAAAACTTGCTTTACACCCTGTTGGGAATACTGGTTGTGATAAAAAATGCTCAAAAAGGATAAAGCTTGAAAGGAAGCTTACAAAAGACTCATCCACCTGAGTACAAACTCTACTTCTTTTTCTTTTTCTGTGTGAATAATGAAACATCATAATTTCTGGAATTTTTAAAAGTTCATGCTGGTCTGGATGTAAAGTAAATGTTATTCCTCAGTTTTAGCTCTGCTCTCTATTGCTTATGTTGATAGTAAAGCAAAGAGAGAGGCAGACAGAACATAACCGTGTTAACACACATTATGTCATGTAGTGATATAGGAGCAGTTTTGTTTAATAGTTAAGGTTATGACTAAAGAATAGGTTTGAGAAATGGGTGTTTGAGGAGATTAGTAAACTTTTCCTCTGCTTTAACCCCAGGTCCTGCTCATGTCTATGAAGGACATGAACATTGCTAAGCTAACCTCGATTGACCTCCCACTGTTTAATGGGATAATCCAAGACCTGTTTCCTGCTGTAGAGACTCCCACCATTGACTATGGCAAGGTATGAATAGGTGATCAGTTTCAGGGGGATGCAAAGGTATGTCATCTCTCAATTTTAAAAAATGACAAAATAAATCAATCCCTGGTACCCCTTTTTTTTTATCTGCTTTGGATTACTCTTGTATTGGTTAAGATGTCTGTTACATTACTAGGATCATGTTTCTCTCTCAGAAATAGGTTTTCCAATTTAAAACATCTTATAATCATAAAAATTGTTTGTATTTATCTGGAAAGCAGTTCATGTCTCAAGAGAATGATGAAGTCACTTGTGTTTCTGATTATGTCAAGTCCCATGTCACAAAAATCTCAACTTGAGTCCTCACCTCTGTGTCCAGGCTGGGTCAGTTTATGCACCCATGCACCAGGTTCTTATTAGACATACAGCAGAGGGACTGTACTCTGTACTCTATGCTGCATACTGTATGCTCTCAAACGTTGCAGGGGAACATTGCAACATCACGCCGAATGACGCACAGAAGCTGATTCAAATTACTCTGTTTGCATACAGGTTCCCAAGTGCATCAAACTGTAGTCACGCAAATCATTTTGACTTAGCTAAATTACTAAGGAATCATTAAACATGTCTCAGATGACTCGAATCTGAGTCATCCTCACTCTGTTTTGTATATTATGCACACAAGCTGCCAACAAGGCTTCATCAAATGCTTCAGGTCTCCCTTTGTGTACCAGGGTAGTGTCTAAGTGTGCCTATACACAGCAGATATGCAGCACAATGCAGATGTGTTGCCCAGCATGTGTCTCATCGCCTACACATCTTAAGTCTAGACAGGCGGCAACTGCTGCATGTATCAGCGGCAATCAAGTGTGAGAGAGAGGAGGTGGAAGAACAGCATGTACCCACATTCACATTTACACACATACACAAATTTGCATTCATTCAAACATGCATACACTGACAGCAGGCTTTCCCCTGCACCGTCTGCTCTCATCTGTCCGTTTTGCATTGTGAAGTTTTTCATTGCAGTGTCATGTTGAGCAAAGAGCTCCTCCCTCGGCTTTTAATGCTAATGTGTTCCTGCAAGATGCTTCTGATCTCTTCTCTTTTCGTGCTTCTGTACACAGTTAATGAGGTAAAAAAGAAATGAGAGAGGGATTGAATTAGAGCAAGAGTGCCGTAATGCCTTTGTAGTAATCTGGCTCTGAAGAGTGTGTGTTTCACTCTAGGGGGTGCTGGGATTGTTTATGGTTATTAAGTTTGAGACATACTCCTTGCCAGTTCATTTGTACTTGCTGATCAACTTGGGATTCAAACCAATAATATTGCACAGTTCTCTTACTCTCTTAAGAATCATTATAACTATTCCAAAAAACAAGTTGCTGTCTATTTGTCTGCCTTATTTTATCTACTGTATGGTTATGTATGTTTTTCATGTGTGATTCCATTTCCGTAGCTGAGAGAAACTATAGAAGCAGAGCTTCGGCAAAGCGGTCTGCAGGTCACTCCCTTCACCCTGACCAAAGTCATTCAGATGTACGAAACCAAGAACTCACGCCACTCCTCCATGATTGTAGGCAAGACAGGAAGTGGCAAAACGGTCACCTGGAGGATCTTACAGAGCACCCTGAGCACCATGCATCGCAAAGGCGAACCTGGCTTCAACCTTGTCCGTGTGAGTCCTGGGACTGTTTAGAGTTCACTACAGACCATTTCAAGATTCAGGCTGTATTACACACATAACTAACGTACAGGATTGCAATAATTCAGGTTTATTCTGAGCCTTTGCTTATGCACTTCACTCTGAAAAAGTTAATTTAGTGCTTTACACCAACTGCTATCTAACAATACAATGACAAAGGAGACAAAATTCTTAATGCACAAGCATGCACAAAGCATGAAGAAAGCATTTACTCGCTTGCACAACATCAAATAACATGTAACAACAACACACTTTATACGTTTACTCTTGAAATGTCTTAATGGCTTTTGAGTTAAATGAAGGAATCCAAAAATATGTGAATAATACTGCAAGCTCCAATTTTCCATGAATATAAATATCAATTACACAGTGCAAGCATTTCAAAGCTCAACCATTATTCCAGACAAATGCTCACTCCAACAATAGCACAACATAAGTTTGTCATATTGCGATCTCATTAACTCAAACATGAGACGATTTAATGCCAAAGAAGAAGCACTGATCTGACACAGAGCTCCTTCTAAAGCGGTTGTTGTCTGAGGCTATCCTAAGGCATTCATTAGTATGAAAATGAGCCACCGTTAGCAAGTGCTGTAACCCACCATCGTCTTGCATCCCTGACACCAAAACAACAGTCATCAAAGGCATTCTCCACAGGTATTGCGGTGCTCTTCAGGATGCTTAACACAGAACAAAAGCACTCAACAGACTTACAGCTAACATGGTGGAGTTTTGATAAAACCACAGAGCTTCTTATGCTAGCGCACTATAATTGGTAGCACTTACAACACATTGTTGTGATAATATGTTTTCTTGTGCATGCCTTTTTGAGGAATGTGTGCAATTCTAATCCAGTTAACAGAGGCTACAATTATGTATAATTACATTTTTCCATGGTGGCCCTTTTTTTCACCCATTTCATGTGCTTTGCAGTGAGCAATAAGATGGTTAGAGCTATTTTCAATTTGTGACGTGATTCATTTTGACTGCAACTCAAGCATGATTATAGAGTGAGAACTGCATCATGTATTATAAATCAGATTTAAAAGCATGCATTTCAACCTGTTGGTGATGTCTTCTCTTTAATGATGTTTCTGTGTGAGTGTGTGTGTGTGTGTGTGTGTGTGTGTGTGTGTGTGCGCGATCCAGGAGAAAGTGTGCTTTCTTGTTTTTCGTGCTCTCTCCTGTCTACCTCAACATCGTGTCGTGGTGTGTGTCTAAGCCTTCATGGCTTTCACTCCCTGTTTTATGGTCCATCTTGTTCTCTGCTCCCCCCGTGACACAAAAGGCCATAGTTTTTACATGCTACTTTTTCTTTCCAGTTTTCTCTCATCCTATCTATCTATCTATCTATCTATCTATCTATCTATCTATCTATCTATCTATCCAAATCATTTCTCACTGCCTGTCTTCTCTCTTTTATGTCTGACTCAACACCTTTTCATTTTGCATAATCTATTTCAGGAAGCCGTCTCTGTCCTACCATTGAAATATCACCTCTTCCAGCTTCCTCATTATCTCTCCTCAGCATCTCCACATGCTCTGACTCACACAAACACGCACGCACCCATGCACCCATGCAGGCACACGTGCGCGCGCGCACACACACACACAAACACACACACACACACAGACTGTCTTCACTCTTACTCTTCAAAATCTCATTCCAGCAGCCACTCCCTGTCTGACATTTCAACTCAATTTCTTTTTCCATCCCTCATTTTACTCGCACCTCCTTCTCATTGACACCGGTCCATTTTTTTTTCTCCTCTGACCTTTAACCTATGACTCCTCAGGAATGTCCTTTGAACCCCAAAGCAGTGAGTCTTGGAGAACTCTATGGTGAATATGACCTCTCCACCAATGAGTGGACCGACGGCGTTCTGTCCTCTCTTATGAGAGCTGCGTGTGCAGGTACTGTTGAGTGCACTTCAGATGGAAGAGGTTAAGCGGGGTTGCTGTATAGGGCTGTCAATAATAATTTTATTTATTTATCTAGCACTTACATAAAATTTTTATACGGCAGATTTAATTTGACAAAGACACAAGATCACCAGCTAAGGTCAAAAAATGTGGTTAAAAAATGAGAAGGATATGAGTATAAGCCTGAAAAATAAAAAATAACATTAATGAATGAATGGTAGGAAGGAAAATATGATAAATCTGTAAAAAATAGTGTGGAAGATACCTTAGAAGTATGAACTGATAAAGTCACCACTGAAGTCAGTCACTGACCCACCAAAGGTCATCTATGAGTTCAGGGCCTGTGTACTGTTGAGACTTAGTTCCCACTCTTTTAGGTACACCAAAGGTACCTAAATTTTATGTACACTCAAGTAAACCTGGGCACACTTTATAGGTATAGAATTATTGTACGCTATCTGTTGAAATGCACGGTTTGTCTTTAAATGTCTAGTTACACAAACTGTTGGAATTGGACTTTATAGATTTTGGTTGGCCTATCCTTTTTTGTCAGGATCCTTTCTTTGATCACCTACAAGCTTAGGGAATCTGTGTGTGTGTGTGTGTGTGTGTGTGTGTGTGTGTGTGTGTGTGTGTGTGTGTGTGTGTGTGTGTGTGTGCAGAATATAACTGTGTCATCAGCTCTTGCGATATCTTGCACTGAGGCTGACACATGCGTGTGGGCTGAGGAAAACAACCTCACACTGGTGGTGTACATTCTGTTTCTTTTAAGCTCAGCCTCACAACAAATTCACACACACACATGCACACATGGGCACACACAAAAGAACAGCCGGTCACAGGCTGACTGGAGATTGTTTCCGTCTCAGGGCCCAGAAGGTGTCTGACGACATTTCTCTTTTCTTGTTATGTCAACTCAGCATGACTCTGTCAGCTCCACTAATTATGTTTTCCTTTTTACTTTATCTGCCTCTCTGCAGTTCTTTACAGCGGCTACTGAACAGATGCTATCAACAGATGTCTTCCTTGTATTTATGATGTTAGTTTTCTTATCTTTTTTTTTTTTTTTTTAAAGATTGACAGGGTCATGGGATGATCGGGTTAAATGTCACGCTTGGCATTTTTCTCTGAGCTGTGTCTTTACTGTACCTACTTATTTCTGTTCTCTTCAGAATCTTCTGTCCTGCTGTGAGCGGAAATGTGGGCCAAAATATCTCTATGTTTTCTCCCTCTATCTCATTCCCTGCTTGTCTGTCTCTCCCTCAGTCTATTGCAGAATGGAGAGACCGCAGTATTCTGGGTTAGGGTGGTGTGTGTGTGTGTGTGTGTGTCATGGGAGAGTGTGTGTGCTGCATAGCTCAGCTCCTATGGGACTGTCAGTGCAAAAGAGATCCCCTTTCCCTGCTGCCTGTTTTTCTCTCTCTCTCTCTCTCTCTCTCTCTCTCTCTGTTGCAGCAAGCCAGCTACTGTTGATGAGTGACATGATGTAGCTCTCTCTCTTTCTCTCTCCCCCTCTCTATCTGTGTCGCTATCCCTCTCTCGCTGTTCGGTCTGACTCTGTGTGGGCCCCTGTGGCTTGCATTTCATTTCATCGTGGTGTCCCTCATGAGTCAGTGTCTTTCTCTTTACTGTGTATCCGTCGCTCTCTCTCCCTCCCTCTCTCTCTCTCTCTCTCTCTCTCTTTCTGCCTGTCTTCTGTAAGCAATAAAGCAGACCTGTTCATTCTCCAACAGGAGTTTGTGGTCAGTCCCAAGGCCGTGTCTCTGGAAGAGCTTTATGGCCACTTTGATCTATCCTACTGCGAGTGGACTGATGGCATTCTTTCCACCACCATGCGCCAATCGTGCACAGGTTACCATGCCGAGCTGTGGAACTGAAACAGTTCTTTGTTTTTGACGCCTGCCAATTAGCCCAGCCAGTCACAGACTTTTGTTTGCCTATTTGAGTACAATCTATATAGTTTGCTCCATTTACATATTTTGTTGTCATTATGCTTTTTTTCCAGCAGCAGTTTTCCTGAGTTTCTTTCCGGGTTTTGTTTGTGTCTTGTTACCATGTAGGTCTTGGTGTGGAGGAATTTTATGTTTGAGTGGTGTAATCAGGCATTGCAGTGCCTCCATATGTTTAGCATCTGTTGCTGTTCATCTCTGTTTGTTTATTTCCCCTCCTCGCTGCTTGGAGAAGGGAGATCATCCAAAGTAGAAATGACAGTTGCTTTAGCTGTGTGTGACAGGTTTGATGTTACATGCTTACCCAGTCAGTCAGTCAGTCTGTGTGTGTGTGTGTGTGTGTGTGTGTGTGTGTGTGTGTGTGTGTGTGTGTGTGTGTGTGTGAGAGAGAGAGAAAGTCTCTGTGTGTATAAGACAGAAAGACTGTTCTGTGTTGTGGTTGTTGTTGTGGGGTCGGTAAATGAGACACACATGGTCAGATGAAGGGAAAAGAAGAAAGCTAGAAAACTAACAGAACATTTTCCACAAAAGGGCCACAAGTTTGTGAGAAAAAAAAAGAGACAGGAAAATAGACAGAGGATTAAAGATAGCAAGGCATGTTTATGAATCCATTTGTCTATATTTGTGATAGTAAATGATAAAAACAGAGAGAGAGAGACTATGTAATGATGCACATTATATGTTTGCTTTATTTCCTAACTGTCTCCCCTGTCTCTCTCACGTTGCTGAGCTCAGATGAGAAGCCGGATGAGAAATGGATTGTGTTTGACGGTCCAGTGGATACTTTGTGGATTGAAAGCATGAACTCGGTGATGGATGACAATAAAGTCCTCACGCTTATTAATGGAGAGAGAATTTCCATGCCTGAACAGGTATGAAATTACATATCAAGCATGTCACACTATTTCTGACTTGTCAAAAAGTAACCACAAGTTTAACTGCCTTATATCAAAGGAAGACTCCAGTCATTTTTCCCCAGTCAAACTTTTCAGTACTGGAGCAATTCAGTAAAAAAGTAATTCATGTTACTTACACTTTCATGAACATATGGTATCTATGCACAATTAGACCTACCTGAATGCATTGATACATAATCACTAATTCTTCCCTTTGGAAACATAGTCCCATGTCTAAAAGAATAAATCATATGTACTTAGAGCTTTGCAAATGCCTTTGAATGGGGAATTCATGACATACTTTACTGAAAGATTTACTGACTGCCTCAACAGTGTGTTTTGAGTAAATTTTTTTGCCAGAATGGGGAGAGTGTAAAAATTATATTCCTTAGTAGTAGCACATACAATACAAATGTAGCAAAGATTAGATTAAAAGATGCTGGAGGATATATAGTAATTTTCTACTGTTAAAATAATTGCTGTTAAAAATAATTAGTTGACCAGAAAAGCTGGTTTCATTGTTCTGTGTGTGTCGCTGTAGGTGTCCCTGTTGTTTGAGGTGGAGGATCTGGCAGTGGCGTCTCCAGCAACAGTGTCCCGCTGCGGAATGGTGTATAATGATTACTCAGACCTTGGATGGCAGCCCTATGTTCAGTCTTGGATTGACAAGCGGCAGAAGGTTCAATAAAGGATTGATGCCATCATTTTTTCTTCATTAGTTTGCGACTTGTGACTGATAGCTATATGATAACTGTTCTCTTCCATATGCACAACCTTTTCCTGATCTTGTTATTTCTGTCTCTTACTCTCCATAGGTAGAGGTAGATCATCTGAAACGCCTGTTTGACAGATACATAGAAAAGACTATAAGCTTCAGGAAGACTCACTGTAAGGAGCTGGTACCGATCACCGAGCTGAATGGAGTCATCTCTCTCTGCAGACTCTATGATTCCTTGGCCAGTCCTGAAAATGGGGTGAGATCATTGCACATACACTGTCTGCTTTCATCTTATGAATACAATTCTCAATAAAAGAAAACAGTGGAACTCAATAAGCAGGTGCTATTAATAGGGTTTCCCAGTTTTGCTATGATCAACGTTTAAATTGTTGCCTAATTCACATAAACATAGTGTATGCCACTGATATAACACATGCACACTTTAAAGGTGCAGTTTGTAATTTCAAAAGTTTTTCTAGACCTATAACAAGTGTCTAAATTTAAACTTACTTTAGAAAAAAAAGAGAATTCTCTTGTGGAGTCTTTACAGAATATGGCAGATGCTTATATCTAGAGTAACTTACATTTATCTCATCTATACAGCTGAGTAGTTGAGGGCTTTGCTCAAGTGTGCTCAAGTAGTGGTGGGATTTGAACTCATAACCTTCTGATCAGTGGTCCAATGTCTTAAACACTGAGCTACCACTTCCCACATAGGCATCTCTGCTGGCTTGGTCTTTCTGTCATATTGGGTATTTTGATTTTCTATCTTATGAAAAGTTTACTGCCCCTGCTGGTATGGAAAGGTTTTTTTTTTGATGCAATAAATGTACACAAGAATAAGTGCTTGTTGGCCGCTAGCTGTAGTCTTTGTGGTGTGTTCAAGTGCAAATTTTCGTACAAAATGTGATGCAACAGAGGGAATCATCAATACTGATTTGTTGATTGGTTTAGTGTGCCATGGACCTAAAAAGAAAATCACAACCCATGCATAGATTCAACATGCACAGTTTCTTCTTCCCCTCCAGCTGAACCCAGATGACAGTGAGAACTATGGACGTATGATAGAGCTCTGGTTCATCTTCAGCTTGATCTGGTCTGTTTGTGCATCCGTGGATGAGGATGGACGTAAGAAGATGGACAACTTCCTACGAGAGATGGAGGGCACCTTTCCTAACAAGGTATTACTGTACATACGCTCACACCACCAGCATATTCATACAAAGGTTTATTGTAAGACTGTAAAGTGTTTTACTCAATATATTAATAATCCAAAAGAAAACTATAGTAGTATTAATAATGAACTTACTGCTGAAATCCTATATTATCAATACCTTGATCAGGACACCATCTATGAATACTATGTTGACGCTAAGAACAAAACCTGGTCATCATTTGAGGACAAGCTGCCCAAAGGCTGGCGTTATAACTCCAAGTAAGTGACTCTATGACCTTGTGTCTCTCTGTGTTTCCAAGCCCACGAGGCGCTGCCACCTGCACACTTCCTCAGTGGCTACCTGCCCAGGATTATGAGTCATCTGCTCTATTCATATACTGTTTCTTAATTACTTGGTCTTTATCTCTCTCTCTCTCTCTCTCTCTCTCTCTCTCTCATTCTGCTTTTATGTCTTTCTCTCACTTCATCACCCTCTGTCCTTTTGCCTCTTCACTCTGTGTCCCATACTTTGTTCATTGCCAGTTTAAAAAAAAAAATTCATCCCTCTGTTGCTCTTTCTGACTTATTATATCTTTCAATTTTCAGCCCCTCAATCTGAACTTTTTCACCTCCATTGCCCGATTCTCCTCCAGTCCACATTCTCAGCTCCATTTTCTACCCCTACTGCCATCTCTACTCCTTTCTCACATTATTTCTCACCCTCTATTTTTTTGAACCCTCTATACTTTTCCCTCAACTTTTCGTTCTTCTTCTTTTACTAACTTTTAAAATATTTTTGGGCTTTCTTCTAACTATTCGCCTCTTATACTAAGTGTTCCAACTTCCTTCTCTCTAGAGCTTTCTCTGTGTAGGATATCCATAGGGAGACATTTAGCAAGAACTAATGTGATAGAAATAAATCACCCAAAATTTCTCTCTCTCTCTCTCTCTCTCTCTCTCTCTGCAGTGCTCCATTCTATAAGATCATGGTTCCTACTGTGGACACAGTGCGATATAATTTCCTGGTGAATGCTCTCATTTGTGGCCAGTACCCAGTGTTGCTGACAGGTCCTGTGGGAACAGGGAAGACCTCAGTGGCCCAGAGTGTTCTGCAAGGCCTGGATCCATCCAAATGGACTATGCTTACAATCAATATGTCCTCTCAGGTACCCACCAGTAGTCAAAATTCACTTATTCATTTCTTCATTCATTCATCCCGAGAACACATGAGCACCGCAGCAATGATATGATAAAGGTAACAGTTTGTTCAGGCATCTCTTACTATGAGACCTACAATATCCTGTGTACTGGTGTTGTCTTTGTCTCAAACAGTTCTCAAACTGACTCTCAATCTGACCCACTCAGAGACTTAACTTTTACCGGAGTCATATCACCTCAGAGCTGGGTCTGTACTTTAGAAAGATAGTGGATGTCAAATTGATCTCTGCCTATTCTCACTGTCCTCCACTCCTGCTGCTATGTATCACAGCCCAGGCTGAAGACAGCACTTATGGCAGCTTGTATCCAGGAGGCACATTGTATCACCACCATCATCCTCAATTTGAGCCATTATCATCATCATTTATTATTATTATATACCCTACCAATCTCTGCTTACCTTTGCTAAGCCTCTGTGCAAGGGTGGCTGGGATAAATGGGCTAGCAGTACTGCCTTTCAAACATACAAAGGCATCAATGATAGGATTTTTTGCCATTCACATCAGATTTTTTTTGTTGTTGTTGTTAACAAATGTCTTAAGGCGGATTGTTTTGGACTTTTGTGGAATCAAGTGCAACTACCAATGGTTATAAAAAAAATAAATACACAGAATAATATGAATTAGTGAAGCTGGGGCTGATTTCTTTCTAGCCCAGACTTGATTCATGCAGCCTAACAGTTTGAGTCATGTCATGTGTTTACACAGAGTGAAATTCCCCCTAGATATTGTGTGCATTTTGGCTGATATTTTTCAGTTCACGTCGCTGATGCATCCATAACACGTCATCAGCAGTTAATGAGATGGTGCACATGAAATACAGTTACCTGTATTACATACAGTGTATAATTATTAAATACAGTGGGTGTGATGAACATGAATGAGGGGGATTTCTAGGGTTACAACTTTTCTGTTTACCATGTTTTGTGTTCAGAGGAAACACAACATGAACTCAGTAGAGCATTACGGAATTGAAAGCCTCACATCATTCTTATTATTCCATTAGAGACCTCATGATTGCATTGCATTGCTCAACCCTAATAGTTTCAATGTCAAGCTACTATTTGATTTTAGTGCTCCCATCTGATATCATGACCAGCCACCACTGCCTCTATGTGTCAGCGGTTTCTCTCCTGCTATTTCTTTTCTTCCTCATGGCCACCTAATCTTTTCAAAATCCTGTCCTGGGTTTCCTCCTACCCTAACTCTGTGTGTCCCTCTCCTAGACCACCTCGAACAATGTGCAGGCAATCATAGAGTCTCGAGTGGAGAAACGCACAAAAGGTGTGTATGTACCTATTGGAGGGAAGAAGATGGTGGCTTTCCTGGATGATCTAAACATGCCAGCTGTGGACGACTTTGGTTCTCAGCCCCCTCTGGAGCTGCTTCGGCTTTGGATTGACTATGGCTTCTGGTATGACCGTCAGAAACAGACGCAACAGTGTGTCAAGGTAAGAGTTCTTTGTATTTGTTGGTTATTTGGTTGCTCGTAAAGCATTTTGCATTTATTCTGAATCATAATCAACAGTTTTGTCTCATAGACCTCTGGTGCAAATCAGTTTTCTTTTAGCAAATCTCTGATGTTTAGTTATTCTCACCCACCACAATATTGCTAGACACAAATAAGATGCTAAGTTATGGTTAAAACACTAACTAACAAAACACTTTCTTCTTCAATATTTCATTTCCACCTATTTTGCAAGGAGATATGAAATGCAAATTTTCATCATGACTGCAGCTTAAAGGTGCAGTTTTTACAGAGATTGCAAAATTACTGTTCAGAGTATTGTTGTTTACTTGGTTTAGGTCGGTATGAATCTGGAAAACAAAGGAAATATCATCTGGCTGGGGTCTTTAAAGATTGTGTACACACCCGGACTCCATCTGCTCTCTTTTGTTCCTCTGTTTTAGGACATGTTCCTGCTTTCCTCCATGGGGCCTCCTGGTGGAGGGAGGACTCACATATCAGGCTGCCTGCAGAGCCGCTTCAATCTCATCAACATGACATTCCCGGCGGTGAGTGAGCCTCCACATGGAGCTCCACGCTAACTCCTTTGATTTAATATAAAACAGGAAAAGCCCTAATTAATTTGTTCCTGTTCATTTAAAACATGCAGTTTTAAACCATTAATCCAGACATAAAATGTTTTATTATGTGAAATATGTGTTGTAATTGAGCCTGTGTGTGTCCTCGCCCTAGCTGCCCCTTTGTTGATATTGTATTCTGCTCATTATCATTCTCAGTGTCTCTTGCTCTGGCAGAATTGCAATGAAAATGATGATAATGATAAGAGTAGGAACACTGGAGGCTCTCTGATTTGGCAGAATGCATAAAAAGACTCCTGACTGACTGATTGCTGCTCATTTCTGATTTTCCTCTTGCAATCTGAAAGCTCACTCAACTACACCTCCCTCCCCCCACACACACATGCTGTTTAACATTTATTTTCATCTAGTCTTTTCCAATTTGCCCCTCTGACTTACCATGCCCTGTTATAAGTATCATCTAGCTTGTTTTCCATATCACTTCATTTTCTATTCCCTTACCTTATCTCCCACATGCATTTTCTTCCTTATGTATTCTTTGCTGATCTCTCTCCCCCCTACCCATCATCTCTCACTCTCTCATATGTTTCTACCACTCTCATTTTTAAATGCGATCGTTTCTGATCCACTGAACGTCTTTATTTTATGTGCGCCCTCCCTCCCCCCGCCCCACACACTCTCTCTGTCTCTAGGAGTCTCAGATCAAGCGTATCTATGGAACAATGATAAACCAGAAGCTGCAGGAGTTTGAGGAAGAGGTTAAGCCCATAGGAAATATTCTGACTCAGGCTACACTGGAGTTGTACTATGCCATCACTGCCCGCTTCTTACCCACTCCTGCTAAAATACACTACCTCTTCAACCTCAGAGACATCTCCAAGGTGAAATACTAATTATTTTATGTATTAGCACCTACATAAATTTCAGAAACAAGGTTACTGTTTGGGAGTTTATCATATTCTTTTCCTTGATTTGGGTGCGTTATGGTCTAGTGTTATTTTAATCTCTCATTAAATAATTTTAACACTCTCTGTTTTTCTTGCTTCAGGTCTTCCAAGGTCTACTGCGAACTCATAGGGACTTTCATGACACCAAACAGAGCATCACACGCCTTTGGATACATGAGTGCTTTAGGTAATTACGTCAAAAAATATAAACACAAATATATGTTTATATCTAAACACCCATATGTCAACATTGTGCTGATTACTCATTGTGTCTGTGTAAAGGGTGTTTTCAGATCGGCTGGTGGATCAAGCTGATATGGAGGCATTTGTTGGGCTTTTGACTGAGAAACTGGGCTCCTTGTTTGATCTCACTTACCACAGCATCTGTCCCAACAAACAACCACCTATATTTGGTATGCACTTGCCCTATTTAGGATTTTATAAATGGGTAAAGGTATAAACAAATGTCTTTTAGATGTCTTTAAAGCATATATCAATTTACTGTTTGCTGTTTGCTTTAATATGGAACAGAATAAACAAATATTTTACTCCTAAAAAACCCATACAGTTTAGAAAAAACAGCAAAAATGAGATTCATTCGAGTTTGACTTCATGCAGATGGTGTTGGTCCTGTTTGTTTTCTGTTTGTAGGGGATTTCCTGAAGGAGCCGCATGTGTATGAAGATTTGCTGGACTTTAAATCTCTGAAAAGATTTATAGAGTCTCAACTGGAGGACTACAACCTCACCCCCGGAGTTGTCCCAATGAGCCTGGTGCTCTTTAGAGATGCTATTGAGCATGGTCAGCTCATAGCTTCAGTACATATAACAATTCACAAAAGCCAAAACACACTAGCTCAAATATCCCATATTTATAAATATCCCTTAGCATATATATGTTTATATATAGTAGTTCCTCTCATCATCTGGACAACACCAAAACACCTGTAGTGCAGTGATGTGCAGTACAATTCAAATCAGTGCAGCAGTCTATGAATAGCTAGCCCAGTCTATGAATAGCTAGTCCAGTCTATGGATAGTTATCCCAGTCTATGAATAGCTAGACCAGTCTATGGATAGCTAGTCCAGCTTATGAATAGCTAGTCCAGTCTATGAATAGCTAGTCCAGTCTATGGATAGCTAGTCCAGTCTATGGATAGCTAGTCCAGTCTGTGAATAGCTATCCAGTCTATGAATAGCTAGCCCAGTCTATTAATACCTAGCCCAGTCTATGAATAGCTAGTCTAGTCTATGGATAGTTATCCCAGTCTATGAATATCTGGTTCAGTCTGTGAATAGCTAGTCCAGTCTATGGATAGTTATCCCAGTCTATGAATAGCTAGTCTAGTCTATGGATAGTTATCCCAGTCTATGAATAGCTAGTCCAGTCTATGGATAGCTAGTCCAGTCTGTGAATAGCTATCCAGTCTATGAATAGCTAGCCCAGTCTATTAATACCTAGCCCAGTCTATGAATAGCTAGTCCAGTCTATGGATAGCTAGTCCAGTCTATGGATAGTTATCCCAGTGTATGGATAGTTATTCCAGTCTATGAATAGCTAGTCTAGTCTATGGATAGCTTGTCCAGTCTATGAATAGCTAGGCCAGTCTATGAATAGCTAGCCCAGTATATGAGTAGCTGCAGTACCCCAGTCTGTGAATAGCTAGCCCAGTCTATGCGTAGCTAGCCCAGTCTATGAATAAATACTGTATCCCAGTTTATGAATAGCTACCCCAGTATATGAATAGTTTGTCCAATCTATGAACAGATAGCCCAGTCTATGAGTAGTCCAGTGCATGAATAGCCAGCTCAGTGCTATCTAATGCATGAGTAACCAGTTCAATGGCAGTCTAATGCATGAGTAAGCAGTTCAAGGCATGAATAGCAAATCCAGTGCACAAGTAACCAGACCAGGTTCTGTTCAATGCTTGAGTATCTAGTGCCAATCTAGATGGCTATGAGTAACCAGCTGAGTGTGGTCTAATACATGAGTAACCAGTACAATGCAGGAATATCCTGTACAATGTCCAATGGCAATCCAGTCTATTAGTAGCTAGCCCAAAGCATCACTTGCCAGTGCAGTCTAATGCATGAGAAACCCCGACTACAAACAAGAGCTCAAATGTCCCATTTCTGGAGCCAGTTAAAATGAAAATACAAGAGTATAGAGCCAAACTAGACCGAAACAGTCCAAAGAGGCAAACAGGCAAAGTGAGCCGAGTGATCCCTTGCTACTTGAATAATTGCCCTTCTCCATCTCACTATAAAGGATGCAATTATATTATAAACCCCATAAGAGGGTAAACAATTATGCGTCCAGTCCCACAACACAGTGTGTAATCAGTCTGTGTCACTCAACACTGGGTACAAACTTGCCATAGCGCATACACATTCCACTGAATGAAGCTGGATATTAAACACAGGGGTATAAGATTAGACGCATCACACTCAGCTCAGTGCAGACCATTAAACCAGTCAAATGGACCTGTCTTAATATTCAGCACTGATTGATTACTAGATTAGTTTTTGTGAGCTGTTGTGTATGCTTGTATGTCAATGAGCTAATGGGCTTATGTGATAATTATTTGTGTTAGCATGTTTGGTGTATTATGAGTGCTCTTATTAATATCGCTTTGTTTTTTTTTTAGTGACACGAGTGATGCGTGTGATCAGTCAGCTGAGAGGAAATATGCTCTTGGTGGGGATTGGAGGATCTGGTAGGCAAAGCCTCACCAAACTGGCCACTTATATCTGCGACTACCTGTTGTTTCAAGTGGAGGTCACCAAGCAGTACCGCAAGCAGGAGTTCAGAGAGGGTAAGCTCCTATAGCTGTGATGTCCAGATTGTGTTAGATATCCTGATTTACTCTCAAAAATTCATTATCATTGTCAAATGAGAATACTTTTTCTTTATTGCTGAATTATTGTGCATGTTGATATACACAGCACATGTGCAAACCAGAGCATACTATATGTAATCACCAATCAAAACAACCCTTTGTAATACAGGTAATTGGAGAATACTGTTGGTAAAATATTGCTTGAGTTTAAGATATTTTCTATTAGCAGATAGAATTTCAAATGTGCTAGAATATTTAAGGAATAAAATATGACAGGGCATGCTGTTATTGAAAAAATAATCACTGACAGTATGGACCAGTGACCAGAGTTTTTATTATGCTTATGCCACAGCAGTTTGCCAAAAATTGCACATTTTTTTAAATTAGAAAGTGACACATCCTACACACAAGCTACTTGTGTTGAAACGACTTTTTTTATGGTGAAAGAAATGATATTAAAAATAGCTGTTTGAAACAACTGCTGCAGTTTCTTTGATTTACTTCTATCTTTACTTTGTAAACTGTATGTATTGTATGCCATAGAACAGTTGATAATGAATAACACTTCCTGTTCTGTTCTAATGCATAATTAATTAACACCTTCTGGCCAGTCAGAATTTAACAGCACCATGGTATAAATGTAAATAAGAGACGTTTTGCATGCCATTCAGTGTATTATGTAAGTGTAGGAATTGTGCCATTGGATTTGTGATGATAGGACTTTTGTTGATGCCATTTTGCTCTTGAAACTTAATTTGCCACATTTGCTAAACAGTACTAAGGGTTTTATATTTTAGAGTCCTTCTAGTAAAGTCTGCCTAATCGGTGGTTATTGTAGCAACACGCCCAGGGGTTATTTTCAGTCATACAAGACCAGGCCTCTGCTTCCTTGAATGGGGACAGACCCATATAACAGAATTGGATCAACAAGATGTTTCAACACAGATTATGAAATAGATGTTGAAATCTGACACAAATTGTGCAAATAAGGTGTGCTCTTTTGTAAAAAACTCAAAAAATGTATGCATGCATTTTTCTCCATAACTACCTAAGAAAAATGCCTTATATCTGTGCATTCATCAGCGTAAGAATCTGACAGGTGTGGTAACATCTTAAACAGCAATGCTACTGGCTCTTTTTACTGAAGGGGTGGATCTTACTTAATACAGTGAGCATACCATCTCCCATATGAAGTCCAATAATTATATTGTTATGACCCCTACCACTTTCCTGACCCCTCTGTTCCCTACTGGACTTTATAAAAGAATTAATTAACAATACCTATTAATACTATACCTACATCAACAAAATAAGTATCCATTTCTGCATATTTCTATCACTCAAGTCAGTGTGATAATTGAACTAAATCTATTTTCCACTGCAGTGAAATTAAGTTTTTGATAATCTTGATGAAGTATTCCTGACCTTTAAATTCAACAGATGAACAGAAGACAAACACAATGATGAATTTAATGAAGTGGTTTGGGTTCTTTTTTGTAATTGCATAAATATAATTGCTCTGTCTAATCCAGACATTAAGAAGCTGTACAGACTGACTGGAGTGGACAACAAGCCCACTGTTTTCCTGTTTAATGACACTCAGATTGTGGATGAGTCCTTTTTAGAGGACATCAACAACATCCTCAGTTCTGGAGAAGTGCCCAACCTGTACAAGTCAGATGAATTTGAAGAGGTCTGTCTACTACTGATTAAACTTTCAAGTGTGTAAGCGTGCATGTGGATGTGTTCATTGATAGTGTTGTTATATTTCTACTATGCAGATCCAGAGTGCTCTTACTGAGTCTGCAAGGAAGGACAATGTGTCTGAGACTCCAGACTCTATGTTTAACTACCTGATAGAGCGTGTGAGAAACAACCTCCACATAGTGTTGTGCATGAGTCCTATAGGAGACCCCTTCAGGTACTTATTCTTCTGCAACAGCAAGATACATATTGAGTTCATTACATAAACAGAGAAAATAAGAAAACATTGCTGCCTCCATCCCAACCAGATACTACTTTATGAAATGAATGCCTCGAATGCTTGAATGGAATTGGACCAAATTGATTGAATGGGTGAAATTCGTCAGCATTTGCTGAGTAGCCTAGTCCTGAAATCAAATCACACACCTCCCCTATAATGATGATAATAAATACTGAAATGATTTCTGCAGGTCCAATTTTGGTCATGGCTATAGTTTTCTAATTCAATGCTACGTTCAGAGAGAACTCAAAGAGAGCCCTACAGCCATCTTATTATTTCATTTTTATGAGTTTCACAGTGCAGAAATCAGTGCACTGATATTCAGTTCGACTGGGAGAGTTAGTCTCCGACAAAGTGAAAGCAATTTACTGAGCCAGACAAAGAACCACTTCTGCCTCACCTGTCATCCTGAGATCTTCATCAATAGTCAGCATGAGTGCTAGGAGTTGCCCGGTCCTGACCTTCCTTTCTAGTCTTCTCATTACTTACTGCCTTCACTTGGGTTTTATATTCATCAAAAACTCTCTATCTGTCTCTCTTTCTCTCTTATTATTCTCTTGTGCTCCCTCTTCTCCTCTCCCTCTTTAATCAGCGATTTGCATCCCTTGTCAGCATAACGAGGTGGCTTGTGTCAAGTGACCCTGGGGTCACACCTAATTAAAAATGACAGCATCTGAATCAAGCTGTGGGCTCAGGCCGAATGGCCTTATTTGTAATTGGTGGGTTTATTACCATGGTAGCACTTTAATAGCAACTACTGGCCCAAAAGGCAGCATAATCATGCATGACAAATCAGCAAACGAACACTGGATGACCTGTGAGTGGAGCAGGGAATGTAGGCTGTGTGTATGGAAGAAAATTATGTAAAATTAGTTAATAACAACCCAGTCCTCCCTCTTAGTAACAGTAAAACATTTAGAGGTTGAAGGCAGAATTACATACAGCTAGTAAGGGCAAATACGTGAAGTACCACTGCTTTTCTACCTTGTAACTCAGTGTTTGTGTTTGTGTGTGTGTGTGCGTGTGTGTGTGTGTGTGTGTGTGTGTGCACATGTGTGTATTTGTGTCTTTGTGCGTGTGTGTGTAGGAATCGTATTCGTCAATACCCAGCGTTAGTGAACTGCACTACTATAGACTGGTTCTCTGAGTGGCCAAAAGATGCTTTATTAGAAGTAGCTGAGAGATATTTGGATGGGCTCACCTTGGGGAATGAGGAAGGGGTAAAACACACACACACACAGACACACACACACAGATACTATTGCACAACTCATTAAAACATATATACCATATACACTGACCATCCACATAGAAATACCTATACACCAACACATTCAAGCAATTATCCAATCAGCCAATCATGTGGCAGCAGCACAATGCATTAAATCATGCAAATACAGGTCAAGAGCTTCAGTTATTGTTCACATCAAACATCAGAATGGACAGGTAAAGATTGGAAAAATGTCACATGGTCTTTTTCCAATTTTCAGCTGCCCAATTTCAGTGAGTTTGTGCCCACTGTAGTCTCAGATTCCTGCTCTTGGGTGACAGGAGTAGAATAAGAAGTGGTCTTCGACTGTTGTAGCCCTGGACCTGCCTCAGGTTCAGCATGTTCTGAGTTCTGAGATGTTTTTCTGCTCGCGAAGAGAGGTAATTTGAGTTACTGTAGATGTCAGCTCAAACCAGTCTGGCCATTCTCCCCTGACCTCTTTCTTCAACACTTACACTGGATGGTTTTTGTTTTTCTCACCATTCTGTGTAAAACTGTTGTGCATGAAAATCCCAGGAGATCAGCAGCTTCTGAAATAACCAAACCAGCTGACACCAACAACTATGCCATGGGCAAAGTCATTAAGATAGCATTTTTTTACCCCCATTCTGATGTTTGATGTAAACGTTAACTGAAACTCTTGGCCTGTATCTGCATGATTTTATGCATTTTACTGCTGCCATATGATTGGCTATATCATCTTTTTAAATTACACTGTAAAGATTTTTTAAACAGGCATTAAGAGAAAGTCTGCATTTATTGGCACATTATGCTTGTTAGTCTATTAAAATATTCATTTGGATTTGAAAGGTACCATGACATAAAACCATACTGTCACACACATAAGATATTATCCAGATACTGTATTAGCCAGACACTCTATCAGTTTGGGTTAAAAGGAGGATTATGGGGGAGACCTCTAAAATTTTATTACAGCTGTCACTGAGAATCTGATATCATTTGAACAGGTTTACAAGTTGAATTAATATCAGTTATATCCCTAACCTGCAGATCCAGACCAAAGTGGCTTGTATCTTTGTGACCATGCACCAGTCAGTAGTGCAGTTTTCTCAGAGGATGAAGCTGGAGCTCAAGAGGCACAACTATGTCACACCCACCAACTACCTTGAACTTGTATCTGGATATAAGAAGTACTTATGCTTCTATTACTCTTTAAATTATAAGTAATAAAGAAGAGAGAAGGAGACGTAGACAGACTAATGCTTTTTGTCTATATACCTTTCTCACTCTTTGCTTTACATGTTCCAAAATTCCTTTGGCTACAATATTTTTCTGCTCTCTCTCTCTTTCTCTCTCTCTCACACACACACATACACGCACACACACACACGCACACACTAATATACACTCCGTTAGGTTGTTGGCTGAGAAGCGCAATGAGCTTGGTGAGCAGGTGTCTAAACTGAGGAACGGTTTGTTTAAGATTGATGAGACTCGCAGTAAAGTGGAGGCCATGTCAGTGGAACTGGAAGACGCCAAGAAAAAAGTGGCCGAGTTCCAGAAGCAGTGCGAGGAGTACCTGGTCGTCATTGTACAACAGAAGAGAGAAGCAGATGAACAGCAGAAGGTGATTGGCAGATAGAACATTATATTGTGGCTATCTGTGTGATTACATTCATGGAGACATATTTACACCTGTTTTGTTGTTGTCCGTTCATTAATGATGATTCTGTTTATGTGTGGTTGTTGCCTGAACCTAAAATAAAAGTGTTGATTTGCGTATATGTATTAATGCACCTTCTGGTGTTTGTGTATGTTTGTATGACTGGTTGTGTGTAGGCTGTGAGTGCTCACAGTGAGAAGATTGCAGCAGAAGAGAAAAAGTGCAAGGCAATGGCTGATAATGCTCAGAGAGATCTTGATGAAGCCCTACCTGCTCTAGAGGAGGCCATGAAGGTCAGCTCAGTTTTATTCTGCTATACTATGCATGAACTGAACATCTCCTTACAGAGCTCAGTTTATAGTGCTATTTACTATATACCAATGTGAGAAATGTTTGGGAATCATTTGGGATGATTCAGATTTCTAAATGAATGGGTCATAAAGTGTAATCTTTCATTATTGAATTGTTCATCTAATACATATGGGCTTAATAAAGAGCACATTTATTTACTCACAGCTGTAATTACAAAAATAGTAGCTGTAGTACTACTAATAATGCTAATAAATGTAAATATACACTTAATAGGAACACCTGTACCCCTGTACATTAACGCAGTTATCCAATCAGCCAATCATGTGGCAGCAGTGCAGTACATAAAATCATGCAGCTACAGGTCAAGAGCTTCAGTTAATGGGGAAAGTAATTAACTAATGCCACTAAGGATCTCAGTGGCATGGTTGTTGGTGCTAAATGGTGTGGTTGATCTGTTGATGGTTTTTCCAGTGTCGTGTAAGGAAGTTAGCTGTTTAGGTTAAGATGATGTATTCTCCACCAAAATATGTAGGAGTTTAGAAGATCAGCTCAGAAGGAGAAATTTTGTAAACTTAATATTTTAATAGCTGATCAACTATTCGTCCAGCGATAAGTTGAAATGAGTGTATTTATTAATTGTATATGGGATATTACCTCCGTGGCCACCGGCAATAATATCCTAAATATAGTGAAACACTATATTAAAAGCACAGTAACAAGATCGGCAGTTTAAGGCAGTAAATTTGAAGCACAGATACACAAGACACTGGCCTTTAAAAATCAGATGAGACTTTATTACTATTCTATAACACAGAAACTAATCTGTTAATAATAACACACACACACACACGTAAACAGGGGTGAAAATGGCTTTGAAAAGAGAGTGAATCAAATTCCGAGTTTCTAGCAGTTTCTCAGACCATGACCTGAACGAACCATCAACTTATCAGTTTAAGTTAACATTCGCTTCGTTTAGAAGGGCTTTAAACTTGTATTAAATGCACCAGTTCAGCGAGAATCTGGAGGTACTATACTTGCGTTAGTGTTGCCAGGGATTCCCTCGTTGCGTTGTTTGGAAGGAGTTTCCGGCGATGTTGATTGGTTGGCGGTCGGGTTGGCCTTATGTAGCGTCTCGAAAGACCAGTGGGGCTGATAAACAGAGTGAGGAGCGAACCCGGCAGAGTCTCATAGGTGGGTTGCAAAACTTTGATGAATGGTTCACAGCGGTGCAAAGGGGAGAGTTGCAGGCTTTGTAAGAACCAGTCTGGATGCGGAGTCTTGGAGCAAGCGTGATCTCCTCGTAACTTCTAAAGCTCTTGGTTGGTGAGACTTCCTTCAGATGTGGATGGAGACTCTTGAGCTGTTAGTTGAAGAGAACTCCTTGAAGACGTTGGTAGAGACTCCCTGAAGATGTTGATGGACTCTTGATGAGTTGTATGTGACTCAGAGTTTCCTTTCTGTCAGGGGGTTTTAACCCTTTCCAGTTGGGCTGACCCCAAAGTGCTTGCTCCAATCAGCAGGATCTTGGGGAAGGCTGTAGACTGTATTCTCCTCCTCTGACACTAATTAACATTCTGGTGTCTGCGTTATGTGCTTTGCAAACTTTGCACAAGGTTAAGTTAGAACTTTGGTCAGGAATTTGGTAACATGCATGTAATACATTGTACTCAACTTCACGTTATACCAACACTTAGGAAATTCAGTAGCGATCACACACATACCAAACCATCCACCATGTGCAAGCTGAGATGCTTTTCTGCTCACCATGGTTATAAATAGTGGTTGTTTTAGTTACCGTAGCCTTCTTGTGAGCTCTGGCCATTCTCCTCTGACCTCTGTCGTCAACAAGGTGTTTCTGCCCACACTGGATGTTTTTTGCACCATTCTCTGTAAACTTTGTAGAGTATTGTGTGTCAAACAGGAGATCTGCGGTTTCTGAAATACTCTGACACCAACAACCATGCCATAGTCAAAGTCAGTGAGATCACATTTTCCCCTGTTGTGATATTTGAGGTGAACATTAACTGAAGCTCTTAGCCTGTATCTGCATGAATTATGCATTGTGCTGCTGTCACATGACTGGCTGATTGGATAATAGCATGAAAGAACAGGGGTACAGGTGTTTTAATAAATTGGTCAGTATGTGTATTCTGGAAGTATTGATTGGCAGTCTGTAGTTACAGATAAAATTAGTGTGTAGTTCTTGCGGTTACTGCCAGTAGCCTTACTTAAAATTCCCTGCCTGTGTAGCTCCCATATACCAAGAAAAAAAGATGGCTGGAATTGTGTTCTAATGTGTTTCCATGCTCTTAGTAACTTTCTCTCCTGCTGTGTAGGCCCTGGAGTCCCTGAATAAGAAGGATATGACTGAGATCAAGTCTTATGGTCGGCCCCCAGCACTGGTAGAGACTGTGATGCAGGCAGTCATGATTTTGAGAGGATGTGAACCCACCTGGGCTGAGGCTAAGAGACAGCTTGGTAAGAGATGGAGAAAAAGAGCATATATTTACTGGTTGATCATTGGATAATGGAGAGACCAGGAAACAAAGTGGACCTAAAGAAGACTTAAATTTTACTCAAAGAAACTCATTATAATAGAGAGGTACAAAGTTAAATAGAGCTGAACAGTGCTAATCTACAGGGCAGTGGAAATGTAATCAACAATTAGAAACTAAACTTAAACACATACTCTGGAGTAGCTGAGCTGATGACACTTAAATCAGTGGATTATTATACTCCACTGTCTCTATGTGTGATAGGTGAAGCCAACTTCATTAAACAGCTGGTGAACTTTGATAAGGATAACATATCAGACCGCGTGCTGAAGAAGATTGGCCAGTACTGCACACAGCCTGACTTCCAACCTGATATCATTGGCAGAGTCTCGCTGGCAGCCAAGTCTCTCTGCATGTGGGTCAGAGCCATGGAGGTAAGACCCAATACCCACAGACACACACACATGTGCACTGACAAATATGTATGCTTTGTACCTGTATCCCAACTCTGTATTATCTTTAAATTAATTAATCTTTGCATACCTGTGTGTCCATGCTTTGTGCTTATGCGTGTGCGTTTTTCTCAGGTATATGGCCGTATCTTCCGGGTGGTGGAGCCGAAGCGCGCTAGGCTGCATGGAGCCATGACTCAGTTGGCAGAGAAACAGGCCTCACTGGCCGAGGCCCAGACCAAACTCCGAGAGGTCAGTGCATGTGTAGTTTTCACTATGGGCTCTAGCTGCCAAATTCCTTTAATATTTGCATTTGAACTTTAATTACTTTTAATGGTTTAGCGTTTAAATGCATTTGAATATTAAGGAGTCTATAAGTTCAAACAAGAACAAAGCGTCATATCATATCATACTTTTATCATAATGATTCTCTGTTTTAATTTACCTACAGTAATATTTTGTGCATTACTATTTTACTATTTTATATATGATCTATATAAAAAAAATTGCCTTTAACTCAACCCAGATCTCTAGCAGCCAAGGACCACCTACATTCACAGAAAAAGGAAATTTGACTGACATGACAGATGACCAACCACGTGCCTTGCCTGTAGCATGTCAGCAAACTCATTAGATAAACTCATTTACTAACCGCTAACTGCTTAAAATAAACTTGTTAATGACAGGATTCAGTGAACTTTCAGTGTTGCTGCATTTAAATATTTAGAAAATGGTGCACAGTATACACCTGAAGTGTGGACCGTCAATCAGATTGCAGTCTTCTACGTCCTAAAGGCCATTCTGGAATGCTCATGGCCAGAAAAGTGTACATAGAATCTCAAACTCTTTCCAGTGGAGTCTCAGATGGCTTACTGCTGTATATGGTCACCATGGTCTAGTGGATAAATACTTTTTTTTTAATGTGAATATAACACAAGGGTCAAGTAGGCAGAATTTTAGGAAATATTTTTAATAGGCAACATGGTAAATTAAATGTTTGAATGTGGGTTTTAAATACATGTTTGAAACTTTGAACAGAGTACAAGAGGTGAAATTTGTTCTGACCACCATAGACAGATACGTTACAGTGGAACAAGCTAATAATGCATGATAGAGAAAGCATAAGAGATTTCTTAAGAGGGATTTATGAGCTCATACGATACTGTGTGTGTGTGTGTGTGTAGGTAGGTGAGAAACTGGACCAGTTACAGACACAGTATGGTGAGAAGCTGAGTCAAAAGGAAGAGTTAAGGAAAAAGTCAGAAGACATGGAGCTTAAACTGGACAGAGCTGGCAAACTGGTATCTGGATTGGCTGGAGAGAGAGTACGCTGGGAAAATACCGTAGAGGTACACACACATGCACACACATTCACACACATGCACACTTGTTGAAACCAGGCAATACTACAGATTGTGTATTTTTGCCTTAATGTAGGATCTAGAGAAGGACATGGGTTACCTAGTAGGAGACTGTCTACTGGCTGCTGCGTATCTCTCATACATGGGTCCTTTCCTGTCCAACTACAGAGACGAGCTGCTCACAAGCATCTGGATAAAACAGGTTACTCTTATTCTCCAGATCAAACTTTACATTTTTCACATTATTAGACTTTTTCTGTTGTTCTATATCTTATTCTTCTCTGCTTATACTCACACTCTATCCGTAGTTTAAGGAGTTGGAGGTTCCATGCTCTCCAGGCTACAGTTTTGCTGTTTTCCTCTCCAAAGCCACAGCTGTGCGTGACTGGAACATCCAGGGTCTTCCCTCCGATGCTTTCTCCACTGAGAATGGAGTGATCGTCACCCGCAGCAACCGGTCAGCCCTCACCAGACCAATCTCCCAACACTATTTTGACAGACAGACTGTCTCTAGTGCTAATTAGAATAACGACAGTATCTCATGAATAATGATGACTAATGAATAGTGATAGCAGGGTAATTAGCTAAAGATAATAGTAAGCTCTGCGATGTGAATGTCCATTTATAGACCAGTGCTAATTTCCTTTCACGGAAACAGAAGGTCACCAGGCGGGGCATTTTTTTGGAGATTATGTATTATTATGAATTATTTGGGGATAATGTCTCAAGCATTCACAGTACTGGCTAATGTCTGTGTCTCTCTTTCTCTACATCTTTCCCCAGATGGCCATTAATGGTGGACCCTCAAGGACAAGCTCTGAAGTGGATTAAGAACATGGAGACTAAAAGAGTGAATAATCACGCACACAATTGCACAGTGCCCAAACCTTTTCTGCACCAATTTTGTACACTCTAGTTGGTATAAGGATCAAATTATCTAGAGCTCAGTGAGAAAAGGTGAGGGTTTGTATAGAAACTGACTGGAGGCAAGAAAACAGAAGGTATTAGACAAGATTATAGCTCCCTCCATATTGCAAAAGCATAACCCACATTCTGCAACGAGATTATCAACAGGGCATCACGTCATACAGCCTACCCATTTTAGTCTGAGTCGTGACATTGTGTAAAACCCACAGACTCCAGTGCCTTTCTTCCCTTAATTAGTGTAGAACAAATGAACACCACAAAATCTATGGCACATTGAAAGCTGTATCATTTCTGTCACTCATTCTTCTCACCTGCTTTCTGTTCCTCTTTCCTTCACACACACACACTCTCTATCTCTCTCTCTCCAAATCTAGCTCTCTACACAGACAGTTCTATTAATATGCTATCTCTCTCCCTTTTGTGTTTTCGAGGCTGCAGTTGTTCGTTTCTTTATTGAGGTGAGATGGAGCCTCTTTTCTCTCTGTGCTCTGGCGTTTTTTGAAAAAGAGAGCACAACATGGGAGATGTTGATGGAGTATTTAGAGAGCAAAAATGACACACAGGAGTATCACACACACACACAAAGGCATCATTATACACATTTACACACCTAGGCTTGCATCTTTGTCCTGACCATCTGGTCACTGTGCTTTTCTCCATCTCTTGTGTCTCAGCTTAGCCTCATTTGTTGTACAGGTCTCTGCTCTTCGCTTGCCCCCTTTTTCTCTCTGCCCCTCTATGTCCCTCTGTCTCTTTTCCTCTCTGTCAGCCTCTCTCTCCTCTTTTCATGCTGTTTCTCTGACCTTTTCCTCCTCTCTGCAGGTCCTTTCATGCTTTCATGTCTTGCTGGGGTGGCCAGTGCCATTCACACACTACAGCTAAACGCTGACATTTAGGAACAATCACGAAATGTCTTACACTGACAGTCCTGAAGCTTTTCTTTCTTCTTCCCTCTTACTATCGCTCCCTGTCTGTCTCTCTCTGCTCCCTCACTCCCTCACACTCACATTTTCTTTACTATCTATTCTGCTTTTTTCTATCATTTTTGCCTATTCTTTTATCATTTTTTCTCTGTTGCCCTCCACCTTTTGACTCATTTTCATCTATTGTTTGTCTTGACTTTTGAATTCTCTCTCTCAGGGGTTAAAGGTGATAGACCTGCAGATGCCAGATTTCTTGCGTGTTTTGGAGAATGCAGTGCAGTTTGGCTCCCCAGTTCTTCTGCAGAATGTACAGGAGGATCTAGATCCCTCACTGGCGCCCATACTTAACAAATCTCTCACCCATGTTGGTCAGTCACACACATGTACATGAACACACACACACACACACACACACACACACACACACACACACACAAGTACACTATAAAAACCTGTCAGAACCAGGGATATTATAGTCAACGAAGGCTAAAACTGTATGAAAAAAATTCTTGTAAATTGAAATAATAGAATATACTAAAATTAAATAACAAATAGATAAAAAAAATGGAAACAAAATGGAAACATGTCTTTGTTTTCTATACAACATGTGCTTAAATTTAGTTCCAGTATAGTGTGGAAAATTGTGTCTGGCGGTATGGAAATATCTTTAATTTAACCCTCTTACATAAAAATGCATTCCTGGTTTCTATTAAAACAAAACAAATCTTAGAGTGAAAAAGTCAAGGGTTAAAAGCACGTTTTTTAATGTGCAACTATACATACAAAACTATATAAAAGTTTTAAAAATATATTAAAAATCAACAGAATAAAAAAGTGAAAAATAAAACTCCACCTCTTGTGTGGGATTCAGGGTGAGTCACACCTCATGATCAGCTAACTATGGCATTATAGAGTAAAAAAAAAAAACACATCTAGCTTAAATAAACTCCCTATTTTAATTTAACTAACTGCCAGTGTTGATGTGAGAAGCATTATCTGGTCAAATAGCAATATTTGTTTTTATAATACAAATAATCAGTATTCAGCTGGATGGTTAAAGTTCTTTGAGTGCCTGCCAGCTGCATGGTGCCTCTGCTTGGAATCACAGTGTGTAGCTACCCCTGGTGTGTGTAATTGAGTGTATTTCTGTGTGTACACAGGTGGGAGGCTCTTGATGAAGCTGGGAGATAAAGAGGTCGAGTACAACCCAGAGTTCCGTTTCTACATCACCACTAAATTGTCCAATCCACACTATACCCCCGAGATTTCCACGAAAACCACCATTGTTAACTTTGCTGTGAAGGAACAGGTGTGTGTGTTTGTGTGTTGGTTTGAGATGTAATGCATCTCTAAAAATGTATTTGCCATTTTGAAGTCACATTTTTTAATAGTTGAAAAAACATGAAAAACTGAAAAAACATATTTCACCACCATTGTGTAAATCATTAATTGTCCATTTTTGTGTTGAAAGGGTATTTTTATACAGGTTACTATGTCCTTGCTTTTGTGTTTGTGTGTGTGTGCATGTGTGTGTAGGGTCTGGAGGCTCAGCTGTTGGGTATTGTGGTGCGTAAGGAGCGTCCTGAGCTGGAGGAACAGAAAGACTCTTTGGTGATCAACATTGCCTCAGGCAAGAGGAAACTGCAGGAGCTAGAGGATGAGATTCTTCGGTGGGCTACGCACACATAGACACACACAAACACACACACACACACACACACACACATTAAACACCTCCATTAAACACCTCCATTAACACCTTTTATTCAAATGACATTTAGAGAAAAAACTAAATTAACACATTTGCTAAATCCATCAGTCAGCTTTATCTTTCAGCAGCATCGTGCTTATATGCCCCTGTGTGTGTGTGTGTGTGTGTGTGTGTGTGTGTGTGTGTGTGTGTGTGTGTGTTTGTTTGGGTGTAGCTTGTTGAATGAAGCAACTGGCTCTCTGCTGGATGATGTGCAGCTGGTGAACACTCTGCAGACCTCCAAAGTCACAGCCACAGAGGTGTCAGAACAACTGCAGACCAGCGAACAGACGGAGATCAAAATCGATACTGCCAGAGAGGTGAGAAAGAGAAAGAGTGAGAGAGTCAGGAATAGAAAGATGATGAGAGAAGGAGGAGGGTGCAGAAGGGTTTGCCAAATTGGATTAATTGTTGACAGTTTAGGGATGAAGATAGAAAGCTTGACAGATGAGGCCATGATTAGTGGTTATGCCAAAATAAGAAATTTGAACACTATGTGTTTAAATTGCAGGGTTATCGCCCCTGTGCCCAGCGCGCTTCCATTTTGTTCTTTGTGCTAAATGATATGGGCCGTATAGACCCCATGTACCAGTTCTCTCTGGACGCCTACATTGACCTGTTCAACCTGAGCATCGAAAAGAGTCATCGCAGCCACAAACTGGAGGAGAGGATCGCCCAGCTCAATGACTACCATACCTACGCAGTTTACAGGTCACACATCATTACCACACACACATGATTACTGTATACCCAATAGCAATTAGCACACCTACATAACCTAGATGTTTCTCTACATACAAATGGATGCCCATTGATGGTATTAAATATTAAAATATCTTCCACACATGAATCAGTTCTGCCAACAGTCCGTAATCTTTCCTAACCTGTTTCATTTTATAATAAAAAGAGGTCACTAATTTAACAACTGTTATTTTTTGTACAATAGTATATTTACATGAACACAGATAATGAGCATTGTTAAAAGTGATGATATAGTGATCTGATCTGCAGTGACCTCTGTAATTAAGGGGAAAGTCAGTGTAGTCAGCGTCGTATCAAAATTTTAGTGAGGTCCACATTGCAGAAATGTATCTTAGTTAATATATCACAATGCTGAATGTGTACTACATCCATTGCTCATTTGTAATCTCTGTTATGTTATCCTTACATTCTTCCATCAACTGCTTTGCTCTGGTTTAATTTCTTTGAGTTAAATATCTTGCTTTACAAGACAGCCTAAGCTGCCTGTTGATTTCAGGTTCCAGAAATATGAATTTCTAAAATTTGTTTTCATATTTCTTATGAAATATGAAATGATTTCATATTAAAGGAGCATTTAGTATAAGAGATCCTTTACAAGAATATAACATTAATTTGTCTGCTAATTAAAGCTGTGTTTTTTTTATCAGCCTCAAAACTAATGACAATTGATCACAATTTCTTTTTTTCCTTGCATATTTTAAACAATAGAGACGTTACCATTGATATATTGTCGGTTTGTATGTTACAACTTGTTTACATAACTAAACATTTCTATTCTATGAACATTCTATTCTAGGAAAAAGGTTATGTAGAGTAATTAATTAGAAATTGTGCATGTAAACATTTCTAGTGTCTACATCTTAACTAAAACAGACTATTGGCAGCTTTTTCCCCTAAGCACTTGGTGGTTATCGTAAAATCCCATATACAAATAAATAAATAACAAAGGTCCAGAACTTTGTGTCCTCATAGCTAGTTACGGCCATGAATGTAGTGATAGAGTCATTACCTATCCCTTTTTAATTCAAAAGCATATTGATAATAGCCTTATCTTTATAGCAATTCATAGCATGACTTAATGACAGGTGTAGACAAGTGAAAGTTGCTGAAATAAGTTGCTAGTTGATGTCATGTCTCACCAAACCACTCTGAATCATGCAACAGAACATTGTTCATTTACATTTCTGTTTCGCTCAGTCTGTATTGCATCATGTTATGTGCGGAGCAGGTGTAGGAATATAGAAATGAAGTTGCAACATAATCACTTACATGTGTAAATGCATATGAAGGAGTGACTGGCAGTCATTTTATTTCTTCTCCAAAGGCTCTGAGCTTGAACATGATGTTGTTGATTTGAGAGTCGTCAGTGGTTCATGTTTGCAGGTACACTTGTCGGGGCCTGTTTGAGTGTCACAAGCTCCTGTTCAGCTTCCATATGTGTGCAAAGATCCTGGAGGTGGCCGGCAAGCTCAACATGGACGAGTACAGTTTCTTCCTCAGAGGAGGGCTGGTGAGCACCAAACTTGCTTCACCCTTAACCTAATAAGGCTGGTGTAAAAAAAAAAAAAAAAAAAAAAAAGGGGGGGGGGGTGTAATACATATGTCATATATCACAAATTGTATTGTTTAGTATTTTATTGTTACAGCATGAAACCATGAAATATTTAGCACAAAGTACTCTATAATACAGTTCCATCCACACCCACAATACTCGGTCTCACAAAAGCACATACCATTCGCACTACTCCTACCATGATTTTATCACACTACCGTGAATAATCACATACCCTGCTCATAGTTCCTTGGTTCCTATGAGCTCATTGTATTTCTTGAGAAATGTGGTTTGAACTATTTCAACAATACAGTCAGTTTTCAGTTGTTCAGATCAACCCAGTCACACTAAATCAGTGGGTCCTTCATGCTGTACACACTGTATCACCTTCAGCATCAATTCACACAGACCTTAATCTGCACAGATGCTTTTCCTCACTCCATGAACAAGAGTAAAAACTTTCTTACAGTGTTTTGTCCCTGTTTCTGGAATAAAGATCTGTGAGAAACATTCACATTTGTTATATACATATACTTATGGCCAAAAGGCTGATCCAATTGGATGAGGTGTAGCCCGTTTTCTGATACATTGTGCCTTTTATTATTTATATATTTACTTTTAAACATAGCATTTTGTAGGCGTAGGTGAAATAAACTTTTGTAGGTGTTGTAGGTGAAATCAGCATGCCACTGCTAAGGTAACTGGAACAAGATTCACTATCTAACAGACTAAATAATCTGCATATACCTGTACTAGTTAGAAAGAGCACAACTATAACATACATAATTTAGGTAAAAATTCTAACTCAGTGCCTTACTTACAGCCCTATTTTTTGTAAATTGGCCTATATAGAAAAGATACCACCAATACTCTGAGGTTTCACCTGGACATTCCAGGACATTAGCCTTTTTGTTTTAAGCCAGCACATGTAGCATTCCCAATCCTCTTACACCAATGTTACTTCAGTGTGGTCTTTGGTGTATGTTTTGCCTTGTCACGTTCTAATATGAAACTTCCAAGTCCCAGTGCATTTGCAATTTGCAGCGTGTTTTCTTTCAGTATTTTTCTCTAGTCAGTTCCATACATTTTTCCTTGTAACTTTGATTTTTAAGTATTTGCCGCAGGGACGCATTCCCAAATCACGATGCTGCCACCACCATGCTTTACCCTAGTTATGTTGTGCTACATTAGGTTTGTGCCACAGATATCACTTCTCTAAATTGGTGGATAAACTCTAGCCAAGTCATAATATGAGTTTTTCTGTTTATATTGTTAAATAAAGGCTTAATTCCCTCTACGCTTTATTACAAGGCAGATTTGTTAAGTGTGTGTGCTACCAGAGCAAATAGTTACCTTAGAGGTAATTTAGATGTGTCAAGAGTGTTGAGTGTGAATATTTATGAATTGCTGAATTGATTTATTTTCAACAATAACAAACAATCAGGTTTTTAAAATTAATCTTGAAAAGTGTCTGGATTTTTTGTGGAATTTCCAAGTTCTAGTTTATGGAACTTTGTCTTAATGAGTAGCAAAAAGAATCACTTTGAGAGCAACTGCTCTGCATTTTGAGTACGTCAGTTCTTGTAAAGACTAATGTTTGCCTCTTATGGGTAACATTATTTCTCATCACCTGCAAACAGACAGTGCATAGTGTCTACTTTGCTGCTTAGCATTAAAGACGGCAAGGTTTTTAAGGCTTTCAAAAGGTTTAAACTGTTTAGTTTAGATAATTGCCCCACGTTTTGCCAGTATTAAATCTTGTTTGGGGTGTGGTGTGGAACCCTTGGGTGTCCTTTCATATGTCTCATATGTGATGTCTGTGGGTGTGTGCTGTTGTTCCAGGTCCTGGATAAGGAAGGTCAGATGGATAATCCATGCTCAAGTTGGCTGGCTGACTCTAATTGGGACAACATTACTGAGCTGGACAAGCTAGCTAATTTCCATGGGCTTATGGCCTCATTTGAGCAGTACCCACGAGATTGGAACCTGTGGTACACCTGCTCAGAGCCAGAAAACGCACCTCTACCTGGTAATGTGTGTGTGTGTGTGTGTGACAGCACTTTAGCTGTAACCGTGTTATCTCATCTTTGTGAATCATACTAAATTAGCTTTTTATTCCTTTTTTTTTTTTTGACTCACTTTTGTCTTGGAAAATTATTACAAGATGGATATGTATTTTCTCCTTTGTCTTTTCCTCTCTCTCAGTCTTTCTCTGTCAATATGCATTAATGTCAAACTCTTCTGACAGTGCTAGTTTGTCATTTCCTTTGATTATTTTTCAGATCTAATTATATTACTGTGAGCTCTGCTCAATATTAATACAATCTATGGGAGAACATGCAGCTCTCTGAAAATTCTGTGTTTGTTTAACTCATTTATTTAATTATGAATTGTAATTTTGTTTAAAAAGCAAGCTCTCAAGAGGTCTTCATTTTAAAAAGGTTTATAAGAAAGATAATATTTGCCTGTTACTTATCTCTTGTTTAATTAATTTACTACTTCATCTCTCTTATCCTTTTCTTTTTTCACCTTCTTTTTGAACTCTTCCACCTCCTCTCTTCTTGTCTTTATTTTCTACATTTTTTTTTCACTCTTTGACATTCTGCAATGTCAATTTGCAAACCACCACTCTCATTTCTCCCTGCCTCACGCCTTCTTTCTGCTGTCTTTCCCTTCTTTTCCTGTGTCTTTATCGCTCATTCTCTTTAGGGGAGTGGGAGAACGGGTGTAATGAGTTGCAGAGGATGTTGATAGTGCGTTCTCTAAGACAGGACCGCGTCTCATTCTGCGTGACTTCCTTCATCATCAACAACCTGGGCTCCCGCTTTGTAGAGCCGCCAGTCTTGGACATGAAGGCTGTGAGTTATAAATGCACACAATACAGACTGCAGACATGTCAATATTTTTTTCAACATTACATCAATCATTCACATCTCAACATACTCAAATCCATCTTATACACACATCTAAACATCGTCAAACACAGGGTGGGTTCTCTGCTGCAGCATCAGGGTGGCTGTGCGTATACCAGTTGTGTATATTAATTTGGTTGTGCCATGTTATAAATACAAATGAGTGTTCCTGCTAGAGAGATAATACAAGATCATGCCTGAACATTTTGTTAGCTTCATTCTTACTGAATATGTGTTCAAACTATGTAAAAGAAGCTTTTTCTCTAAACCTGAATAATAAAGTTGACTAAAGATGACTCAACCACTCATGACGCACTACCTGAAATGATTTGCAGTGTAGCTTTTAGCTTGTTACATTGCATAACAAGTCACTATGCAATTTGGACTGCTATTTATGTTAGGCTTCTCCTGGCAAAGTGTACTCCCCCATGTGACATGCAGCATGAACACAGGAACCAAAGTATCACTTTAAAGGAGTAGTCTGCCCTCTACTACCAGGGATAAAATTTGCAATTGCAATGAAATCAGTGACAAGCCATTTTGGAACAGGACAGTAAAATGATTTCTGTGTTTCCTGTCCTTTGGTGTTTGTGTTGTAGGTGGTAGAGGATTCCACCCCTAAGACGCCACTGATCTTTGTGCTGTCCCCTGGTGTGGATCCCACTGCTGCCCTGGTGCAGCTGGCAGAGACATCGGGCATGGGCCACCGCTTCCATGCCCTCTCTCTGGGACAGGGACAGGCCCCAATCGCCACACGCATGATTAAAGAGGGCGTTAAGAACGGTGAAGCTTGCTATCTCATCTTGTCCTCTCTTTATTTCTTGCCAGCCTTGTTATTTCTCTCTCCTTATTTTGCAGACCCAGTAAGTTAGGCATGTTGGTTGATTAAGGGTGTTTATCTCAGGTAAATGTACCAGAAAACGGTCGAAAGTTAACTTCTTTTTTAAAAAAAAAAACAATGTCTGCACTTTCTCTAAAGGCCAATTCATACAAAAAAGCGTTTTTAATTGTCCATCTCACCCATTTCACAGACCAGTTGCGCTTCTATGCAACCCAACCCCATCTATCCTTCAGTTTTTTTTTTCTTGCTTGCTCACGAGTAAAGCATGAACATTACAGAAGTCCACTTAAATCACACATTAACCTTTAATTTGCTGTGATAAATAATATTCCACAATGATAACATTGCTGTCATAATCCACAGAAATGGTATCATTGTGCAGCCTGTAGCAGAAGTGATTGTACAGTAGTGATACACAGTAGACCAACCTAGGTAACTCCAATAAACACAATATTGTTGGTTCATTTTCTCATTGTCTCATCTCATATTATTATGTACATGATGGTTATAAGTAAAGCAAGCCTAAATTCAACTGTCACCACCCACCCCCATGTTCGAGTGACATTGTTCTGCATTAAAGTTCAGTAAAATTGTTGATTTATTCCCACCGGCATCGCTTCTAGAAGAGAACATAGTCGCAAATGACACTGATTAAACAGAAGGTTGCTTACACTACACAGACGTTTAGCTTATGTGTGATTTTGACAACTAATTTAGACACAATAGTCGTAATCATATTTTAGTCATTGTTAGTTTAGACTTGGTCTAGACTTGGTGACAGTTTAATCAGTAAAAACTGAAGGTTTTAGTCTTTTTTCTCAGATTTATACTTCCAAAGTGCAACTGAATGATTTCCTATTTCTTAAATGTAATGCTTTAATTAGGCTGGAATGCAGACTGCTTTACAAATCCACATTGCCATTAGAGGCTTTCTCCTCCTCTGATGTATTTTGATACAGTCTTAGATGGTATTCTATGGCACATAGTGAGTCTATCTAGCAATGCACGGGTGAATTATTCAGCATGGAAAACTATTTTTGGTCAATCTTACCTTCTATGTGTGCGGTAGGTCACTGGGTGTTCTTGGCTAATTGCCACCTGTCCCTGTCATGGATGCCTCAGCTGGATAAGCTGGTGGAGCAGTTACAGGTTGAGGATCCTCACCCAGACTTCAGGCTGTGGCTCAGCTCCTCCCCTCACCCAGACTTCCCAATTGCAATACTTCAGGCTGGCATCAAAATGACTACTGAGCCACCCAAGGTATACAATACACACACATATACGTTTTTGCATGGTGGCATGATCATATGCATACACCAATACATGTCTATACATATACAAGAACATGCCACACACACACACACACACACACACACACACCACTGCAACACACTATCTACTGTATACCAGTGAAGTGGCTTCCAAGGCGGCCAAGCACCCAAGAGTATTGGGAAGATATAAAGGAAGGCTTTCAGCACACTGTATATTTAAAAGGGATACAAATACTGCCTATATATTTTTCTTGGCTTCAGCCATTTCCCCAAATTCTTAAAGAGTACAAAAGGCACTCATATTATGTTTAATGTACAGTTATTGGATTTTTTATTTGTTTTCATTTTGTGTTCATTTTATGATATTTTTGTGTGGACCAGCGATACAATAATGGCATTTGTTTAAAAACAAAAACAGAAAGAAAAGCTTCTCAGTGATCTGAATCCTGTCACATCGTGAAATGGACTGTCTTTATTGAAATATTGGATTTGTGGGGGGTTTTTTGGTCACATCTTTTGGTCTTTTAAAGAAAAAGAAACTCCTTGTAGCACTTATTGATCAGAATTCGGGAGGACCATTCTTAAAAGGCACATTGATTCCTGTAATGCCAAGGGTGGCATACACACACACACACACTCACACACACACACACTCACACATGCACTGTAGATAAACACACACAACACACAACCCTACCATGTTTCTCATTGCAGGGAGTGAAGTCGAATATGAAACGGCTGTACCACCTGGTGACAGAGTCTCAGTTTTCACGCTGCACGCGGCCCATCATCTACCGCAAGTTGCTCTTTTCCCTCTGTTTCTTCCACAGCATCCTACTGGAGCGCAAGAAGTTCCTCCAGCTCGGCTGGAATATTGTCTACAGTTTCAATGACTCTGATTTTGAGGTACAGAAAGAGAGATGTGGTTGAGTAGACTTGCTATTGCAGAATTATTCGATTTTAGGCAGAAAAGTGCTAACTGTGCCTTATATAACAGTGTAGGTAAAAGCCATTCGCTGATAACATATAGGCAAAGCTCTACAAGCTTACCTAGGAGACACAGCATACCATTACTACTGCATCGTGCCTCTTCTCTTTGCTACTACTTCTATCTCTCTGTTTTTTTTTTACAGGTGAGTGAGAACTTAATGAGTCTGTATTTGGATGAGTATGAGGAAATCCCCTGGGATGCTCTGAAGTACCTCATCGCCGGCATCAACTACGGAGGTCACGTTACGGACGACTGGGACCGTCGTCTCCTCACCACATACATCAGTGATTACTTCTGTGAAGGCACTGTCAACACTCCTTTCTTTAAGTGAGTCCCTCACACATTCATTTGGATGCAGGCACACACATGCAAACTAAAACATTAACATTAAGCACACTGTAGTAACCTTCATGTCTTTCAAATTTTGAAAACACACTACTTAATCACACAGAAGAGCAAGAACCCCACCATGTGGACAGATTTAAAATCACACGTGCCCACCAACACACACGCGCGTACACACACACTCTTCTGGACAAATTCAGCACACACCAAGCCTGACAAAACACCCAAGTGTTTTAATGAAAGAGTTAGGTGCTGTGTCTAATCTTAGTGTAGATGCACACAGTGTTACAAGAAAGACTCCTCAAGTGTCCCTGTGTCTAGTGCAGTGTTTCTAAGTACTTGTCCTGCACTGAAAATTTTAGTATTTTTGTCATGCACGAAGACACCATTTTAACACATAAAAGCACTTGTTAATTAGCTGATGAGTTGCACCAGTTGTACTGGGATCATGGGAAGTGATAGAATGTGCGGTGTATGAGCTTTAGGATTGGAAACACTGATCTAGTGTACCTCAACTGTGTTGCTGTTGATTTGTAACAAGGTGCAACAGCTCCCCTATGTGGTGCATTTTTTATTGACACGATGTAAAATTAACACGTAGCTGGATTAGTTATTGTTAGTGACTTGACTAAAACACTAATACAATATAATATATCAAAATCCCACCATTTTCTTTCTTTGATTTCATTTATTCTGTTATTATATATATTATTGCACCACACACATGCATATATATATATATATATATATATATATATATATATATATATATAGTGTAAAGCTACTCTCCATTTTATTATATTCAGCCCTGTTCCACTTTCAGTAAAGATAACTGTGCTTATAGTTTATTGTTATTCTGTTACTTGTTTGAGAGAATAAGTGGTAAGAGTTTTTCCCAGATTTCACTGTTCTTTTTTCACTAGTTTGTTAACAGTGCTAGGTCCCCTATAACACCATTCTTGGTTTGTTACCCATCTCTAACCTACTCATCCATGTCAGAGTCTGAGTTTCATGAGCCGTGTTTCTAGTCTTATATAAGCGTCCAGTTAAAAGTCAAGAGAATCATGAATAAAAAGTGTGTTGTTTTGTTCTTTTCATAATGTTATATAAATATCATGTCTGTGTCTGTATGTGATGTCCTCTAGACTGTCCTCCTTGCCTTCCTATTATATCCCTCGTGATGGGCCTCAGGCTGTGTATCAGGAGTATATCAACCTGCTCCCAGCAGTGGAGCATCCAGAGACGTTTGGCCAGCACCCAAATGCAGACATCGCCAGCCAGATCTCTGAAACACGCACACTCTTTGACACACTCCTCTCACTTCAGCCTCAGGTCACCAGCACGGCAGCCACTGGAGCAGGACCCAGCCGTGAGGACAAGGTGTGTCTTTGTATCTCTTAGCACTTTTCTAGCAAATAGAACAGTGTGTTACAGCATGGTGCACTTACTAATCTGAAACCAGAACTGTACCTGTGTCTGTTTCCCATTGCATAACATTACCGGTAAAAATAGGAGTCTTTTGGTAGTTGTGGGGTGGTATTAGTAGACTGAATGAATACTCATGTAATCAGATAATTGAGTAGCATATATGTACAGTCAGGTCCGGAAGTATTTGGACAATGACAGAGTTTTTGTGATTTTGCCTTTATACAATAAAACAATCAAGATGTGATCGAAGTGTAGACTTTCAGCTTTATTTTAAGAGGTTCCACAAAAATATGGCATCTACCATTTAGGAATTACAGCCATTTTCAACAAAGTACCTCCATTTTCAGGGGCTCAAAGGTATTTGGACAAAGTGACATAATTGTAAATATAACCATAATTTTAATACTTGGATGAAGATCCTTTGCAGTCAATGACTGCCAGAAGTCTGGAGCCCATGTTCTCAAAACTCAAATTCTGAGTTTCCTCCCTGGAGATGCTTTGCCAGGCCTTCACTGCAGCCACCTTCAGTTGCTGCTTGTTTGTGGGTCTTTCTGCCTTCAGTCTTGTCTTCAGTAAGTGAAAAGCAGCTCTATTGGGTTGAGATCAGGCAGCTGACTTGGCCATTGAAGTATATTCAATTTCTCTGCCTTCAAAAAGTCTTGAGTTGCTTTCGCAGTATGTTTAGGGTCATTATTCACCTGTCCATCAGTTTTGTAGCATTTGGCTGAATGTGAGCAGACAGTATAGCCCTATACACCTCAGAATTCATCTTGCTACTTCTGTCAGCAGTCACATCATCAGTAAACACCAGTGAGCCTGTTCCACTGGCAGCTATACATGCCCATGCCATAACACTGCCTCCACCATGTTTGACACATGGTGTGGTATACTTTGGATCATGAGCTGTTCCTTTCTTTCACCATAATTTTCTCTTACCATCATTCTGGAACAAGTTAATCTGGGTTTCATCAGTCTAAAGAATTTTATTCCAGAACATGGGAGGCTTTTTTTTTAGATGTTTTCTGACAAAGTCTAATCTGGCTTTCCTGTTCTTGAATGTTACCAGTGGTTTGCACCTTGTTGTAAACCCTCTGTATTTACATTCATGAAGATTTTGACAATGATACACCTACCTTCTCCAGAGTATTCTTGACTTCTTGTGTTCAAGTTTCAAGTATTCTTGAATTCTTGTGAAGGGGTTTTTCTTCACCAAGGAAAGGATTCTGCGATCATCCACTTTAGTTGTCTTCTGTGGTCTTCCAGGCCTTTCAAAGTTGTTGAGCTCGCCAGTGCTTTCTTTCCTTTTAAGAATGTACCCAACTGTTGATTTTGGCCACACCTAAGTTTTTTACTATCTCTCTTATAGATTTATGTTGTTTTTTCAGCCTAATGATGGTCTCCTTCACTTGCATTGATTTCAGATTTTTAAAAATGCCAAAGAGCTTGTTTTACATTAAAATGTGTGTGCCACTGTCAATTATCTACCTCATAGGGCTACTACTAAGTATGATACATGAGCAAGTTTGTGTAATGGCAACTACAGGGCCACAACAAAGCCAATTGTGGAAATACTTTAATCTTAGTAAAACATTAATGTGGGTGAAAATATAAAAAAAATTAATTTGAAACCTAAATCCACCAGGAAACAGGACATTTAAAAAGTGAAAGAAACTGTGGCAGACAGTCACTACACAACCACTAAACATTGCTGTGTCTTACTGTCAAATAGAATGGCTAGTGTTCTTTCAAAAATAGCAGTTTGCCTTACTCAAGTGACAGCTCATGAAGATTTGATAATTATTGTGTTTGACCAGTCCATGGACTACACTATTTCTGTCTCTGTTTGGTGCTCTTGCTACCATAGATAGAAAGGTTGCCAAATTCACTTACAGTATGGGTGACCTGGCAAATGAAATAATGAAAACACAAGCGATTATGGATTTGTTACCACGCTATACCACTCTGTCTGGAAGAGCACTATCTGCATGTGTATTTTTGGATGATTAAAAAAACCTTATGCCATTTCACTGGATCAAAATTTAAAGTCAAATTATTTGTAAAATTCAGATAGCAGTACTATATATCTCTGTGTGTGCATGAAGGTTTTAGAACTCTCAGCTGATGTACGTCAGAAGATCCCAGCAGAGGTGGACTATGAAGGGACAAGGAAACTGTTGCAGGATGATCCCTCACCTCTTAATGTAGTACTGCTGCAGGAGATACAGAGATACAATACTCTGCTGCACGCCATCAGGTCTGGGTTTGTTTGGAAGAGTGAGTCACAGACAGAGACTGATAGTTGTGAGAGCTATTTAAAGTGATACACATAATTGCTTGGAAACTGTGTGTGTGTGTGTGTGTGTGTGTGTGTGTGTGTGTGTGTGTGTGTGTGTGTGTGTGAACAGGACATCACTGGCAGAGTTGGAGAAAGGCATTAAAGGTCTGGTTGTGATGTCCAGTAGTCTGGAAGAGACGTTTCAGTGCATTCATGATGCCCGTGTTCCTCCCCTCTGGGAGAAGGTAAGACAGTGTTAAAGTACATCATATCATCCAATGCTGTTAAAAACACAGTAGCAGTGCTAAAGGTAAAGGAGCATGTGTCACATGTTGGTGGTTTGTAGTCAAATGTTTGACTGATGACATTTTTTGGACACCATCAAGATTAGAAAGTGGCTTCTCTTAATAACCCAGATTTTAACAACAGAATTTTATTCTGAACCCATAATACTTACATTGTAGCATTTGCCATAGGTAATATCTTCATGAATATCTTAAATTTTATTTGTATTTTATTAACAGTGAAAAATACATGAACAAAGACTAGGACTACATAACATAAACATAAACTAGACAAGCATGTAATGTGCATGAACATGGCATGGATTCAACAACATACAACAACTCTACTCACAGCAGACGCTAGACAGAGAGTGCTATACAAACATGACTTAAATACTAGTGCTCATTGTGCAGAAACATTATTCAAGTGTTCATGATAATGTGACTTGGTGCGTGATGTGAAGATGTGGTGTGCAGCGGCTGATGGGTGCTGTGGTCCTATGCTGCAGTTTGGCGCTAGCCTGACATTTACTTGTTTGTCGGCTTCACTCAGTTCACTGAAAAATAGAAATAAGGTAGAGAAACAAATCACTTTATCAGTATGGTTCACATATAGCAATGGTGGATGATTTATCTTTGACTTTCTATAAGGAAGATTTCAACTGATAGGATAGGATAGGATATATGCAGGTATTTTGGGAATATTTTGAATCTTTATTTGAATTACTGTCCATTTGGGATTCATCATGGTGAATAGGCTACATTGTGTAGAGGATGCTATCACAGGCTGGAGGGCTTTTGTGATTGGATACGAGCAAGTTTGATTACATCTAAGAGCTCTTGTTTTTTCCTGAGTGCTTAAACTCTTAACCTTTGCTCTTGGTTCTCAAACAGATATTTTTACTTGATTTTTTTGGACTTGAACTTTAAACTGCCAAATTAAAGTAATAGTAATAGTGTTCAAATCCAGTTATTCTTCTCTTGTCTTTTAGACATTTTTGCATGGTATACTATATATACCATCTGTATTTACCAGTCAAGCCTAATAGTTACTAGTCATATTATGAAAAAAATTGTAGTGTAGTCACTTACAGATATACACACCATGGGTATAGTAAATCATCGTGTGAAGTGTGTGAAGTTGTAATCTGCGAGTGCAGTACCCTGTGCTGGAGAGGAGCTGGAGTGGACTAAATGAATAGTGAAGTGCTGGAAGGTCACAGTGTTAGAGAAGAGGCCAGTGTACTCGCTACACTGCAGAGGATTGGATTGTGGTTTTATTTCTCTCTCTCCCTCTCCACTTTTGTCTTTCTATTATAGACACACGAACACACTCTACTGGCACACACGCTTGTAAAATCTCTTATATACACACTTAGCCTTTTCAGAGCACTTGTCTTACATGCTTACACATACACACACAATCCAGACTCTGTCCCTCTGTTTAAATATTCTACTCATCTGTCAGTAGCACACTGTTGCTCTCTTTATGGCCAGGAGAAAGCCTCAGTCGGCTAGGTTATTATTTCTCGGTATCTGTGTATTTGTGTGTGTGTGTGTGTGTGTGTGTGCGCGCGCATATGGAGGTCATGTGTAGGTCGTGGGGGTTCTAACAAAGACCCTGCTTGGGGTAATTGCACTTCAGAAAGCAAAGTAATATTTCTGTACATCTGAAATGTTTGAAACATACATTGCTTGTTACTTCTCATCGCCCTTGCTTATCTTCTTTAAGTAAAATATTAGCTCCAGTTACCCTGCATTCCCTTATTACTCACTCACTCACATCTCTCTCTCTCTCTCTCTCTCTCTCTCATTACACCCTCTGTATCTCTATAACTTTGTCTTGCCGTGTCACATCCATTCATTGCTTTATCTTTGATCTGATAAAAGCACAAAAGACTAACAGATCATTCAGTCCTTCTCTTTCATTCCCATTTTCATTCTCACGCCAGTTACATCCCTCCTAAGATGCATAGCTTTTTCATTTCATCTGAGCGCTCTCTGTCATCATTCTTGCCCTCTTTTCTGCATGCACACCTTCACTTTTCACACACACACATTTTATATATATATATATATATATATATATATATATATATATATATATATATATATATACACAGTCAGGTCCAGAAGTATTTGGACAATGACAGAGTTTTTGTGATTTTGCTTTTATACACCACCACAATGGATTTGAAATAAAACAATCAAAATTTGATCAGATTTATTTTAAGAGGTTCCACAAAAATATGGCATTTACCATTTAGGAATTACAGCCATTTTAAACAAAGTACTTCCATTTTCAGGGGCTCAAAGGTATTTGGACAATTGACTGACAAGAAGATAATTGACCAGGTGCGGTCCATTCCCTCATTACTTCAAGACAAATGAAGCAGATAAAAGGTCTGGGGTTGATATCAGGTATTGAGTTGGAATTTGGCAGCTGTTCGACTGGAGCTACCAATATGAAGTCCAAGGAGATCTCAATGCAAGTGAAGGAGGCCATCATTAGGCTGAAAAAACAACATAAATCTATAAGAGAGATAGCAACAACCTTAGGTGTGGCCAAATCAACAGTTGGGTACATTCTTAAAAAGAAAGAAAGCACTGGTGAGCTCAAAAACATCGAAAGGCCTGGAAGACCATGGAAGACAAATAAAGTGGATGATCGCAGAATCCTTTCTTTGGTGAAGAGAAACCCCTTCACAACATCAACAGAAGTCAAGAATACTCTGGAGAAGGTAGGCGTATCATTGTCAAAATCTACAATCAAGAGACGCCTTCATGAATGTAAATACAGAGGGTTTACAACAAGGTGCAAACCACTGGCAACATTCAAGAACAGGAAAGCCAGATTAGACTTTGCCAGAAAACATCTAAAAAAAAAAGCCTCCCATGTTCTGGAATAAAATTCTTTAGACTGATGAAACCCGGGTTAACTTGTTCCAGAATGATGGTAAGAGAAAATTATGGTGAAAGAAAGGAACAGCTCATGATTCAAAGTGTACCACATCATGTGCCAAACATGGTGGAGGCAGTGTTATGGCATGGGCATGTATGGCTGCCAATGGAACGGGCTTTATTGATGATGTGACTGCTGACAGAAGTAGCAAGATGAATTCTGAGGTGTATAGGGCTATACTCTCGGCTATACATTCAGGTACAAATCTGATGGACAGGTGGATAAAGACCCTAAACATACTGCGAAAGCAACTCAAGACTTTTTGAAGGCAAAGAAGTGGAATATTCTTCAATGGCCAAGTCAGTCGCCTGATTTCAACCCAATAGAGCTGCTTTTCACTTACTGAAGACAAGACTGAAGGCAGAAAGACCCACAAACACGCAGCAACTGAAGGTGGCTGCAGTAAAGGCCTGGCAAAGCATCTCCAGGGAGGAAACTCAGATTTTGAGTTTTGAGAACATGGGCTGCAGACTTCAGGCAGTCATTGACTGCAAAGGATTTTCATCCAAGTATTAAAATTATGGTTATATTTACAATTATGTCACTTTGTCCAAATACCTTTGAGTCCCTGAAAATGGAGGTACTTTGTTGAAAATGGCTGTAATTCCTAAATGTAAATGCCATATTTTTGTGGAACCTCTTAAAATAAAGCTGAAAGTCTACACTTCGATCACATCTTGATTGTTTTATTTCAAATCCATTGTGTTTGAGTATAAAGTCAAAATCACAAAAACTCTGTCATTGTCCAAATACTTCTGGACCTGACTGTATATGCTTATAATATCACTTTTACATTTTTACACTTAAGGCAAGATACTGATTACGTGGAATTACATGTAAGGATGAGCTGTTTCATATTTTTCAGTGGGTCAGAATCTTGTGTATAGTGGTTATATTCATATATTCAGCATATGCACATGTATGGATCTTAATGGATTGCCATAGCCATGTACTTAGGTTCAGGTTAAACTTTAATCTGTTAATAAGTTTTTTTAAAAATTGAATACAAATATGCTACATAAAATATTATTTGCTGTATAAAAGGTCTCAAGAAATTCTATTTTACCCTAAGTGTAATAAAGCTCATACCAGGCACAGAAATACTCCATCTCTCTGTCCTTGGCCACTCTCATTCAGCTTTGAATAGTGCATGAAATAAATAACAAGGCTTCAGATTTCAATCTTTTTTGCTATGCATGTAAACACATCTCCCATCAATCTGTCTCTCTCATTCCAAACCACTTAGGCATACCCATCTCTGAAGCCCTTGGCGTCGTGGACAAGGGACCTGTGCCAACGGGTAGAGCAGTTAGCTCGTTGGGCGGAGACAGCACATCCTCCAATTCTCTTCTGGCTCTCAGGCTTCACCTTCCCCACAGGCTTTCTCACAGCAGTACTGCAGTCCTCAGCACGGCAGAACAATGTGAGCGCAAACACAGACACGTGTTCATACACAATCATACAAACCCATCCACGGATACATTATTGTGCATATTAACTGTATGTATTATTCGGAAATATATATTCATAGACACATGCACACAAATATAATACATATGTATATGTGTGTGTAAGAAATTGGCAGATGCTGAAGCCCATTTGGCATCAGAGGCCTGTGATGTTCATTACTTTCCAAAGGATGACATTAGCAGACAAAGACAGTCATATTTACTTAACGTGAACCCACATGTAGAATACCAGAGAATGAGCCTGTAGCTCATAGCTGGAAAATATAAACATGAGCCAGACAATAGAAATCAAGAAACCAGTGAAGTATACAAGAACAGCGTAGACAAAATGGCTTCAAACACTGACTCAAGTTTGGTAGCAACAGTTAAATAGTTGGGTGTGTTCTGTAGGTATCTGTGGACACGCTTTCTTGGGAGTTCACTGTTTCCACAGTAGATGACAACAACCTGCTCTTCCCTCCCAAGGTGAGTAACTAGTGCTAATCATACTTCATCAGGACCCTACTGTATTCTTTAGCAGGGGAGCTACCTTTAACCACTGGGTCATTGGGGCCTGATTTGGCTCTATATTTTGCTTACTGCTTATTCAGTCCCAAGCTCAGCAGACAGGGATGGGTGATCTGTGTTTATTCTCATTAAAAATGTACCATATGAGATCAGTGTTATTATTGCAGTATCTCTTGCTTAAGACTAGAATGCTAGACCCACTTATGCTAATATGTCCTTGAGATGTTTTTGCGTTTCAGAAAGCTTGTATTTTAAGCTTTTTTTTTTTACAGATGCCCAACACTGGAGTAAACATGTTTTTCAGGGTGAGACATTAGGTGGAAACTATTTTCTTTCCATGGAAAAGAGTTATATGGTGTTTATCTGAAATTTACTCTGAGTTCTACAGATGTATTTTTTTTTTCAGTTGGGTTGTTACATTTTTACTGTATGACACTTGATGTTACCATGACAGTAACTGTCTAAACTTGAGACCACTTGAGAGCTACATTTTTCATTTTTTTGCATTTTTTTTTTTTTTATTGACACACACCAGTATTTGTCTTCTTTCGATGTATAATATTTAGTGTAGTGCCAAAGGATTAGCATCTGGTAATCAGTTGGTGTTTAATCTTATCCATAAAAGGTCACACTGGCCACAGGATCTATTCATAACCAAGCAGGAGCACACCAGCTTTGACTTGTTCTTGGTCTTCAAACATCTGGTGAGCTGCATCTGTCTAGCTGGAATGGAAACCTGCCGGCCCTTTATGGATAAGATTAGACACCTCTGTGCTGATCCATTGCCATCCTGGATGCTAATCCTGATTAGCATGTGTGCAAATCTGCTACCTCACTCAATGTTCTTCTCCATTCTGGGTCCTTTATAGGTTTTTGCCTTGGATATACGCATTCTATTAACTTGGAATGAGTTAAGATTCCTAGATTATCAGGCTTTTTGAATTTCATTTATAAGGGACACACAAAGTAAAATATTCATACTTCTTCCACTCCACAAAAGCCTTTTGATCATTTGTCACCTTGTTTGTTTTTTATTATCATCTTATATTATAATCTTTATTAAATAGTTTATTGCTTTAACACTCTCAGGTTTCTGAATTTAATCCTTTTTTTCTTAATTATATTTCCACTTCCACTCCCAAAACTGTACACCTGTACTTTAAACCTCTTCAAAAGGAGGACGTTAAGCTTGTTCTTTTCTCTTCCTTGGACATGATATACATATTTGGACAAACTTAGGCAAATACTAAAATGTGACACAATTTCATTTTTGTTTCTAGACAACTTCCATTATACTTTTGTATCTTGCCTTGACTAAGAGATGATCACTTTGGGCATCAGATTTATCACTTTGTTTATTTATTTTATGTATTATCTTGGCAACTTATTGAATATTAGTGTGTACCTTTTTTACACATCCTGTTTTACTCTCACTCAATGGAAAATGCATACTCTGTAACTCTGTTTATGGCTTCCAGACTAGTTTCTTGCCAATTTTGGAATTACTTTTCAGCAAAGGTTTTGTGTAATACCACTCATATTCCATTCCCAGATTCCTTTGTGACTATGTTCAGGCTGTTGACTACATTCAAACCACCTACTTCTCAAATGACTTAATTTCCAAGGGCTTCTTGACATTAATACATTGACATTAATTTCAATGTAAACAATGCACTGACAGGCAACATGCACCAACATATGCCAAACCCGATTTATGCTCCTTCACCTTTTTTATTTTTTAATTTTGTTTTATTTTATTATTACTTTGGATTTTTCTCTCCAATTTGGTCACTTGTCAATTCCCACCCACTAGCCAGCTCCCCTATATCATACAACATCTACCAACCAGGGAGGATGAAGGCTAACACATGCTTTCTCCAAAACACATGAAAGCCAGCCAACCTCATCACAGGGTGGCATAAACCACTTGGAGGAATGCTCTATCTGCCCTCTTTAGCATACATGAGCTCACAGACATCCATCATTGACTAGTGTCACTATGATTGACAGGGGAGAGAGGGTATGCCATCCCCCCCACCCAGAGAGTATGGCCAGTTTTGCCACGGACGGCTGTTGTCATCATGCGCCTTCATCTTTTAAAAAAGTTCACTGGAGCTGATGGAATGTACTCTGATGTGACCATGTGTCACCCAATAGGAGACAATTTTCAGTCATTCAGGCTGATGCAGAGGAAGATATGGGAGAGGCCAGTCGTGGTTGCCAGTTTACATACTAGGCTGTACATTCTAACGCAATTTTACCTAAAATCAGTCTCTGTCTAAATACAAATATCACACACGTCACCAGCAAAGCTCATCAATGCTTTTTCTGATGGATGCTAAAAATTCCTTGAGAACTACTCGGGTACTTTTAAGCTGAATGGCTCATATTTTGATAATTAGTTTTGTGATTTTCTCAGCAGCTTTCTCTTTGTTAACTGTGATATTTCTCTGGCTGCTTTCACAGTATGGTAATTAATGATATTTTTTTTAACCTTGGAATCAAAGCAAGTTGTTAACTGTAAACTGTTGACAGAAGATTGTAGCTGAGTAGGTGGTGCATTGAGGCTGATTAACTTCTATTAAACATGTACATTATAATGTCAAATGGTTGACAGGTCTGCTGCACACTGGAATCAATTCCAAATGCTAATGTCTTGAACCTGGGGTATGAAAGGCAAACCCATGCATATGAACTTTCTCCACTGATCCACATCATCAACAGAGGAGTTTGTGAGTTATGAAGTAGCTGGAAGGCTGTGAGATTTTCCAAAGCAGCTGTTTTCTACATTAGGCTTCACTGTATCAGCCTAAGAGTGACCTAAATCAGTTAAAAGGAAGGTTAATGAGCATAGTGTATGTTATTGAATCAAAATTATGAAAGTGGTTACAAAAGTCACACCTATAAACTGAGACAATTTACCCTAGATACTGTTAGTCACCCTCTCTTTTTTTTTTTTTTTTAAACAAAGCTTAGTTCTTTTGTTGTTGGTGGTTCAGTGGAAACTGAGCATATTGTTGGAACTGCTGCTTTTTTTTCTGATGAAGAATGAGATGAAACATTGTCTATAATTTAAAAAAAACTACAATTCTTCCTGCCTGGATATTTTCAAGTTCAGTTGTCTTCTGATTGCAACTCGCATCAGGGTCACAGCATGGCAAAATTACTGGATTCCAGACAGAGCTCTAAACTAAGTCACCCATGTTGAAATCATTGTCAATGAAAATGCCTGTCACTTTATTTCTTATCGCCCAATTTGGCTTACAGTACATGTGGGCCACTGAGAATTTCAGAAAGCCCTGCAGTCTTTGTATGCAAGCTGAAGTTGGCATTAATAAAATGTCCAGTGACCCCTGACACAGCATTGCAAGAGATGTCCACGTGTCAGATGTCAGAGCAATGTAAAATCACCCCTCTGTTTATCCATGCTCCCTTGTTTCCTTGTTTTCTTTAAGCCATGGCCTTCAGGGAATGGCCTGTCTGGATGGAAGCACATATATAAGCCAGCATGCGGGGAAAAAACCCCACAATATCATCCACAGTGAAAAATGGCTATAATCTTTTAAGGATACACCTACTAATGCCTCACTAATTAAAATACGTAAAACAGGGTGGATTATATGTAAATATACTGTAAATATGGTTAATAGTATATATAAATATAAAATGAATAAATAATGGCAGTATTGCCCTGGTGCAAATAACAATTAGGGATGTAACCAACATTATTCAGAATAAAAAGATAATATAGCATACAAATAGGATACGAATAAGAGGCATCCTATTCCCTTTATTTATTTATTTATTTTTATTTTTTTGAAAGCTTGCCACAAAAGGTTAACTGGGCATCTGGTTGAGACTTGTGACAACCAAAAACATCACACAAGCAGGATGTTTTTACTTGCAGGTGGGTGCAAGTGAGTGATCAGATATGAAGCTTGCAGAACAAAGACCATGTTCATTCACCTGAACATGCAGTGCTGTTTGCAACATTCAGTCATTCATCTTTAGTAACTGCCTTGTCAGGATTGCAGTGGTTTAAATTATGCTATTAGTTTGTTTACATTTTGGGAATTAGAACCAACTAAATTTGTTAGAATAGGGAGGTACAAAAAAATAATAACTGTGTGAGTGGGATTTAAAAAACAGTCCCACACAAATCTCTAGTTAAGAACGTTTGTGAGCTGGAGTGATTTAACTGAAATTGAGGAACTGTCAGAATTCGCATACTGCTGACGGTTCTGGGATTTCCACCTCTGGGTTTTTCCTCTGGTTCTAGGGGCATAGTGGTTGGTTTTGGTTTCATATTTAATGTAAAAAACAAAAAACAACAACAACAACAAAAAAAAACCCTTCTGGTTTAGGCCATGGCCACTTCAGGTTCAAATCCGTATACAGATACACATATGGATATTTGGAGCACTGAAGAAATACAGGCAGTGGTACTGTTGCGCCCCTAATTACAAGACATTATTAGCCTTATACATCATTTTAAGTTTTCAGTGTTTTATCAGAAAATTACTTTTAATGGGGGATGATGTCAGTATAGACAGCTTATTGTACAAATGTACGCACATTAATATTGTGTTACTAATGATGTTACAGATCTTACCTCATTAGATTCTCTCTCACTCTCTCTCGGTTAATTGACATGACTTTATTAAATTCACAGTTCACTTACAATAGACTGTCCCTGAGTAGACAACCACATACAATGCATACATTCTTAATGTATGCATGAGCAATATAAACTATATTGTAGGAGTACATAATATTTTCAGACAGTATTTTGCCAGTTAAACACAGGAATAAGATGGAATCTGATTTATTGTATCCGAAAGAATCAATGGCTCACTTCTGATTGGACCATCAGCTAAATCCAACTGGTGATAATGCAGAGAATGTGCACTTGCTTCAAGCACAAGGGTTCAAAACGAATGATCAGCTTCATTTTTATCACCAGTATGTGCATTTTCCCTTTCCTGACCATCTCATATACCCCAAGACCACAAATTTTCCTTTTTTAACTCCTTGTTAATTAAATTAGCTGTATGGTAAATAAAATGATCTTACATTACTTGTACTTTGTTGTCTTGCAGTGTGAAATCTCTTATTTTAGTCATATAAGACTAATCACTAATGTGTCTTATTAGTGTTTTACAGTCTTTAAAAATGTAAATTTATTACAGTGGAAGGCAAGTGACTCATCTGTTGTTGTTTTTTATTCAACTGAAGTATTAAAAAAGCAAAAACATTTATCAACCCATTCTTTTTTAAAGCCATAATTAGGAGAAACGGGATACATTCAGAGACATTTTAGTCCGTATGTTGTAGCAGAATATGACAGCCTGACCAGAAATATTACTCAAAAGTGCAAAACCACAATATTGTATTATATGTATATTTTCTAGAATATATGCATACAATATGTGTCTCTGTCCTATAGGACGGTGTGTTTATTCGAGGTCTGTATCTAGAGGGAGCTGGCTGGAATAAGAAGAACTCTTGTCTGGTGGAGGCAGAGCCCATGCAGCTGGTCTGCCCCATACCCACCATCCATTTCAGACCTGTGGAGAACCGGAAGAAAACTGCCAAGGGTATACACACACACACACACGTTTTTTTAAAGCGTCTTTCAACATGTAAAAAAAAATAATTGTTGTGATACTAAGGATTTGTCACATAATAATCAACAAGAAATAAATAACCTTTACAACAATTTACAGTTAAACATTACAAAAACTCAGATCACATAATAATTAGCAGTGGTATATCAGATATCGCTTTTGGCTTTACTTTCCTTGAATTTAACTGCTTACTATAGCACAATTACAAAACGTCTGCACTAATACAAAATGCTAGAAATGCAAGCAATTACAATCACAGAAAGCTGCAATGAGGCTGTTACACAGACGTCCCTTGAAGTCCTTTCAGTTTCTGTCATTGGGGTAGCTGACATACAGACAGTACTAAATCTAATTTGTACATGGGATTGATTACCTAAAGTGACCTACTCCCAAAATAGTCCCGCCCACATTAACCCAGCAAGAAGAAAATTACCAAAAAAGGAAATACAGATATATGTCATGTTTCTATATCTGTGTAACGTATTTTCTTGTTATTCTTGACTCCAACATCAAGTGTTATATATCCCCAGATTCAGCACAATAATAAGATATGCTACTGCACACTATAACAGCACTTTTGAATAATACTCTCTGATTGGCTGTGATGTGGCTTGTCAGAATGAAACCATTCACTTGTTTAAATTGTCACTCTGTACAACAAAAACAGTGGATGAAAACTGATCTATAACCACAGCATGAGCAATCCACCAGACAGCAGGACATAATGGAAGGAAGCAGTCCACATAGACAAACTGCCATTCACAGCATCTCTAGTTTCACAGGAAACAAACTGCGCTTCTTTCACTCTGATTTGTTCAGTGCAGCACAGTAGGCTAATAGGGTTAACTGAAAAAACAGCATTGTTCTTTAGTACGTTAAGCACAGAAGTTACAGATAATCATGAGAATAAGTTGACAGGAGCTGAATATGTTATTTGTGTCTATGCTCTATAATTATAAGTTTTCTTGCACTTTGTTTAGGTATGTACTCTTGTCCCTGCTACTACTACCCTGTGCGTTCAGGAGGAGCTGGACGAGCTTCATTTGTAGTGGCAGTGGATCTCAAATCAGGACCTGTGCCTTATGATCACTGGGTTAAGAGAGGAACGGCATTACTGATGAGTTTGGACACCTAGGAGGGCATCACACACACACACACACACACACACACACACACACAGTATCTCAAGTTCATATTTCCTACACAGTAAACACACTTCGTTCATGGGCATTGGTTTCATGCATTTATTTAAGCAAATCTATATATCTGTATATGTTAAATGGCATATTTTTAACATTGTTATTTTATAGTTCTTTAATAGTTTAATATGTTTCTATGTTTAATGAAATCTGAAATTTGTTGCTGAAAATTAAACTTGAATTCACTCAGACTTGAAGACTCACAGAAATGACTGATTATTTCTTCTATTTTGTATTTTGTATACCCAGGATTTAAAAACTTCTTGTAAAGCCTTTCACAGTTAACAGTCTATGGATACAGAGACAAGAAAAAAGAGACCAAAGTTCTCAGGATGGTCTTTAGATTCTACACAGGCTGGGGTGAATTCCTGAAAGAGGGAGGAAAACAAGAGGGAGTGCAGAAGAAGTGAAACTGAAGAATAGTTCTGAGGAAAGCAAAGAGGGAGAGGCTGTGTGTCTGTGTGTGTGTGTGAGGGAGAGAGAGGGAGAGAGAGAGAAGGTGGGGGCCTCACTTCAAGGCTGCATTCAGACAGCCCTCGTCTGAAAGAGTGAGACTTCCTCAGAACTGTAAGGGGCTCTTTACTGGCCTCCAGGTCTGAGTCAATGTGTACCACTTACTGGTTGTTGGGGCGCTCATAGCAACATGTTGAATTCAAATTTAAATTGGGCCTCCAAGGCACTATTGTAGTTGCTCAAAGTACTCCAGATTTTTTTTAAATGGATGTAAAGCGCAGAAGGGAGGGAATGACATCTTTTGAGTCCCCAAATGGAGAATGAAGTCTCCTGGGATTATTCATTACAGTTGTTGAATGTTCCCACCTCTGATCCATTCGGACCACACGAAGAATATAAAAAGGAGTGTGTGAGGTGACCAAAGGAACCTTTCTTTTTTTTCATCAGGCTTGACCAGTCCAATAACCAAATGGATAATACCAGGTACATATGTCTATGACTGAATGTACTTGAAGAATGATTAGAGAAATGTGGGTCATTTTCGATAACTGCGAAAATCTGGGTTTTCAGGTCGCCTGTTTCAAACCCGCTATCAGTCTAGGAGACACATTGCTATCATGGCTACAGATAGTACACTGCACTGAGAATGACTAAATCAGTCAGAAACACAAATCCTGTTCCAGCAAGGAGAGAAACCGCCACTAGAAAGGAGCAGAGTGCTTTGCGTGTCAGTGAGGGTAATTCCAGACGCCCGGGAAAGAATGGAGCAATCCTGGAATTTTGGGAAGTCGGTGTGTGTCCCCTTGAGAAGAGAGGCGGGGCAGTGCAAGACTCGTCCACCGAAAATAACCTGCATGGGAGAGGCAGAAAGAGCGGCGATCTACACTGAAACATCAAGGCGGCAGGCACAAGCGTGTCCTCGAGGTAATGTGGAATTAAAACTGCGCAATTTGCACGCCTGCTCCGCGTTATGAGCCCGGTGCTGACAGGAAATCAGAGCGTCATGTCTGATACACCTCAGCGGACCTGCATGCGGGACGCGGCTTTCCTCCACTGTGGCATGACCACCGAATTATTCCTTTCACAACTGAGGCGTACTTCTTTTCAAAAGAGACACTGCGGTTCCTCAGTGCAGGGTGCACGACGACGACGATGATGATGATGGTGATGATTATGATGGGGATGTTGATGTTGGGCCTTTTTTAGAAAAGACTAGAACGTTTTGGTCGCCGTGTCACTGATGTTTGTGCATGGCCACGTTCACATCACCGAGCACAGCTTCGTCAGAGAAGAGAGTGTGTGTGTGTAGAGTTGAGGTGAATAGCAGCAGTGAAAGATCAAGCGCAGGTTATTTGCATTGGGAATTGTGACTTTGAAGCCGCTGAGGATTTGTGCTGCGTGTCAGCGCGACGTTCACTCGGCGCGGGAGAAGAAACTGCGCAGTTGCATTTTGCTCTAGGAGGATTATTTATTTATTTATTTGTTTGTTTTTTGTTTTTTTTACAATGAGAAGCAAGCCGCCTCCCAGCTCAAACCTTCGCGCATTACCAGGTAAGAGCAACACTTTGTCTATCTTTAAAAAAAAAAAAAAAAAGAAAGCATGCAGTCGTTATATCCACAGGCTTTTCAGGGCTCGGCATGTGACGTAACGCCGCGCGCTAAATACGCAGCAAATTTTCTTGAACGTTAAGAAGAAAAAGCGCGTAGATTCAACACTGTAGCTTCAATCCTCCTTGTTTCGGCTCACCCACCTTCTGCAGGCGTGAGTAGCGTGTACACTGTCTTTAAGAAGCATATGAGACTGTGTCGCGTTAGGAGTTAACATTCAGTTTGATGGGAGATTCAGAAGTTAACCCGTTTGCCAGTAATATGGAAACTGATGAGCTCATAGTTAACTGGTGTTCAGGAAGCGAGTGGGAGTTGCGTTACACTGCAGTTTCTCTCTACATTAGCACATGAGCGGAATCTCCCCGCGGTCCCGTGCTTAAAAACCATCATTTCAAAACCATCCATGGTCACGCTTTCGTGCACGTTAAATGATCTAGCTGTCGTGTATGTAAATAATTCATTGTTCGGGGAAACACCAGCCAGTGAATGAGACTCAGGCCTGCTCATGCTCCTCACACAGGGTCGTATTTTCTTCCCGAAATGTCATGTGGTGAAGTTGTGGCGGGTTCGCTGATTTTCCAGGAAGGACATTTGAATTTTTTTTTTCTGAGCCATGTTTTTTCTCTTCTCTCCTCTCTACGTCACCGCCCCCTTTTCTTTCTGCTAGTTTCTTTTTAGCACCATAAGGGGGCGCCGCATCACTAAACACTTTCCTCCCTGCTCACTTTAAAGCAGCAACTCTCCAACTTTGATTACACCAGTCAACCGTAACATTAAAACCACCTGCCTAATATTGTGTAGGTCCCCTTGTGCCTCCAAAACAGCTCTGACCCATCGAGGTGGTGCCTCCATGGATTGGACTTGTTTGTCCAGTACATCCCACAGATTTGGGGAATATGGAGGCCAAGTCAACACCTTGAACTCTTTGTCATGTTCCTCAAACCATTCCTGAACAATCTTTGCAGTGTGGCAGGGCTCTCTCTCACATTCAGCCAAATGCAACAAAACTGAGGTGGATAGTGGATAACAGGTGGATAAAGACCCTAAACATACTGCGAAAGCAGCTCAAGACTTTTTGAAGGCAAAGAAATGGAATATTCTTCAATGGCCAAGTCAGTCGCCTGATCTCAACCCAATAGAGCTGCTTTTCACTTACTGAAGACAAGACTGAAGGCAGAAAGACCCACAAACAAGCAGCAACTGAAGGTGGCTGCAGTGAAGACCTGGCAAAGCATCTCCAGGGACGAAACTCAGAAGTTGAGTTTTGAGAACATGGGCTCCAGGCTTCAGGCAGTCATTGACTGCAAATGATTTTCATCCAAGTATTAAAATTATGGTTACATTTACAATTATGTCACTTTGTCTAAATACATTTGAGCCCCTGAAAATGGAGGTACTTTGTTGAAAATGGCTATAATTCCTAAATGTAAATGCCATATTTTTGTGGAGCCTCTTAAAATAAAGCTGAAAGTCTACACTTCGATCACATCTTGATTGGTTTATTTCAAATCCATTGTGGTGGTGTATAAAGGCAAAATCACAAAAACTGTCATTGTCCAAATACTTCTGGACCTAACTGTGTGTGCGTGTGTGTGTGTGTATGTGTGTGTGTGTATGTGTGTGTGATATATATATATATATATATATGTATGTATGTATGTGGGTTTCTAGTAAAACTCCTTTAGGACTCTTTCTTGTTATGTTCACTGGTAAGTAACAAATGTAGTATGTGCTCACTAAACTAAAAAAAGGAACATAATCCTGGTTGAAATTGAACTAAAATAAAACTAACTAAAACTGCTAGAGTCAGTTATGCCTGTTAAAATAGAATCAATTTATAAAGTTTTCTCATTTTGTGGTTCTTCTTTATTATCTTAATCCATGTGTGAGTGTTCTGCTTACACACCAGCTTTATCTGTATGTTTATCTATATCTATTATCTATAACAAATTGAGCAGCACTCTGAAGGGAGAACACAGCAGACCCAGGGTAAGCTGTGAACTTTCAATTACTTGACTTGCGCTTGTAGCTTGTATAACAAAGACAAGACAAAGTTCACAGCTTTCCAGATCACTCTCACTTTGTGCTGCTCAGTGCCGTTCACATGCACAGTGCTTACACACACACACACACACCACTCATTGTGGGAAGAGAGAGAAAACAGAAATAGGGCATTGGAAATAACTCGTGGACATGCTGCATCCAGCTCATCCCTTTTAGCTCATCACCCAAATTACACCCTCCTGCTAAAGCACACCTCACTTGCCGCAGCAACTCAACTTTCTGGACCTGTGGCAGTAACCTGAGCTTGATTACAATATAAGCAGGACTCAAACGTTCACCTGGATACATGATGAATAAATCCATCAAGTAGCCAACACAACTTTTTAGAAGAAAGTCAAGTATACACAACACACTTTTGTCCAGTAGAAGGCAGATCATATAGTGAGAAGTGATCCAGTGCACTTTGTCAAACCTAGTCTTAAGTATATCCCTGATCAGTGCATTAACTATTATTTAGTATGTTGCAACCAAGTTGAAAGCTTAATCTGGAAGAATGTAATCATTTTGGGTTATATGAACATGTATAGACAAAATTAGGTTTAAGAATGGTTTAATCAACAACATCCACTAGATGGTGCCACTTGTGTGAGCAAGGAACATTTAATTCACCCTTAGTGTTTCCCTTATGTAGAACTCTTAAAGCTTTTTTTGTTTGTTTGTCTTTTGTTTTTTTTTTAAATAAAATTCACATCAGTAATTTATATCTGTTGCTTTAATGGTCTATGTAAGTCTACTTGGATAGGGTTTAAAGTATTATGTAAACTTCACTTGTGGTTTTGAGGTAAAATGTCATAAAATACAATTTGTTTTCTCATCTACTAATGAGAAGAGTTACTCAGGCAACACAACACAAGGTGGAGCACAAGTACTCGATTCCAGAGATGACATGCTGTCTTTTACCTGAAACTAATTTAACTGTTATTCTTTCCACAGATGAGTATTGGCCAGCATGGCTAAAACGTGGGTGGCCGACATGAGAATCACTCTGGATGAAAATCTCCATCAGATACCGTGCAAATCATCATTGCGTCCAGTCAGTCAGTCAGTAAATGTGATCAAAAGCTGCACTCAGAGGAAACGTGAACATGGAACAGTGCTCAAGATGGAGTTACGCAGGTGCTCTTTGAGTCTCACTTTAAATGTTCAATGTGTTCAGTGTTCAGTAATGTTTAAACATGTTTCCAGAACTATGATAATCATTCTACAAGCCTGATATTTCCAGAAAACCAAGTGACATCATTTCCATTTGACATTTATATACCTAGGCATCAGTGTTACTTCTAGATAGTATGTCTAGATGTTACAGTACATACAATACATAATACAGTACATAACTACACAATTACATTGGTAATAATTATAAGGTATTGCTGATTAGTGGTGGAAGTGGTAGCTCAGTGGTTAAGACGCTGGCCTCGTAATCGGAAGGTCATAAGTTCAATCCCCAGCACCGCCAAGCTGCCACTGCTGGGCCCTTGAGCAAAGCCCTTAACCCTCAACTGCTCAGATGTATAAAATGAGATAATTGTAAGTCGCTCTGGATAAGGGCGTCTGCCAAAATGCCATAAATGTAAATGTAAATGATTAGGGCTAAGGAAGTTATGTCACACTGGTTGAATGTATCTGGCATTTCTGTGAACATGACTAACATACTGAGGTTTCTTGTCTTATTTCATGTAAATCTTCATGCCACTGTTCAGGATCTTAATAAGTACACATCTCTGTTCATAAGGAACAAAACATACCACAAATAAGAAATGAATATTTGGAATGTGGATTAATGCTCCCAAAACAACAACAAAAAATTCTACTTTTGGGCAGCTAATACCCATAAGCTAATATTTTGCTGAAGAGGGATGGCACGGTGATGCGGCGGGTAGTGTTGCTGCCTCACAGTGCTAGAATACCCGGTTCAGTCCTCAGCTCGAGTTACTGTCTGTGTGGTGCTCTCCCTGTGTCCAAGTGAGTTTTCCAGTTTCCTCCCACCTCCCAAAAACATGCCAGTAGGTGGATTGGCTATACTAAATTACTCCTAGTTGTGAATGAGTGTGTAAATGTGTGTGTGTGTCATACTCTGTAATGGACTGGCGGTCCATCCATGGTGTATTCCTGCCTCACTCCCACTGTTCCCAGGATAGGCTCCAGATCTACCATGACCCTGACCAGGATAAGGCGGTTACTGATTTAATGAACTATTTAGAAGATGAAAATGTACTGGCCTTATTAGTATTCATTAATAGTATATCAAAATTGTAGACTGCATGGGTCAGAATCTGTGCTTGCACATGTTAATAAGTTCAAATTCAACTCGCCCTTAAAAAAAAGGAGCAAGTGCAAGCAAAACACATGCTTTGTGAATTATGCATATTACAATATGCCAAAATCATATCATCTGTAACATTATACCATTATTATTTTGAATGAAATTATATTGCTCACCACTATTTTGAAATAGAGTCCCCTCATAGCCACAGCTGCTCTTTATCCGCATCTCCCGTACTTTTCCTTGACACTGGGGCAGTACCATCGAGCGTACATACAGTCAGGTCCATAAATATTGGGACATCAACACAATTCTAACATTTTTGGCTCTATACACCACCACAATGGATTTCAAATGAAACGAACAAGATGTGCTTTAACTGCAGACTGTCAGCTTTAATTTGAGAGTATTTACATCCACATCAGGTGAACGGTGTAGGAATTACAACAGTTTGCATTTGTGCCTCCCACTTGTTAAGGGACCAAAAGTAATGGGACAGAATAATAATCATAAATCAAACTTTCACTTTTTTAATACTTGGTTGCAAATCCTTTGCAGTCAATTACAGCCTGAAGTCTGGAACGCATAGACATCACCAGACGCTGGGTTTCATCCCTGGTGATGCTCTGCCAGGCCTCTACTGCAACCGTCTTCAGT